>CM056056.1:73470740-74109045 GCA_029574335.1 Rana kukunoris | reverse complement strand
AAAATATGCCAAAAAAGTCAAACAAACAAAAATGCATAGAAACAAAAAATGCATAGTAAAAAAAAAATGCTTAGAAAAAACAAAAAACAAGCAGAGAGCAAAAATAAAAAAGCTTTCAAAACAAACAAAAGGTGGAAAAAAAAAATTATTGCCCTCTGCCTGAGCCACGCCTGGGGCGCCCCCGGCCACGGCCCCGGACCCTCAGGGAGACGCATGGGGGAGGGGAAAAGCCGGGGAAGGAGGAGCAGCCCCTGAGATCTGCCCACCTGGCGGCCTGCCCTCCAAGGCCACGGCTATTCTGTCCAGGGCAGCACCAAGTGTTGCCGTGTTGCCCTGGATAGCCTGGGTAAGGCCCTCACATCCTGCCCAACGCGCCTGCTGCTGTAGTTTGCAGGTCATTAAGGCAGGTTGTGGAGGCCCGGGAGTGGGAGTCCAGGTTACCCAGGCTATCATTAATGGAGGACAGGCTCTGATCCACCCGCCCCATAGTCTGGCAGAGCTGTCTCAGAAGGCGGGTCTGGTGGCCAGGTTCCTTCTCAGACAGGCGGGCATGAGATTTGGGCGCCCCCCTGGTGCTTGGGATGACCTCCTGCTCCAGCTGATGGTTGTGCCGGGGAGAAGGGGAGGCCCTTGTGAGGAGCCATGTTGGGGGAGGAGGGGGGGGGCTGACCCTTAGGGAGGGCAGCTTCTTGCAGCCAGAGGGGAAGAGTCCGCAGAAACCAAAGGGCCAGTGCCTTCCATGGACTCCTCCTCCTCATGATTCTGCTCCTCCTCATGATCGTCCTCCGCATGATCCTCCCCCTCCTCTTGTTCCTCCTCTGCGGACTCTGGCCTTGTTGGCCTCATTAGGCTGCTGTCCTGGTGTTGGAGCGGTCATTCCAGATGGCCCTGCAACCCTCCTGCACATCTGGGATGACACCAAACCATTCACAGGTTGGAGGATCCACACACTTTGCACATATTCCCTTTCACCCCCTCCCCCACACACATCTACACACCTGAGAGAAATAAAAACCTTACCTCACCGCGGGGACCGGACTTTGTGTCAAAGCCTGGCAGGCCCTCCACTTCATGCCGGTGAAAGGTCAGGGCCACCAACACACTCCTCCTCTCCGTCTTTGAAAATCTAACCCGGCAGGTGGCCCCCCTCCGGTGCCCCTGGCATGGGCATTTTATTGCGGCAAAGTTTTTTTTTCACCTCACCCAGGTCATTTATTTTCTTTCTATCCCAGATCGGGTCCGTGTCTCCCCCCCCCGATGAATTACCTGCTCAGTGATCATATCCAAATCTCCCTCCTCCTGCCGGGTGGTGGTGGCACTCTGCGGCCGTGAAGAAAACGCCCATAGTCGTAATGGCACCGCAATGAATTCTTTTTTCCCCCCCACAGTAAAATTGAGCTTTCTTTTTCTCTCAGTCATACTTCCAAACAAACTCACTAGCATCACCAAAATCTGTCACAAATACAAGCACAACCAATCAACAAGAACACACACAAAGAGAAAAAGAACAGCCAAAAATCACACTACACTCAGCAAGAAACGACACTAAAAATCAATGAAAAAAAAAAGCAAGAAACAAACGCTCAGAAAAATCTATCAATCAAACAAACCTCTCAAACACTGTATCAAAATAAGCACTTTCACAAAACACAACAAGCACAAGATCACACGGAACACTAATCTCACAACTACAAAACACACTCTATTGAAACAACAAGCAAAACATTCCACTTGATTCAATGGAAGGACACAAATTACTTTTGCAATGGAAGGCGTTTGTGTGTGTCTATTTATGCTGTCCCCTAGTTCACAACATACCTAGGGCCATTTCCCCTTTCAATGATTGCCCGCTTCCCCCGAGTGTCATTTTCACAACGAGCTGACATGGTTTCCTTCACGCCGCATGCCAATCGGCCCAAAATTCAAAATGCATGGTGTCACGCTCATTTCAATTAACACAGCCCCCACTGTCCCCTCCCAATTTGTATTAATCCTCCTCTAACCCTACAAAAAACCTTACTTTGCCAGCTCCCTTGCGTAAAAGCTAATGAATCGCCGATTACGCAAAAATATGTAGAAGCAAGGCCTAAACGAGAAAAATTGTGCGCTATATAATGATAATGGGGGGATCTATAGTGAAAAGTAAAATTATTTTTTTTTTTTCAAAATTGTCGCTCTATTTTTGTTTATAGCGCAAAACATAAAAACCGCAGAGGTGATCGAAATCCATCAAAAGAAAGCTCTATTTGTGGGAAAAAAAGGACCTAAACTGTGGTTTAAAACTAATTTTAAAATTACTTTTGAAGTCGCATTACCATTTCAAAATGTAAATGTAAGTTTAATGATTGGGTTTACATCTATTTTAACCCCTTCCCAACCAGCCGTCATAGATATACAGCTGCAGGTTGGCTCCCCTTGGCGAGCCGTTGTAGCTGTACGTTGGCTCTTTAAGACTCTTTAAGATGCGCATGCCCCGCGGGCACAATGACCGCCGGGCACCCGCGATTGCTCATGACTGAGCGAGCCGGGATCTGTGTGTGTAACACACAAATCCCGATTCTGTCAGGGGAGAGGAGACAGATCGTGTGTTCCTATTAAGTAGGAACCACGATTGGTCTCCTCTCCTAGTGAGCCACATTCCCCCCACAGTTAGAACACACATAGAGAACACAATTAACCCCTTGATCACCCCTAGTGTTAACCCCTTCGCTGCCAGTGACATTTACACAGTAATCAGTGGCTATTTTTAGCTCTGGTCCCAAAAAAGTCTCAAAGTGTCCGATGTGTTCGTCGCAATAGTAACGCATAGTAGCCCATTATGCTTTACCTTTGCAGGGAAATAAAGAGAAAGTAACACCCATGAGGTTTACTTTCTCTTTAAGTCACCTGCTTGAGTATAGTTTTTGAAAATATAGTAAATTACCTTAAAAACAATATATAATAATTATTTGTATATTACTTATGGTAATTAACCCCTTGCCACTCAGGCCAATCTGACACTTCTTTCCTACATGTAAAAAATCATTATTTTTTTGTTAGAAAATTACTCAGAACCCCAAAACATTATATATATATATATATATATATATATATATATATATATATATATATATATATATATATATGTTTTAGCAGACACCCTACAGAACAAAATGGTGGTCATTGCAACCTTTTATGTTACGCAGTATTTGCGCAGCAATTTTTCAAGCGCATTTTTTTGGAAAGAAAAAAAAAAACTAGTCCGATGTTTTGTATCCTAGGAGGGATGATGTTACGCTGAGTAAATAGATACCTAACATGTCACGCTTTAAAATTGCGCACACTCATGGAATGGCTCCAAACTTCAGTACTTAAAAATCTCCATAGGTGATGCTTTAAATTTTTTTACAGGTTACATGTTTAGAGTTACAGAGGAGGTCTAGTGCTAGAATTATTGTTCCCGCTCTAAAGTTTGCGGCATATGTAACCTGTGTGTATCTGGCTCTGTTTCTAGCCAGTGCCTCACCAGCCACTGACCTCACCACACGTCGCAGATCTCTTAGGATATGTCTCTACTAAATTTGCACATCTAGACTTTGCAATATTTGCCCACTATTCATTGCAGAACTGCTCAAGTTCAATTAAATTTGATGATGACCATTTTTCTCTCCTTCAACCACTATGTGGTAATTTTTTCAGTGTGCTTTGGGTCATTGTCATTTTTGGAGATAACCTTTCTTCCCATTGACAACTTTCTGGTAGAGGGTAGCAGATTTTCCTCAAGAATTTGATGATATTTTGCCCCATCTTTTTTTCCTTATATCCTGACTGAAGTCATCCTGAAGTTCTCCAGTCCCTGCTGCAGAGAAGAATCCCCCATAACAGCATATTACCACCTCCATGCTTTACTGTAGGAGCTATTTGGATGGTGAGCTGTATTGGATTTACACCACACATATAGATTGGTGTTGAGGCCAAATAATTAAATTTTTGTCTCATCTGACAAAAACACCTTTCTCCGTGTGGCCTCAGAATCTTCAAGATGCGTTTTTGGCAAAGCTCAGTGGTGACTGCATGTGGCCTTTTTTCTTGCAATCCTCTCATACAAGCCACATTTCTGGAAAATGTGTGATATTTTTGTCACATGAACACTTTTTGTCATAAAATTCTGCAACTGCTTCAGAGTTGCTGTTTGCCTTTTGGTAGCCTCTCTGACCAGTTTCCTTCTGGCTCTTTCATCCAGTTTGGAGCAATGTCCTGATCCAGGGAGGCTCTGTGTTGTACCAAATTTCTTCCACTTCTTAATAATAGACTTCACTGTGCTTCTTGGCATTGATACAGCCTTTGAAATAAATGTGTATCCATCTCCTGACTTGTGCCTATCCACAACTTTATCCCAAAGATCTTTTGACAGTGCTGTGTCACCCATAGTTGATTGTTTGCTTCATTAGGGATTTGCCACTATTAGGGACTGAAATGCTTTGGGAAAGCTCTTTTCATGCTGAGCTAATCAAACTGAACCCAGCTGATCACAGTTGAAAGTCAAATAAATTTGTGTGCCATAGAAAGGGGATTAGCTACATCTGATTAAGTTTACAAGTCATTTCTAGGAGGGGGCGATCCTTTTTTCAACTCAGTGATTCTGTTTTTGAATTTTTATTTTTTTTTCTGACATGTTGGTGTTACATCTTTTACATTATGTAAATACAGCTGGATAAACCAGAACTGTGTCTGTCTTCATTTAAGGCTGCAAAGCAACAAATTGTGATTATTTAAAAGGTAGTGATTAATTTATATGCCCACTGTACTAATAACATAAGCATATTTGCAGTTGTTGTTCTGGATCTGACTAGCAGACACTATCCTTCTCCCCTATCTGATACACTGCATTTTTTACTAATTAAAACGATATTAAACCAAAAACTAAATATGTCATATATTACAGCTTCACAATCATTAGATGTGGTGGCTGCAATCGTTTTTCTTTTTAGGGCTTCTTTCCTGTGTTTTTTTACCTGGTGGTCTGTCCAGTAACACTTCCTGTATTGAAGTGCCTATACTCTAGATGAAGGAGCACAGGGGCACCTTTGGACGGCAGTATTGCCCACCTGGGGTGAGGAAAGTGTTAGATGTACTAGCAGATTTAGATATACTAACAAATTGAAGCTGAACTCCAGCTAATACTTCCTAAGCAGTTACAGCAAACGTTTTTTCTTTTGGGATAGAGGTTTTACATGAATAAATAAAATCTGATCATTGTAAGTGGCCCTGTCAGTATTAAATGGTTTGTTTCAACACTCTTACATTTGCAGGAGAGCTTGAAAAACAACAGACTTACTGGTGAATTACCAAAAAAAATAAAGGTACGAAAGCATAAAAAAGGAAACTAATGCAGCAATTACATTTAAGAATTGGTAGGCTGCAAATTAATAAATGTTTTCTTTTAGGTTTAATACTACTTTTAAGTGGTTATAAAGCCTAAAACATTTTTATCTTAATGAATTCCTTGCATTAAGGTGAAAATTGTTTGGACAGCAGTATCCACCCACACTCCCTCTTTTTCTTACCTTAACCCCTTTTTAATCCAGCGCTGCACCCATCTGCAGATCTTCTCAACCCTCACTTCCTGGTCCCAAAGGCTTTGATGGGGCAATTAAATCCAGTGGCCACAGAGCGAAGGGCAGGGCCAAGTCCCGCTGTCTGTGTCTATAGACAGAGACATTAGCAAGGCTTGCGAGCGAGCCTGCAGGAATGCCCCATAGAAAGCAGCTTCCTATGGGGACACTTGCCAGAGAGGGGACCCTGAGAAGAGTAGGTTTGGGCCACTCTGTGCAATTCCATTGCACAGAGCAAGTAAGTAAAAAAACGTTTTTTTTTTTTTTTTAAAAATAGAAGCATTCACAATCACTTTAATTCTGGCAGCTTATAAAAAAACATGCAGGCAGTATTGGTCTTGTAGAAAGCCACATTATGCTTTTCCAAGTAAGTGTCCTGGAAACATAATAAAATTGATTGTTTGAAAACCAAAGATTTAATAAAAATGAGTAAACATTATATGGGGCAGCAATGTATAAACATATAAGCTTTCTAAATAATAATAATAATAAAAAAAAATATATATTAAAAACCATTATAATTTACCATGAACAATTTGTTGGTAGAAACATGCAGATCATTTCTTTGCATCTAACCAATCACTGGCCTTAAATGAGTGAAATTATTATTATGCCTATTTTGCCTGGGTACAACATTTAAGTGATAAAATAGGTGGAACCTCCCTTTAAACATATATCATTCATAAAATTAATGTTTTTACAACTGAAGCCCACAGTTCACTGTTAGTAACATACTACGTTATATCGCAGACAGAGACTACAGAAGACTGTGCTATGCTGATGTAACACAGGGAAAGGTCAGGTCTACTATTGATGGCACTTTTCCAAGATCTATTTTCTTCAAAGACTTGTTCTTTAAGGAGTGAAAATGAATAAAAAAAACTAAAAAGACCTCTGGAAAGTTCCATAGAAGACTGTTTAAGGTGAAGAGGGATCTGAGGTATGTAAAAAGAATCACACACACAATAAAAACTGTGAAATATTTTAGTCCTTCACACTTAAATACCTCAAAAATTTTGCTCCTTAAAATAGAAATAGCTTTGATTACATCACCGGATGCTAGTCCAAATTAAATTGTGTAACTCCTGGCTGAGTAGGCTTATCCAGGCGGACCATGAAACAGCAAGCGTAGTTCGTACTACAACCACTTCTAAATAGGAAATTGTTAGTGAAGATATTACACTATGAAGTGTAAGGCAATACTTTCAGCTGTTGGTATACATGTCTAAGGATTTAATTCATCTCAGTAAAGGCCCATGAATAGACAGCAGGTTTAATGCAAGTTGAAATTGACACTGGACCTCCCACAGCCTGGGGGAGTTCAAATGAAATCCTAACTCTTTGGACTATACCCCTTCGGTGCAACACAACAGAGTATCCACGTAGAAAACAAAGAAGGCTATGAAAGGACAACTTGAACCACTTTGTAGTCGCAGCTCATGTTGAGAATGAGATTTGGGATTAGGATCACCTCCCACGTGTTCAAGGGAGTCAAACCACCAATTAAAGACTTCTCTTGAGCTACTCAGTCCTGATTGATGGTAAAACGGCACAGGGCTTTATATTTAAAATGTCATAGAGACTGTTTAGAAATCTACTAAAAAAATATCATTTACAAACAGCAGTAATGATCAATATATAATGCTTATTGGACCTTATTTATGAAAATAGCAAAAGATAAAGTTTGTTTAAAGCTGAACTTTGGGGAAAAAAAGATTTGCTATAAAAAACAAAATCACCTATAGTGATGGGTGTGCCGTGTGCGTTAGTTAAAACTCTTAAGCTGGCCATACACTACAGTAGGCCTTTAAAACACCTCTGTGCCCTTAAGAGCCTTGTGGTACTGAGAACTGCAGGTCAACAGCAGGATCATGGTAGCTGGATCTGCAGAGTTGAAGCACTCTGGACGAGGGAGGTCTTAGTCCAGCAAATCCCTTGTTCCAGGTATATTTTCCCTTTCTTGGAACAATAGCAGACAGTGACAGGCTGCTTGCTTTAGCACCAGCAGTCATGCAGTAGCCTCCAACTGGAGGAGATAAGGCACAGAGGCACTTTAAAGGCACAGAGGCAATATCTCTACAAGTACCCAGGAGACAACTTGAAAAGGGCCTGACGACCAACTACAATTTGAGGAGGAAAGGCTATTATTGTTTAAATGTTTCTGGACATCTTGTAACAAAGAGGTCAACAAGTTTTGGTGAGTGTGATGTGTAAAATGTAGATGCAGAGGAAGAAGAACCCTGTACTGTTTTGTTTTCACTTCACATAATCACATTGTTGGACTATTTACAGTATTGCATACTTCATATTGCAAGGGAATTTAATTGCACATTAAGGACATTGTTTTATGGTTAAAGAAGTGAGGTTACATATACCCTAGGGAATATTTGGTTATATATTTTGGACCTTCAAGCCACAGCTGCTCTTTTTGTTTTAATAGAAAGTTTTATATAAATATATATATATATATATATATATATATATATATTGGTTTGCCTTATTGTAATTTATTATTGTATCACTTGTATTATCACCATTTGTAAGGTGTCTGTTGCGTGGGTGTAAAGATATAAGTGGTCACTTAACTATCAATTTTTCCAGGACTAGTAAGATTTTTCATTTAAGAAGACTAAATTACTTGACGGAGCCTAGTAAAGATGACACCCTTTTTCTCACCCACTTATACTATGCCATGCTACCCTGCCTTTTTGTTGCTTTATCAAAGCTCTTGGGTATGGGGGATCATATGGACTTCTCAGTGTCTGAGCCTGAGCATCCAATCACCAGGCCTGAATATTGTCACATGAGTAGGAAGACAACATAATCAAACCTGTGTAAGCTCTGACACTATCTGACATGGAGTTTATACAGGAATTGGACTTTGATGTGAGAAGCAACGTGGGAGTGAGGTTGTAGTGCTGTGTGGTATGGGCAGAAAACATTTAAAAGTCAAGGTGCAAAAACAGGAATGTATTGTACTGAAAATGCAGCAATACACAACAGTTCCGGGGGGAAGGCAACCCAACCAGGAACACTCACAAGATGTAACAGCGATGTGACAGAAGATGGCAGTCTCAGGGAAGTGGACAGTGTCTGTCTCAAGGAGGGGACTGCGGCCTGGCTGGTCCATACCCAAATGGAGAGGTTTCCAGGAAGGATGGCATATCCCTGCACTTTTCCTACTCCTCCTTAACCTGATGCTAAGCACTGTTCCTGACAGACATGTGACCTGTCCTTACTCTAGCTACTCGCAAGATGTGTGCCAAACCCAGAAGCCAGGGTCTTCGATAGACTTTGGCTGACCAAGATGGCTTCCAAATCACGGGGTGCCAGCATCCAGGCAGATGCTGCTTCTCTGTGACTGAAAAATCTATAAAGGAACTAGGTTCCTCTTAATTCCTCCTCCACCTGCAATACTGCTGCGGATAAGCACCACCTGCAGTGGAGAAAATTGACTGGACATGCCTACAAGGTGATGGTGGATCTCAGTTTTTTTTTGGGGGGGGGGCAATATAGTGAGCTTTCAAGAGGATTAGCCACTTTTCCCTGAGTCTCTTTAAAAAAAAAGGCCTGGATTCACATACATCGGCGCATATTTATGCCACTGTAGCGTATCTTCTTTACGCTACGCAGCGCTGCGCAGAGAGGCAAGCATGGAATTCACAAAGCCATACTCCCATCGTTGCACCAGCGTGGCGTATATTTCGTTGGCGTAAGCCGGTGTAGGTGGAAGTGGGCGTGAGCCATGCTAATGAGGTGTGACCCCATGCAAATGATGGGCCGAGTGCCAGACAAGTACTTAAAACAAACGGCGCATGCGCCGTCCAGTGGACTTATCCCAGTGCGCATGCTCACAATGACGTCGAAACAACTCCCTAATGTACGTCGTGAATGTAACCTACGCCCAGCCCTATTCACATACAACGTAAACTACGTAAAATTCTACGGAATTCGTTCCCTGGTCCATACCTTTACATGAGTTGCGCCTCCTATATGGTGAATAACTTTACGCCGGACGTACGACTTACGCAAACCGTGTATATTATGCGCCAGGCGCAAGTACGTTCGTGAATCGCCGTATTTGCCTAAGTTGCATATTTGAATCGAAAATCAATGGGAGCGCCACATGCATCCAGCGTAAATATGCGCCCACTATACGCCAGCATAGGAAAGTTACGTTGGGCGGCTGAAGCCTATTTTTCGAAGTATCTTGGTTTGTGGGTCAGCGCATAGATACGTATCTGGAGATATGTCGGCGTAAGTGCTTTGTGAAACCGGGCCTAAGTGTACTTTTAGTGCAGATGAACCCAACCCCTTTCTCCGTTCACAGACCCGCCAGTATCTTCCTCAATTCCCTGCAATAAGCCAAGTCCTTGGAGTCCACTCTTGCTTCACTGTAGGCCACACATCGAAGATAAAAGCCATGGTTTATTGCGATGACAGCACAATACCCCCTCCTAAAATGAACCCTTAAAACATTCAAGGATGTATAGTTTTTGTGCACTTAACATTTTCTACCAGTTCTTCTTCCCCAGCACTTTATCATAGTAAACACTTACTAATAATACTAATGCTTCCAGATCCTCACTATTTTTCCTGCCTGTCACTACACAGTATCTGCTGTCCAAAAGCACAGTTTTGGGACCAAACTAAGTAAAAGAGCCCATGCACATGGCCTTAAGGTAAAGAGTACTTTGACACTCAACATGCTGAAGAAATCCATAGCAACCAACTAACAGTAACCTTTCATTGTTCTCACTCTTCTAATCTGATAAAACATTATGTTTGATCTCTATACCCTGTAAAATCATTGGTGTGCTTTGTTCTGAATGATTAAATAAAAGAATAATCCCAAACATTTATTTCTTCAGGGAGTTTGTATATATCACAGAAACTGCAGTGTTTATCAGCGACTGCTCCCTCACATCTGGATCACAGAAGCAATAGTGGTTCAGTAGTTCACTGGATAGTTTAGTAGCGGTACACAAATCATCCAAAACAGGTCTTAGTTTGTGTCAAGGAAACTATGTCAGTTATTTGAAGCAGCTACAAAAACATGTAAGCTGCATCAAGGTTCAAGTTTTTAACTACAATACAAGAAATTACTTTTAAAATTCTTATTATGTTACTTTATCGCAAGGATATATTGCTAAAGTTTAAAGAGAACCACTCATAACTGGGTTTATGTAAGAACCTGAAACTTCTGTGTGATATTTTTTTGGATATCAAGAAGAAACACAATACAGGTGATGCGTAGCTCTCTGAAGCATCACATCATCAGACCAACAAAATTCCACTCAACGTAATAGTACTATACTGTGTACATCTATTTAATAATACCATATTTATGAAGAATGGATACACACATTATATGTGTCACCATGACATCTCTGTCTGACAATAATGTTTGTTACAGGCCAGAGAAAATGCGGTCACAACCTGAACATTATCTATATTTTAATTACCCTGAGGTTCCCAAGGTTATAACATAATACAAGTAAACTGAACTCAAAAGAGATGCTTATGGCTGACTAGTCCAATATTGCCTAGGAAATGAGAATTAATTAAAAAAAAGGGGGGATAGGGTTGGGACTTTACATGAGGCATATGATAGAACTACCACAGGCCTCCATCCCTGTAAATGGATAGAAGAGGGGAGGTCTTGGGACTTTAAATGAGATGTGTTTTTAGCAGTATGCGATTATATATATATATATATATATATATATATATATATATATGTGGAATATAAAAAATGTTTCCATAATAGCCAGGCTCAAAGTTACCAACCAAAAAAGCACTAAACCAAATTAATCTGTCTAGCTGTATGCATTAAAACCAGAGGTTTAGTTGCCTGTATTTGCAAATACCTGTGTGAGCTGCAGGCCCCGTCAAGGCACTCTGTGTACTGCAGTCCTAACTATGAACTTTAAAGTCTCCTAAATAGGAGCACAGGAGTGCTAATCAATAGATGGGGGCAGGTGATCACCTAACCATGCCCCTACCTATATTTGGTCTAGCAAAAAAGAGCACTGGAAAAACAAAAGAAATGCAAGAGTGGAACCAATCATGCCTACCAAACCAAAATACCACCAAACTAAAGGCGGACCACATCAACCTGGGTCAGCTAGTCAAAAAATGACAATGCATAATTAATTGTTGGTGGTAGATCTGTGGAGGCACTTTATTCCACTCCTGAAACGCATCTCCATCCCTGGATAGTGTTAAAAAAAGGGGGCATAGGTTTGGGACTTTACATGAGGCATATGATAGAACTACCACAGGTCTCCATCCCTGTAAATGGATAGAAGTGGGGAGGTCTTGGGACTTTAAATAAGATGCGTTTTTAGCAGTATGTGATTAAATATATATATGGAATATAAAAAAAAATCCATAATAGCCAGGCTTAAAGTTACCAACCAAAAAAGCACTAAACCAAATTAATCTGTCTAGCTGTATGCATTAAAAACAGAGGTTTAGTTGCATGTATTTGCAAATACCTGTGTGAGCTGCAGGCCCCGTCAAGGCACTTTGTGTACTGCAGTCCTACCTATGAATTTTAAAGTCTCCTAAATAGGAGCACAGGACTGCTAATCAATAGATAGGGGGCAGGTGAGAATTAGAGGAAAACTGAGAGTAGAAAAATATGGAGAAAGTCAGTGGTAAGAAACCAGCACCTCTAGGCACACGTCCTTGGGAGGGAAAATGGCAAAACAAAAGGAAAGAAGGGTAATAGGCCACCATCCAGTTTTCCTGCACAACCCAGGTCTAAGACCCAGAACCCCTAAAATCTCATAAATCAGAGAGAGACTCAAACTTTCTAAACATAGCTTCAGCTTACTGTCCTTCAGTTGGAGTAAACAATTCCTCAGGCTGGGTGGTCAATGGGATTAAAAATATGACATAAGATCTATGGTCAGGAGGAATAGTGCCACATCATTTCTGGCAGTTGGAGGAATGGTGCCCAGGGGCAGATCCAGGGGGGCAACGGGGCAATTTCCCCCTCCGCGAATGCAGGTGAGTGAGACAGTGAGTGGGCTGCTGCACCATGGGTGAGAGAGCTGGCAGGCGACACTGTGGGTAAAAGAGCCAGCTGGCAGCATCACGGGTAAGAGAGCCGGCAGGCGGCATCACGGGTAAGAGAACCAGCAGGCGGCATCACAGGTGAGAGAGCTGGCGGGCTGCATCGCGGGTGAGAGAGCCGACGGATGGCTCCGTTAATGAGAGACAGCAGGCGTGCCCGGTGACTCAGTTGGTTAGCAGGCAGATGAGAGAGCAGGTGAGCAGCTGTGTAGCTCAGTGTTTGAAAGGGCTGCTGGTCAATCATCTCTCACCACCTGGTGCCCGTCCTGCATCTCTGCAGTTCCGCCCTCACTGTGCAGGCAGCCACGGCAGCAGGGAGATTACATCATCTCTCTGCTGCCTGACTGGTAATCTGCTGCCTGACTCTGGGACACAGCAAGTGACAATCCCAAACCTGTGACATGGGACGTGGCAAGTGTCAATCTGCATCTGGTGACAGGCAACGTGGCAGATGACAATCTGCATTTGGTGGCAAGTGACGTGGCAAGTGACAATCTGCATTTGGTGGCAGGTGAAGTGGCAAGTGACAATCCGGATTTGGTGGCAGGCGACAGTGGCAAGTGACACACTCAGGGCTTCCACTGAATCTGCATTATGGTGAGTTGAAATATTTCATTTTTTACCCCAAAAAACATATTTTCTTGCAGTGCCCCTTCTGAGACTAGACTCTAGATCCGCCTCTGATGGTGCCCCATTGTTCGGTGGGAGTAATATTGCCCCATCATTGATGTTAGCTGGAGGAATAATGCTCCATTGTCAGCGAAAGGATTGGGGTCTCATTGTTGATGTCAGTGGGAGTAATAGAACCTCATATCATATAAAAGAATAGTGCCCCAAGATAAAGGCAAGCAAAGGGCCGCAAAAATTTAACAGAGCGACACCTGTCAGACTTCAGGTGACCTTTGACTTGTGATTGCTAATCTAAAGAGTAGGATTCAGGCACAGTAACTTATCTATATGCTGTATATATAATTATAATAATAATTTAAAATGTAAGTATGTGGCCTCACCATGTCTTCTTGCATTTTGGTGCCTGTGTCTGCCTATTTGCTGTGTGGGGGATATTGTTGTTTTTCTGAACTTACCCTATGTAAAACCAATAAAATTAATTTAAAAAGACTGAATATTCAGAATGCTTTATAAGCCCAATCATGACTTGTGCCCATTAATGCTAAATATTTGCACCATACAGAGACATGATTGCATGTACTGTATGTCATTAATAGTCCATTTACATCTCTGCCCCAAAGGGCACAGAAAAAGGTGCATCCTCCATTTTTAGCAACACAGCCCACCACAACAAAATTGTGAAGTTGTGTGCTGGAGTGCTTTGCAGCAAACCATTGTGCAACTCATATGTTACTGCAATGCAACAGTGTAAATACAGCCAATAAATAATTTTGTAAAATTATTGTTTTATCAAATGAGTGGCCTATGTAATAGGCCGCGTACACACGACCAAATAAATCCGATCACATCGGTCTGACAGACCGATGTGATCGGATTTGTCTGCTGGGATGTATTGGTTTGATCGTGTACACACGATCAAACCAAAATCCCCGCCGGCAGACAGATCGGTGATGTGGCGGTGACGTTGACGCTGCCACGTCACCGTCACCAGGAAGTAAAACACTTCCGTGCATGCGTCAAATTCATTTGAGGCATGCGCGGGCAGATATGTCTGCTGGTTAGCGTACTAACCAGCAGGCATGCTTTAAAATCTGTCTGCTGGAAAAACCTGTCTGTCCGCCCGTACACACGATCAAAACTTTCTGCTAAAATGGTCCGTCGGACCGTTTCCAGCAGATAGATTCGATCGTGTGTACTTGGCCATAGATTTTCATCTAAATTATACTGTATGAGTGTTAATGTAAGTTTAACTATAGGAAATGTAACCATGCACTGAATCTGTGTCTGTGAAGTCACAGGGCCCAGTCATAACTTCCACCCTCCCTAGTTATTCAGCTGTTATCGCTGTATGCTATACAGAGGAAGGCAACATTTATACTTCCTTTATATCCCTTTTCAGCTCTCTTATCTACTGTTTAAGCTTCTGCTTCTGTGTAAACAGCAAACTGTGTGGAAAACCGAAGAATCAGTAAGGGCTTGGTCAAACTGTGCTTTGGGCTAAGGAGCCCATTTATTTTGAATAGTTTGCAACACACCAAAGTTGCTGAATGCTATTGCTTACATAGAGACTACATTGCACAGATTATTCACTGTTGTGTTCTGAGGTATATTACAGCACATAAAACAAAGCAAAATATAGTGTAGAGCAACCAAAAATATATAAAGTCCAAATATTGCAAAATTCCACCGTTGTGCAACTTTCAGTGACAGTTCATAAATTTCCAGTGACTTCAGTGACCACCACCTCTAGCTGGAATGCTGCTCACCTCCAAATGTTGACCCCACTACAGAGTTACACACACCTGTTAATGTGTCTGGAAAAACAACTCCTCCTTCTGGTATTCCTGGACAAGACAGACCTCCTCCCAGGTTCTCACTGTGTAAACCCCACTGCAGAGTCACACACGCTTGGTGTAATAGCGCTCAGGATTTATTGGGAACACAAATCCTCCTCACAGGGCACCTAGACAGCTCAGACCTCCTCCCGGGATCTCATTTAGTCATGTGTGGCCATCTAAAACCAAACCTTAGGCCTCGTACACACGATAGGTTAACCAGAGGACAACGGTCTGATGGACCGTTTTCATCGGTCAAAACCGATCGTGTGTGGGGCCCATAGGTTATTTACCATTGGTTAAACAAAAGCCAGATTGCTTTAAATTTAACCTATGGATTCCTAACCAATAGGTCAAAACCAATCGTTAGTAGGCACGACCATCGGTTAAAAATCCACGCATGCGCAGAATCAGAAGACAGATGAAAACTCTGCTCTTTTGATGCCTAGAGAGACAGGAACAGCGAGCGCTCAGAGGCGATTCAGTTTGCATGTGCCGCGCTATATAAGTTTTTCATTCATTCATTCAATCAAGTCGACGCATGCTTGGAAGCATTGAACTTCATTTTTTTCAGCACGTCGTTGTGTTCTGACACGATCGGTTATTTAACCGATGGTGTGTGGGCGCGACGGACCATCAGTCAGCTTCATCGGTTAACCGATGACAACGGTCCTTTAGACCGTTCGCATCGGATGGACTGTTCGTGTGTACGTGGCTTAAGTGCTCTCTGCTAATAACATTTATTAAAACAATAAATCAGGGATAAAATACTCACATAGAAATGTGAAAAACATGCATATCATCAATAATGATGTAAATGGAGAAAATGTCCTGAATAGTGAGACCTCACACCTGTACGCGTTACGCTCTCTGATGAGCTTCTTCAGGACGTTTTCTCGGTTAACATCATTATTGATGATATGCATGTTTTTCACATTTGTGTGTGAGTATTTTATACCTGACTTATAGTTTTAATAAATGTAATTAGTAGAGAGCACTATAGTTTGCCTTTGTTTTATATATGGCCACACATGACTGACTGAGATCCCGGGAGGAGGTCTGAGCTGTCTAGGTGCACTGTGTTGAGGATTTGTGTTCCCAATAAATCCTGAAAGATATTACACCATGTGTGTGTGACTCTGTAGTGGGGTCAACTTTTGGAGGTGAGCAGGAATTCCAGCTAGAGGTGGTGGTCACTGAAGTCACTGTGGATTTATGAACTGTAACAGAAAGTTCCGCAATGGTGGAATTTTGTAATATTTGGACTTGATTTATTTATTTTTGGATGCGCTACACTATATTTTGCTTTGTTTGATATATTGAGAGTGACATGTGCATACAATCTAAATGGTGTGGGCAGCAATCACGTTAAGCCTATTGGTAGGCTAATTACAATGATTATTTTATTTTATATATTTATTTCACATTATTATATTGAATACTGCGCTTATTATATTTATATATTTTTTTAATATTATGTAGCACTACCCCCAAAAGAGCTGCTGGTTTAGATTTTGGGTTTTGCACGTTACCTCTAAGTTCGTTTTCCAGGGAAGGAAGTCTGTAGAAACTGTAATGTCCACACAAGATGTAAAACCTTCAACTGTAGGCTTTATTTTCGCTGCATAAACTTGTGAAGGAAGTAGAGGTACGCGGTACAGAATGCACGGATAGGCCCCTCTCACATGGCCTAGCAGCTGGAATGATGAACGGACAGTATAGAAGCAGTCTCTGCCACAGACCATCTGAGAATAGATAATGAATAGTCAGGAATCCTCTGCCACAGGATTTAAAGTCCCAAATTTCTTGTCTTACAGCCAAAGGGCCTTTAAGCCAATCCGGCGGACTGCAAGGTGTTGTAGGTTACGGTGCATCCTTCAATAAGTTACCAGGCCTCTCCCAAAGTACCAGCCTTCCTCTCTGTCCTTTCCGGGACAGGTCCTCCCCTGCCTTCCTTCATTGAGTGGCTCTCTCCCGCAGGACAGCCAGCACAGGATCACCTCCAACGCCTAGGCCCCAGTCAGGATTACTGGGCCTACTTGACAGGAACACAGCCTTAGACCAACGTGTTCCCGAGACTGAAATCACGCACACCCACCTCGCGCCAGGAGGGCCACAAGGCGAAGGACCCCGAAAAATTGAGTCTGCCCCTTAAGTATCCCCTCCCAGCATGCACAGCGGGGTCACCACTCCCACCATACTGCTTCCTGAGGAGGGACACCCAACACACCATGGTACATCTGCGTTCCAACATGGGCCTGAAGTGGTAACGCCACCCAGGGAAAAATACTACCAGGCAGTACCACAGCCAGAACAGATGCAAATTTGTACACAATTCAACAGGTCTGGGCCCAACTATTGGCTCAGACATCCTCTAAATTTGAAATACCCATCTTTCTACAATTACAACACATGTGTGTGCTGTTATTCAAAATAAATAACAACACACTGCACTATGGTACATGGGTTTGTATTATGGCACAATAAAACAGGCGTGTTACAGTCTGCTATCACAAACCGCAGGAGATGAGCAGGCCCTAAGGACCTAAGGACCTAAGTGTCTGAGCTAAAATAATACTTTTAGACTATTTGTAGATTGAATCTTAAGTTCTCTTTAAAGCTGACCTTCACCCCCCCCCCCCCCAACAACAAAAAATGATTGTCACCTGGCTCGAGCCCCCTCTTTCTCTCCCTGTCTCATTTGTTCTGCAGTTCAGCTTCAGCTTAGGTGAGAATGACGATGCACTCAATTCTAAGCATATGTAAATGTTCTTTGCCCAGCCTTCAAGCCCAAGTGCAGGTTTTCCATGCGCGTGTGAAAAGGCATGCGTAGTTTTGAGGCCACAAATATCTGGGTGTTTGCATCCTGGCACGTGCCCGGCTGTGCCGCAGGTCTCTGCCAAGTCCAAAAAGGCCACGTTGGACTTTTAAATATAATGGCACCATGGAAGTTCCTCTTCAAATGTTTTCTGTTATCTATTGTTCTTATACTAAAGGTAATGTTGTGTTTACAGTATATTTGACTTTCATTTTCTTTAACCAGAAAGTAAAACAAGCCAATAAGTGGCCTGCAAAGATATAAAAATAACAGATGATTTCTGATCCAATGCTATGAAACTAGCTTTGCATATGATACAGTACTATCTGCTCCTAGTATTTATGTTTGTACAGTAGGTGTTTACTGTATGTTACAGCCCTGATCCTGCCAAAGTGTGAATTCACTTTCATATTCTCCTTTATAGGTGTGAGCACTCACTTGAATTACACACGTTATACTAGACAAGCCAATGGCTCCAAAAATAAACTGGTGTCTGGTAACTGCAATATTACCTGCAATTACACTAATTTATACTCTGAGTGCAGAGCGTAAATACATGATAAAGTTCACACCAAAATAGATTATCCAGACAGTTTATTCAATTATAAGAGCCTTCCCTGTAGTGACATAGAGTAAACATCAGCCTTCTATGCTGTGTAGACAAATATTTGTGTGGAGGATATTAGGGGGTCTGTTCTGTGCCACTGCAATCTACATATATTGGATGGGTAAACATCCTAGTCAACACAACATCATCTGCATCAAAGGGCAGCTATGAAAAAATATGTAAAAATGTCCCCGCACAACCCACGCCAATAAAAATGAATCAATAGCCAACCAGCACACTGTGTTAAAGTGGTTGTAAACCCTTAGGCCGCGTACACACGATCAAATCTATCTGCTGGAAACGGTCTGACAGACCGTTTCAGCAGACAGATTCGATCGTGTGTATGGGCGGACAGACAGATTTTTCCAGCAGACAGATTTTAAAGCATGATTTAAAATCTGTCTGCTGGGAATCCGTCCGTCCGATATGTCTGCTGGTTAGTACGCTAACCAGCAGACATATCTGCTCGCACATGCGTCGAATAGATTTGACGCATGCGCGGAAGTGTTTTACTTCCTGGTGTGGTGACGTGGCGGCGTCAACGTCATCGCCAAGTCACCGCGCTGTCTGCCGGTGGGGATTTTGGTTTGATCGTGTGTACAGCGATCAAACCAAAACAGCCCAGCAGACAAATCTGATCAAATCGGTCTGTCAGACCGATTTGAACAGATTTATTTGGTCGTGTGTACGCGGCCTAACAGACCACTTTTACCTACATGTAAGCCTAGATTAAGGCTTACCTGTAGGTGCAAGAAATATCTCCTAAACCTACACGGTTTAGGAGATATTTGCAAAAAAGGCAGGCACCGATGTCTACAGCGCATGCGCCGTAGACAACGGCGCAGGCGCACTAAGCGTGCCGTTTCTAGGGGCGATCGTGAAGTGACTGGCGGCTCCTGCGCGGGAGTGACATCATCGCCGCTCTGGCCAGTCACAGCGGCGGAGCTTCGATACCCGGAAGTCTCTCCGGGAGAGATGGCGACGACGGAGGAGGGGAACAAGGACCGCTGCGGGGGATTCGATCTAAGGTAAGTAATTCATTATGAGCTAGTAGCTTATTATGCCTTTGTTTTGCAGGGGTTTTTATTTTGCAGAGGGTTTACTTCCTCTTTAAGAATCCACAACAACAGAAAATAAAATATAAAAAATGTGCAGTGCAAAAATAATGTTTAAAGGGCAAAAATGCAATAAAACAAAAAAAAACACCTCTTACCTCTTACCAAATAATCATTAAAAACATATACGTATATATATATAGGATGCATTAAGGTGAGAAAACATGAGGGTTTACAACCCCTTCAAATCCCCTTTCATCCCCATTCTGATGCTCGGTTTGAACTTCAGCAAATTTAAAAAAATGCTAATAAACGCAAGAAAACTCTATTGCAAAAACGTTGAAAAAAGTTGTAAAAAAAGTTGAAAAACTCACTACAAAGCTTCTGGAATTTTTATAACGGTATTTTAACGTTCAGTGTGCATGAGGCCTTACTCTCATTGATACAAGGTACTATTCATCTCACTGACACCAACAATGAGGTACCATTCCCTGAGACCAGCAATGGCGCATATTTCCTCCCACTGATATTCAACCATTGGGCGCTATTCCTCCCACTGGCACTAATGATGGAGCTCTATACCTCCCACTAATACTAATGATGGACACTATTCCTCCTCCTACTGAACACAGGCACTAACCCAGAGGTGTATTTAGGTTTTGTGCTGCCCTAGGCCTGACTAAACTTTTGCACCCCCTAATTTAAATATGACCCACTCCTTCCTCTTACGACCCGCCCTGAAATGAGGGCCTGTGGGGGGGGGCAATGGATTCCCTTAATTTACTTAGATTTCCTCTTACTTCCTGGTTGCCCATAGAGCAGGAAGTGAAGGGAAATCTTCGCAATGGGAAAGGGATGGTAAAAAATAAACTGACAGGGTCTATAACCCTCCCTTACTCTATCCAAAATGAAAAAAAAAAAGTGTTGCAGAAACATATAGCACAGTGAGGAAGGTTTGTGGTCCAGGATGATAAAACAGTCAAAATTGGAAGCGCCCCCCCCCCCACTCTCACAGTTGTGGAATGCTGGCCGCCCGCATACCAGAAGCAGCGTGGCCGCTTTTTGGGGGCGCTAGACTAATTTTCCTAACAGTGTAGCGCAAGCCGGCAGGGACTCTTTTCGTGCTGCCCCCCTGCAAAGTGCTGCCCTAGGCCTGGGCCTTGTTGGCCTAGGCCAGGATACAGCTCTGCACTAACCACCGAGACACTGTCTACGCCCACTGATGATAGGGCATTTTTTACTGTCATTGGCCACAGTCCAGCCCTCTTAAAGTCTGAGGTTTTATTCCTCCCAATTACATCAACAAACACCAATTCTTTAGCTGACAAAGGAACATTATTACTCCAGCTGACATCAACATTAGGGCAATACAACTCCTACTGATACTTACAATGGGGCACCATTCCTCCAAATGATGCAGCACTATTTCGCCCCCTACTGACCACAGGCCTTATGTAATTTTTTTACTCCCATTGACCACCAAGCCTGAGGAATTGTTTACTCACACTGACACCCCCCAAAGACTGAAAAACAGTAAACTGTCCCCGTGTTTAGAAAGTGTGGAGAGCCCTGGATGAAGAAATGTGTAGTTGCATAGAGCCGTTCACATGAATGCAACTCACATGTACTGCTCGTTCCAAACAAAAGTGAAAAATTGATTACAGGGCCAATAAGTAGTGGATGTGCATGGATTATTTTTGGAGAATAAGGATATCCTTTAGTGTGACTTTAAGACTGAATCCAGATTCTTGCATAGGCCCATTCATGGTTCTCTTTAACCACTTCTCATCCCGGCAATTGTACAATGGCGGTCACAAGGTGCCTCTACAATGCCGGAGGCCATCATATGACGTCCTCGGGCCTCCCAGCCAATGGGGGGCGTGCGTGCCTGCCGCGTCACTCAGGTGCCGATGCGCGTGTCTGGCGGCCGCGATGTCTGCCAGGTACCCACGATCAGCAGTTATAGAGCCAGGGACATGGATCTCTGTGTGTAAACACAGAGATCACATGTCAGGAAGAGAAGACCGATAGTGTGTCCCTTGTACATAGGGACGCCGATCGGTCACCTCCCCCAGTCAGTCCCTTGCCCCCACAGTAAGAATCACCTAGAAGGGCACACATTTAACCCATTATCGCCCCCTAGTGTTAACCCCTTCCCTGCCAGTCACATTTATACAGTAATCAGTGCATATTTATAGCACCGTTCGCTGTATAGATGTGAATGGTCCCAAAAATTTGTCAAAGGTGTCCGATGTGTCTGCTGTAATTTCGCAGTCCTAACAAAAATTGCAGATAACCGCCATTACTAGTAAAAAAAAAAACTATAAAAAAAAATCATAATTCTATTTCCTATTTTGTGGGCGCTATAACTTTTGCGCTAACCAATCAATATTCGCTTATTGTGATTTTTTTTACCAAAAATATGTAGACGAATACATATCAGCCTATACTGAGAAAAAAAATATTGGGATATTTATTATAGCAAAAAGTTAAAAATATTGTGGTTTTTTTTTCAAAATTTTCTGTCTTTTTTTGTTTATAGCGCAAAAAATAAAAACTGCAGATGTGATCAGATACCACCAAAAGAAAGCTCTATTTGTGGGGAAAAAGGGACGTCAATTTTGTTTGGGAGCCACGTCGCACTACCGCAAAATTGTCATTCAAAACGTGACAGTGCTGAAAGCTGAAATTTTTGCCTGGGCTGGAAGGGGGTATATGTGCCCAGTAAGCAAGTGGTTAAATAATTAAACAGTATTTTAATTTAGGATGTATTTGCCCTTTCAGATGGCGATTTTTATTTGACAGTAGAATAAATAATATAGAAATTTCCCTACAAACAGTGACATTTAACCATCCAAGCTCAAACTGCGGATGTACTAAAAAAGAACAGCAGCCACTTTTTCTCAGGTACAGCGGCCTTCACATGAAATCTGTTTGGACAAACAAGTCCTTTGACCTAGTTATATGGCCAATTGTACATATATCATTCAGTAAGTTGTGTCTTGTACTAGTTTTGATTTCCTGTGTGTACTTTTCTTGCGGTACTGACTCATGCTGGATTGTTTGAAGTAGTTTATTTTAATCACAATTTTTTCCTGCATGTCAGGGAACTAAACAAGCAAAATATATAAATGTAGCACGACATATGTATTTAACATGGCAGCCTATTGGGGCATTTGTATAACATGCCTATGCTATGTTATCCTACACATTTACTCATTAAATAATTTCCTAGTTGTGCTATCATAATTTTCTTTTTCTCTATTTTAAATTACAATTCATGGATGGCAAAAGTTTAGTGCCGGGCTGCTTGAGCCTGCACAGCAACATCCCTTATATATGAATAGGGTGTATCCATATAGCAGGAGCAGCATTCCATTTACATCTATGGGGTGTAAATAGGCAGGTTCGGGCAGTCCGGCACCAAACTTTTACCGGCCAAGTTGCGGCATGGTGGGTGGTCGCAGCCATTAGAAGAGGGTGGACCCAAATCTATATATTGAGAAGGCTAGGAAGGGCAGACTGGGAAACTTTTGATATAAGAACTACATGTACTTTAACCACTTGCCTACTGCGATTTTTTTTCGGGACTGGGACATTATAGCGGACACATCGGACACTTTTGACACATTTTTGGGACCATTTACATTTATACAGTGAACAATGCTTTAAATATGCATTGATAACTGTATAAATGTAACGGGCAGGGAAGGGGTTAACCACTAGGGGGCGGGGAAGGGGTTAAATGTTTCTTCTAGTTTGTGTTCTAACTGTGGGGGAGGGGGAGTGACTGGGGAGGTGACCGATTGTGTCCCTATGTACAAGGGACACAGATCGGTCTCCTCTCTCCCTGACAGGGACGTGCAGCTCTGTGTTTACACACAGAGCTCCACGTCCCAGCTCAGTTACTCGGCAATCGCGTGTGCCCGGCAGCCATCGCGGCCGCCGGGCACATGCACAGGGTTGTCAGTGATGCGACGGGTGTGCGCGCGCGCGCCCCTAGCAGCTTTCTATGACTGCACGTCATATGACATGCAGTCAGGGCAATGGAGTTACCCGCCCGCCGTCATATGACGGTGGGCGGGTAACAAGTGGTTAAGGCCTGAAAATACATCATACTTTCCAGTTAAAGCACTGATAGTTTTACATAAACACAGGATTCCTAAGAAATATGATTTACACTTGCTGCATATCACAACCCCAACATAATTTCAGAAAACAAAAATCACTTAGGCCCTGTACACACAATCAGACATGTCTGAGGAAACTGGTCTACAGACCAGTTTCATCGGACCAGTTTGATGGTGTGTACGGCCCATCAGACTGTTGTCCGTCAGACCAAAGTTTTAAAACATGCTTTAAAACCTGTCTGATGGAACCTGTCCGTCGGACAGGTTCGATGGTTAGTACACAAAAGCATCGGACCAAAAACCCGCGCATGCTCAGAATCAATTTGACGCATGCTTGGAAGCATTGAACTTCGTTTTTTCATCACGTCGTTGTGTTCTACGTCACCGCGTTCTGGTCTGATCGGATTTTGGTCCGATGGTGTGTACGCACATCAGACCATCAGACAAGTTCAGAGTTGTCTGATGAAAATGGTCCGTCAGACAAGTCTCATCAGACATGAAATCCTTGTAGAGAATAGCTGTTCTAGAGTATTGCACTTCACTCATCCCCTGAGTGCTATATAAAAGGTTATGTAAGGAGAGTGAGAGAGGCATAGGAGCCAGGGATGTATTCTGGCCTATGCCGACAAGGCCCAGGCCTAGGGCGGCACTTTGCGGGGGGGCGGCTGAGGGCCAATCACAAGACTCTGGGGGGGGGGGATCATGGGAAATGAAGTCTCTGGCCCCAGTGTGTCCATAAACACTAAGCTACAGCCCCCAGCATGCAAATACTCTGCTGGAGGGAGGGGGTGTTAGAAGAGGCGCAAAAGAGAATACTGTGCTTGAGAAACCAGAGAGGGAGCCACACTGTACCCCGAGCCCCGTTTTACTTGCATGACCTCGAATCTCTGAGGGCGCGAACCCACATCTTTCTCCCCATGCCTGATCGGCTCTTGATTGGATAGATTGATAGCAGCGCAGCAATCGGCGACTATGAACGGCACGGGAGCGCACCCACTAGCTAACCCCCTCGGGAGAGAGCTTCCCAGAGGGGGTTAGCTCTTGCGGGGAGGAGCCGTGAGAGCCGCAGAGGGACCCCAGAAGAGGACGATCAGGACCACTCTGTGCAAAACGAACTGCACAGTGGAGGTAAGTATGAAATGTTTGTTATTTTTTTTTTTTTAAATAACCTTTAGTAACCACTTAAGTCTCCTGGTCTTTTTTTTCCCTACAGACCTTCTAGTTCAAGAGCCCTTTTTTCATTTTTAGAAATGGCTCAGTTCTGCACTTTATACCTTTTAGGGTTAGTAGCCTACTCTAACATATTATGCATTGGGACAATTAGCACATTCATTTTATAGAACATTTGGATACATATATTTGTATTCCCTTTGTTTTTTGTTTTTTTAAATACTTCGTAATACTTCGTATTCGTAAAAAAAAAAACAATTGAAAAAATGCACGTTTTACATAATTTGTACACCCCCCATATAGTTACCACAAAATACAATCAAGGGAGGAAGTGTGAAGATAAGTGATAGCTAGAGAGAAATGCTTGCAGTGGAACTGACTTATCAAATAACCGCTAATGGGTTTGAGCCCCAAAAACTAGAGTTCCACTGCTAACTGTTGGGACTGTGAAAATATACCATTGGTCTCAAGTTAAAAGTTAAGCTGTTCAAACGGGACATTTGTCATCTGGTTCATATTCTAAACAGATTCCAAAATAGCAGCTAGGCAATTAATTTTCACCCATAAAAGGCCCAGCAATAAATAATGACATATAAACATTCTTAAGGGGAAGGCTCATACAACAAATTGTTTACATTGGGTAATGTGGACTACAAGGGATTGTACGTATCATGAAAAGCCATGCTGAAAGAATACAGTCTTTCTAACTGCTGTTACAAATATACCAATGACATGGAAAAATCAAGAAGGCATGCAGGGCACAGCTATACAACTGACCAAACATCCATCATTCACATACCTATAAGGATTTTCAAAGGAGATTCATAAATTTAGATCTACTGAATGATTATAGTGTATTTAAAACCCCAAACTTGTTTTAGTTGTGGATGCATGTGTATGTTACCCATGACCTTGTATTTTTTCATCTACATTTATAATACACTGGGGGAGATTTACTAAAACTGGAGCACTCAGAATATGGTGCAGCTGTGCATGGTAGCCAATCAGTTTATAGCTTCAGCTTGTTCAATTAAAGCATTTGTTAACCCCCCCCCCCCCACCCAAAAAAAAAAAAAAGATTCTGTTCCTTTAACCACTTTAGCCCCGGGCCTGTTTTTCAGATTCGGTGTTTACGAGACTAAAACATTTTTTTTTGCTATAAAATTACTTAAAACCCGCAAACATTATATATTTTTTTTTTCTAACACTCTAGAGAATAAAATGGCAGTCATTGCAATACTTTTTGTTACACCGTATTTGCGCAGCGGTCTTACAAGCGCACTTTTTTTGGAAAAAATTCACTTTTTTAAATAAAAAAATAAGACAACAATAAATTTGGCCCAATTTTTTTACATATTGTGAAAGATAATGTTACGCCGAGTAAAATGATACCCAACATGTCACGCTTAAAAATTGCGCCCGCTCGTGGCATGGCGTCAAACTTTTACCCTTAAAAATCTCGATAGGCGATGTTTAAAAAATTCTACAGGTTGCATTTTTTGAGATACAGAGGAGGTCTAGGGCTAGAATTATTGCTCTCGCTCTAACGATCGCGGCGATACCTCACTTGTGTGGTTTGAACACCGTTTTCATATGCGGGCGCTACTCGCGTATGCGTTCGCTTCTGCGCGCGAGCTCGTCGGGACGGGGCGATTTAAAAATTTTTTTTTTTTGTTTTCGTATTTATTTGTATTAATTTTACCAATTTTTAACACTAAAATAAAAAAATAAAAAAAATTATCACTTTTATTCCTATTACAAGAAATGTAAACATCCCTTGTAATAGAAAAAAGCATGACAGGTCCTCTTAAATATGAGATCTGGGGTCAAAAAGACCTCAGATCTCATATTTAGGCTAAAATGCAAAAAAAAAAAAAAAATTTTAAATGTCATTTTTCAAATGACATTTAAAAAAAAATGTCTCTTTAAGACGCTGTTTGGAACTGACGTTTGACGTCACTTCCGCCCAGCAGAGCTACGGGGATGGACGAGGGAAATTTTTTCCCTCACTCGCATCCCCGCTGACCAGACGAGCGCACCCGATCGCCTCCGCCGCTACCGACGGCTCCGGTAAGCGGCGGAGAGCGCGGGAGCGCAGCGGGAGGGGGGGGGACGCTCGTCCGCTACCGATAACGGCGATCTCGCGGCGATTCCGCCGCGGAGACCGCCATTATCGTTTACCCGACCGCCCACAGAAGAGATGGATATCTCGGTTGTGGCAGCAGCTGCTGCCGTTACCGAGATATCCATCCTCAAAGTGCCGACGTATACCTGCGGTGGGCGGTCGGAAGTGGTTAAAGCATTTTATACAGCACAGTGCTTGTGCTGTATAATTTGGACGCCTGTAACACCTAAAAAAAACCTGACTGATCCTGCCAGTTTCTCCCCTCCCCTATGCAAACAGACCACAATAATCATGGCTGCTGAACCCCTGACATTGTGGTCTATTTGCGTCAACCGCAGCCTGCTCTCCTGTGTCTGTCTCCTCTGAGCTCCACCCCCCCCCCTCTTCTCAGCATGTCACCTAGTGAATAACAGGAATAACATACACATTGGTATCATAGAGTGCGCGGCTGTTTCATTAAAAAAAATACCTCCTTCACCGTATCTCACAGCAGCTCCCGGCGATCACGTGACTGGCTGTGTCTCCTCTCTCCTCCTCGGCCACGCCCCCTGCTTCTGGAAAACAGGCAGAGAGGAGGAACAGCTGGCTACATGAGCGCCGGGAGTCGCTGTGAAATATGGTGAAGGAGGTATTTTTTTAATGAAACGCAGAGAAAGGGGGAGTACTCGGTTAGCATACAGAATGGATAGTGTAAATTACCAAAAGTGGGTTAACAACCACTTCAAGCTTTGACAATAAAACCTGGAGGCTGATTGGCTTCTATTCAAAGCTGCACCAGATTTTGCACGTTCCAGTTTTAGTAAATCTCCCCTATTGTGTTTTATTGTTGTCCTGATGAAAGATTGGCCCCCAAAAGATGTTGAATGTTTTTTCAGTGCAAGTCCATTAATAAAGTTGGCTGCATGGCTAATCAGTGTATTGCGCTGACAGCCATTCACCTCTGCAGCCAAGGGGATCCCGGTCTACATGTGAATTGAGTTTGGTGGCGGCTCCCTGGTGCCAAGGTACGCCTGTGCTAGACAAAAACCACCACACTTGCACACAAATTGGTTTAAAAACACATGCACTTTGGCCAGTCCCACGGGGCTGGCTGGGTGGGCTAGGCCCCCTCACTCCCTCATAGGGGAGTGACCGTTGGGCAGTTGGGTCCCAAGAGGACAGGTAGGGGGGGTTGGGAGGCCCCCCTTCACACCCGCCATTGCCGACGGCCACTGGGCTCCTCTCTCTCGGTTCACGCACAAATACACTTTAAAAAAAAAAAAAAATCAAACAACCCCCCCCCCTGGTGGCTGTTGGCATCTTAACCTCCCCCACCTGCTATAGTCTCGGTCTGGCACTTACCCCATCTAGGTGACAGGTGGCGGGCAGCAGCTCTTGTGTCCTCTTCTCCTCCTCGCTTTCCCTGTGCATCTCATCCCCTCCTCCTAGGCATCCAATAGGATCACCTATCTTTTCAGCCAATCGGGTGACAGGTTTCAAGATCCACTTCCTGATTGGCCGGAGGAGGATCAGTGTTACAATAGCAAAAATTCATTTGCTATTGTAACACACTTGGGTGGGCTCAGTTTGCATTCTCTGCGCCCCGAGCCCACCCTATTTTGAAGCCTATTAGAGACTCTGGCTCTAATCAGGTGCTTAAAACCCCCCTTCCCCCACTGGAATTCATTCATCCAGCATCCTGCAAGGTCAGATATATAGATAGGTAGGGTAGCGCCTGTGGACGTGCCACCCCTGGAGAATTCTTGCATCTACCTCATATGTGTGTATGGGTGAATCAGGACAGTTATTTCCATTACTGGAAAACATTGGTGTCTTTTTTGTTTTGTGAAGAATATATGAGGCATGTGCCTATTAAAGGCCACCATCATTCCAGGAATGTAGCTTTTTTGAAACTGTTAAATTGTTAGGTTTAGTTGAGCTTAATGATTTACTGCTGTCCCGGGGCTCTGGGCTTAAGAAAAATGGCAGCATCAAGCAAGGAGAAACAGGAGCAATGCTGGGGGCCATTTAAAGCACATACAAATTTTGGTAGCATAAATATTAATGTGGAATGTATGTTCCTTGCTAAAGAACATTTTTTGATCGAGTTGTTATCGGTAAAGTTCTATTTTAACGGATGCTTTTTTAACATTTGATTTGTTAAATGCGCCCCGGTAGCGGCCGAAAAGCGCCACTAAAACTAGCTGCGTTTTACAGCTGACGCCGGCACTGCCTCAGTGTGAAAGGGATCTAAAGCTGAACTCCATCTATAATGTACTTCACATAGAACTATGTCCCTCACTATGTAAGGTATAAATTGTATGTAGCTGTTGCTACATACAGCATACTGCACTTTGTTCCGAGTTTGAGCCATTCAGAGTAAGCAATGTATTGTATCAATGAATTTAAAGCTTCCTCTAATTGAATATGTGTGAGCTTCTGTGCTACTACGTGGGTGACGTCTTCCTAATATACAGTGTAAGTGATTGCAGCAAAAACAAAATAAATCAAATAAATAAATATAGAGAAATTGCGCAAAACATTCATATATAAACTATATGAAGACACATAAACATCAAAAAGTGAAAATAAAGGTGCTGAGTGATCAAAATCTTAACAAAGATTTTGGAGAAAATAGTTTCAAAGTCCAAATGTGAAAGTGACAGATAGGTTGCTGTAAATGGTTGTCCACTAATCCCAGAGAGAATGGAAATTCCACTAAAGACACCAGTCTGGTCTCCCAGAACTCTCACCTCAATGAGGGATAAATAGAGCGATCAATAATCAATCTCCACCTCACAGCAGTCTCCTCAATGTCTCCTAATACCAACGGGTATAAACCCGGTGGCTGGATGTGGTACCTGGAAGGACTCAAGCCAGGGAAACAAGAGGGACAAAAGAGGGCCTCCGATGGTGTAGTATAAAGGTAAAATAGGGCATTTATTGAAAACAAGTTGCGCTTACATTAAAACCATAAAAACGAGCATGTAAACAAACAGTGGCGTCCTCTGCGCCGTCTCACGTCACTCTTGGTGTACATCTTGTCCTACGGCCAATCCCTACGCGTTACAAAACTGCCCCGTTTTTTCGTCTGGGGAACCTGATTGAACGTGTTGTTGGAGACTTTATGTGTGTAGACAGGAAGTCCGTTACTCTAATTCCTCTAATTGGCTAAGTCAAAGGTTGTGACATCATCAGCCTCTCTGACTCAGCCAATCAGAGGAAGCTTTGTATTCATTGATAGAATAAATCCCTTTCTCTGAATAGCTGAGCATCGTTGTGATAGACTCTGTTGTGTACCAGGTATGAGACTGGAAGTCTCGGCTCGAATCTGGAACAGGCGGCGCAGCTACATACAGTTTATACAGAACATCCAGCAGCCTCAGTGAGGGACATAATTCATTTGGGCCAAGCTGGCCCAAACAAACTATGTAAAGTGTATCAAAAGATGGAGTTTAGATTTTAATTTTACTTTAATATTTACATTGTAACTTAGACTGAAATCATTAGCTTTCTTTGTGGGATAAAATACAGAGATTTTGTAGCACAACATACTCAAATAACGCATTTATGTATTTTATATTATTGTATGCTATCTCTAGTGGGAATAATGTGAGAAAATACAATAGAATCAGTGTGGTTCGTGAAAAGGGTAAACCAATTTGTCTTGTAGGAACACCAGGTGGAAGTAAATCTGAGCAAATTATGAGTCATTTTCAAGAGGGAGCGAAATATCAACATTTTGTAAAAATACTTATACAAAATCAAAGTATAACTCTACCTATATTGGTACTCCCCTGACTATGCCCCCAAATTCCCTGCACAGCAACTTCTCATATACTTTCCTTTATCTTCTCTGAAGAGAAACATTAGTTGGCATTAGCAGTTGCCGCAAGCGAAGCAAGCAGAGGGAGATGACCACAGAAAAAAAATAGCCCAGTGCATTAACTGAATTATGTTTGGAGAAACATAGAAGAGTAATGGCAGAAAAAAAAGACCAAATGGTCCATATTTTCTATAATTTTTTTAATCTGGCCTTTAACCATACGCATATATGAACCCTATTGACAGGTAAGCTTTAACGCAGAGCGGCTGTGTATATGCAGCCCTATGTTAACACTTTTGCTGTGCTGAGAGTGCGCTCTCTGCGTAGTATCGAACATGTAACAAAAAAGGTGCACCAGGAGGGTGCATACTTGGGATTGGGGGCTTTCCAAACATGTTACCTCTGTGACAGCAACCGGAAGGCGGCGGCAGGAAGGGGTTAAATAACGCTTTGCCTAGATCTATGATTGTGCCAAGAATGTTTGAATCCATATGCTGCTGACTAACTTACTACCTCTGCTTGAAGTCTATTTCAAGCTTTAAAGGGGTTGTAAAGGTAAAAAAAATTTTTCCTAAATAGCTTCCTTTACCTCAGTGCAGTCCTCCTTCACTTACCTCATCCTTAGATTTTGCTTTTAAATGTCCTAATTTCTTCAGAGAAATCCTCACTTCCTGTTCTTCTGTCTATAACTCCACACAGTAATGCAAGGCTTTCTCCCTGGTGTGGAGTGTTGTGCTCACCCCTCCATTGAGGTAAGTGAAGGAGGACACATCGTAATGCAAGGCTTCTTCCTGGTGTAGAGAAAGCCTCCTGAGGGGGGAAGGGGGCAAGCAGGTGGGTCAGGACACTCTCTACTTTGCAGATAGAGAAAGGAGCTGTGTCTCAGTGGGCGTCCTGACACTCCTGCTCTCCCCTCAAGAGGCTTTCTCCACACCAGGAAGAAAGCCTTGCATTACTGTGTGGAGTTACAGACAGAAGAACAGGAAGTGAGGATTTCTCAGAAGAAAAATGAACATTTAAAAGCAAAATCGAAGGATGAGGTAAGTGAAGGAGGACTGCACTAAGGTAAAGGAAGCTATTTAGGGAAAAAAAATTTACCTTTACAACCCCTTTAACAAAGAAAACTTCTTCCATTTTCATGCTGTCAGCAATGGCAGCATATGAAAGAGAAATGTCACAAGGCCTGAGAAAGAAAATTATTTCTATACACAAGAAAGGTAAAGGCTACAAGAATATCAGCAAAGCTTAACTTATTAGTCAGCATACTGTAGCAAAAGTGATATAAACATTTAACAAAGATGGAGCTGAAACCATCCCACAGAGACGCTCAGGTCATCCACGGAAGTTATCACCTCGACAGGAGTGTCTTCTGGTGAGAAGGGTTGAAGAAAATCGCCATGCAAGTTAGCTAAAGAAGTGAAAAGCCAAACTGGAGTGTTTTCCGTGAAACAATATGACGCACATTGCAGAAAAATGGCATGCATGGGTGTTGTCCACGGAGGAAGCCTCTTCTAAAGCCCATGCCCAAAAAAGCCTGCCTAGAATTTGCTAGGGTCCATGTTGAAAAAGAAGAAGACTACTGGGACTTTGTACTCTGGAGTGATGAGAACAAGATAAATGTTTTTGGAACCAATGGCTCCAAAACTGCATGGCGTCTTAAAGGTGAGGAGAACAAAGAAAAATGCATGATACCTACAGTGAAACATGGTGGTGGTAGTGTCCTTCTGTAGGGCTTACGAGTGCTGCTGGTATAAGGAAGCTGCTTTTCATTGATGGTATCATGAATTCACAGATGTACTGCTCTATATTGAAAGAGAAGATGCTACCATCACTCCATGCCCTTGATCGTTGTGCACTTTTCCAACATAACAATGATCCAAAACACACATCTAAGGCCACTGTTGCATGAACAGGGTGAAAGTGATTCAGTGGCCTAGTATGTCTCCTGATATGAACCCAATTGAATACCTATGGGGAATACGACGGCACTCTGTTCCATTCAAGCTTGCGTCATGACTTGCTTCTGAGCATGCGTGGGTTTAAAAACATTGGCCCAGATTCACAGAGCGATTACGCCTGTGCAACAGGAGATGCGCGTGCGTAAGTCTAAATGTGCGCGTGCGTTTCGTTGCGCGGCATCCCCAGAACGAGATACGCAAAAAATGTCCCGCGTAATTTCGTTAGACTGGCGCATCCGTCCGCGCAAAAGTGCGATAGACACACCATTGATTTGCTAGTCAAATATGCTAATGAGGGACTTACGGGGATCCACAAAACAACGTTGGGGCAGCGCAGGCGACGCAGTGTGCGCAACAGCAAAATGTCCTGTCTAAAATTAGAGCTGATAAAAGCTGGTCTAAAAAAAGAAAAAAAGTCTACTTGTTAGATAAAGCAACACTGTTAGTGAGCAGCTCAGCAGTCACACGTGTTGCTCAACAATCTGTATGCCAACATGCCAGGGGCATCGTCGCGCATAGCTATACTACTGACTTTAGATGAACAAAGAAGGAGGAGGGCACGGAGGATGGCACGGAGGATGGCACGGGAGAGGATATACCGCACACGCATAGACCTGTTTGGCATGAGTGATTCTGAGGTGTATCGCATCTTCAGATTCACCCCTCATGCCATCCTGGAATTAACCACAACCCTGCAGGAGGACATCACCAGCCCAACACACCGCTCACATGCAGTGCAGCCACTGGTCAAGGTCCTGGCAACACTCCATTTCCTTGCCAGTGGCTCTTTTCAGCGTACATGAGCAGATGTGTGCACCAGGTTGTCCCTGCAATACTCAGACGCATGGCCAACCAAATCATCAAACCCACCACTGAGGACCTGCGGCTGAAGGCAATGACAGATTTCTACAGAATTGCCAGATTCCCACGCACTGTGGGGGCCATTGATTGCACACATGTGGCACTCCAGCCCCCCCAGGAGACAGAGCACATGTACCGCAATCAGAAGCATTGGCATTCCATCAATGTACAGGTGATAGTCGATGCCCAAGGCCTCATATGGCACGTCCGTGCCAAACACCCAGGGTCCAGCCATGACAGCTACATATACAATCAATGCCACATCCGAATGGAATTCGATCAGAACGTGTATGGGGACACCTGGCTGGTTGGTGAGTGACATGGGTGGCAGGCATGACTATCCCCTCCCATGATGCACATCACAAGGGGCACATGCATGACTAACATCCTCCTGTCTTTTCCCTTCCAGGTGACTCTGCATATCCACTGGGACCCCCATCTCATGACTCCTATCCGGCACAACCCCCAAACTCCAGAAGAGGAAAGATACAATCAAGCACATGCTCAAACACGAGCAGTGGTGGAGCGCACCTTTGGCATCCTAAAGTCACGTTTCCGATGCCTGGATAAGTCTGGGGGTACCCTCTTGTACTCCCCAAACTTCGTGTGCCAGATCATCGGTGCATGTTGCATGCTGCACAACTTTGCAGAAAGAAAGGGCCTGCAGATTGACCTACGTGATGACCTGACCCCTGAACCAGACAATCCCCCCCTAACCGAGGTTAACCCGTCTTCTGAGGAAGAGCAGCCAGGAGACAGCTCACATTGGGCATCTTTGCACGTTAAACATACACATTAATCATGGCACAATGAGAATGCATGCATGCACACCACTGTGGTCCCTAGCACACACACCCCCCCACATCCACATCAAATTGGATTGGCACCAGTCCACCATGCTGGACTTGTGAGCAGCAACGCCACGCCAAGGCTCCAATTATGTCACTGTACATTCATACACCATTCACACGGACCTGGGGATCACTTCTCCCTGGTCCTGGGGAACCCTTCTCCACCAAAATTGAGGGTGACACCCCTTTTCCCGGCAGGAATGTCACCCCCACATTCACACAGCATTCACAACCCAAAAAAAAAAAATGACCTGCAAAATCAAAAAATTTCCAGCAAAAAAAAAAAAAAAAAAAACACAAAAAAAAAAAAACATTTGAAAAAAAAAAAATATGCATGGGGTCACGGCTCATTTCAATGTAACACGCCCACGTCCCTCCCAATTTGTATTACTCCTCCTTACGCCTCTGGAAAAATGTTACGTATGGAGCGCAATTTCCTGCGCAAAAGCTACTACGAGAATAGGGTGATTACACGGCAAAATTGCGCACGTCTAACGTAAAGGCGGGTGCGCTACGCCGGTCCAATAATGCGCAGATGTACGTGAATCTGGGCCATTGTTTTAAACATCGTTTTAGCCCACACACAATCATTTTTTATGACACAAAAAAACACATTTTGAAAAACGACATAAAAAATTGAAGCAGGTTTGAATTTTTTTTTTGGTCGTTTTTCAGAAGACAAAAAACAACGTAAAGCCCACACACGATCATTATAAATGACGTTTTTTAAAACGTTGTTTTATTTCATCACAAAAAAACTACCGTGTGTACGCGGCATCACTCTCCATCCAGCATCCAGGCTCTAAAGGGCTTCTTCTTGAAGATTGGAAAAAATATAGATATGTCGCCAACTTGTTCATTCCACGCCTAGAAGACTTGGTACTGTCCTTACAAATCACGGAGGTCTTTTAAAATAGTATTTTTTGTTGATGGGTGTATTCATTTTTGCATCAACTAGTTTGAGTAAAACTGAATATTTTGTAATCTAAGTTATATTACTTAACTTTCATGTAATGAGCTAAACAAATTCTCTCTATAACTCAGTTTTGTCAAAATTTGGGAAATTGTGTTCAGTGAGATTGATTGAAATCTTACATTTCAAAAGGGATGTACTAATTTATGCTCTGTGAGTGCCTCTATACCAGGCTGGGATTTGTATGGATTTCTTCATGGGTGAGCACCTGGGATTTTACCACACAGAGTGCTGTAACTACCCTTGGTACGCATACTGTATATACAGTGTCTCACAAAAGTGAGTACACCCCTCACATTTTTGTACAGTCGTGGCCGAAATTGTTGGCACCCCAGACATTTTTCCAGAAAATCAAGTATTTCTCACAGAAAAGTATTGCAGTAACACATGATTTTCTATACACATGTTTATTTCCTTTGTGTGTATTGGAACAAAACAAAAAAGGGAGAGAAAAAAGTAAATTGGACATAATGTCACACAAAACTCCAAAAATGGGCTGCTCAAATTTCTTGGCACCCTTTCAAAATTGTGGATAAATAAGATTGTTTCAAGCATGTTATGCTCCTTTAAACTCACCTGGGGCAAGTTACAGGTGTGGGCAATATAAAAATCACACCTGAAAGCAGATAAAAAGGAGAGAAGTTCACTTGTCTTTGCATTGTGTGTCTATGTGTGCCACACTAAGCAAAACAGAAAGAGGAGAAGAGAACTGTCTAAAGACTTGAGAAACAAAATTGTGGAAAAATATCAACAATCTCAAGGTTACAAGTCCATCTCCAGAGATCTAGATTTGCCTTTGTCCACAGTGTGCAACATTATCAATAAGTTTGACACTGTGGGCCAGATTCATGAAAGGTTACGCTGGCGGATCGAGTGATCCGCCAGCGTAACAGTGGCTTTGAGCCGGCGTTTCTGTTTTCTGTAACAACCAGAGAAAAAGAAACGCCGGGTTGAAGTTCCGATGCGATGAGCGTAACTGAGTTTCGCCATCGCATCGTTACTTCAACTTAAAAATGGCGCCGGGGGCGTTCGCCGATTTACGCTCAAAAAATATGTTAATGAGCGGAAATCGGCAATTCACGATCGAAATCCGGCGCGACGCAGTGACGTTACGACGTTCCGGACGGGATACGCGGCGCATAGATATACCTACATGGGGCTGGAGTATCCTATGTTAGGTATAGGCGTCGTCATCGCGTCGGGAAAAAAAAAAAAAAACGTCGCTTGCGTAAAACGGTCATGAATGGGAATGTGACGTCATTGACGTTCATTCACAGATTTTGGAGCATGCGCACGGGGATGTTTTGACACTCGACGCATGCGCAGTACGTCGGCGGCGGGATCGCGCGTAGTTAGCATACTACACGCCCCGTACCCGCGACATTTGAATTCCGCCGGCTCATTTGCGATGCGCTGCCGCAACTTTAGGAGCAAGTGCTTCGTGAATGACAGCACTTGCTCCTAAAAATTCGGCAGCGCAACGCAAATGAGAAGCGTTACTCCAGAGCAAAGATGCTCTGGAATACGTGAATCTGGCCCTGTAGCTGTAGGCACTGTAGCTAATCGCTCTGGGCGTGACGGAAGAGAAAAATGTATGAAAGTTTGCAACGCAGGATAGTCCGGATGGTGGATAAGCAGCCCCAAACAAGTTCCACTGCTGACACAGAGACATAAAAAGCAAGACTACAGTTTGCCAAAATGTGCTTTGAGTAAGCCAAAATCCTTCTGGGAAAACAGTTGAGACCAGATATAGTTTTTTGGTAAAGCACATCAATCTACTGTTTACCGAAAACGGAATGAGGCCTAAAGAAAAAAGAACAGTAACCTACAGTGAAATATGGTGGAGGTTCCATGATGTTTTGGGGTTGTTTTGCTGCCTCTGGCACTGGGTGCCTTGAATGTGTGCAAAGCACATGAAATATGAGAATTACCAAAGGATTTTGGGTCGCACTGTAGAGCCCAGTGTCAGAAAGCTTGGTTTACGTTCGAGATCTTGGGTCTTCCAGCAGGACAATGACCCCAAACATACGTCAAAAAGCACCCAGAAATGGATGCCAACAAAGCGCTGGGAAGATCTTAAGTGGCCAGAAATGAGTCCAGATCTAAATTCCATTGAACACCTGTGGAGAGATCTTAAAATTGCTGTTGGGAAAAGGCGCCCTTCTTATAAGAGAGACCTGGAGCAGTTTGCAAAGGAAGAGTGGTCCAAAATTCCGGGAGAAGCTTATTGATGGTTATAGGAAGCGATATTAAGTTATGGATGCCAAGAATTTTTACCAGCCCATTTCTGGAGTTTTCTGTGACATTATGTCCAATTTGACATTATGTCCAAAACAAAAAAAGGGAGGAACCTTTTTTTGTTCTGTTCAAATACACACAAAGGGAATAAACATGTGTACAGGCATACCCCACTTTTAAGTACACAATGGGACCAGAGCATGTATGTAAAACGAAAATGTACTTTAAGTGAAACAATACCTTTTTTCATTTCTAGGGTGTATTGGGGGCTCATGGGCTGTAGTGGGGGTGTCAGGAGCTGTAGTTGAGGTCTCAGGGGCTGTAGTGGGGGTGTCAGGGGCACACTGGAACAGGGCAGGCTATGCTCTCGGAGCTTCAGCTCCTTCCACTGTGGCTGCAAAATGTCTGTACAGTACTTGTAAGGCACTTTACATACACTCACGGGTATGTCCTTACTCGCGAGTGTATGTAATAGTAAAGTGAGTGTACTTAAAGCGGGGTATGCCTGTATTGTTACTGCAATACTTTTCTGTGAGAAATACTTGATTTCCTGGAAAAATTTCTGGGGTGCCAACAATTTCAGCCATGACTGTAAATATTTTATTATATATTTTTCATGTGACAATACTGAAGAAATTACACTTTTCTACAATGTAAAGTAGTGAGTGTGCAGCTTGTATAACTGTGTAAATTTGGTGTCCTGTCAAAATAACGCAACACACAGCCATTAATGTGTAAACTGCTGGCTACAATTAAGTGAAAATATCCAAATTGGGCCCAAAGTGTCAATATTTTGTGTGGCCACCATTATTTTCCAGCGCTGCCTTAACCCTCTTGGGCATGGAGATTACCAGAGCTTCACACTGGAGTCCTCTTCCACACTTGCGCTCCTCCACCTTCCGTTTGAGGATGCCGCACAGATGCTTAATAGGGTTTAGGTCTGGAGAAATACTTGGCCAGTCATCACCTTTACCCTCAGCTTCTTTAGCAAGGCAGTGGTCGTCTTGGAGGTGTGTTTGAGGTCATTAAAATGTTGGAATACTTTTTTATACTTGGTATAAAAACACAAAATCATTTTATTATTTGATAGTGGAAACAGTACATTTAAAAAAAGAGAAATTAAGTAGAGTCCTCCTTTAACCACTTCCCGCCCGGCCAATAGCCGATTTATGGCAGGGAAGTGGTTATGAAATCGTGACTAGACGTTCTCAAACGTCTAGCACGATTTCAATGCCGCGCGCGCCCGTGGGGGCGCGCAGCGCGGCGATCGGTGATGCGGGGTGTCAGTCTGACACCCTGCACCTCCGATCTCGGTAACGAGTCTCCGGCGGAGCCTCGTTACCACGTGATCAGCCGTGTCCAATCACGGCTGATCACGATGTAAACAGGAAGAGCCGCCGACGGCTCTTCCTCACTCGCGTCTGACAGACGCGAGTACAGGAGAGCCGATCAGCGGCTCTCCTGACAGGGGGGGTTCGCGCTGATTGTTTATCAGCGCAGCCCCCCCTCGGATCGCCACACGGACCACCAGGGAAATAAAAAAAATACAAAAGAAAATACAAAAAAAAATGACAAAAAAAAAAATGACAAAAAAAAAAAATGACAAAAAAAAAAGGGGGGGCAGTAAAAAAAAATGATGCCAATCAGTGCCCACACATGGGCACTGATTGGCAACATTGATCCATCAGTGCCACCCCTCAGTGATCATCAGTGCCACCCCAGTGTCTGTCAGTGCCACCCCACAGTCCAATCCATGCCCAGTGCCCACCTACCAGTGCCCACCTGTGCCACCTATCAGTGCCCACCTGTGCCGCCTATCAGTGCCCACCTGTGCCGCCTATGAGTGCCCACCTGTGCTGCCTATCAGTGCCCACCTGTGCCGCCTATGAGTGCCCATCTGTGCTGCCTATGAGTGCCCAGTGCTGCCTATGAGTGCCCATCAGTGCCGCCCATGAGTGCCCATCAGTGCCGCCCATGAGTGCCCATCAGTGCCCAATACCAGCGCCGCCGCCTATCAGTGCCCATCAGTGCTACCTAATCAGTGCCCATCAGAACTACCTCATCGGTGCCCATCAGTGCCACCTCATCGGTGCCCATCAGTGCCACCATATCAGTGCCCATAATTGAAAGAGAAAACATACTCATTTACAAAAAATTAACAGAAAAAAATAAAAACTTTATTTTTTTTTCAAAATCTTCGCTCTATTTTTAGTTGTTGCACAAAAAAAAAAAAACCGCAGAGGTGATCAAATACCACCAAAAGAAAGCTCTATTTGTGGGGAAAAAAGGACGCCAATTTTGTTTGGGTGCAGTGTAGCATGACCGCGCAATTGTCATTCAAATTGCGACAGTGCTGAAAGCTGAAAATTGGCTTGGGCGGGAAGGTGCGTAAGTGCCTGGTATGTAAGTGGTTAATCAGAAATATATGTGTTATTATATATCAGACAGGAGGCTCATATCTTATGCATTATCTTTCTTTATTTAATGCCCATAGCAGAAATTTAACTTTTAATGAATTCAAAGGTAAAACGTTTTCTAAAGAAAAAAACTACAACACCCAGCAGCCCTCAGGGTGGATCTGCCAATCATGAGGCAGGACAGCCTGCATAAAGGGGGCTGCCTCCTTGGAAACCCTCCTCTTTCTTTCTGCTCATAGCCAGGAATAGATAAGTACACTCTGTTTTCTTGTGTCTTTAAAGTGTTATATTTATATTATACTTTGATTCTGAATCCCATTCGGGCGCTGGGGAGCCCCCCCCCACCCCCCCCATTTCAACTCGGCACCTGCGGGACCTCATTTCCCCACTGGTGCCATACAGTGTATTGACTCACTTCCCTGACCCTTGCGAAATATCGCGCGAGACGCCGCCATTCTACCCGCGTCACCATCCCTCTCGTTTCGCGCCCTTCTACGGCGCGCCGCGCGCGCTCCCCCTGGGCCGCGCGCTCCCCCTCCGGGCCGCGCGCCTCTAGGGGCGGGCGGGATCTCTGCGCCAATCGTAGTAGTCTCGCGAGACTTCTTTCCCTCACCTCGTTTTCTCCTGCACCGCTACTCCAGTGTAAGGCGAGCGCCGTGAGGTACAGGAAGCGGTCTCTGTTCAGGTCTGTCCCTCTGTGTGGGAAAGCTTTTTTTCCCCATCACTTTCATGCTCCTTATCCCTGTCACTCCAATTGCTTGGCGGAAGTAGGATTTAGTGAACTTCACAGTTGTGATTATAGGGGAATTTTTTCTCTAGGGACATCCTTTGCAAACAGGACATTACCCTACTATACTTTGCTGTGCTGCACTACCGTGCTGTCTATCAACAGCAGACTCTGCTCCATGGCTGATGATAGGTCATACCCCCCTGTTAGTGCCCTGAGATGTTAAACACATCACTAGAAACTCCGGTTTTCCTCAGTGCGGCACAGATTCAGGACCTGATCAACAGATCCGTCCAGGCTGCCATGGCGTCGGTTGTCCCCACTCCGCCTATACCCCAACCTACACCACCCTTGGCCGAACCATTCGGCAATAATAACCCGCCCATCAAGAAGGGCAAGGCGTCCCATAAACGCCGCCACATTAATGTGGCTCCCGACTCCCCGGCAGGGGAAGCTAATAACATGCCCCAGGCAGTACTCTCCCAAGACTGCCGACCCACTACCCTCCCAGACTCTGATCGACCCCTGAGCCTCGGGGAGATACATATGCAGAGGCACACCGGTCCGCTAGGCGGACCAAGCCGGACTCGTTCGTGGACTCCTCTCCCGAGTCGTCCGCGGAGTCCGAAGCGGATAACGCTTTTGAGTCTGAGGATGGGGATGACTATGACTATGAGGGTAGTGGGCATATGGCGCTTCATGACGACGCCAACCCTGTATCCCAGGGCGACATATTACTGGACTCTCGTGGAGAGCCATTTTTCGACCCGGAGGCAATTAGCCATCCACGCTCCGGAGACTGGGCACCTCTACCCGAGGTGGCCCAATATATCGAATACTGGGCCCGGAGATCGGTCGATAAGGCTAACCGTAACAAGCTGAGGGCGGAATGCCCCCGTCCCTGCATTGCTAAAAAGGTTGTGCACACTCCCGAGGTGGACCCCATACTTTTGAGGTACCTCACCAAACAAGGGAAATACTCCAAGAAGGGAATAGAGAGATCCTTTAGGGCCATCCAGGACAGGGTCTTAGATCTTTTTGGACCAATTACCAAAATCCTCAATCTGAGTGAACAGGCTACCGCCTCTGTTCAGCCAGTGGACCTATCCCAACTTAGGGGCTGGGCCCAACGAGCGGTTTGCCTCCTGGGCTGCGCAAACACCACGTGCTCTACGGAACGCCGCCGCTCAATCTTAATGAAGCTTGACCCCAACTGTCCCACCTGGCCGAGTCAGAACCAGGCCCGGCCGCTGAAGGCATGTTGTTCGGGGACACATTAATTAAGGACATAAATAAAATGGTAGGCCTTTACTCCAGCCTGGATAAAGCCCAAACATCTTTAAAAAGATCTAACGAGAGTCGGATGCCAGTCGCCATGGCTGGGGTGCTCGGTGCGGTCCCTCGTCCACAGGAGGGGACGTGGTCCGCAGAGGAGTCTCTGCTGCACATCAACACGTTGGAGCTCCTGGCGGCTTTCTTTGCCGTCAGGAGTCTTCTGCCACACGCGTCCAACTGCTGTGTGTTGTTGCGTATGGACAACGTAACCGCAGTCCAATACGTCAATCGCTTGGGGGGGCCCCAGATCCAGGATCCTAGCGGATCTAGCGAAAGAAACTCTGGCATTTCTGCCTGGGACGCAACATCGTCCCGGTAGCGGAATACATCCCAGGCTCTTCCAATATAGTGGCAGACTGGAATTCTCGTTACCTGTCCGATTCCAGCGACTGGCGGCTGGACCGGTCAGTGTTCCGGGCCCTCGTTCATCTATGGGGTCCCTTCTCTATGGACCTTTTCGCCTCTCGGCTCAACCATCAGCTCCCGCGCTTCTTCAGTTGGAGGCCGGATCCGGAGGCACACGCTGTGGACGCCCTCCGCCAAACCTGGCCTCAGGGGACACACTACGCGTTTCCCCCCTTCTCGATGATTCTCAGGGTCCTCCTCCACATAGCGAACCTGGGGGCGTCAGTCGTGTTGATCACTCCGTGGTGGCCGACACAACCATGGTTCCCCCTTTTTGGGGATGACTGTGGATCTCCCCAGGCTGCTTCCTCATTCTCCCCATCTCCTCACCAGCCCGTACGGGGACCTACACCCTCTAATCACGAATCACAACCTTCCTCTCCTTGCATGGCTGGTTTCGGGGGTGCCGGTCGCAGACGGCGACCTTTCAAGAACAGCTAGGGACCTCATTGCCTTGGCCTGGGCCCCGGGACTAGATCGGATATCGATCAGCCTGGCGGCTCTGGGTTCGTTGTGTGATCAACGAAAGATTGATCCCGTTCAGGCACCTGTCTCTGTAGTGGCCAATTATCTGGCGGACTCTTTTGAATCTGGGAGGTCCTATAGCTCCCTTAACGTCTATCGCTCCGCGATCTCAGCCTACCACTCTCTTGTAGACTCACTCCCGGTTGGTAAACACCCGTTGGTGTGCCGACTTTTGAAGGGCGTTAAGTTTAAACGTCCTCCTCGCCCAAAGTACCAGCACACTTGGGATGTGACTAAGGTCCTGACCATGCTCTCGGACTGGGGAGACAATGACACTCTGTCCTTGAAGTTATTGTCCTTCAAACTTACTGTCCTATTATGTCTGATCTCTATCAAACGAGTCTGGACATCAGGGCTCTGGACATATCTAGGCGTCAATTCTCGCCTCAGGGAGTCAGGTTCTCGGTCGTGCGTAGGACAAAGACGGGACTTCATTCGGTCTTCTACCCATTCTTCCCCTCGCATCCACGCTTGTGCGTGGTCCGCTGTCTTCAGACTTATGAGTCTTTAACGACCCCGCTGCGATCATCACGATTCTCCCAACTACTCATCTCCTACATAAAACCTCATCTACCGGTTTCCTCAGCTACGTTAGCCAGGTGGGTACGGTCAGTCATGGATATGGCGGGGATTGACATATCCCTGTTTGGTGCCCACTCCGCCAGAGGGGCAATGGCTACTAAGGTCGTCACCTCGGGAGGCTCCCTCTCGGATTTACTCGTAGCGGCAGACTGGTCTTCTGCGACCACCTTCCGCCAATTTTACTTTAGACCGGAGGAACACATATCTATGTCGGTTCTGTAGATGTTGTCAATTGTAATGCTTCATGTATACATTGTTATAGCTTTGAACTTGCATAAGATATGAGCCTCCTGTCTGATATATAATTCTAGATTTTCCTAGCTTGTGACGGAAAATATTGATTATATGAGGACAGGAGGCGAATATCTTCCCTCCCCGACCAAACCCTGTCACGATGTTGTTTCTCTCGTTCTAGGCTATTGAATCACGCATCCTACGAGGCGGAGGGCTGATACGTTCTGGAAGTTTTGTTTCGCTGTCCCCGTTGGGATTGCTGTTCCTGCTCGATTCATGAAGCTTAGTTCATCGCAGATCGGAAACGGAGGTTTCAACTGCGCCCAGATCCAGAGGCCGGTCGCCGTCATCTGAGTCCGGAGTTTCCAGTTTCTTACAGGGTTCCGGCGTGGTTCCAGTTTGCCAGGATTCCGGTGTCTCGAACTGTTTCCGTTTTTCTCTAAGGTTCCTGCAGATTCGCCTCAAGAAAGAGGAGGGTTCCAAGGAGGCAGCCCCTTTATGCAGGCTGTCCTGCCTCATGATTGGCAGATCCACCCTGAGGGCTGCTGGGGTGTTGTAGTTTTTTTCTTTAGAAAACGTTTTACCTTTGAATTCATTAAAAGTTAAATTTCTGCTATGGGCATTAAATAAAGAAAGATAATGCATAAGATATTCGCCTCCTGTCCTCATATAATCAATATTTTCCGTCACAAGCTAGGAAAATCTAGAATTATTGTTATTGGAATTGGGATGCGATATTGAGATTATCACCTGAGTATTGATTTATGGTATGATGTTAACAATTTAAATAATGACATAGAGATATTTTAATTGGTTTAGACAACCTTTGGTTAGAAATTGAATACAGGTTATTAGGAAAATGTGTAATATGGGGTTACTTTAGATTAGTAGTATAATGTTGTTATTAATTATAGTACAGCTGTCGTAATATTTTTTTTGTTTTATTAAGTGGATGATGTAAACCCGAATTTATTTTATTTATTTTTTTTGATGTCACAATGTACAGTATAATATTTCTTATCATCTGTGCCCAGTCTTGCCACACAGAGTTAATCCAGCTCTGAGTAATCCTAATTTTTTGTTCAGTGAAATAAAACAGACTTACAGAGAAAAACCTTAGTCTGTTCCACCCCCTTGTTGTGAGTGACAGGTCATTTACATATCTCATGCACTAGCCTGAAGACAGGCATTATTTTTTTATTCCCACCCCCACTCCTTTTCTGAAGTCATGTGGTTACTTTTCTGGATTTTGACTGGATGTTAGTGATCATAGCAGAATTTAGTGTAAGGAATACACAGGGAAAAAATGCATGTTGACAAGGGGAGTGTAATGGAGGGCGGGGAGTCTACTGACATCACGACTCCACCCACAAAGCTCCAGACAACAGACCCACCCACAGAATCTGCAGTTTTTCAGTTCTTATAACAGACAGAGGGGACATTTGACAGGTAAGGATACATGCAGGAGGCATCTATATCCTTATAGATCAGCACTATGGCAGTAGTTTAGAAAGGATGAGAGTGGGTTTACATCCACTTTAATTGTTATTTTTGAATTCCAAAGCAGAGTGTGTGGATTGTAAATGATGTGTCTCTTTTCCTTGTAAGTCCTAAAGAAAACCTTGACAATTACAGACATCTCCCATAGCCGCACAATGTGGTTATCATTTATTATGTTATAACATCAGGAGGATAATATAAGATGGACTTGTGTTATCTTGCTGAAACTAACAACAGAGCAAGCAAAGAGAGTTTTTAATATAATAATTATGGTTTTTGAAACATGAAACTAGAGACTAATGGGGGTTATTTACAAAAGACAAATCCTCCACTTTGCACTACAAGTGCAAACTACAAGTGCAAAGTGCACTTGGAAGTGCAGTCACTGCAAATCTGAGGGGTAGATCTGCAATCAGGGGAAGCTGATTTTATTATTCAATCATGTGCAAGCTAAAATGCTATTTTTTATTTTCATTGCATGTCCCCCTTGGATCTACAGTGACTGCACTTCCAAGTGGACTTTTAGTGCAATTTTAAGTCCACTTTGCACTTGTAGTTTGCACTTATAGTGCAAAGTGTATTTGCCTTTAGTAAATAACCACCTATATATTGTAATGTCACATTAAAAAAAAATAAAAAAAAAAACATGGTGGAAAAATGCTTTCTGAGTGAGTAAATTGATGGTCAGTGACATTTGCTATACAGTTGAAATGACCCATGTATGTATCATAATCTTGCTATATGCAATTAAATGTGTTATGTGTATGGTTTCATACACATAAAGGGATAAAAAAGACTATGGGGGTTATTTACGAAAGGCAAATCCACTTTGCACTACAAGTGCAAACTACAAGTGCAAAGTGCACTTGAAATTTCAATTAAAGTGCACTTGGAAGTGCAGTCGCTGTAAATCTGAGGGGAAGATCTAAAATGAGGGGAAGCTCTGCTGATTTTATCATCCAATCATGTGCAAGCTAAAATGTTGTTTTATATTTTCCTTGCATGTCCCCCTCAGATCTACAGTGACTGCACTTCCAAGTGCACTTTCATTGAAATTTCAAATGCACTTTGCACTTGTAGTTTGTACTTGTAGTGCAAAGTGGATTTGCTTTAGTGAAATAACCCCCATTATATTAGACCTATAATAGTGATCCTATTGGAGGATCAAAGGGGAGGAATGTAAGAGTCTTATAAAGACCCCCCCCCCTCTTAATGATGTACTTACGTTGTGATTTACTGTGACTTAACTTAGAGTGAGTCTTTAACCACTTAAGACCCGGACCAAAATGCAAGTAAAGGACCTTGCCCCTTTTTGCGATTCGGCACTGTGTCGTTTTAACTGACAATTGCGCGGTCGTGCGACGTGGCTCCCAAACAAAATTGGCGTCCTTTTTTCCCCACAAATAGAGCTTTCTTTTGGTGGTATTTGATCACCTCTGCGGTTTTTATTTTTTGCACTATAAACAAAAATAGAGCGACAATTTAAAAAAAAATGCAACATATAAAAAAACATTTTTTTTCCTCAATTTAGGCCGATACGTATTCTTCTACATATTTTTGGTAAAAAAAAAAAATCGCAATAAAAAATTTTTTTTTCACTACTAATAGCGGCGATCAGCGATTTTTTTCGTGACTACGATATTATGGCGGACACTTCGGACAATTTTAACAAATTTTTGGTAAAATTGTCATTTTCACAGCAAAAAAATGCATTTAAATTGCATTGTTTACTGTGGAAATGACAGTTGCAGTTTGGGAGTTAACCACAGGGGGCGCTGTGACTTTGAGTGTTCCCTGTGTGTATGTTTAAAACTGTAGGGGGGTGTGGCTGTAGGTGTGACATCATCGATCGCGTCCCCTATTACAGGGATGGCGCGATCGATGCTGCGGCCACAGAGAAGCAAGGGGAAGCCGTGTTTATACACGGCTCTCCCCGTTCTTCAGCTCCAGGGACGGATGGCCGCACTGCAGCGGTGATCGGGTCCGCGAATCCCGCTGTCCCGGTCCTGGAGCTTCGGACCGGGTCACGGGAGCGCGCAGCGGTGTGCGCGCCCGTGACCCACGGCTGGGTACTAAAATCAACGTATATATACGTTGATGTGCCCAGCCGTGCCATTCTGCCAACGTAAATGTGCAGTAGGCGGTCCTTAAGTGGTTAAAGGTGTTGTAAAGGTTCGTGTTCTTTCACCTTAATGCATCCCCATGCATCAAGGTGAAAAAACACCTTGCTGTGTCCGCCCCCCAGCCCCCGTTTTACTTACCTGAGCCCCGAATCTCCGTTGACCCGATTCCGCGTTGATTTCCCTCATCTCCTGTGGGCTATTAATTGGATGATTGATATAATTGATAGCAGTGCCGCCATTGGTTCACGCTGCTGTCAATCAAATCAATGACGCGGCGCACCGGGGGGCGGGGCCGAGTGATACACTCTGCGGCTACGGCCGCTGACTGTATCACATGGGAGCGCGTTTGTAAGCTAACCGCCATGAGGGGAAAACGTCTCCCAGAGGGGGGTTAGCTCTTGCGGGGAGGAGCCGAGACAGCCGCCGAGGGACTCCAGAAGACAAGGATCGGGGCCACTCGGTGCAAAACAAACTGCACAGTGGAGGTAAGTATAACATGTTTGTTATTTTAAAAAAAAATTTAATCTTTACAACCCCTTTAATGATTGCTTTTAGCTGGCCAGTCTTATATGTGGTAACATTGTTATTATAGAAAAGATTGTACGAAACGTGAGAACTACAAAATACTTATAGACAGCTTGGCGATACGCCCAGACTTTGTTTATAAATATAATCATAAATACTGATAAATATGTCTGGGACATAATGGGAACTAACTTTAAGATTGCATAATAATACACACACATATATCCTTTAAAAATATGTGTATTAATCACTAACAGGTGTTATTAAAGGGGTTGTAAAGGTTCGTGTTTTTTCTCCTTAAAGCGGAGTTCCACCCAAAATTTGAACTTCCGCTTATCCCACTCCTCACCCCCTTACATGCCACATTTGGCATGTAATTTTTTTTTTTGGGGGGGGGGAGTGGGGGCTTCAGGAGGAGTGGGACTTCCTGTCCCACTTCCTCCTTCCGCCGAGGGGCTGGTTAGGCGATTAAGCTTATTCGCCTACAGCAGCCCCTCCCTGTAGGCGATCGCATGGGACACATGACAGGTCCCAGGCTGTCACGGCCGGGTGCCCACAGTTGCGATGAGGACGCTGGCCGGGGAGGGGGGGAGAGGAGCGGAGCCCGGTCGGCGCGTCGTTGGAACGCAGGAGCAGGTAAGTGAGTGTTTATTAAAAGCCAGCAGCTACACTTTTTGTAGCTGCTGCCTTTTAATAAACACAATTTTTGGCTGGAACTCCCCTTTAATGCATCCTATGACTCGGGACCGAGTCACACACTCTGTGGTTTATATACTAATCTAGCCAATATAAAGAAATACTAGTGGTAAAAAGGCACTTGTGGATTTAACCAATCTTGTTTTTTTGTACAATTCTTTAAGTGGGTGTGGCAAGAGGTGTGTCTTATGCCTGCATACTTTTGCTGATAGGTGTCCCTTGTTCCCATCTCAAAATGTTGGGAGGTGTGTGTATATATATATGTGTGTGTGTGTGTGAGGGGGTGTGTTCAGGGCAGACTATATACTGTGTGAAGGGAAATATATATATTTATATATGTGTGTGTGAGGGGGTGTGTTCAGGGCAGACTATATACTGTGTGAAGGGAAATATATATATTTATATATGTGTGTGTGAGGGTGTGTGTACAGGGCAGACTATATACTGTGTGAAGGGAAATATATATATTTATAAATGTGTGTGTGAGGGGGTGTGTACAGGGCAGACTATATACTGTGTATAGGGAAATATATATATTTATATATGTGTGTGTGAGGGGGTGTGTACACTACAGGGCAGACTATATACTGTGTAAAGGGATATATATATATATGTGTGTGTGTGTGAGGGGGTGTGTACAGGTCAGACTATATACTGTGTGAAGGGAAATATATATATTTATATATGTGTGTGTGTGTGAGGGGGTGTGTACAGGGCACACTATATACTGTGAAGGGAAATATATATATAAATATATATGTGTGTGTGAGGAGGTGTGTACAGGGCAGACTTATACTGTGTATAGGGAAATATATATATATGTATATATGTGTGTGTGAGGGGGGTGTACAGGGCAGACTATATACTGTGTAAAGGGATATATATATATATATATATATATATATATATATATATATATATATATATATATGTGTGTGTGTGTGTGTGTGAGGGGGGGCAGGGCACTATATACTGTGTATAGGGAAAATATATATATTTAATATCTGTGTGTGTGTAGGGGGTGTGTACAGGGCAGATATATACTGTGTATAGGGAAATATATATATTTATATATGTGTGTGTAGGGGGTGTGTACAGGGCAGACTATATACTGTGTGAGGAAATATATATATTTATATATGTGTGGTGAGGGGGTGTACAGGGCAGACTATATACTGTGTATAGGGAAATATATATATGTATATATGTGTGTGTGAGGGTGTGTGTACAGGGCAGACTATATACTGTGTAGGGAAATATATATATTTATATGTGTGCGTAGGGGGTGTGTACAGGGCAGATATATACTGTGTAAAGGGATATATATATATATATATATATATATATATGTGTGTGTGTGTGTGAGGGGGTGTGTACAGGGCAGACTATATACTGTGTATAGGGAAATATATATATATTTATATACTGTGTGTGTGTGAGGGGGTGTGTAGGGCAGGGATATATATATACTGTGTATATATATATATATATATATATATATATATATATATATATATATAGTGTGTGTGGTGTGTGTAGGGGTGGTGTACAGGCAGACTATATACTGTGTATAGGGAAATATATATATATTTATATATCTGTGTGTGTGAGGGGGTGTGTACAGGGCAGACTATATACTGTGTATAGGGAAATATATATATTTATATATGTGTGTGTGAGGGGGTGTGTACAGGGCAGACTATATACTGTGTGAAGGGAAATATATATATTTATATATGTGTGTGTGAGGGGGTGTTTACAGGGCAGACTATATACTGTGTATAGGGAAATATATATATGTATATATGTGTGTGTGAGGGTGTGTGTACAGGGCAGACTATATACTGTGTGAAGGGAAATATATATATTTATATGTGTGCGTGAGGGGGTGTGTACAGGGCAGACTATATACTGTGTAAAGGGATATATATATATATATATATATATAATATATGTGTGTGTGTGTGTGTGAGGGGGTGTGTACAGGGCAGACTATATACTGTGTATAGGGAAATATATATATATTTATATATCTGTGTGTGTGTGAGGGGGTGTGTACAGGGCAGACTATATACTGTGTATAGGGAAATATATATATTTATATATGTGTGTGTGAGGGGGTGTGTACAGGGCAGACTATATACTGTGTGAAGGGAAATATATATATTTATATATGTGTGTGTGAGGGGGTGTTTACAGGGCAGACTATATACTGTGTATAGGAAATAATATATATGTATATATGTGTGTGTGAGGGTGTGTGTACAGGGCAGACTATATACTGTGTGAAGGGAAATATATATATTTATATGTGTGCGTGAGGGGGTGTGTACAGGGCAGACTATATACTGTGTAAAGGGATATATATGTGTGTGTGAGGGGGTGTGTACAGGGCAGACTATATACTGTGTATAGGGAAATATATATATATATATTTATATATGTGTGTGCGAGGGGGTGTGTACAGGGCAGACTATATACTGTGTGAAGGGAAATATATATATTTATATATGTGTGTGTGAGGGGGTGTGTACAGGGCAGACTATATACTGTGTGAAGGGAAATATATATATATATTTATATATGTGCGTGTGAGGGGGTGTGTACAGGGCAGACTATATACTGTGTGAAGGGAAATATATATATTTATATATGTGTGTGTGAGGGGGTGTGTACAGGGCAGACTATGTAACATTACACAGGCACAGGCAGCGATTACAGAATGACATTGCCGTTCAACTCCTGAAAAAACACAGAGCAATGTCAAAGTCAATGGACTTTAGCACAAATCATTTGAACGGCCCTCCCAGTGCGGCCCCTCCCATTTCAGCTCGCACGCACAGGCAGCCGCGGGGCATGCTGGTAGTTGTAGTCTTCTTCCTTCTCTCTCCCCCACTATTAGTCGCACAGAACTCCCCTCGGGGACGTGTTGTCCATCTGTAGCGAGTACACAGCCAGATTTCCGACTGGGGAGTGCCAGGAAGAGGACTGTACGTGTTCCTACAAAGGGGGCGGCCACATAGATAGCCGGGTGTGGACTACAAGTTCCAGAGTGCAGCGCGGCCGGTAGAACGCAGGTCAGGGAGACGTGCGCTCAGTATTTGCATGAATGGGTGTTGGAGGATGTTCCTGAAGTGAATGAGAGAGCGAAGTGTAGGGGAAGATCCATCCGCCATCAGGCGCTCCTGGCCCCGGGAGCCGGGCAGTACGGGGAGCCGATAGACGCCGCTGAGCAGGACGGAGATGCCTCGGGACGATATGACCTCCCCACTCATCCAGAGGATCGCCCGCCAGGCTTTTCTGACTTTTCGCGGCCTGGGCTCGGCCGATCCCGGGAAGGGCTTCTCAGAGAACCAGGCGCAGCTCCGGAAGCTGGTGAGCGAGATCCGAGCCGAGGACTTGAAGATCCGGCCGCGGAAGAACAAGGCGGCCACCCCGCCGATCTCCGTCCCGCACAACCCGCCCGTCACCTACATGCACATCTGCGAGACGGACGCCTTCAGTATGGGGGTGTTCCTGCTCAAAGGCGGCACCAGCATCCCTCTGCACGACCACCCGGGGATGCACGGCATGCTCAAGGTGCTGTACGGCAAGGTGCGCATCATGGGCTTCGACAAAATGGAGGCGCCCGCAGACCTGCCGCCCCCGCCGCAACCCTACCCGAGGAGCTCTCTACTCCGGGCTGCCCTGCGCTCCAGCGGGGACTACGAGGACGGCAGCCCGCCCTGCCTGCTCAGCCCGCACCGGGATAACCTGCACCAGATCAGCGCTGTGGATGGGCCTGCCGCCTTCCTGGACATCCTGGCTCCCCCCTACGACCCGGACGATGGCCGGGACTGTCACTACTACAAGCTGCTGCCACCACCAGAGCACCCCGAGCCCGGGGAGGAGGGAGCCCAACAGGCGGCTGAGGACGGAGTGCACCCCCGGGAGGTGTGGCTGCTGGAGATCCCCCAACCCGATGAGTTCTGGTGTGGTGGAGAGCCCTACCCGGGGCCCAAAGTCTCTATGTGACCCCTCTACCCCCCACCAATCACAGAGCCTGGAACAGTCATGTGCTCACTGACCCCGCCTCTACTGGGGTCACCCCTCTGCCTCCTCCACCAATCATAGCTGGGACTGCAGAGACCCCCTACACAACACAGGTCTGTCATCCAGGTTGATGGAGGGGGCCCCTTGTGGGGTCACCATTGTCCCCCCACAGCTGGGACTGCGGAGACCCTCTACAGAACACTGTCATTAGAAGTGGAGCCCCTGACGCTAATGGGGTAACCATTTGTCCTTCCACCAATTACAGCTGGGACTCCAGAGACCCCCTACAGAACACTGCTCTGTCAAGTGGAGAAGAGAAGCCCCTTGAGCCCTGCTGCTAATAGATCACCATTGTTGTCGCCCCCCCCCACACACAGTTTTTCACCAAACACAGCTGGGACTGCAGGGACTCCCTACAGAAAAGAGGTGAAGCCCCTGTTGCTAATAGGGTCATCATTGTCTCCCCCCTCACCTTTTCCACCAAACACAGCTGGGACTGCAGGGACTCCCTACAGAAAACTGCTCTGTCATCAAAAGAGGTGAAGCCCCTGTTGCTAATAGGGTCATCATTATCTCCCCCCTCAGCTTTTCCACCAAACACAGCTGGGACTCCTCTACAGGACACAGGTTCGTCATTAGAGGTCCCCCTGTCATTAATGCTGGGGGCCCCTGTCACTAATGGTGTCGTCAATGCTGGGGGCCCCTGTCACTAATGGTGTCGTCACTAATGTCACTAATGTGTCGTTAATGCTGGGGGCCCCTGTCACTAATGGTGTCGTTAATGCTGGGGGCCCCTGTCAATGCTGGGGGCCCCTGTCACTAATGGTGTCGTCAATGCTGGGGGCCCCTGTCACTAATGGTGTCGTCAATGCTGGGGGCCCCTGTCACTAATGGTGTCGTCAATGCTGGGGGCCCCTGTCACTAATGGTGTCGTCAATGCTGGGGGCCCCTGTCACTAATGGTGTCGTCAATGCTGGGGGCCCCTGTCACTAATGGTGTCGTCAATGCTGGGGGCCCCTGTCACTAATGGTGTCGTCAATGCTGGGGGCCCCTGTCACTAATGGTGTCGTCAATGCTGGGGGCCCCTGTCACTAATGGTGTCGTCAATGCTGGGGGGCCCTGTCACTAATGGTGTCGTCAATGCTGGGGGCCCCTGTCACTAATGGGTGTCGTCAATGCTGGGGGCCCTGTCACTAATGGGTGTCATTAATGCTGGCGGCCCTGTCACTAATGGGTCATTAATGCTGGGGGGCCCTGTCACTAATGGGGTCATTAATGCTGGGGGGCCCTGTCACTAATGGGGTCATTAATGCTGGGGGGCCCTGTCACTAATGGGGTCATTAATGCTGGGGGGCCCTGTCACTAATGGGGTCATTAATGCTGGGGGGCCCTGTCACTAATGGGGTCATTAATGCTGGGGGGCCCTGTCACTAATGGGGTCATTAATGCTGGGGGGCCCTGTCACTAATGGGGTCATTAATGCTGGGGGGCCCTGTCACTAATGGGGTCATTAATGCTGGGGGGCCCTGTCACTAATGGGGTCATTAATGCTGGGGGGCCCTGTCACTAATGGGGTCATTAATGCTGGGGGGCCCTGTCACTAATGGGGTCATTAATGCTGGGGGGCCCTTGTCACTAATGGGGTCATTAATGCTGGGGCCCTTGTCACTAATGGGGTCATTAATGCTGGGGCCCTTGTCACTAATGGGGTCATTAATGCTGGGGCTCTTGTCACTAATGGGGTCATTAATGCTGGGGCCCTTGTCACTAATGGGGTCATTAATGCTGGGGCCCTTGTCACTAATGGGGTCATTAATGCTTGCCACCGCTTCGCCATTCACAGCTGGAATTGCAATGATTCCTGACAGATTACTGGCACATCCTTGGCAGTGGTGGGGTCACTGAGGTCATGATCATCCATGCCTCTTCTACCAACCACAGCTAGGACTGCAGAGACCCCCTACAGAACACTACTCTGACATTGAGATAGGTGGGGCTCTCCCAACCTCTTTCACTACAAGGGTCACCATTGTACCCACATCCTCCACCAATCACAGCTGAAACTGCAGAGACCAGTGACAGATAATGGTTGGTCATCAGGAGAGATGGGACCCACTGACTCCTGCCAGTACGAAGGTAGCTATTGCCCCAATCACAAATAGGAGCGATGGGCCCACTAACTTCTGCCACCAATAAGGTCACCATTGCTCACACCTCTTCAACCAGTCACAGCTGAGACTCCTATCAGAAGACTGGTCCATCAGGGTAGACGGGGCTCACTGGCTCCTACTGATACTAGGGTCACCAGTGCCCGCCTCTTCCACCAATCACAGCGGGGACTGCAGAGACCTCTGATAGAAAATGAGCCCATTATCATGGGAGATGGGACAACTGCCACTAGAGGCACTGTCACTGCCCCTCTTTCCACCCATCACAGATGGGGCTGCAGAGACTAATAGCTGGTCAGTCTTTGGGAGAGATGGGGCTCACTGCCCACAGGTTCTCTTCCACTGCCACTAGGGTAACAATCCCTCTTCAACCAATCACAGCTAGAAATCCCTGACAACTAGCCTACCAACCAAGGGCAAAGAGATGGGCCCACTGACCCCTCCCACCAGGGTAATGATTATCCTCCACCTCTTTTACAAATCACAGCTGGGGGTGTAGAGAACCTTGACATAACACTGGTCTGTTCTCTGTAGAGCTGGCCTCACTGCCCATGGGGTTTGACTCACCATCCCTCCCACTCCCACCACTTACACCATTACTGCTTGAACTGTAGAATTCCCTGACAGCCCACCAATCGAGGGCAAGCCTGATCAGGAAACATGGGGCCCATCATTCTCATGCTCTGATATTTGCCATTAGTCACAATTCTCTTCACTTTCACAGCTGGAACTGCAGAGACCACCGACAAGCTACCCACCAAAGGAAAAACTGGTCAGTCACCAGGAGGAGTGATGGGGCTCACTGCCACTAGAGTCCTATTCACCCCTCGCCTAATCCATCAATCACAGCTGTAACTGCAGAGACCCCTGACAGCTAGCCTACTAAATGAGGGCCAAGTGAGACAGTCATTAGCAGATATGGGGCCCACTGCTTCCAGAGCCTGACTCCTACAAGGGTCAAGATTGCCCCACCAATCACAACAGGGTACCAGAGAGACCTGATCATTGGCCTACTAAAAAAAAAAGGTAACATTAGCCATCCATAGAGATGGACCCACTGCCCCCAGGCCCTGACCCCCTACTGCTAGGCTTGAGATCTTCCCATCTCTTCCACCAATCATACCTGAGGCTGTAGTGACTGCGGAGAGCTAGTCTACTGAGGCCAAACCTGATCACTTATTGCAACAGAAGGGTCTGAGGTTATAACCCCCCCCCCCCCCATCTCGGTCACTGCCACCAGGGTTAGCCCCTCACACCACCTTTTTCAGAAATCGCAGCAAGGCCTGAGAAGACCACCTAATACCTGGCTTACTGGTCATTCATCAGAAGGGACATGCCTGACCCCCCATTCTTACCTTTGCTGCCAAGATTGCTCCCCTCCACCACAAGGCTCCTGTGTGGTTAAGAAGCTGTTAGAGGAGAAACCACGAAAGGTGCAGCGGAACCTCTTTGAAAGTCAAGTTGGGGGTCTTTGTTCTTCAAACCCAATCCATAACTCCTGAATGTTTGATCAGATGCTGCAGAGCTTCCAACACCGGACCTGCACTGTACCATGTCACCTTTCACAGATGCTGCAGAGCCTCCAGCACTGTACCATGTCACCTTTCACAGATGCTGCAGAGCCTCCTTGTGTCCTGGCCCACCATTACCATGGCTTTCTGTGACCACAGGCTGCACAGTAACATTTAATGCAAACACTGCCTTCATCTATCTACAGGCTTTACTTTTTTTTTTTTTTTCGTGCCAGTGCTGCCAGTTTTGAGGGCCACTTGTTGTTGCTGTGGGCTGCTTCACTACACCCTAAAGGCTGCCACTTCTGTCTCCAGACTTTGCACAGCAGTCTGTCATATTTCAAAGCCATACTGATTTATTGTCATTAACGCTTTTTAACTTATTTAATTTTTTTTTCCTCTCCCAAGTATGTGAGCAGATCTACAGAGAAACAATTCCTCACTGTTAATTTATTTGAAACTTTGACTAGTTTACATCTGTTATAGGTGACGCTAATCTCTGATTCTGTGTACGTTGCGCTGTGCTCCCGCTAATTGCGTAGTCCTGGGACGGCCATCGTAGTTCTGTACACACTTTTATGGTTGTTTATTAGACAGGGACGTGTTCTTGCATTTGAAATGCTAGGCTCCTCATATCTTTTAGTTCAGATTTAGAGCTGTGATGTATAGGCCACTATAAATAGCATTGCCGTGGTCTCTCTGCTCTTGTATGAAATGCGGCCTCTTGCTTCCCGACATTTCCTGTATTTGTACGATTGTTTAAAATGGGTGTTTGGTTTTAAAAAAAGCAAAAACAACGTTCGCTCATTTCTCAGTATATAGTGTCTCAGGTTCACTTCTAAAGGGGGGGGGATATTTAACTCTAAAGATCCATTGACTGACAATATCCTTTAAGAAGTGACATTCCGCCTAAGTTTCCTTTGTATTGTTGTTCATTAAGAACACTGTTTATTTTGTGTAATGGGTTGTGTACGTGTATTCTGCAACGGCCTGACCGCTTACCACCAAACCTTCCATTTCCAGATTCGTTCCGCCTTAAATTGTAGGAAGTATATCTCCAATTGGTTGACCACTATTATTTTTATATAGAGATATATTATAATATAATATAATTTTTCTTTTATTTTTATTTTTTTCTCTCCTTCTTCTTTTTTTTTTTTTTTTTTATTATATATTTCAGTGAAAAAATTGGAATCCCGTAGTTCTTTCTATCAATGATGTTGACATGCATTTATCTTTCCCGTTATATAGTATTTATGAAGTTAGGGTCAATTTGTTGATTTGTTACTCCATTCAAATTTATTTTTTATATAATATTTAATTTTTTTATTATGAAGGATGGTTAGAATACTTCAGGTTTTGGTTGGTGGTGACGTCCCCTGTTGGAGAACCTCACTGCATGGCAGGATGTCAGGAGTGATGCACCACACTGGGATAAGAGACATCGGTAAATAACAAAAAATAAATAAAAATTAAAGAGGAAGTAAACCCTCTAAAATATTTCTTAAAAAAAAAAAAACCTGCAAGATAGTCATAATGAGCTAGTATGCATAGCATACTAGCTCATTATGAATTACCTGAGATCGAAGCGACTCTAGTTCCTCTGACTTCCGGGTATCGCGGCTCCGGTGCTGTGATTGGCCAGAGCTGCAATGACGTTACTCCTTCGCATGTACGCAGGAGTCGTCAGTGACGGCAAGATCGCCTCCACTAATGGCACGCTCAGTGCGCCTGCGCCGGTGTCTACGGCGCAGTCTTTTCTGCAAATATCTCCTAAACCGTGTAGGTTTAGGAGAAATTTGTTGCACCTACAGGTAAGCCTTAATCTATGCCTACCTGTAGGGATAAGTGGTCTGTAAGAGTTTACAACCACTTTACCCTTGGGCTCGCTTAATTTTGTTTTGGAAGATGCATGTGCTCATGCACACAGCAATTTGGCTCGTACGGCAACTTTTTTGTGTGCAAGGTAGGCACAGCTTGCTGCCAGCAGCCTGTTGAGATCAATGACATGCTAAAATGGCAGCTGGATGTTGTTCCAGATTTTACTCGCACTTTGGGCGTTATGCATTCAGGGAAATTTACCCTAAACGCAGGAGTTTGCTTTCATGGCCCACGGCCTTAAACCAAAGTATTGCGCAGAGCAGCCACATACAGCTGTCATTGATTTTGACAGATTCATAGCACCTGTGCCTGGTGCACAAAAATGCCAGGTTTGTAACACCTATGTGCATGAGCATTGGACTTTCACACTCAGGCGGTTTTCAGGCATTTTAGCACTAGAATGGCGCCTAATATCGGCCTCCCTTTCATTTCACTCTTCTTTGGGGTTAAAAGCGCCCCACTAGCGGCACTAAAGTGCCTGTAAAATGCTATCACTGCTTAGTGTGAATGGTGTCTTAAAGTGTAAGTTCATTTTTAGGCTCAGTTTTTACTGGTGCAATGCCAGACATCGCATATGATTCACACGTGTTGCTGTGCAGATCACATGCGATGTCTGTGCAATGCGAATTCAACCATGCAAAATGCATGGCTGAATTTGCATCGCATTTGGACTAAACTTGTGCAGGACACCGATCTTGAGGTGTCATTAACTTTGTTTTGACACCCACTGTGTTTCACATAGGGCAGTGTGAACTGTCTGCTAGGCAGGTGCGATGCGGGAACCCACACTGGATTCGCAGGGTTTCCTGCATTGCACCAGTGTGAACCGAGCCTGAATGAAAACTAAGGTGACCTTATACTAGACCCGCTGTACTCTAGTCCCGTGATCCCGCTCTGTCGGGTACTGGAATGCCGCTTCACCAGTCTGGAAGTTTGAAATCCTCCTGGCTTTCTATTCTCGCAGCACTGACAGGACAGACTAGATGGATTCTGATTGGTCAGTGCAGTCCATGTGATGGTGCTGCCCAATTGGAATGCCTCTTGTTCATAGAAGCTGAGAGGTACAGAAAGGAGACTAACCCGCATGGATTTTTAACCCCCAAACCAGTGTTCTGATCTATGATAGAGCGGGATCATAGGAGTACGGTACAGATTTCCTGGAAAGGTAAACTTACACTTTAAATCAATGGAAACTCCTTAAAGTCTGTGCCTTGATGTGTTTGCATTGACTTTTAGTGAACCTGCATATGGCTAAAATGAGTGTAATTCAGGCCACAGTTCTAACCCTTCTCCAGTCTACTAAAGTGTTTTTATTGCTGTCTGTCCTTTTTTTTTTTTTCTAGACTTCCTGTCCTTAAAGCGGAGGTCCCACAAAAAAATATATATTGAAAGCCAGCAGCTACAAATACTGCAGCTGCTGACTTTAAATAAATGGACACTTACTGGTCCAGCGTGCCTGCGATGTCGGCAGCAGAAGATGAGCGATGTCGGCAGCAGAAGATGAGCAATCGATCGTCTTTCTGCTGAACCCGCCGCCAACCCCGGTTCCTTACTGCGCAAGTAGCGCGGCGCCTTCCCAGTGGTCTCCGCTGTCTCCTGGGACCAGTGCGTTTCCCAGAAGACAGCGGGGGGGGGGGGGAGGGAAGTGGAGTGACTGTTGTGGGAATCTCTCCCTGGAAATGGGTGCAAATACCTGTGTTATAGCCTCCCCCCTGAAAGGTGCCAAATGTGACACCGGAAGGGGGGAAGGTTTCAAAAAGCGGAAGTTCAGTTTTTTGGTGGAACTCTGCTTTAAGCTAGGCATACATGTAAAGATTTTCGGGCTGACCAATAGAAGTTCATCCATCTGGGCTTAACAGCGTGGATGGATGAATCTTATTGACAGCTATTCATAGCCAGCACCCTCGGCTGTCTGAATACCTGAACAGTGACTGCAGCTGGTGGAATTTTTTTTTCTCTGCCCGTCACCTTTTCATTTCTCAATGGAAGTTTTGTGTTGGCTGGATCACCCATGGCTTGAATTTTCTACCAATTCACAGAAATTAACTGAAATTTAAGCCATGTATGGCCAGCCTTATCTAAATGGGGAGAGTAAATCTTATTTGGGACACAGACGGCAAGAAAAGCCAACAGAGGTTCTATCTCCATCATATTACATACAGTATATAAACAGAAAAAACTTTGGCTGGAGTATCATAAGAATAAAATCTTTATTTTTTTCATTAGCTATACAAAATAAGACTTAAAGCTGTACAGTATATTGTTTTAATCGGCTTGTTAAATCTTTCTTTAGGTATGTTACATTTTGGTTTGTAAGTGGACTGACTTTTTTTTTTTTTTTAAGAATTGCAACAGTATTCTTCCATGCTTCAATGTAACTTAAACACCTGTTGATTTCTATTCTGTTACTACATTTCACAAAAACTATGTATAAATGTATTTTTTCTGCAAAAACTTTTGGAGGCTTTTTTGTCTATAGAGCAATGTAGAAACGCATTAAAGATTAAGTGCAATTTTAAAAGCGCCCTAGAAGTCTTAATATATATATTGACCCAGCAATTAAGTTTAAAAAAAAAAATCCTGATTGTGTCCCTGTTGTCACCAGATCTTAAAATATTTAGCAGTTCTGCCAAATTCAAATAAATGTCATGGCTACTTAAAGTCCTTTTTTTTACGATCAAATGGACAAAAACGAATAACTCCTATAAACGAAACGCTGCTAAACGCGGGTTACTGCGTTTGGCGTCTGAAATGTGGAAATCTTCTGTGTATGAACCCATAGGCAACTGCCTAAAAATGGCAATAAATGAGATTGTGTACATGGTCACGTGTTGCCATTCGCTCTCTGCTGTGTGCGCAGGTATGATGCTATGGAAGACTGTGTAATGGGTGGGAGGGGGTCCAGAGGTTACTGCTGTAGGGGAAATGGATACAAGAGGAAACTGCTGTGTGTGTGTGTGTGTGTGTGTGTGTGGGGGGGGGTGATGTGAAGGGGGCAGTGGACGCTGCCTTTGGCAGGTCCACCCCAGTGGCAGTGTCTTCTACCACCCTTCTCATCAGTGTTATGTACTCTCGATCCTTGCATTCTGAGGGTAATGTATGCCTGGTCCCTGCATTCTAAAAGGTAACGCACTCCTAAACCCTGCCCTCTCTTGTAATACTTATTTTATTTTTGTGTCCACACACACTGCGCTTGCGATCTACGTTTGGGGTAAGCAATGTAGATTACAAAGACTTTGCATTTCAAACACTATGCAGGAAACGCACATGGAACATGCCTTTCTGGCACCGTGTTCTGGTATGAACCGGCCGTAACAGCAGGACACTGTGCCTGGTGAGCTTTGACTTTATCAGTGTTGTTCAGGTAGATCTCCATCTCTCTAAGGTTGCCTACCCCTGACCTAGAGGCAGTGCCGATCCTGACCTCCCTGGGGCCCTAAACAAAGTTCTGTTAAGAGGCCCTCTACGGTGGCAGAAAATGGGTGTGGTTTACACTGAATAGTGGGTGTGGCTTACATGGGCGTGGCTTGGAGGGGCTGTGCTTAGAGTCTTGCTTGCCACATTCCAATCCTTGCCACATTCCAAATAAAGAGAAAATTTGGTAAATTAAGTGCCTCAGGGATTTTTAATGGGCAAGAAAAATTAGCCAGAATGAAAGGGAGTAATATCGTAAAAAATAAAACATTTATTAAATATACACACACATATATTTATTTATATATATATATATATATATATATATATATATATATATATATATATATATATATATATATATATAATTAAAAATGCACAAGTAGGTACACCTAAAAACAATGCATTTGAACATGATTGAATAGAACAGCAACTGAATGCTGGAACACACTAGCCTCAAAATTTGGAGGCTACAGTAAATGTGTGGTCACAGACTATCCCAACATGTTTCAGAGATGTAGGTGTTTAATTCCTTTTTCAGGGTTTTTTACAGGCTGTTTGTTCTATTCAAAAAGATGTACATAGAGAAAAATGCATAAATATATATAAATGCTAGAAAATAAATATGGATGTATATAAGTACAGCAGGTAGGCAGCAAAACATCTATTCGTGGGACATAGAAATTCATCATACTCACAGAGGATCATGTTCTTAGAAATACAATACACATCAGAAGTTCACAATTAGGAGGGGCTTGCATCTCTGCATTCGCTCAGTTGCATGAGGGACTCTGGGAACTGTGAGTGAGTCTGCAATAATGCATCTGACATTCACCAGGGGTGATGGGATTCCTAAGAGGCCTTTATGTGAAAAGTAGTACATGCTAAGGAGCCTTGCAGCTTCACCTTGCCCGGAAAAACGCACCAAAAATTGCAGAGATCACCATATAATGGGAAACCGATCTAGCATAAAAATTTATATATATATGTGTGTGTGTAGATACACCTATCAAAGAAAGTACCATGCTACTGCAGAATCATAAGGCAATGCAACCTAGCCCAACAAAATAAAAATCAAGAAAAACGTACGTGTCCAGTGGACTTCACAACTATTCCAGAAACACCAGCAGAAAGGAAAAATCAGGTGGTGGAGGGAGGTGGATCCCTGGGTAAGGCCATTGCTGTGCCTCTTGCGGCATCTAGAATTTGCCTCATGCCATCTTTTGGGACATTGAGGTAACAGAATGTGCCTTGGAGCCACCAATCAGGAAAGTCCACCTCAGGAAGATCCAAAATTGTAAAAAAAAAATGCAGGAGGTCATCCTTTGTATGCAAAACAGTTGATTTGCCTTTACGGGTGGCATCTCCAGGCTTCTCGGCATCTTGGGGAACTGGAGGGAGAGCCCTATGGACCCTATCAATCTCAATAGTGCCTGGTGCGTCAGCCCCAAGATCTGGTAGAACACCCCTGGACAGTGCGCAATAAATCTGGAAGGCATGTAGCTTCTGGAAGTCCCCAGGTTGCAGATATTTTGCCTCCGATGCCTGTTTTCATAGTCATCACGATGGTCTAACAGAGTTCAAAGTATCCGGTTATATGCAATATTTCGTGGACTCCTGTAAGACACTTTGCAGAAGATCATAATGCCCAGTCTCGAGCATTTCCACTCTGTGCCCCAAATACACTATATCAGCACGTAGCTCCTCTATAGCTGGTTTAAGATGTTCCCGCAAGTCCCGGTCCTTATCAATTCCCCCAAAATCAGATGGTGTGGCAGAATGAGCAGAGGATATGGGGCTATTGTATGTTACCTGTTCAGCTGGCGAGCATGTAGGGGAGTCCACAGTGGAAGAAGGCTGTCTCAGCAGAATAGCAGGGGCAATCTTGGCTACAGCACCTGGCTTGTTACAGGCGTGGAGAAGGAGGAGATCAGGGCAACAGAGAATAGGATCCACAGCCTCCAGGAGGCTAAGAGGATGTGTGGCACTTCATGGGCATAGCTGTGTTCCCGGGAATGTGCAGGGGAAAGCCTCTGCAACTTGTCCAGGTGTATCGGGAGCCGAGGAGCAGAACATTCCCCCCCCCCCCATTATCGCCATCAGTAGGGATAAGCTTCTTGTTGGAGTAGAACGTATGTGCGAGTCGAACATCGTCTGTTCGTACGTTCGTCAAAATTCGAACAAAACAGGTCGTTTGTGCCAAATTCGAGTGACGCACCATGGCCCATAATCACAGCGTGTAAAAAACGGAGAGCAATAATTGGCCAAAGCCAGGGTGGCTTTGGCCAATTATGGCTCAGGGCTTTAGCACACGCCCCACACTATAAAAGGCCGCCTGCAAGGCGGCCTCGTGTAGTGTGTTGTGGTGGTGTTAATGAGAAGATCAGTCCTATAGAGAGAGACAGTGTCTTTATTACTAGATAGAGCAGGCAGGCTAATCAGTTTAGTTAAATTTACAGTGTGTAGAGGATATATATACATCCCAGGAGTTGTACATATATTTATACACTGTATAGTTTAGCTAGATTAGCTATTCCTATTTGTTAGGCAGTTGATTGTGCCAGCTGCAGTCTTCTAATGTGTTGTATTGCCCGTGTGCTGTGTAGTTTGCACCTAAACGTACTTGGTGTTTACTGCACTTGTGCCGTATAGTTTGAACCTAAATGTACTTGGTGTTTACTGCACTTGGGCTGTATAGTTTGCACTTAAACCTACTTGGAGTTTACTGCACTTGTGCTGTATAGTTTGCACTTTTTTTTTCTCACTTTAAGCATCATTAAAAACGCTGCTCCAAAAAAAAACTACAGTTTTTAAAACTTTTTTTTTTCATTGACACATGTTCCCTGGGGCAAGACCCGGGTTCTCAAAGATGTTTTCCAACAATAACTTGAATATTGGGCTTTTAAAATGAGCACTTTTGAAATCGAACGTTCGAGTCTCATAGACTTCAATGGGGTTCTAAATGTTCGCACGAATGTTTGGTCCGTTCGAAGGTTCTGGTGCGAACTGAACGCGGGGGTGTTCGGCTCATCCCTAACCATCATGCCACACGCCTTTCTGAATTTTTTTATTTAATGATGGAATAATTAATACAGATCTGCATTCATTCGTTTTTTTTGTTATATCTGCCAGAAGTTCAGCTTTCAACTGAAAATGTGGCCTCCTTGCAGACCATGGTGTCGAGATGTCCGTTTTCCTGAACGCTTTTTCATGGGCACAAAAAATTGTTCTGTATGTGCCCTGTACATACCACAACACTGGTTTTACGTGCAGATTTTTTCTGCATGGGGAAAAAAACTGACGTGACATCAACATTGGTGAGAATAAAGCACATACTGTAACTGACGCACATGAAAACTGATGTTGGTTTTCCCATCAGTTCTCATGTACTTATGGTGTGAGCCTTGGTGGGGGTTTTTTTTCACCTGGAATAACACCTTCTTTTATATTTGTTACATGCTTTCACATAGCATAACATACAGTGCCTTGCAAAAGTATTCGGCCCCCTTGAACTTCGCGACCTTTTGCCACATTTCAGGCTTCAAACATAAAGATATAAAACTGTAATTTTTTTTGTGAAGAATCAACAACAAGTGGCACACAATCATGTAGTGGAACAAAATTTATTGGATATTTCAAACTTTTTTAACAAATAAAAAACTGAAAAATTGGGCGTGCAAAATTATTCAGCTCCTTTACTTTCAGTGCAGCAAACTATCTCCAGAAGTTAAGTGAGGATCTCTGAATGATCCAATGTTGACCTAAATGACTAATGATAAATAGAATCCACCTGTGTGTAATCAAGTCTTTGTATAAATGCACCTGCACTGTGATGGTCTCAGAGGTCAGTTTAAAGCGCAGAGAGCATCATGAAGAACAAGGAACACACCAGGCAGGTCCGAGATACTGTTGTGGAGAAGTTTAAAGCCGGATTTGGATACAAAAAGATTTCCCAAGCTTTAAACATCCCAAGGAGCACTGTGCAAGCGATAATATTGAAATGGAAGGAGTATCAGACCACTGCAAATCTACGAAGACCTGGCCTTTATGGAAGAGTGTCAAGAAGAAAGCCATTTCTTAAAGATATCCATAAAAAGTGTCGTTTAGTTTGCCACAAGCCACCTGGGAGACACACCAAACATGTGGAAGAAGGTGCTCTGGTCAGGTGAAACCAAAATCGAACTTTTTGGCAACAATGCAAAACGTTATGTTTGGCATAAAAGCAACACAGCTCATTACTCTGAACACACTATCCCCACTGTCAAATATGGTGGTGGCAGCATCATGGTTTGGGCCTGCTTTTCTTCAGCAGGGAACAGGGAAAATGGTTAAAATTGATGGGAAGATGGATGGAGCCAAATACAGGACCATTCTGGAAGAAAACCTGATGGGAGTCTGCAAAAGACCTGAGACTGGGACAGAGATTTGTCTTCCAACAAGACAATGATCCGAAACACAAAGCAAAATCTACAATGGAATGGTTCACAAATAAACATATCCAGGTGTTATGCCGCGTACACACGGTCGTTTTTTGCGATGAAAAAAAACGACGTTTTTGAAACGTCACTTTCAAAGACGATGTTGCATACACACCATCGTTTTTTTCACAAAAAACGAGGTTACGTTCACCACACTTTTCCATTGAAGCTCGCTTCATAACTAGCTTCAGGGCATGCGCGGGTTGAAAAACGTCGTTTTAAACGACGTTTTTGCTACACACGGTGACTTTTTGTGAAACAAAAAACGACGTTTTGAAAAACGACACAAAAAATTCAAGCATGTTGGAATTTTTTTTTGGTCGTTTTTTTGAAGACAAAAAACTACGTTTTGCCCACACACGATCAATTTAAATGACGTTTTAAAAAACGTCTTTTTTTCATCGCAAAAAACGACCGTGTGTACGCGGCATTAGAATGGCCAAGTCAAAGTCCAGACCTGAATCCAATCGAGAATCTGTGGAAAGAACTGAAAACTGCTGTTCACAAACGCTCTCCATCCAACCTCACTGAGCTTGAGCTGTTTTGCAAGGAGGAATGGGCAAAAAATTTCAGTCTCTCGATGTGCAAAACTGATAGAGACATACCCCAAGCCACTTACAGCTGTAATCACAGCAAAAGGTGCCGCTACAAAATATTAACCTAACCCCTTCCTTACCGGGCCATAGGGATCTGACGGCCGCAGCAACACCTTGCCGATGAGAGTGGACGTCACATGACGTCCTTTGTTCTCGGCGTTCTAGGGCGCGCACGCAGCCGTGGCACCACTCGCGATCCCGCGCCCGACGGCCGCGATTGCCGCCGGGCACCCGCGATTACCGCTGATCACGGCAGGAGTGTGGATCTGTGTGTGCAAACACACAGATCCACCTCCTGTCAGCGGTGAGCAGACTGATATGTGTTCCCAGTACAGAGGAACACACATCGGTCTCCTCCCTCTGTGAATCCCCCTCCCCTACAGTTAGAACATACTTTAGGGAACGTTTTAACCCCTTCAGCGCCCCCTAGTGTTAACCCCTTCCCTGCCAGTCACATTTACACAGTAATCAGTGCAGTTTTATAGCACTAATCGCTGTGTAAATGTGAATGGTCCCAAAAACGTGTCAAAAGTGTCCAATGTGTCCGCCGCAATGTCACGGTAACAAAAAAAAACGCAGATCGCCGCCATTACTAGTAAAGAAAAAAAAAATGCCATAAATCTATCACCTATTTTGTAGACGCTATAACTTTTGCGCAAACCAATCAATATACGATTAATGCGTTTTTTTTTAACCAAAAATACGTAGAAGAATACGTATCGGTCTAAACTGAGGGAAAAAAAAGTAAAAAAAAAAATTTGTGATATGTATTAAATAAAAAAGTAAAAAATATTGTGTTTTTTTTTAAATTGTCGCTCTTCTTTTATTTATAGCGCAAAAAATAAAAACCGCAGCGATGATCAAATACCACTAAAAGAAAGCTCTATTTGTGTGGGGAAAAAAACATAACGATTTAATTTGGGTACAATGTTGCATGACCACGCAATTGTCATTCAAAGTGCAACAGCGCTGAACACTAAAAATTGGTCTGGGCAGGAAGGGGGTGAAAATGCCCTGTATGGAAGGGGTTAAGGGGGCTGAATAATTTGCACGCCCAATTTTATAGTTTTTTGTTTGTTAAAGTTTGAAATATCCAATAAATTTAGTTCCACTTCATGATTGCGTCCCACTTGTTGTTAATTCTTCACAAAAAATTACAGTTTTATATCTTTATGTTTGAAGCCTGAAATGTGGCAAAAGGTGGCAAAGTTTAAGGGGGCCGAATACTTTCACAAGACACTGTATATATAGCTTCAAAGGTAGAAATACACTTTAAAGGGATTGTAAAGGTTCATGTTTTTTTTCCCCCTTAATAGCTAAAAGGCCATTCTGCTAAAAGGCTGTTCTAGAAAATAGGGGGAATACAAATTTAAAAGGAATGGCAAAGTCACAAATTAATTTCTGACTTCTACATGGCGTAGGCTCTTTATCACATGATCAGCTGTGTCCATCACAGCAGATCACACAGTAAACAGGAAGAACCGTATATCAGCTTTTCCTCCACTCACAATTAATAGGCGCAAGTAGAGGAGAGGCGATCGGCTGTTCACCTGACAAGGAGGAGGGTCTGCACTGATTATCAGTGCAGCCCCCCCTCACAGGATGCCCACCTGGGTCCACCAGCGATGTCCACCCAGGACCACCAGGGATGCCTGCCCAGGACCACCAGGTATGCCAATCAGTGGCCAATAGAGATGTTATTGAATAGAATACCTTATTTTCTACATAATACAGATGTAGTTGTTCTGCAGTTCAGAGGTTAATTTGGGCAGGTCTGATAACACTACTATATATCTTGATGTACTGCTTATTTTGATGTGTGGATTTCCATGAAGGCAACTTTTTCTTATACATTTTTTCATCATAAATTCAATATGAAAATACAAGTCTGTTGTGGGTGCAAAAATACTAGGTCGAAACACCTAAAAGTGTTCTACCAATCTACCATAATGCCTATTGCATCACCTACTACACATAATGACCTTACTTTGGGAGCATTACATTATTTAGAAAAAGGCAATACACCCTGCCTGATATTACCTTTAAAACTTTTTACAAAACTGGCACACACACAACTGATTTCTGACCTTTTTAGAAGTGTTAACTTGTCTATCTTAGGAAGATGTCAAGCTATTACTCAGCAATATGAAGTGTGCCAACAATGTCCAATCGCGGCTCTAAAAGAATGTCTGTAGGAGCCAGTGGCGTATCTAGGGTATGGCAGCCATGGCAAGTGCCATGGGCGCCATATGAAGGGGGCGCTGATGAGTGGCTGGGCAGCAAGGCACTTACCAGGGTCTCTTCTTCCCTCCTCCCAAGCATAGGCAGGATCTCCTTTTCAGCACCTTTGCTGATGGACAATGGCAGCGCTATCCCTGCTGCGTTCAGCCACAGCCCTCCCCGTTCTCCCAGCCTCTCCCATTCCATCTTGTCGGATTGGCAGCACACAAAGAAGGAGGAACATCAGTTTCTCCCTCTCCTCTGTGAAAACTGAGTCCGTAAGTGATGAAGATTTCATGACTTCCATTATTGGTTCTGCATTTACCTGGCCTTGGAGGGATCAGGGGTCTAATAAACCCCAGATTTCTCCATAAAGAGGACATGTCACTACCCAAGGTATCACAAGGGATGATAAATATCACTTGTTTTGGTAGCTGCTTTTTTTGTTGAGGTTATCTGAAAGACGGGTTTCAAATGTTTCCACAGGGGCGGAGTTTCAGTGCTCGCCATGGGCGCCATTTACACTAGATACGCCTCTGCATTAAAAGTCCCCACTACAGATCTTAGATCAGCAAATTACCTTGATCAAGAACCCCCCCCCCCCCAGCATTGCCACTCATCCCAACGCCCCGCCAGCACTGCCATGCATCCTAACTCCCCCCACCCTCCCACCAAGGAGTAGGAATAAAAATAGAGAATACAAATAGAGAATACATGAAAGGTCGAGGAAAAGAGGGGGAGGAAAAAAATAAAGAATAAGAGAACAAGAAATACCACTAGAGAGGGGGATGGGGGGGATAAGAAAATAGGATAGAGAGAGATAAAAGGGAAAGAAATTAGAACAAAGAGAAAGAGTGATAGATCCCAAAAGTTACCATAATGGCTTTTAATACTGTACAAGTGGAAGAGAGGCTAAATGTGAGTGGGTTAGGGGTGCAAATTACTTGTCTTGTTTTGGGTGCTGACAACCTATGCAACGAAAATTATTTTATCAAGGGGTCACGACACTAGAAGGTTGAGAACCACTGTTTCAAGCCGACAAGCTGGGTCAGAGACGACCACTGACTGCAGTGCACCCATTACCAATTCCCAGCTAAACCTCCGTTAGCTTGAATACCGCCATTAGGACCCATTCCAATGATAGGTCCTGAACTCTTCTTTCCAAAATATCTTCCTTCCCCCGCAAAGACCAACACCCGCCACCGCCATGACATCTGACATCCCACGAACCTACCAGAAAAAGAACAACACAAACAACAAACAAACAAAGTGGAGGGTGGGCGGGAATTTTCTCCTCACGCTGTGGTGATTCATGGGGAGGGGCCTGCCCTTTTATCAAACTCTTGTCCCCTCCCCCTTAGCACTCTACCAATACACCCCTATCTCCTGTTACATGTACCCTGTTTCCTATGTCATGTCAGCCCTGCGCATATTTACTTTTTTTATTTTGCTCTGGGCTTTTCTTTTTAAAGCCTCGTACACACGACCGGTTTTCCCGGCAGGAAAACTGCCAGGCGAGCATTTGGCAGGGAATCCCGGCTGTGTGTATGTACCCTATCGGTTTTCCCGGCAGGAAAACTGCCAGGCGAGCATTTGGCAGGGAATCCCGGCTGTGTGTATGTACCCTATCAGTTTTCCCGACAGGAAAACTTCCCAGGAAAAATAGAGAACCTGCTGTCTGTTTTCCCATCGGGATTCCCGGCAGATTGTTTCCTGCCGAGAAAACCGGTCGTCTGTATGCTTACCTGTCCATGGTAAACTCGCTCATGCTCGATAAGACTTTGTGGTAGCTGTAACAGAACTATGTATTCTGCCTGTACATCTATAATAATCTCATCTATATAATACCCTACTTGGGTAGCCGTTACAGTAGCATACAAGTTCAGTGTGGGGTGTAGCCGACTCGTCGTAGTCGGTGACATCACAGCGTTCTTGCCATTCAAAAGAACGGCGGTTCTTTTGAATGGCCGTCTATATGCACGGCTTTGCAAAGCAAGCTTGCCAGGTATCCAGTCAGGAAAACCAACGTTTTTTCTTGACGGGATTCCCAGCCGTGTGTACAGAGCTTGATACACTTTGCATAAAAACAGGGATTTTTCGTTCACACACACATTACTGTGCATGTTTAAGCTGGCCAACTGCATCAAAGTAATCCCTCTCTGGCCAGTCCCTACTTTAATCTAATTTTATTTATTCACACACACCCTATAAAACATGTCTTTGGGTGTTGGAGGAAACCGGAGTGCCCGGGCGAAAACCTCCTTACTTAACATACACAGCAAAAATACACAACAAACACACTATCTATCTATGGAAACGGATGGCTTGGTCTGCGGTGATGATGATCATCTGTCCACAATTCAGCAGCTGTATCTGTGGGAAGAGAAGAAACATGTATTAAAGGTTTCATAAAAGAAGTAAAGTTAACCAGCAAAAATAAATGTTCTAAATAACTCTACCAGCTAACAAAGCAGTCACTGTCACCCAACAATGGTCAAAGCAGAGAAAAGACACAAATCGGAATTGGCCAAGTCATCTTCGCCCGGCGTTCTATCGAATAGTGCCCTCCGTTGGGTCTGTGCACTAGGGAACGTCACTTCAGCTCGTATGTTGATCAGCTGGCAGGACCTGAACCTAGTGCATGAACATATAGGCCGCAGCATTATCCAACGACTTCTGCGCCTTTGTACCTCAGGCCAAATGAGGTACTGGAGGCCTATTTAGCTTGAATTCTGCTCGTCTTGCAATTCAACACTCGCAAACCGCATAGATTGCATTCACTATAACGGGATGCAGTGTCAATAGGCTCTATTCACAAACCTATCACACAAGGATAAATATCCCTATTTTTCAATAAGTGACCATTTTGCGAGTTGGAAGGATAAATTTCCCCCATTACAATAGTTTTCTTTCCATCGGGCATGGCTTACCTGTTGCTGCTGATATGGTTCTCTTATTCATCTCTGGTGGGTGTATGAATTCGTAAAGTTAGTGCTGCACGATCAAAGTCTATCCTAACTGGTGGCTGTAGAGATGATAATAGTCCAGGGATGATAACGGCCATCTGTCCATAATTTGGTACATCAAACGCGGACTGTAGGTTAGAGAAGAAAAGATATTTCAAAGGGTTTCTTAATGAACAAAATAATTTCTAAATGTTTTTGCCAAATATTTAAACAAAATCACTTGCACTCAGAAATAGTAAAGCCCTGTACACACGCTCGGTTTTCGCGGCAGTAAAATGTCTGGAAAAGCCGAGAACCCGGCAGGAAAACTGCCATGGAGCTTTAGCCGGGAATCCCAGCCGTGTGTATGATCCATGGGCACAGCCAATAGAGTATTAGTAAATCTTGCAGAGAAAAAAAAGCCTGGAATCCCGCTGGGAAAATAGAGAGCAGGTTGCATAGCCATTACACTTGGGTTATATGGGTACCTTCAGGTGTGGACACTGGTGTAATCAATTTCACAGGAAGTTTCCTCCCGTGGGGGGGGCGGGGGCGGGGGCGTGTGCGCGCCGCCTTTTACAGCGTCAGCGTGCGTGGGGGGGGCGGGCCAGCAGCGTCAGGTCTCAGATAAAGCAGAAAAAGCATTTCCTGGCTGGTCATTCCCTCCTGAGAGCAGTGGAGAGTGAGGAAATAGAGCGCGCAGCTGAGCCAGTTCTGGCTAACAGTGACACCCAGTGGTGGTTTGTGGATCTTCAGGTCTGGACTTAAGTCCACACTGACCAGAAAAAAAAAAAAAAAAAGTTTTTTTTCTTAAAGGGACTCAGCCTTAGATCTGGCAGTATCTGAGTCGGTGCAACCTTGGACTCCAGCTAACGGGCATTGGTGTGGCAATACTCACAGGACTTTCCTCGGTATTGCCGCCTTCTCAGGCGTATGAAAATTTAGAATTTTTTTACCATAGCCTGTCCTTATTAATGTTTCACTTCTAGCTACAACAGTTGGGTGTTGGCTGTAGGGGTGTCTCAAGGTTGTGCAATGGCTCCCAAGGGATCAGGACCAGCTAAGGCTGCAAAAGGTGCCAAAAAAGTAAAGGGGTCTCCAACGGGGTCAGAGGATTTGGGCCAGGCTCCAGTGGTCCCACCCTCATCAGATAGACCACCGAACAGCATCGTGCAGGAGCCATTGAGGGTGCTAGGGGCAGAGGCGGCCCCCAATCAACCCATTCCCGTTTATGTTACGGAAGAAATGCTAGAATCCACCCTGGGTGGGCTAGAGAAAAGGTTAACTGCTTTAATTGCCCGCTCTTTGCCGGGTGGCAAACGAGCTAGATCCCCGTCACCTAGAACGGTGTGTTCGGATGCAGAGGTCCTCTCTTCGGAGGAATTGGACCCACAGGGGGATCAAGCGGACCTGAGTCCTGACGGGTCAGACATTGAAGATTCCACTATAGATGAAATTTTTTCGGCTTCTCAAGCAGAGAGTCTGTGGATCCAGTCTCTGACGGATATGGTTCGCACTGCTTTTAAACTTCCAGTGTCAGAACAATTAGCCCCCGCGGTATACTCTTTAGGTTCCTTGAAGGCACCATTGAGTGGTGGGTCTTTCCCGGTTCACCCCCTTCTGGAGAGCGTGATTTTTCAGGATTGGGCTCGACCTGATAGGATTTTTATCCCTCCTAAAAGGTTCACCATTCTCTATCCTATGGAAGAAGAATTTGCAAAGAAATGGGCACTCCCTACCGTGGACGCAGCCATTTCCTGCGTAAATAAATCCCTGACCTGTCCGGTGGAAAATGTCCAGGTGTTTAAAGATCCAGTCGACAAAAAATTGGAGACCCTACTGAAGGCTTCTTTTACCACAGTAGGGGCCGTGGTTCAGCCAGCAGTGGCAGCCATTGGCGTTTGTCAGGCTTTAAAGGATCAGACTAAACAGATATTAAGGGACATACCGGCTCAGCAAGCTCGTGAATTGGCTGACCTCCCAAGAGCTCTCTGCTTTGCAGTAGATGCTATTAAGGACTCTGTTCAACAGGCGTCCCGTTTATCTCTGCTGTTGGTTCATATGCGTCGCCTTTTGTGGCTAAAAAACTGGTCAGCAGAGGCACCCTGCAAAAAGCTTTTAGCAGGATTTCCCTTTCATGGTGGGAGACTATTCGGTGAAGACCTAGATAAATATATCCAGACCATATCAAGTGGTAAAAGTTCTTTCTTGCCTGTCAAAAAAAGATCGCGTGGGCCCGCATTTAAGCGACAGGCCTTCGCAGGCTCGGCCCCTTCAACTTCCCGTCAGTATCGACGGCCTCCCGGGCGTTCAGCATTTAATAGCCGCCCACAAGGACAAGCCACGACAGGCAAGAGGCCATGGTCTCGCAAGCCGATTAAACCAGTCCTCAAGTCAGATTCATGAAGGGGCGCCCCCACTCTCTTGGGTGGGGGGAAGGCTTCGGTTTTTCTCCGAAGTGTGGAAGGCCAGAATTCCCGACTCTTGGGTAAGATCCGTGGTAACCACGGGCTACAAGCTAGAGTTTCGGGAAGTCCCCCCTCCTCATTTTCAGGGGTCAAGTCTTCCAAGCGACCCATTAAAGAGGGCCTCTCTTGTAAAAGCATTGGATCGTCTCTTGCTCCAAGGGGTAATTGTAGAAGTACCAACCCAGGAATGGGGTCTGGGATTCTACTCCAACCTTTTCATAATACCAAAGCCCAATGGCGACGTCAGGCCTATCTTGGACCTCAAACGCCTAAATCGCTTTCTAAACATTCAGACCTTTCGTATGGAGTCCATACGTTCGGTGGCAGCCAGCCTACATCAAGACGACTTGCTAGCATCTATAGACATAAAAGATGCGTATCTGCACATGCCGATCTACCCGGCACATCACAGGTTTCTTCGTTTTATGATAGATCACCGCCATTACCAGTTCGTAGCCCTCCCTTTCGGGTTGGCAACATCTCCGCGGGTATTCACAAAGGTGTTAGCCCCGGTGCTAGCCGTCCTAAGGACAGAAGGCATTTTAGTCTTGGCATACTTGGACGATCTTCTGGTTATCGACAGCTCAGCTTCCAACCTCAATCAGGCAGTAGGTCGCACAGTTCAGCATCTAGAGGAATTCGGGTGTATTGTAAACCTAGAAAAATCGGTATTGAAACCCACAAAGCAGTTGGAATATCTAGGCCTTCGGCTAGATACAGACTGCCAGAGGATAATTTTACCTCAAGCAAAGATCAGATCAATAGCTCAAGCAGTTCAAGTGATCTTAGGCAAGAAGAGGCCGACTATTCGCCTATGTATGCGACTGCTGGGGAAGATGGTGGCCGCCTTCGAGGCTGTGCCCTACGCCCAGATCCATACCAGATATCTTCAGGCAGCCATTCTCTCTGCTTGGAACAAGTCCATTCAGGCGTTAGATCGTCCGTTAGTGCTCTCCCCGAAGGTCCGGCGCAGCCTGTCTTGGTGGCTGGTCTCTCAAAATTTATCAAAAGGGAAATCCTTTTGCCCCATCACGTGGAAGATAGTATCCACGGATGCCAGCCTGTCAGGTTGGGGGGCAGTTCTAGAAGAACAGACCCAGCAAGGGCAGTGGTCGGAGGCAGAAAGACTGCTTCCCATCAATATCTTGGAGATCAGAGCTGCTCGGCTGGCCCTGATCGCCTGGACTCTCCCCCTTCAGGGTCTGCCAGTAAGGATACAGTCCGACAACGCCACTGCGGTGGCATACATAAACCACCAGGGGGGCACGAAGAGCCCAGCAGCCCAAAGAGAAGTAAACCTGATTTTCTCATGGGCCGAAGCCCATGTACCCTGCATCTCGGCGGTGTTCATCCCAGGGATAGACAATTCTCAAGCAGATTTTTTGAGTCGTCAACAGTTGCTCCCGGGGGAATGGTCTCTTCACCCCCAGGTATTCCAAGAGATTTGCCAAAGATTCAGAGTCCCAGAGGTGGACATTATGGCAACGAGATCCAACAAAAAGTTGGACAAATTCATATCCCGAGCCGGGGATCCCTCGGCCTACGGGACCGATGCCTTGGTTTGTCCTTGGCACCAGTTTTCTCTTCTGTATGCGTTCCCTCCACTGCAGATGATTCCCCGCCTTCTACGGAGGATCCGGGTGGAGCGCAGGCCTGTGATCCTGGTGGCCCCAGCCTGGCCCAGGAGGGCTTGGTACGCACTCATCGTGAAGATGTCAGTCGGGGCGCCGTGGCCGCTCCCCCTGCGCCCAGATCTGCTGTCTCAGGGCCCAATCTGCCATCCTGCTTCACAGCAGCTAAATTTGACGGCTTGGCGGCTGAATCCCTAATTCTTAAGGGCAGAGGCCTCTCAGATCAGGTCATATCTACGTTGATTCAGGCTAGGAAACCGGTCTCCAGAAATATGTATTACAGAGTCTGGAGAACCTATGTGGAGTGGTGCGAGTCTCAAAAATGGCATCCTCGAAAGTTTTTTATTGACAGGATCTTGCGATTCCTCCAGGTTGGCGTTGACAAAGGGTTGGCTCTTAGTACTCTAAAGGGGCAGGTGTCGGCTTTATCAATATGGTTTCAAAGACCCTTGGCCACCCATTCGCTTATGAAAACCTTCTTGCAGGGGGTTTGCATGTGAATCCCCCTATTAGAGCTCCCCTCTGCCCCTGGAATTTAAATCTGGTCTTGTCAGCTTTACAAAGGCAGCCGTTTGAACCTCTGACAGAAATCCCTCTTGTGCTACTAACCCGAAAGTTGGTTTTCTTGGTGGCTATGGCTTCAGCCAGAAGGGTTTCCGAGCTGGCAGCCTTGTCATGCAGGTAGCCATACCTTATTCTGCATAAGGACAGAGTGGTTCTGCGGCCTCAACCTTCTTTCCTTCCTAAGGTCATATCCAGTTTTCACTTGAATCAGGACCTAGTCCTACCATCCTTCTTTCCTACTCCCCAGTCCAGAGAGGAAAGACGGTTTCATACTTTGGACGTGGTTCGAGCCATGAGGGTCTATCTCAAGGCTACAGAGAAGATTCGGAAAACAGATGTGCTTTTTGTTCTTCCGGATGGCCCCAAGAAGGGTCAGCCGGCTGCCAAGTCTTCCTTGGCTAGGTGGATTAAGCAGCTGATTTTTCAGGCCTATGGTCTGAAGCGCGTTCCACCTCCCTTATCAGTTAAAGCCCATTCTACGAGGGCCATGAGTGCCTCCTGGGCGGCACACAATCAGATCTCTATGGCACAGGTTTGCAAGGCGGCAACCTGGTCTTCCGTACATACGTTTACTAAATTTTATAAGTTGGACGTTGCAAAGGGTACGGACGCAGCTTTTGGGCAGGCGGTCCTACGGGCAGCAGTATAGAATCCTCTGGCCCGGTTCACACCCCCTTGTTTTTCTGTTGGTGGAGCTATTTTTTCTCCTGACAATGTTTTTATTTGGCTATTCTTGGCCTTACGGTCTCCCTCCCTTCATAGAGCATTGCTTTAGGACATCCCAAGTGTAATGGCTATGCGCTCTGTGTCCCGTGATGTACGATAAAGAAAAAAGGATTTTTAATAAACGGCTTACCTGTAAAATCCTTTTCTTGAAGTACATCACGGGACACAGAGCTCCCACCCCTCTTTTGGGGAACATTGTGTAACCTCGGGAGAATTGCTTGCTACAAAACTGAAGCACTCCCAGTGGGAGGGGGTTATATAGGGAGGAAACTTCCTGTGAAATTGATTACACCAGTGTCCACACCTGAAGGTACCCATATAACCCAAGTTTAATAGCTATGCGCTCTGTGTCCCGTGATGTACTTCAAGAAAAGGATTTTACAGGTAAGCCGTTTATTAAAAATCCTTTTTTTTTCCGTTGGGATTCCTGGCTGTTTTCCTGATGGGAAAACTGTGAAGAAGCAGACACACGTCCGGTTTTCCCGGGCCAAAAGCACTCCTGGCAGTTTTGCCGACTGGAAAACTGGTCGTGTGTACGAGGCTTAAAAGTGATAGAAAAGACTAACAGATGTAGGACACTTACCCATATATGATGATTGATCCCGGCGCGGCAGAGTGGACAGGTTCTGCTCTGCTCCATCCACCTGGTGATGCATTCATTGTGGAATTGGTGAGAACAGGGAAGTCTAGAGCTTTTGTCTTTCTCTTCTATTTCCAGCAAACAGACGCTGCATTCAGGCAGCTCATCGCTCTCCTGGTTAGAAGGTGGAGTCTGGGCACTCTCTGGTTCTGCCTGGTTCTGGTCGATCGTAGAGTCGTTTCTCTCAGGGTTCTCATCGCTTCTGGAACTCTGGAGCAGTTGTTCTTCAGGCTCACGGGCCCATATTAAAGTCCTGGATTCTCCGATATGAGGTATGGGAGAATCTTGGCCTGTAGAAGCAATAATGTTTAGTAAATTGATGATACTTCCCTCTAGGGGTACAACAGATCAAAAAATTCACGGATTGGATCATTTTTCGGATCAGCAAAACAAGACAAACATAAGTTTTGTCTTTTTGTTTATTAACACTTTTTTCCATCGCCGCCATATTGCTACACACCACACTCCTGCACAGTAATGATAGAGTGAGAAGGGGGCAAGTAGACATCTTGTTACACCCACCGGAGTTTTAGATTTCACAGTTATTTTCAACACAAAACTGAGCTTATATGCTTAATACAGTATTTGTAAATTTGACGGACTGCTTTGATGTTAAATTTTAAAAGCAGCAGCAAACCTCCTGACCTTACATGGTTGCTAATGTGACAGAACACCTCACATTTTAACATCTAAACAGTCTGTCAGATTTCCAAATACTGTATTTAAGCATATAAGCTCAGTTTTGTGTTGAAAATAACTGTGAAATCTTAAACTCTGGTGGGTGTAACAAGATGTCCGCTTGCCCCCTTCTCACTCTGTCATTACTGTGCAGGAGTGTGGGGTATAGCAAGATGGCGGCGTCCAAAAGGCCCTCTCTGAGAAATCTGTGATGGGGAACCGAATATGACAAGAGAGTGGCCACCACCGGGTGAACCAAGATGCCCGCTGCCCTGGGAGCTAGTGTGCCAACCCGAGGGTGTTGATTCGTACAGATTAATGAGGATCTGTTGCACCCCACTTCCCTCCTGTCTAATGCTAAAGATACGTTCCAAATGTTATTTCTTAACTTTACTTTTTTTTTTCTTTTTTTAATTTGTATAAAGTCACAGTGGTGACCTTAAATCATTGTTCTCAGTAGTAGTTCTGTATGTTAGGACAATTTTCTACAATTCTAACCTAATTTTCAAAATAAATATGATCGTCAGCAGATGATATACTCAATTGTATATCTGACAGATTGCCATACCAACACAAGCAAGGTTGGTGCAACGAACTCCCCTGCTGTGCTAATGTTTTCCGACATGGGGACTGCCCCATGGCTTCTGTTTGACAGACTGCTTTACAGTTCGTGCTGAATGGTTATAAAGCTATTCTTCATTTTGTAACCAACCCAAAATTCCTTCACGCAGCAGAAGGCTTTTTTATCCCGCTAACGCAACAAAAATTGTATTAATATTTTACCTGGTAATACTTGTAAAGTTGGCTCTCCGTTGTCAAAGCCGATGGAAAATGAGGCCCGGCTGGCCCAGAGTGATCCAGGGACCATTAAAGTCAGGGTTCCGTAGTTCTCTATGTCAATTGTACGCTATATGTGAAAAGAGAGAAATTACATTTATTACGTTTCCCAAAAGTAATGTGGAAGAAAAAAAACTGATATAAGACACTTACCTTCATATGCCATGGGAACCTTTCCTGGCAGATGGGACAGGTGGAATCCCTCTCCTGTGCCCATTTAGTGAGGCAAGTGGCATGAAACTGGTGAGAGCAGGGTAGTCTGCGGATATCTGCTTCCTCTTCCAATTGCTGTTGGCATACTCTGCAAGCAGGATGCTCCTCCCTCTGCTGATCATGAAGATGGGGGCTCTGGATGCTCCCCGGATCTGGCTGATTCCAATCGACCTCAGGAGGCATGAATACCATTGGAACATCAGGGTCCCAATGTCTCTGGCGCAGCTGATGGGGGCTCTGGATGCTCCCCGGATCTGGCTGATTCCGATCGACCTCAGGAGGCGTGAATACCATTGGAACGTCAGGGTCCTGATGTCTCTGGCGCAGCTGAGTTCCGTATCTCTGGGAGATGTCGTGGTGGTGACGTCTCCAATGAAACTGATTTTCAGTCTCTCTGTCCCGCAGTGGGGATCTTGATCTTCTCCTTTGTGGTATTGGAGAAGTTTGCCCTGCGATAACGATAAACAAGATATAACAATTAAAAGACAAATTACAAAAATGTCTTTCATAAATATTAAATCAGAACAATGACTTTGGGAGATTGTCCTCAGCACAAGTAGATACAGGCAGAATGTACCTCCATCAGAAATTCCGATCATGTGTACAAGGCATTACAAGTTAAAGCAGTGCTGAACGAGAGCAGTGAGATGCATCATGAAAGAGATGTATTACAAGGTTACAGCCTGAGTCCTAAACTCCTCCTTTGGCTGCACTTGTGACTGCAGTAATCCTGACCCTGATCATTTCTTTATTCTGTGTCTGTTTTTAGTGAAAATCTGTCTTATCTTCAGTAATAAACCTATCCGTGAACTTTGCAAACTGTTGCACTTAGCTGCCTAGGAATATAGTCACACAACAGGTCAGTTGACCAGCCACAAAGACTTTTCTGAAAGAGATGTAGCCTGATTTGTGACTAAATGTGTTCTTAATTTACTTGATAAATGTCCCCCAATGTTTTTAATATCCAAAACAAAGAATAAACCCCCCCTAATAAACCCCCCCTCTGTAACTGCTGCCACAGAAGTGTGAAGGAAGGAGCTCCAGTGTAGGGACTTTCCTGCACAATCCCTAATACAAATTGTTAGCAGAGGTTCCTCAAGATCTAAACATTTCATGTCTTCCTTTGGGGCAAAAATGTTGAAAAGATGATTTAAAACATTAAATGATTTAGTATTTCAGCTGTGTGATTGCTCTGTAATAAGGATCTGCATAATATCTTCTATGAAAGATTACATCCATAATACGTGGCTCCATTAGCCATAAGCTCCATTCACAAAGCTAACACACCAGGATGTTTTCCAAGGATTGGCAGTTATTTTCTGCTGAGCCATCCAGTGAGATTTGAAAACAAAAACCGTTACGTTCTGAAAATAGACTGTCTAAAAATAGATCGCCTTCCGCTTGTTAAAGCCGAGTGAAATGATCCTCTAAACTCCTATTTCCTATCAATTAGATCTGATTGGAAACTCATTACTGACTTTCTCTTTCATGAGAAGCACTATTTTCATATTGGAAATCGTCAAATCTAAAAACTACTATTCGAGAATGAATTAAAAGTACATTTTGATAAGTAAAAATGATAATATTGAAATGGATCACATGACTTACCATATGGAAATGGGCATCTTTCCCTTTCTGATGGCCTTTCACGGTTGTAGAATCGTGAATAGCTTCTATTTGCTCTTGACATCTTGGTAATATTAGATGTCAGATGCCTATTCGATGTTAATTTATATATAAATGTGAATAATTTCACTACAGACAACAATAATCTGCCGTGACTGCCTGCATATCTTCAGGGCTGCGGCGCGCATCGTGATTCTACCTCTGCGACTGGACGAGTCTCCCTCCCCCCGTGAGGTCGAGCGGGCTGGGTGCCCTAATCACCCCTGCTGCTGTTGTCACCACTCACAGGATTTGCTTCACCTTTGCATTCACTACCTCCACGTCTTTGCACCAGTCACCAGTCTGCCTGCCAGCGCGCCATCAGCTGTGTTCCATCTGTGCCGGGCGCGCTCCCGCCGCCCCGCTGCGCCCGCCCCTGCCGGTCACGTGGCTGCCGTGACTGCCTGCATATCTTCAGGGCTGCGGCACGCAGCGTGATTCTACCTCTGCGACTGGACGAGTCTCCCTCCCCCCGTGAGGTCGAGCGGGCTGGGTGCCCTAATCACCCCTGCTGCTGTTGTCACCACTCACAGGATTTGCTTCACCTTATGCTTTCACTACCTCCACGTCTTTGCACCAGTCACCAGCCTGCCTGCCAGCGCGCCATCAGCTGTGTTCCATCTGTGCCGGGCGCGCTCCCGCCGCCCCGCTGCGCCTGCCCCTGCCGGTCACGTGACTGCCGTGACTGCCTGCATATCTTCAGGGCTGCGGCGCGCAGCGCAGCGGCCGCGGAGCGGCCGAGTCGGAGACGCGGCAGAGACAAGGCCATCTACGGCCGTCCGCGGCGGGCCGCGAGGGGTTGCGAGGGACCTCTCTTTCTTTCCATCCAGTCTCAAATTGTTTGTTCCTTAAGGTATTTGCACCAGTTCTGGTGACAGCCCTCCTTGTTGGGCTATGAGCACTGTTGTGTTTTTAGTGCATTTTGGTTCAGTTTCTGATGATTTTAATAAAGATTTGACCAACACATTCAAGACTTAGGGAAGTTTAGCCCCTCCCCCCCCCCCTCTGGTAGAAAGACATTTAGAATTACTTATACTGCTCTCCTTCGGGCTGCAAGCTTTTAGTTAGTTAGTTCAATGGACCCCCTAATATATCCTGGCCCTAGGGGCCTTTTAACTTATACTTCCTCTTTCATGAAGGGACTGGATTCCCCGTCCCTTCATTTAACTGATTCCACCATTGCTATTTTAAAAAAGAACAATATTTGGCAGGCTCCAACTGTGCCCCATTCAGTGAGAGTAGGGCACATTCACTCTTTTGTTAAGCCCAGCCCTCAAAAAACACTTGTTTCTAGTGCTAGAGCCCCTCCTCTGCCTACCTTTAGAGGGGGCCTACTTAACTGTAGATCTGCGGTGGCTAATGCCACCCAGATTCGGGATCTCATTACCGAGGATAACCTCGACTTCCTCCTCCTCACGGAGACCTGGCTCCAGGACCACCACGCACCTGTCCTGGATGAGCTCGTTCCCCCAACTACGCTATTTTATGCTATAACAGACCGGTGGGGAGGGGGGGAGGAGTGGGCATCATCTTTAAAAAGGAGCTGAGGATCTGTCCTGCCACCTGTCAGGACAGAGTCTTTGGCTCCTTTGAATCCCTTATAGTCAACTGGGAATTGGCTCCTAATAATACCATAGGCCTTGCAGTGATCTACAGCCCCCCCAATCACAGACCCACTCTGTTTATGGATATAACGGAGCTAGCATCCCATCTGGCTATGTCCGGTAAACAGGCCTGTATATTGGGTGATATCAATCTATGGGGGAAGATTCCACCAACCCCCTCACCCAAGACACAATTACAGGCCTGAGAGATTTGGGGTTTCACCAATTGGTTACCGGCCCCACCCATCGGGCCGGCCGCACCCTGGATTGGGTTTTGAACCACGAAGCCCCTCTAGTCTGTGGCCCTCCCATGGTTGTCCCTTGGTCGGACCACAGCTACATCCCATTCTCCGTTATAAGGCCTCAAAAAAAGAGGCCTCACATCCCAGACAGATCGGGTCCCAGGATTTACTCCCGAAATCTCCGTAGAGTGTGTCCGGGGACTTTCGGGACCTTGGTGGGTGAGAGGTTACGGGCAACTGGTTTTGTTGGGTTGAATGACCCCAGCGCTAAATTAGCGCTGTTGGAGTTGGCTCTGGAGGGTGCACTTGATAGCGTGGCACCCCGGAAGTTAAGATCTAACCCCCGTCCCCTAGGAAAAAATCCACAGTGGTTTACTGAGGAGCTTCGGCTCCTCAAGCAGACCACTCGTGCCAGGGAGAAACACTGGCGTAAGTCGACAACTGACTTGGACAAAAAGCTCTATCTTGAGGCTCTCAATGGTTACAAGAGAGCCATCAAGCAGGCCAAAAAGTGCTACTTCACGGAAAGAATCCGGGAGGCCTCTAACAGCACTGCTGAGCTCTTCAAGATAACATCTGAGCTCTCCCAGCCCCTGGCTACCAAACCAACTCCTATGGAGTCGCAGGATTGGTGCCAGGAGCTCGCCGACTTCTTTATCTCTAAGATTGAGAACATTAGAGATAATATCATCTCGCCCGCTATTGCCCAAGAGGCGTCCGGCTACTCCGGGTCGGCCCCGGGGCTCTCCTGCTTTCAGATTGTGACGGTCTCCCAGGTGGTTGAGGTGATAACTTCTTTGAAGCCGTCGTCCTCCCCCCTGGATGTCTGCCCGGCCACTCTGATCAAGGAGGCCGCTGAGTTCCTTGCCCCGTTTATACGGGATGTAGTCAATAGCTGTTTCCTGACGGGTGTGGTCCCGGAGAGCCTAAAGCAGGCAGTAGTTTCTGCTCTGCTGAAAAAGCCCTCCTTGGACCCCCTTGTCTTGGGCAGCTATCGGCCTATTTCTAACCTACCGTTCCTGGCCAAGATCATGGAAAAACTGGTGGTGATCCAGTTGCAGAGTTATCTGGAGTCCTTTAACATTCTGGATGAACACCAGTCTGGATTCCGCCCTGGGCGTGGTACAGAGACAAGTCTTCTATGTGTTTATGACGATGTCCTCAATAGCCTGGACGATGGAGATTCGGTAGTTTTGGTTTTGCTGGACTTGTCGGCTGCTTTTGATACCATCAATCACACGATTTTACTACGACGTATGCAATCTGTTTTGGGCATGGATGGCGCAGCGTTGGCATGAGTGGCCTCATTTCTCCAGGGCAGAGTGCAAAAGATCAAACTTGGCCCTTATTATTCCACCAACTCAGCCCTGGTTTGTGGGGTGCCTCAGGGCTCGGCCTTGTCGCCCCTACTCTTTAACATCTATATGAAGCCACTGACTGATGTCATCCAGACCCATAAAGTCCAGTATCAAGTGAATGCAGACGACACCCAGATTTATCTGAGGTTGCCCAGGAACCAGACTCCCAGTCTCATACTGGCTTCCTGTCTGGAGGATGTCAACACATGGATGGCCTCCAATTCTTTAAAACTGAATGGAGACAAGACTGAGGGTATCATCTTCAGCGACTTGTCCTGTCCACCTAACCTCCCCCCATGGCCCGCCTCTTTTGGCGCCCCACCGGTGGTTGGTACCCAGGTGCGGGACTTGGGTTTCATCCTGGACTCCAGATTGACTCTGGAACCGCAGATAAGCAGGGTTGTCAGCTCATGCCACTGGCAGCTCAAGCTACTTCGGGTGCTTTTTAAGTACCTGGAGCCACCAGATAAAAAGACCGTGGTCTGCGCCACGATCGGTAGTCGCCTAGACTACTGTAATTCTCTTTATCTAGGATTACCAAGGAAATCCACCCGCAGGTTGCAGCTTGTTCAGAATGCAGCGGCAAGGTTACTCACGGGTGTCCCCTTGAGGGAACATATCACCCCTGCCCGGAAAGCCTTGCATTGGCTGCCCGTTGTTCAACGTTCTCTGTTCAAAGCCGGCTGCCTTATGTATAAGATCTTGAAAGGTATAGCCCCTGGCTACCTGCGGAGAAGGTTCCTCAAGAGAGCCCCGGGAAGAACTCTGCGATCTAGCAGGAAATGCCTCCTAAGCATACCGGTGCCTAAGAAGACTCGTCGGGGTGGCAGGTCCTTCTCCCACCAGGGTGCCATGCTGTGGAACTCCCTCCCGGAGGACATCCAGGAGGCGGCATCACTGGCGGCCTTTCGCCGGAGTTTAAAAACATGGCTATTCCACCAAGCCTACCTGGCTTAAGGCGTCAGTTGGCCTGAGTGTAACATCCGAGCGGGAACATCAGTCCAAGTCGTACCATCTTGTTGTCCACTTGTCCCTGGGTTTACCCAGGGACGTCGCCAGCGTGTCGGGATCCTTTGGGGTAATTGACCACGCTATAGAAAGTGCACCTCAACTCAACTCAACTCAACAATCTGAAAATCGCTGGAGAAACACCTCGGCAATGCTTTCAGTGTGGCTCCTACTAGGCATCTGCTGAGCACTGCTCTGGCTGGGGTATTTATAGCTGCAGGTGATGACATCACATCCAACTGACATTTTGCCTTTCAACTGACTATTTTTTTTCTTGTTTAATAGAGATTTTTCAAATTATAATTTTTCATAGGCTCAGTTCACACCACTAGCACATTATTTTAGCACAGAATTTTGTTTTTTATGCCACCAGTTTTTTTTTAATGACAACAGTTTGTGCAGGGCCTTACAAAGTAAAAGGAGACAGTTACAGTTGCAATTAGGCCGCGTACACACGATCAGTCCAAACCGATGAAAACGGACTGAAGTTCAGTTTCATTGGTCCAAACCGACCGTGTGTACGCCCCATCAGTCTGTTGTCCTTCAGTCCAAATATTTAGAACTTGCTTTAACCACTTAAGACCCGGACACATATGCTGCTAAATGACCCAAGGTGTTTTTACAATTCGGCGCTGCGTCGCTTTAACAGACAATTGCGCGGTCGTGCGACGTGGCTCCCAAACAAAATTTGCGTCCTTTTCTTCCCACAAATAGAGCTTTCTTTTGGTGGTATTTGATCGCCTCTGCGATTTTTTTTTTTTGCGCTATAAACTAAAATAGAGTGACAATTTTGAAAAAAATCACTATTTTTTACATTTTGTTATAAAAAAAATCAAATAAACAAAATTTTAGAAAACATTTAGGCCAAAATTAATTCAGCCACATATCTTTAGTAAAAAAAAAAAAATCGCAAAAAAAAAAAAAAAAATTAGCTACCTAGCGGGAACAGCGACACTAATACAGCGATCAGAAAAATGATCGCTTAGTGACGCTGGCAATAGGGAGTGAAAGTGTTAACTAGGGCAGTGATCAGGGGGTTAAAACTTTATTAGGGGGGTACGGGGCTACCCTGAACCTAACACTAACTGACTTTCACACTGCCTGTCACACTGACACTAAATGCAGTGATTAGATCACTGCATTCATTGAACTGTGACAGGGGGGTGGGGTGATCACAAGGGTTTAATGTGCCTATGTGTGTGTGTGTGTCAGTGTTGTGTTGGTGCACACTTACTGTGGATGTCTTCTCTCATCAGCAGCGGTGGGAAACACTGCTGCGATGAGAGATGACATAATTTCCTCCACCTGTGTAAACACAGGAGGAGGAAGTGACACGAAGGGGGAGCGCTCCCTTTGGCTGGGAGCGATTGCAGGGGGGGGACGAAAAAAACGGACATTCGCACGCTCGTCGGCGATCGCTCCCAGAGCCAGGGGGACCGCCGCACGCCGCGGAGGGGGTCCCGATCGGACCCCCGAACCGCACAAAGGCAAGGACGTAAATATACGCCCTTGTGCCTGTACGAGCCATGTTGTGGATGTACATAGGCGTGCGGCGGTCCTTAAGTGGTTAAAATTGGACTGATGGATGCCTACTGATCGATCAAAACCGATGGTTAGTACACAAAAGCATCGGTTCAAAACCCGCGCATGTTCAGAATCAAGTCGACGCATGCTTGGAAGCATTGAACTTCCTTTTTTCCTGCACGTCGTTGTGTTTTACGTCACCACGTTCTGACACGATCGGTTTTTGAACTGATGGTGTATACGCACATCAGACCATCAGTCTGTGAACCGATGAAACTGAACTTCAGTCCGTTTTCATCAGTTTGGACTGATCGTGTGTCGTGCGACGTGGCTCCCAAACAAAATTGGAGTCTCCCCCCCCCTCCCCCCACAAATAGAGCTTTCTTTTGGTGGTTTTTGATCACCTCTGCGGTTTTTATTTGTTGTGCTATAAACCAAAATAGAGCGCCGATTTTTAAAAAAATGAAATATTTTTTACTTTTGGGTATTATAAATAAATATATATAAAAAAAACTTTTTTTTTTTCAACAGTTTAGTCCAATACGTATTCTTCTACATATTATTGTTAAAAAAACAATGCAATAGGCGTTTATTGATTGGTTTGTGCAGAAGTTATAGCTTCTACAAAATAGGGGACTGTTTTATGGCATTTTTAATAATAATTATGTTTTACTAGTTATGGCAGTGATCAGCGATTTTTAATGTGACTGTGACATTACGGTGGATACATAGGACATGACAGGTCCCATGCGATCGCCTGTACAATAGGAGAGTGGAGCGCCGCTCCCGCATGCGCAGTGGGTGGGGAGGGGAGGAGCGGAGCGGAGCCCCGGCCGGCGCGTCGCTGGATCGTGGAGCAGGTGAGTGTGTGTTTATTAAAAGCCAGCAGCTACACTTTTTGTAGCTGCTGACTTTTAATAAACACTAAATTTGGCTGGAACACCCCTTTAAATACCACCAAAGAAAGCTCTATTTGCGGGGGAAAAAAGGACATAAATTTTGTTTGGGTACGGTGGGTACGGTGTCGCATGAGCGCGCAATTGTCAGTTAAAGTGACGCAGTGCCGTATCGCAAAAAAAGGGCCTGGTCCAGGGCTGAAGTGGTTAATTAAACAAGCTGAAGTTAGATGCTGATTGGCTACCATGGACAGCTGCACCAGATTCTGTGTGCTCCAGTTTTAGTAAATCCCCCCCCCCCCATTATGTTCTCAGTGCATGTTCAGCCATGTGCAATTTTAGCCTCGCATCATTATTCGTTGTTATGTGTATGCTGCTGCCAGCAGGGCCGATCCTAGGCAGGGTGCACAGGGTGCATTGCACCCAGGCGCCTGCAGAGGTGGGGGCGCCAAACATCTAACAGACTCTCTAACAAAAGCCTTCTCTGTGTCCTTTTCCTGTATTTTGTTTATTGTTAAGAGATCATGTAAGGATCCCAGGTTAATGAAGACTTTGTGGAGGAGCATCTCTCTCTGGTTTCTGCACCCAGGCGCATGTGACCCTAGGATCGGCCCTGGCTGCCAGTACTGAAGAGGAAGTAAAGTTGGAAAAATCACTTCCTCAGAAGCCACCTGCCCTTGGCATGGCCCTGTATACAGTGAATAGCACCCATCCCTATTACATTATTTTTTTTAATATGTTCTCTTTCTTTTGCACTTAGATCGGCTTAGACTTCACTCCTTGGCTTACTCCAACTGCTAAAGAGAGAGAAGAGCAGTTAAAGGTTTTAAAGCTACAAATGGATTTTGCAGAAAGATTGGATCTTCCTGTGTCAGTATGGAATTCTGAAATATGTCTCAAACAATGTTCATTTTGGTAGCAAATTTCGATTTAGTTTTAGTTTTAGTCCCATTTTAGTCTTTTGCAATTGTTTTACTTTTAGTCGTATTTAGTCGTATTTAGGCTAAATCTCCAGTACATTTTAGTAGACTAAAACTAATTTTAGTCATCTAAAATCTAATGGATGTAGTTAAATTTGAATGCATTATTTAAGCATTATTTAAGCATTTTTCCACAATTTCCAAACTCATTATATACTACTAAAAAATCGAATATGTTATTGTTATTGAGGTATGAACATGCACTACAGACCAGTGTTAGTTTTGACGTCAAATTTCAATTTAGTTTAAGGGCCCTTTCACACGTGCGGACCGTTCGTCCATTTTTTTACGGATGAAAAACGGACCGCAATGCATCCCTATGGGATAGCGGACGTTAGCGGATGAGCATCCACTAACGTCCGTTTGCATCCGTCTCCGTTAAACTCAGTTTTTTTGAACGGAAGAAAACCCTATTTTTCTTCCGTCAAAAAAACGGAACGGACGAAAAACGGATGTTAGCGGACGATCTGTTTAACATCCGATCCGCTAACATCCGTTTTTCATCAAAATATGTAGTAAAAAAAAAGTTCTAAAAAAAAAAACGGATGAAAAAACGAATGGAAAAACGGATGAAAAACGGATGAAAAACGGACGAAAAACGGACGAAAAACGGATGAAAATGGTTGAAAAACTGATAAAAAAACTGACGAAAAAACTGATCAACTGATGAAAAAAACGGACCTAAAAAACGGTCCGCACGTGTGAAAGGGCCCTAAGTCTTAAAGGAGTTCTCCAAGCTAAAACTTTTAACCCCTGCTGTGCCCGGGCTGTAAAACTATACAAAATAAACTTTCACTTACCTGCCTACGATCTCCCGTTTTTTCGATATCGCCGCCCATGCTCCGGTCCGTGTCAGCTTCCTCTTCCTGCTGGTTGGTGACTCATCCTGCGCTCAGCCTATCAGCGGCCGCGGCGGGACATTGCTGCGGCCGCTGATAGGCTGAGCGCAGGATGAGTCACCGACCCGCAGGAACAGGAAGCTGACAGGGACCGGTGCACGGGCGGCGATATCGGAACAACGGGAGATGGTAGGCAGGTAAGTGAAAGTTTATTTTGTATAGTTTTACAGCCCGGGCACAGCGGGGGTTAAAAGTTTAAGCTTGGAGAACTCCTTTAAGGCCCGTACACACGATCCAATTTTAGGACAATAATTGTCTGATGGACGTGTTGTGTCGGATAATTCAACTGTGTGTATGCTCCATCAGACAATTGTTGGCTGAATAAACAACAACAAATGTTGGCTGTCCATGCTCACCAACTGTCTGACAATAAATGAATATCCTGTGTATACAAATCCGTCCAACTAAAATCCAAAGTACAAACCCATATGCTCAGAACCAATATTAAACATTAAGACAACATTAGCAGAAGTTGCCCAAAGGGTGGCGCTAAAGAGCAGAAAAAACACATATTTAGGTTTTGTTGGCTGAAAATGTTGTGCCGTGTGTACGCAGAACAAGTTCATGGCCAACGCCCTTCGGCCCAAAATCCACAGAAAAGTCCGGTGGAAGTCCGATCGTGTGTACGAGGCTTTAATCTTTTGACTAAAATGCCATTTTAGTTTTAGTCGTATTTTAGTCGACTAAAGTGGTATTAAGTTAGCCAACTAAAATGTTTTAGTCCACGAAATTAACACCTTGCCTTCTGAGTGCAGCTCACCCCAACCCCCCTTATACTTATCTGAGCCCGATCTCAATCCAGAGTTGTGCATGAGAGCAGTGGCTCTCTCCCTCCTCATTGGCTCAGAGAAAGCATAGGAGCTAGTATGCAACAAGAGTGCCCCCATAGCAAGCGGCTTGCTATGATAGGCACTCAGTCTGGCGGGGGAGAGGGATCTGGGTAACCCGAAAAGAGAAGGATCATGGCTGCAAAAGCCTTGCTCAGAGCAGGTAGGTATTGAAAAAAATTGGGTTTACAATCACTTTAAAGGAAGTTTATCCTGTTTTTGTATTTTCTTTTTTTTTTTATGTCTAAGGCTAAAAAAAAAATCAAGTAAATCAAATCAAAATCACTTTTTTAGTCAGATTAATATGAAATATTGCAAGTGAATATTTCATATGTATATTTCCAGTCAACAGGTAGATCTTCAGCCTCTTATGCACATTTTCCTCTGCAAACTTAGGCAGATCATACACAATTCTTTCTTTTTTTTTTTTTACGAAAAATAATGAACTAATTCCACCATCCACACATATAATGGGGATGGGGCAGTGGGGGCTGGTGCTCAATTTTTTTGGGGGGCGCAAACAAATGAAAAAAAAAAAAAACAATTGCAGCCTCACTGTGCCCATCAAATGCAGCCACTGTGCCATTAATTGTCACCACTGTGCCATGCCATCAAACACAGCCACTGTGCCATGCCATCAAACGCAGCCGCAGTGCCATGCCATCAAACGCAGCCACTGTGCCATCAATTGTCACCACTGTGCCATGCCATCAAACGCAGCCACTGTGCCATGCCATCAAACGCAGCCACTGTGCCATGCCATCAAACGCAGCCACTGTGCCATCAATTGTCACCACTGTGCCATGTCATCAAACGCAGCCACTGTGCCAATTGTCGCCACTGTGCCCTTTAATTGTTGCTACTGTGCCCTGTAATTGTCGCCACTGAGCCCTGTAATTGTCGCCACTGTGCCCTGTAATTGTCGCCACTGTGCCAATGTGCCCTTTAATTGTCGCCACTGTGCCCTGTAATTGTCGCCACTGTGCCCTATAATTGTCGCCACTGTGCCCTGTAAAATGCTGCCCCCCCCGGCACTTACCTTTCTGGGGTCGGCCATCCTCCTTCCCTGGTCCCTCCATGTCTTTTCCCGCCCTCGATGACGCTTCAGCCAATCAGGTTACCGGTAATCAGAACCAGTGAACCTGATTGGCTGAGACTCCTGTCAGTCTTATCCAAGGAATGCACCCCCTGTGCGTCCCTGGAAAAGTATCTGGAAGCCTATTACAGCCCGCTGGCTCTGATAGGCACTTTCACAGCCAACCAGCTGCCGTTATTCAGATGGCCGGTGCTCACCAGGGGGCCGGCCATCTGAAAAGTTGGCGGCAGTGGCAATACATAGATTCATGCAATGCATGAATCTATGTATTGTATTTAGTGGCGGTGCGGGAGCGAGAGGGGCCGGTGCTTCGGCGCCCTCTATGGACGCACCGCCACTGGGATGGGGGAATCACTTTTGCTGAGCTATTGCATTTTGCTGGCAATTATCAGTGTTGCTGGCTATAGCTGGTGGCACTGATTAATCGGGAAAAACCCGACAGGCTGTTTGGTAGAACGAATTGTGTAGAAACAGGTAGCCCATACATGGACCCAAATTCAACCAATACCTGTTGAATGAGCTTAATTTTGATTCATGTATGACAAGCTTTAGTTCCTCTTGAAAAAGACTACAGTTTACAACGCGTTGAAGCTAAGGATTAAATGTACACACACAAATGAAGGAGTCGGAGCAGCGACTACGGCCCCTTCTGTCTTTTCCCTCCTATATACAGTGCCTTGAAAAATTATTGTTACCCCTTGAAATTTTTCACATTTTGGCACGTTACAACCAAAAACGTAAATGTATTTTATTGGGATTTTATGTAATAGATATAATTGTGAAGTGGAAGGAAAATGATAAATGGTTTTCAAAATGTTTTACAAATAAATATCTGAAGTGTGGCGTGCATTTTCCACCCCCCTGAGTCAATTCTTTGTAGAGCAGTGGTTCTCAACCTGGGGTCGGGACCCTCTCGGGGGTCAAATGATGATTTGCCAGGGGTCACCGAATCCTGGGCTGTTTCTGAAGCCTGAACCGCTCTCCCAGCCTTTTTGCAGCCGCCCATTATGTTTACGGCATGGCTGGGGGGGCAGACTAGAGACCAGTTGACTGGTGAGGAATGTGAAGTGGGAGGGGATGGAGGAGACCCTATCTCCTGATTTCAGCATAGGTGTCACTGCTAAGAGACACCACAAAGTCGGAGACACATTGAGTAACACTACCTGTGATTATAGTTGACATTAAAACAGTGGCGTATCTAGGGTATGGCAGCCATGGCAAGTGACATGGGCGCCATATGAAGGGGGCGCTGATGAGTGGCTGGGCAGCAAGGCACTTACCAGGGTCTCTTCTTCCCTCCTACCGAGCATAGGCAGGATCTCCTTTTCAGCACCTTTGCTGATGGACAATGGCAACGCTATCCCTGCTGCGTTCAGCCACAGCCCTCCCCCGTTCTCCCAGCCTCTCCCATTCCATCTTGTCGGATTGGCAGCACACAAAGAAGGAGGAACATCAGTTTCTCCCTCTCCTCTGTGAAAACTGAGGCCGTAAGTGATGAAGATTTCATGACTTCCATTATTGGTTCTGCATTTACATGGCCTTGGAGGGCAGAGGAGGGATCAGGGGTCTAATAAACCCCAGGATTCTCCATAAAGAGGACATGTCACTACCCAAGGTATCACAAGGGATAATAAATATCACTTGTTTTGTTAGCTGTTTTTTTTGTTGAGGTTATCTGAACGACGGGTTTCAAATGTTTCCACAGGGGCGGAGTTTCAGTGCTCGCCATGGGCGCCATTTACACTAGGTACGCCTCTGGTAGGAGCGCTATTGCAGTCTATGGCATCACTTTTCAGGGGATTCCCAGCTTTTGATTTTACAACATAAAATCTGTAATTCTGGAGTACCAGTAGTGTACACATTTCTATAAATGCATCGACCTTACAAAACACAAAAATGCTCAGTTTTCATTCCATATTCTTCCAGTGTAACTTTGAAAACAAAACCAGAATTTGTATTGTTGTTGTTCTTGTTCATATCACCATTGAATATCTTTGTTAAACATAAATGTTTAACCAGTATGCAATGAAGGTACATTATGTGGCCAGATGTTTGTGAACACTTGACCATACACATAGATGAATTTGTTATAGCCCATCCTAAAACAATCGATGCTAATGTGGAGATCTCCTCCTTCCACATGGTTTTTGAGTGCGTCTATGGGATTTTGCGCTCATTCAGCCAAGAGAACATTGGTATTGGTGAAGTCATGTATTGATGTTGGACATAAAGACCTAGTTTGGATTCAACATTCCAGTTCAGTAGGGTTAAGAACAGGGCAAACTCGTCAAACAATTGCTTTATGGACCTGACTTTGTAAACAGCCATATTGTAACAGAAAAATGTCCAAACTGTTGACACAAGGTTGGAAGAGCAAATTTCATTGTATCCTGTAGCATTAAAAGTACCCTTCACTTGAAACAAATAGACTCAATAATTTGGAGGGGGGTTGACATGCTTTTGTCCATATAGTGCAGGGATCCTCAAACTACGGCCCTCCAGCTGTTGCGGAACTACACATCCCATGAGGCATTGTAAAATTCTGACATTCACAGACATGACAAGGCATGATGGGAATTGTAGTTCCTGAACAACTGGAGGGCCGTAGTTTGAAGACCCATGATATAGTGTATACTGTATATAAGCTTACATGGGTATTAGTGCTAATGAGTGAAGGTAGACATATCGCTAGGCCCATCTACTGGCCATCAAGTCTGTTCTGCAGCCTGTCAGGGAAGACATGCAAGCTGCAGTTGGCATGCAGCTTGCAATAGTCAAGTGACATCACAAAGAGAATATTAAATAGTTCCAGGAGGTGATGTCTTTTCCACACACATGTCCCCATTCCCATCTGAGAATTATGCTGTCACCAAGCCCTCAGAAAATGTAAAAGAGATTCTTTGGGGCAAGAGCATATGTTTTTGACCCTAATAAACCCCAGTGGGAATGCACATTTTTCAAGTGATTTCATTTCTAAAAAAAACGATCCTTCGTCTAGTACCTAGATTTCTGCTGGCTCAAACAAAAACACTCAAACCTGAAATGTGTGTACAAACATCAAAAAAATTAAAATAAAAACAAAGTTGCCAATTCTTAAGTGTGAATGTAACCTATAACCTTAGATGTTCTGCCTTATGTAGCATCTTTTAATTTGGAACCGATTTATGTGCCACTAGAGAGAACCTCATTTATTAGGAAGACAAATTGAGGAGATATTCTGAAAATTATTTAGTTACTTTTTGGGACTAAAGAGAACTTTATGGTACAGGAATGATCACAGCAGACAACTTCAGAACATTCAAAAAAATGTAGGATTGTGGGACAATCAGAGGATCAGAGGTAACTACAGTGTGACAGCTGGTGACCTGACAATTTGTTGACCATACTTACTTCTTCTTATCTTCTCAGTATGCAGTATGTCAGGTAGTTAAAAGGAAGCAACTGTCATAATGTATGTGACTGCTGATGCTAAATAAAGGGGAGAAATAAATAATTAAAAATATGTATTTATAAGTGAAGGGATTCAAGATTGAATATTTCAATTTTTGAAAAATTTAGATTTTTTTTAATGCCTGGAGATTACGGAGGTAATAGGCAACCTGATGTTCTAAAGCTGCTGTTCTTCTAAGTGCCTGACCTCATACTTCTAAGGACACTGTCTGCTGAGGGTACCATAGATAAAAGTACCCCTAACAGAGCTTTAAAGTTAAAAGGAGTGTATACTACTACAGGACTCCATGAATTTTTTCTTAGAAACTGTAAGAAGGGATGTGTAAGATAAGTCATCAACAGTCATCTCAGGAGGCCCCTCACTTATATGACTATTAGGCCCTGGAATCATCCACAGGCAAATGTGTAATGTTGAATAAAGGTGTAAATCTAAATTTCATAGATGAGCATGCAGAAGTATAATATTGTAATACTAAATGTTCTGATTCCAGCATAAGCTCAATTATGGCTGGTTCTTTATAGGATAAACAAGGAGGAATATATACATGTTTCATAGGTAAGCCAACGTGTCTCTCTCTCTCTCTCTCTCTCTCTCTCTCAGGCCCACATACATGCTCTTTGGGCCTCTGCCTTTGTGTGAACGAGCCCTAACCCAGATTCAGCATTTGTAACTGCATAGTGAAGTCACCATGATGATGGATTTGGATGCCTTGACGTCATTGACGTTAGGCACTGACAGAATTTGGAGCATGGAGCGCGACTGGGATGCATTGATTTACGCAGTCGACGCAATTCACGATCGCAGCGGAATACGTTCGATTTTGCCGCGGCGATTCGTGCTTAGCTTGTAAATAATACACGCCCCGTACCCGCCCAATTTGAATTCTTCGCCGGCTCATTTGCGATGCGCTGCCGCAAACTGGCTTAGGAGCAAGTGCTTCATGAATAACAGCACTTGCTCCTAAAATTTCGCCAGAGTAACGTAAATGAGAAACGTTACTCCAGAGCAAAGATGCTCCCATCTACCTGAATCTGGCCCATTGAAGTCCTGGAGCCTTCAAAAACAAGTCAGCAATGGCAGTGCCCCTATTTCCATTCTGACGGGTTTCTGTCATTAAAGCATAGGTCAATGTATAGAATTTACAATAAATATTTTATGTTTAAATGTCTAATTCATGAACCAGTCCAGGCATTCTAGTCCCATCTTACAGATGTGATTATACAGAATGGCTCTTTTCATCTTTCCAGTCTACTGACTGACCTACCCCTCTGAAGTCACTGTGAATGGCTCTCATTAAGGCACCAGATAAAGTTGTGGATGCCACGCACTGCAAGCGACATTTGTGAAGATTTTTTTGTTATGAAGTGATTTACGTGGAAAATGACATATGCCTGTGTCGTTGCCATTCATGGCTGCAGAATTATGTTAATGCCACGTTGTGCCTCTGACGTCAATGCACTGCGCACTTCTATAAAGATTCCATTGTGCTTCGGGATCTCTTGTCCTTTCAGTCCAGATATCAGTAAGTTTTCATGTCCCAACTCTATGAGAGGAAGGCCTCTGGAATGATTTTTTATTCAGTTATATTACTGCTTAGATCTGTAATTTAAATAAGCATCTGTCTTTCAGAGCATAAAACATTTACTATGCATTTTATGGCCACACATACATAATAACTGCTAGTAATTTCACTGCTGTAAAATGTAACTTTTGCCCTTAGATGACCCAGGCAATTTGTAAATCTCATTATAATAACTCTCCAATGTATATTTATAAAGATTTCATTCTTAATAGCTGCAAGAATGTATACATTGATAACAAAGAAAATGGCATAAAAACAAAAGATACTAACACGCTTATTCGGGTCATGTAAGGAAGGTGTTATAATATGTCTAACTGGCTGCAGAACACTTATTTTCTTCTGAAACTGTTATGTTTTGGTTAATAAATTGAGGTATTTGAAGAAGTAAGAAAACAGGTCTTGTCTAAGCTTTCTCTTTTCTGAGACACTGGTGAAGTTGCCAGTGCCTCACATCTGCTTCCTGGGAAGGTTTCAACTCCAGAAGTTTGCATAGTTATTGTACTATTTCCCAAAATCTCATATCTCAGGGAATAGTACATTTATTTATTTTTTCTGCACATATGACACAGACATCATCAATAAGTTGGGCCAGAGAACTAGGAAGAAGAAGAAGAAGCTGCCAACCAATGATTGCATGTGGCTAGCTGATTCTCAAAGTGGTGGTGTGAGGTGGACCGAGTAATGTAATTCAGAAATATAAACATTAATCAGGCAAGTGAAAATAAGAATTATGTGTTTCCTATATTAATTAATTCATGTTAGTGGTTAATAAAAAGGGGCCCAGTTTAATACAAATATGTCTCACGATCACATTCACCTCTCCTGGAATACAGTACTAGGTCTCTGCTTTAATACTTCATTTGCTGGCACTCAGCTCTCCTGTTTGGCATAGTCTTTGATTGTGGAGTGACCAGCGCCCTAAGGAGAAATTTTATTTTATTTTCATTTTTTCTTGAAGAATCTTCTTTTAACTGTCAGCTGAGAGACAGGCTGTATAATATAGATCCTTGTAGTCTACTCAGTCCAACCAGCAAGCGTGGGCACACCTTTGCAAAGAGTCTGGGTCTGCCACGCCATACCCCATGACTCCTGGGGTGGCCTGTGAGCTTTGCTCCGAAGTCCACATATGACTGAGCTGTGGTGTTGTCTCACTCACAGTGGACTGGGCCGACAGCTACCTCCATTGCCGTTGTAGGTCTGTCAGGAATGCGTCAGCGTGTCCTCAGTTTGGAGGGTAAGTACAGTCCCTCCCGCTTAGGTCGGTTGGTACGGCTGGGCATTCCTGGGGTTCGGGGTCCTTTTCTCCTCCCTTCCCTGCTCCTTTCCCTCTGCTGCATTGCTAACATTTGCCTCTGTCGGGGGGGGGGGGGGGGGTCATCCTGAGGGGACTGTGGTATCTGGCCTGAGTTTTTTGTACGGGGGCTTTCCTGTGAGATTTTTTATTTTTTTATTTTGCACTTTTAAAGCCCTAGAAGGCTTTTACTTTTTAAATGCAGCATTTTGCTGCCATTTTGCCTGGCTCTGGCGCCATTTTTTGGGTGGTTTTCAATTGCATTGAAAACTCCCATTGGCGACCATTTTGTCGTAGCCGCGTTATAGCGCAGCTAACATTGCAGTCAGCCATTTTCCTGTGGCCGCGTTCTAAACGCTTGGTGGCCATCTTTGGGTAGTCCTGACCCCTAGTGCTGAATCCTACGGCGCACACAGGTCCCTTCAGATGCCGCAAGTTACCTCACGTTTTTTTTCCTCCCCACACGCCATGTGCTGAGGGCGGACGGCAGCGCTGGGCAGTCTCCTCCTGAGGTGAGTCCCCTGGGTACCCCTGCTCAGCGCAGCAAGTGGATGACATGCCCTGAATAGGGCCTGGGAGCTTCCGTTTTTGTGGAGACAGTTTTGCATACACCTACATGATATACATGCACACTATGTGTATGTATTACTAATTTTGGAGTCAGTATCTGGGTCCTTCCCCAACATACTTGTGGTGGCAGCAGGTGTTTAGTACCTTGGATTCCCACAGATGTTTTTTATTGTTAGTCCTGGACACTTTGGTGCCAAGGTGGGGGCGGACTGCGGACGGGTGGGGGGTTAAAAGAGTGCCCCCCCCCCCTGTTATCCCCTGGGGAATGCTCTGTTATGGAGCCATGGACCAGGTACCTGGGTCTGCATGTTAAGGCACTTAGGGGTGCGCTTCTCACTGCTGTAAGGGCTCGGTCTTTTTTGGGTCACACAAATCGGACCGCTCTGTGTAGGTTTTTTCCTTCTGTGCCCTTCTTTGCTAATTTCTAAGATGTGGAATGAGAAAAGCCGCTGAGGTCTTTTTATAGTCCCTCACCCCCCTGGCGGTTCAGTGCCCCCTTGAGGAGAGCCTTTTCAAGAGAGTGGGCTTCTTCTCCGGTGGTGGACCCTCCGGTTGCCATGTATAGGTGACCACCCTCCCTATTGCGGGAACCCCCACTTGTATGGATCTGACTGATAGAAGATCTGAAGTACTGACCCATTCCATGTTTACCATGCTGGGGTCTGCCTCGCGGTCTATTGTGGGCACTACTCTGTGGTCCCAGTCACTCACGGAGTGAGCATTTTGTACCAGACATTGGAGGAGCACCGTTTCTCTCCCAAAGTTATTAGGCTAACGGACCAGAGCCTTGTATATGTCTGTGATGTTTTACTGGATGCCGCGCCCTTGATATCCAGGGCTTCGGATTCAGAGATGGTTGCCGCCTTCTCTGGTTGGAATGCTGGTCTGCTGGCCAGGCCTCTAACATATGCCCTGGCAGATTTACCCTTTATGGGTGGGAGACCTTTTGGGTCCTCGCTGGATGACATTATCAAGGATGTCACTGGAGGGAAGAGCACTCTCCTCCCTCAGTCCTCCAGGGGGAAGGAGCCTCGCCGTCGGTCGGGACCATCATTTCCCCTGCCAAAGCGATATTTTCGTCAGTCAGGGTCTGCGGGCAAACCCTCCCAGGCCGACAAAGGCTTAGCTTGGGGGACTAAAACGTCCCTGGGTGCGTAAGCTGATCACACCGGCACCCAAACCCGCCAATGTATGTAGAATTCCACTGCCCGTCTCTGATGTGGGGGGTCGACCTTGCTGTTCACAACTCGGTGAACCTCCCTGCTCTCTGACCAGTGGGTCTGCGAGGTGGTCTCTTCGGAGTACTAGATAGGGTTCCTTCCTATCCACTGAACAGGTTTCTTCCCTCATGTCTCCCTCTCCTGGCTCGTCGGTCTGCCTTGGGGCAGTGTGGGACTTGCTAAGCTGCGGGGTAGTTTTACCTTTCCTGCAGGACTAGAGGTTTGAGGGATTCTATCCAAATCTTTTCTCTGTCCCAAAGATGGACAGGCTCTGTCCGATTTTGAGTTTAAGGGCCTAAAAGGCCTTTGTGAACATGAGTAGTTCCACTCGGAACCCATTAGTTCGGTGGTAGCTGCGCTCCATCCGGGGGATTTTTTGGCGTCCTTGGACATCAAGGACGCATACATGCATGTCCCACTTCACGCATGTCACAGAGGTTTCTGTGCCTCACAATTGGGGAGGCCTACTGTCAGTTGTGGCCCTTCCTTTTGATCTGGTGCCAGCACCAAAGGTTTTCACCAAGGAGCTTGGACAAGTGCAAGCTCCTTGGTGAAAACCTTTGGTGCTGGCTTGCACCTGGTTAGGACATCCAGGCTTTGCCATCTTGGGCTACTTAGACGACTTTCTGACTCAGAATCATTGGTTGTGTCTGTGGCTTTTCAGACCCTCCGAGATTTCGGGTGGGCGTTAAATTGACATTGGTCTTCTCTTTGTTTGCATGCGAATACTAAGTCTGTGGGTAGCCTCCTTCGAGGCGGTACCGTATGCCCAGTTCCACACTCATGTTTTCCAGAGGGAAATACTGTCCGAGTGGTACAAATCTCTTGTCTCTAAATCATCCGAGTCTCTCTGAATTGGTGGCTGAAATCCCCGACTCTTCGGTCCGGGAAGTAGTTTCTTCCTTTCTGTGGACGGTGATTACAACGGACACCAACCTCTCGGGTTGTGGGGGCCCCTGGGGGGTCCTGTCGGCACAGAGTCGATAGGACTTTAGTGGACCTATGGCCACGCCTCCCTGCCCGCTCTCATCTGATCTCTGTAACTACTCGGGGTCGGGCCTGGTTAGTACCTGGGTGGGAGTCCGCCTGGGAATACCAGGGGCTGTAGACCCTGTCTACCGTTCTTTGTTCTATTACTTTGGGCGATCAGGCTATGCCTCTCCTCGTGGTCGAGGAGGTTGCAGGGTCGTCCGACCTGTATTCAGCCAGACAACGCCACGGACGTGGCTTCGGTCTAGTATATGGGCAGGCGGACTACTGATGCTGATGCTGGACCAGGACGACTGAGTCAACTCCCTTGCAGGAGGTGAGTTTTACAGGGCATGGATCTCCTGGCCGCTTGTCTCAGCCGCAAGGGTGTCGAAGTTCATGGCCAGGTCTAGTGATCCTGTACAGGTGCGTCAGTCGCGTTGTTGGCCCTGTGGGGTCTGTATCGGTGACTTTGTGCCTCAGGGACTGTCCCAAGGTCCCATACTTCCTCCTGTTGTACAGTCGCTGGCTTGCACGACATGTCATCTCAACCAGCATGGTATACACTGTATAGCTTAGCTAGATCAGCTATTGCTATTTTTCAGGCAGTAGATTGTGCTAGCTGCAGTGTTCTAACGTGTTGTATTGCCTGTGTGCTGTTTAGTTTACACCTAAACGTCCTTTGCGTTACTGCACTTGTCCTGTTTATTTGCAACTAAACGTACTTGCTGTTACTGCACGTGTGCTGTTTAATAGCACCTAAACGCAGTTGCTGTTACTGCACGTGTGCTGTTTAATAGCACCTAAACGTCCTTTGCATTTGTCACGATCCCTATCGTGCCGGGCAGGCGGCGAGGCGTGGTTGTGCTCCAGGTGGCTCTGGGTGGGCTTGAACCCAGGACCTCTCCGTTGCTATTCCAGGTCTTTTCCTCTGAGCCACTTCTCAGTTGGGATTTCTCCTTGCTTTCCAACTAAGGTGGTGCTGAATGTGCTGATCACCTTAGTTGGATCTCATTACAATCTGCACCTGACTATTCTAGTCCAGCTGAGGCACCTTACCCAAATTATCCACGGTATAAAGCCCTGCTTCACTCTGACAGCCTTGTCAGTTCATTGTGATTTGATCTTCTTGTCTGTGTGAACAGTTCCTGTATTGTTCTTCAGCTCCACGACTGACCCCGGCTTCTGACCTCTTGTTTATGTACCTCGGATTGCTGCTGTCTCCTGCCCTTTGACCCCGGCCTGTATTTTCGGATTCTCTCTGCTGTCTGCACCTTCTGACCTACAGAATCGCAAGTATTATGTAACATATTATAGCAACCATAAGCTTGCTGCCATCATAGTGAAATTCTAAGAGAACGTTGTTATATTAGTTATTCCCGTCTGATCACCTTATCCTTCAGTTACTGTCTGAATATTATCGGTATTGACCAGAGACTCATGAATAGGCGTACAGTACTATTCAATACAACCTGAACCATTTGCTTAGTCAGCTTACCAGCGTAACCTATCTTTAATCATACTAGCTTTATGTTTGTCTAAGCTCCATGATAACGTTGATTTCCAAGTATGAGGTTGTGATGATTTAAACCCTAAACTCTCTGTTCATACAAGAGAGTGAAGTTGTGGTTTTACCTGAGAAACCTCCATAGCTAAGAATCTATTAAACTAAGATAGAAACGTGAACGTAACATAATAACGGAAACCCCAAAAACTAATAAAATGGACTCCAATCAGGGTATGCCGTTACATACGTTACAGCATTACTGCACTTGTGCTGTTTATTAGCACCTAAACATACTTTTTGTTACTGCACTTCTGCTGTTTATTTGCACCTAAACGTAGTTGGTGTTACTGCACTTGTGCTGTTTATTAGCACCTAAACATACTTTTTGTTACTGCACTTCTGCTGTTTATTTGCACCTAAACGTAGTTGGTGTTACTGCACTTGTGCTGTTTATTAGCACCTAAACGTACTTTTTGTTACTGCACTTGTGCTGCTCAGTTGCACCTAAACGTCCTTTGTGTTACTGCACTTGTGCTGTTTATTAGCACCTAAACGTACTTGGTGTTACTGCACTTGTGCTGTTCAGTTTCACCTAAAAGTCCTTTGTGTTACTGCACTTCTGCTGTTTATTTGCACCTAAACGTAGTTGGTGTTACTGCACTTGTGCTGTTTATTAGCACCTAAACATACTTTTTGTTACTGCACTTGTGCTGCTCAGTTGCACCTAAACGTCCTTCGTGTTACTGCACTTGTACTGTTTATTAGCACCTAAATGTAGTTGGTGTTACTGCACTTGTGCTGTATAGTTTTCACTTAAACCTACTTGGAGTTTACTGCACTTGTCCTCTCCAGTTTGTACCTAAAGGTACGAGGTGTGTGTACTGATTTTGTCCTGTGCAGGCCATTAAAATGTCTGGAAGGACAACAATGAGAGGCAGAGAATCACGAGGGCAAGCAGGCTCTGCATCTAGAGGCAACGCTGGTGATGGACACAGTGCATCCTCTTCATCACGTGGCCGTTTGACACGCTCGTCCTTCTTTTCGGGAGCTGGCCGGATGGAGCCTCAACATGCAGAGAAATTAGCAGAGTGGATGACCAAGCCGTCCTCATCCTTCTCATCCTCTCTCACCCAGGCTGAGCTTAGTTTGTCTGGCAAACCAGCTGCCAAGGCATCCTCCTCCCTCTGCACAATGGCATCACACAATCCTTCCCTAGTCCCACCATGTCCTCCTGAGGAGTCCCCTGAACTGTTTCAACACAGTGTTGGGTACATGCTGCCTGAAGATGCGCAGAGTTTTAAAGGCTCCGATGATGGAACACAGATAGAGGAAGATATTAATGTGAGCCCAGAGAGAGGGGTGCCCCGAGAGGGACAGCAATCTGGCAGTCATGTTCCCCCAGCTGCAGAATACTGCCAGGTTTTCGACAATGATGAGGAGGGAGGGGATGATGAGGTCACTGACTCTACGTGGGTGCCTGATAGGAGAGAGGAGGAGGAGGACAAGGCACAGGCACATCTCCAAAGAGGCCCTCAAAGGGCCAGCTTAAGGGCAGCACACCAACTGCATTACATTGCAGAGCTATGCCTGTGCAGGGCGTTACTGCAAAAGTTCTTTGGTTTGGGCCTTTTTTTAAACATGTGCATCAGATCGCACCATTGCTATTTGCAACATATGTCTCAAGTGTATCTCGCGTGGCTAAAACATTACCCACCACATGCTTGACCAGACATATGTCGACCTGCCATGCAGTTCATTGGCAAGCATACCTAAAAGACCCACACCCAAGAACGAAGCGGACCTCCCCTTGCGCCTCATCAGCTGGGATCTCCAACCCCACTAGACACTCAGTCCTCTCTGAAGCCTGCACTGATAGGACTGAAGGTGTAGAATTAGGTGCGTCACAACCTAGTAGTACATGCGGGCAATCTACTTATAGTACCAGACAAATTTCCCTGCCCCAGCTGCTGCAGCGCCGAAAGAAGTACTCTCCCAGCCATCCACATGCCCAGCGGTTGAATGCTAGCTTAGCGAAATTGCTAGCACTTCAACTGCTACCTTTTCAGTTGGGAGATTCTGCCCCCTTCCGTGAGTTTGTGGAATGTGTGGTACCTCAGTGGCAATTACCCAAACGCCACTTTTTCTCACGGAAGGCGATTCCGGCTCTCTACCGGCATGTGGAAGGCAATGTCCATGCCTCGCTGGACAGGGTGGTCAGTGGTAAGGTGCATCTTACCGCTGACTCATGGTCCAGCAGGCATGGACAGGGACGTTACCTCTTTCACGGTGCATTGGGTGACTGCTGGCAGCTACTCCTACTGGTTGTGACACACCTCTCTCCTCCACCCCCTCTTCTTCTTCTACCTTTGTGGCCTCTTCCTGTGCTGATGTGTTCTCGGAACCAGCCGTGCTTCCTAGGCATACAAGGGGCTACGCAAGAATGCAGGCAAAAAGATGCCATGCGGTGCTAGAGCTGGTGTGCTTGGGATACAGGAGCCACACTGGGGCCGATGTTCTGTCAGCTCTGCAGCGGCAGGCTCAGAAGTGGTTGACACCATGCCAGCTTAAGCCTGGAATGGTGGTTAGCGACAATGGCACCAACCTCCTCTCTGCCCTGCGACAGGGAAAACTGACCCATGTGCCCTGTTTTGCTCATGTCCTGAATTTGGTGGTTCAGCAGTTCTTGGGCAGGTACCCAAGCTTGCAGGATGTCCTGAAGCAGGCCAGGAAAGTCTGTGTTCATTTCCAGAGGTCATATAATGCCAGTGCTCGGCTGACAGACCTCCAAAGAGAATACAACCTGTCCAAGAACCGCCTAATCTGTGACATGCCCAACAGATGGAACTCTACATTAGCCATTCTGTAACGCCTGCACACGCAGCAGAGGGCCATCAATGATTACCGGTGCCAATAGGTCAACACCAGCTACCAAGCACCTGATGCTGATGTAACTGAATAATTTTTTTTTAAATGTCAGATCCCTTGGAGACTGCCTATGCTGATGCTGAGTGACTGTCCTGTTATGCTGCTTACTGAATATCCTTTTCCTCCTCACTGATCTTGCTGATAGCTAGTAAGAAAATGTTTGTTTCTGCGCTCCGCCACCAGTGCCTAAGGCCCAATTTTTCTGCCCCTGTTTAACAGGGGCGTATATTAACAGTCTTTGATGCAATACTTTGCATGTGGCTCTTTGTTGCGCTCCAATTACAGTATCTGTGAGGGGTTGCAGTGTTGTGTTGTGCCTAAGGGCCAATTATTCTGCCCCTGTATAACAGGGGCGTGTAATAACAATTTTTGATGCAATACTTTGCATGTGGCTCTTTGCTGAGCTCCAATTACATTGTGTAATATGCAGCAGGATATGGAAATTGTGCAATATGCAGCAGCAAATTATGATATGGTTCAGATTTTACTTAACAAACCTACAGTCCTTGTCTTGTTTGCACCGCCTGTATACTGCTGTTCAAAGTATATAGGGCCAAAGGGTCTTATCAGGGTCGATCCTCCCTATAGGCTCACTATGCAAGCCACATAGGGCCCCGCAAAGCTGCGAAGGGCCCCCCAAATTACTAGAGGCCCCGACTGGTGAGAAGTCATTTTCGCCGCCTCACCCCGCTTCTAAACTCGCTGGCTGAGTCATTTCCGACAGGAGAACACCCCTTCCCTCCACTTCTCAACTTTCTTTAATATGACATGTCACTGTTGTCAGCGCCCCCCCCCCCTTCTCATTTTTAATGTGCCATGTCATTTTGCTTAGGGCCCCAGGGAGGTCAGGATCGGCACTGGGTCTTGTAATGACCTGGGGGGAGTGGTGGCGGGGAAACCCATGCTATTTTTTTCAATGATTTTTATCCATATTGCAGAGAACAAACATTACATTAAAGCCGCAAGCATTTTTTTATTATTTTTCTTATAGTAATCTCATTTTGTGCAGGGACAGTTCTAAACACGTGCCACTACTATAGACACCCATCAGGTACGATATTTAAAGGAATTCTTTATTTATTTTTTTCACTTTAAGCATCATTAAAATCGCTGCTCCAGAAAAAAACTACAGTTTTAAAAAAAAAAATTCCATTAATGTTCCCTCAGGCAAGATCCGGGTTCTCAAAGACGTTTTCCAACAATAACTTGAATATTGGGCTTTAAAATGAGCACTTTTGAATTTGAACGTTCGAGTCCAATAGACTTCAATGGGTTTCTAAATGTTTGCGCGAACGGTCAGTCTGTACGAACTATCTGGTGCGAACTGGTTCGGCTCATCCCTACTCAGTATATGGACTTTCTGTTCAACTTTATATACATTTATATCAGTAATATTGCATATATACCTTTACCAGTATAATTATATTAGTCTTACCGTTCATTGCATATATACATTTTCTATTATAATTGTGACATTTTTATTTAGCGCTGCACATTTATTGGAATTTACATTTTAAAGTTGCTGATAGGTTGATGACAGTTTGTTACAGCCTTGGCTACAAATGAAGGCAATTTGTTGCAGCACTGAAATAGCAGATCCTTAAAGTGCATGCCCCTTGTACTCTGACCATGGGGATTATTTACTAAAGGCAAATCCACTTTGCACTACAAGTGCAAACTACAAGTGCAAAGTGCACTTGAAATTGCATTGAAAGTGCCCTTGGAAGTGCAGTCGCTGTAGATCTGAGGGGGACATGCAAGGAAAAGAAAAAAACTGTATTTTAGCTTGCACATGATTGGATAATAAAATCAGCAGAGCTTCCCCTCATTTCAGATCTACCCCTCAGATTTACAGCGACTGTACTTCCAGTGCAATTTCAAGTGCACTTTGCACTTGTAGATTGCACTTGTAGTGCAAAGTGGATTTGCCTTTCGTAAATAACCCCCCATATCCCATACTATCTGTTTTATCATAAGGCTTACAATTATTCAACATCTCTTATAATACTACTTAGTGCATCTACTTGTGTTGGTTGAGCAGCCAACACAACACCCTGGCACCTGGCAGGAAGTCAAATAGAAACAAATCTCGGGACTTGCACATTTGTTTAGCAGACATGGAATCAGAGTTTGGTGATTAAAGAGGGATTAGTGCAAATCACTTGTACACCAGTCTTTAATAAATTGTCAGCTATGAGATTTTTTTTCTGTTAGTTCCATAGTCTCCTAATACGGCAAGCCTTGGACGATCTAAACTGCCTCTTTAAAAGCGGAACTTGGAACGGTTTTTGTTTAAAAGCAAATCAATTTGATTTAACAAGCGACAGTGTAGGCGTGCAAATTAGAAAGTGGTTCTACAGAGGACCCCCTTGTATCACAGTTCAATTTTCTTTCACACACAATGAACAATCTATGAGTCCAAGGTTAAATGCTTTGCCATAATAACCACATTTCTCAGTGGCTTGCAGCTCCTTGCTTTTCTACCCTGAGAAAACACAAGACCTGCTGCAGAACCACATATGCATTGTTCAAGTAGGTGCAATCATATGTACTGAAAGATTTCCTCCCCATGATATCATCTGCAAAAACTAATCCTAATTTGCTTTGGACGTGCATGTTTTTATACATCACTTTCCATAATGGTATTGTGTTTAACAGCCTAATTACAGTTAATTTGGAGCTGGTATGAAGTCACAAAGTCTCTAAACTAGCTGTATGATTTTTTTTTCAAGCTGGAAAATAAAGAAAGTATATCATTACAGTGCCTTTTTTCGAATGCAAACGGGAAGTTAATTGCTTTCATCCCCACTATGCATTTCTGTAAAAAATGCTCTAATGAAAGACTGACTGTGGTAAGTTGACTTCGTAGATTGTTGTTTTATTATGTACCAAATATAAAATGCCTAGATATTGTATGGGGAGGCTCACCTCTGCTAAGTTCTACTGACGACTGGGAAATAAAGACAACTTTTACAATTCTGGAGAGGTGACTGTTTACCATTGTGACATATTCTGCTTGGGTTCTTCAAATTTTGCATAGTGTTTCAAAACCCAAAAGCAAAAATGTAACATATTGCATCCTATCAATCCTTAAAGCGTAACTCCACTTTTGTTGAGAAAAAAACATTCCCCTCGGGATGATCTCTGTGCATTGCAAGGATTATAACAACCTTTGTTTCAGATTCCTACCTTTTGTTATTCTGAAGAAAACACTGTTTGTTCCTCTGTGCCCATGTACTAAGTGAGTCTAATACAGGGATCCTCAAACTACAGCCCTCTAGCTGTTACGGAACTACACAACCTATGAGGCATTGTAAAACTGTGACATTCACAGACATGACTAGGCATGATGGGAATTGTAGTTCCTGAACAAATGGAGGGCCGTAGTTTGAAGACCCATGGTCTAATAGGTAGGTGTGGTTTCATAATTATCAACCAGCTGCTGCAGGGCTCTAATGAGGAAAGCTGCGGGGCCTGCATCCCTTTAGACATTATATCCTATTAGAAGTAAATTATCAAAATGACATTTTTGTTGCAGGGGATGCCTGTTATCTGACTTGTATCTTAGTGTAGGCTTCTGGGAAAATCAGTGAGCCAATCACACAAGCAGGAAATTATGTTTCTGGGGGACATTCTGTACACATTTTGTGTACAGAGCACCGCCAGGTAGCCATATTGCATTGCATTCACAGTAGATTACAAAAGCTGCAGATTGAAAAGGAAAGGCAAAATATATGCTATTTTTTTCTCCCATGAAAGTGTAGTTACCCTTTAAATGTGAAGGCTGTAAAAGCCTTCCCTTTTTAGGCAGTTTTTTTTTTCATCTGGTGATCCAGCCAATAAGTCTGTTATTTTTAAACTTTCTTTAGCAGGCCAAACTGTCCAGCAAAAGTGGAAATTAAAGGGTTGAGATAAACCATAAAACACTGACAGGGGTGCTTACAATGATCAGATTTTATCCCAAAGGTAAAACATACTGTTGCTTTAGCTGCTTAGAATGTATTATTTGGAATTCAGCTTAAATTTTATAGTCAGTTATGTACAGTTCTAAATCTATTTGTCCATCCAATACTACCCTTCCCAGACAATGCTGCTGCCCAAGGGTGGCTTCATTGCTTAATGGATGAGACCCTCTAGTACAGGAAGTATGTTACTGACTGAATTACCAGGTGGACATAGATTGGGAAAAGCTGCAATATATTACATTTTTAGTTTTAGATATGCTTTATAAGGTAACTCCACTTTTACGGGGGGATATAGAATCGCGTCACATGTCATATTGTAATTAAATATTATTAATCTACCTTTTTTTTTTAACCTTTTCAATCTACAGCTCTGTAATTTTCTGCAAAGTGCAATGCAATATGGCTACCCCAGAAACATAATTTTTTACTTGTGTGCAATTGGCTCCCTGATTTTCCCAGAATCTGCACTAAGAAATAGGTCAGTTTTCAGGCATCCTTTGCAATAAAAATGTCATTTTTGGTGAGCTACTCTCAATAGGAATACGTCTAAAGCAGGGGGGTCCAAACTTTTTTTCGAAGAGGGACAGATTTGATGAAGTTAACATGCGCAAGGGCCGACCATTTCGATGACATTCTTCGATTTGGTCTAAGTGTGTTTGCCCTAACACAATAAGAAAAATAATTCTCCTGCCTTTGTGGCTGTTTGTGGTGAAGAGATGAGCTTGGGCGTGTTATTTGGATATACCATATTTAATATACAGGGAGTGCAGAATTATTAGGCAAATGAGTATTTTGACCACATCATCCTCTTTATGCATGTTGTCTTACTCCAAGCTGTATAGGCTCGAAAGCCTGCTACCAATTAAGCATATTAGGTGATGTGCATCTCTGTAATGAGAAGGGGTGTGGTCTAATGACATCAACACCCTATATCAGGTGTGCATAATTATTAGGCAACTTCCTTTCCTTTGGCAAAATGGGTCAAAAGAAGGACTTGACAGGCTCAGAAAAGTCAAAAATAGTGAGATATCTTGCAGAGGGATGCAGCACTCCTAAAATTGCAAAGCTTCTGAAGCGTGATCATCGAGCAATCAAGCGTTTCATTCAAAATAGTCAACAGGGTCGCAAGAAGCATGTGGAAAAACCAAGGCGCAAAATAACTGCCCATGAACTGAGAAAAGTCAAGCGTGCAGCTGCCAAAATGCCGCTGCAACATCACTGGAGTGCCCAAAAGCACAAGGTGTGCAACACTCAGAGACATGGCCAAGGTAAGAAAGGCTGAAAGACGACCACCACTGAACAAGACACACAAGCTGAAACGTCAAGACTGGGCCAAGAAATATCTCAAGACTGATTTTTCTAAGGTTTTATGGACTGATGAAATGAGAGTGAGTCTTGATGGGCCAGATGGATGGGCCCGTGGCTGGATTGGTAAAGGGCAGAGAGCTCCAGTCCAACTCAGACGCCAGCAAGGTGGAGGTGGAGTACTGGTTTGGTCTGGTATCATCAAAGATGAGCTTGTGGGGCCTTTTCGGGTTGAGGATGGAGTCAAGCTCAACTCCCAGTCCTCCTGCCAGTTTCTGGAAGACACCTTCTTCAAGCAGTGGTACAGGAAGAAGTCTGCATCCTTCAAGAAAAACATGATTTTCATGCAGGACAATGCTCCATCACACACGTCCAAGTACTCCACAGCGTGGCTGGCAAGAAAGGGTATAAAAGAAGAAAAACTAATGACATGGCCTCCTTGTTCACCTGATCTGAACCCCATTGAGAACCTGTGGTCCATCATCAAATGTGAGATTTACAAGGAGGGAAAACAGTACACCTCTCTGAACAGTGTCTGGGAGGCTGCGGTTGCTGCTGCACGCAATGTTGATGGTGAACAGATCAAAACACTGACAGAATCCATGGATGGCAGGCGTTTGAGTGTCCTTGCAAAGAAAGGTGGCTATATTGGTCACTGATTTGTTTTTGTTTTGTTTTTGAATGTCAGAAATGTATATTTGTGAATGTTGAGATGTTATATTGGTTTCACTGGTAAAAATAAATAATTGAAATGGGTATATATTTGTTTTTTGTTAAGTTGCCTAATAATTATGCACAGTAATAGTCACCTGCACACACAGATATCCCCCTAAAATAGCTAAAACTAAAAACAAACTAAAAACTACTTCCAAAAATATTCAGCTTTGATATTGATGCGTTTTTTGGGTTCATTGAGAACATGGTTGTTGTTCAATAATAAAATTAATCCTCAAAAATACAACTTGCCTAATAATTCTGCACTCCCTGTATAACACACACCTTCACTTTAGAAAAAAAATGTAAATAAAGATCTGTGAAGCAAAATAAGTGTCTTTGCCCATCAATGCAGCCCAATCGGTGCCATGAATGCAGCCTCACCATTGCCATGAATGCAGCCTGATCAATGCCCATCTGCAGCCTTGGAAGGGGGGGGGGGGGGGCAGGACGAGTGCCAACAGATTACATACAGGAGAATCTCCTGTTTACACAGCATCCTCTTTAATACAATGTCCCACCTCCTATGATAGACAGAGGAGTCGTCCAATGGCAGCCCAGGAGACGAGACTTCCTATTACAGATGCCGCAAAGTAAACGGGAGATTCTCCTGTATGTAATTTGACAGCACTCATTCCCTGCCCCTCCCTGTCCCCTCCGAGGCAGCACCGATCAATACAGTATATATCCAAATTACCAGTAGGGCCAAATTAAACAGGAACGGGGGCCGCAACTGGCCCCCGGGCCGGACTTTGGACATGCCTGGTCTAAAGGGATGTAGCAATTCTCCTCATTAGAGCCCTGCAGGTGCAGCAGCTGATTGATAATTATGAAACCACTACCATACAGATTCAGGTGGACACATTGGTTTCTTCAGGAATAATAACAATTAGGAACCTGCAACAAAGTTTGTTAAAATCCTTGTAATGTACATTCACCATGTGTATTTATGTGTGCATAATTATTGGGCAACTTTACTGTGCAGAATTATGCAACTAAATGAAAAACAAAAATGTTCACATCTCACTTGTTTATTTTCATCGATTAGTGTGAGAATAATAAACAAACAACTCAATATTTACAAATAAACATTTATGACATTTAAAAAATAATAATCAGTGACCAATATAGCCACCCTTCTTTTCGAAAACAGCCATAAGCCTTCTATTTATGCAGTCTGTCAGTTTCTTAATTTTTTTCTCAGCAAAGGTGAAGTTACTCTATAACTGTCAAAATCCAAAAAGTATAGATACAGTATCTCACAAAAGTTAGTACACCCCTCACATTTTTGTAAATAAATGTAAATTAGTAAGTGTACAGCTTGTATAACCCAAGAGGGTTAAAGGAGTTGTAAAGGAAAATGTTTTTTCACCTTAATGCAATCTATGCATTAAGGTGAAAATACTTCAGTGTATACCGCCTCCCGAGCCCCGTTTTACTTACCTGACCCGTCGAAAGTCCCGCGCGCGGGTCCCGAGATCCTCTACGCCGCTCAGCCTGGCCGCGGATTGGCTAGAGCGGATGGGATTGAGAGCAGCACAGCCAGGGGCGGACTGACCATTGAGTCACTCGGGCACTGCCCGAGGGCCCCATGCTACTAGGGGGCCCCATCAGGGTTGCCAGGCTCAGTAAAACCAGGGACAGTATGTAAAAATATGTGTTTTATTTTACATCTGTCCCTGATATGTCCGAAACTGACATGCTTTTGATGTGAAAATCCAGAGATTTTAGCTGCCCTGCCTCTGCACTGCCTCCTGGCGTGGTGGCCATCTGTAAGCCCGGGGGCCCCATAATCTTGTATTGCCCGGGGGCCCCATGAGTTGTCAGTCCGCCCCTGAGCACAGCAATTGGGTGGCGCTGCTGTCAATCACATCCAGTGAGGCAACACGCCGAGGGGCGGGCCGAGTGATACAGTGAGCGGCTATGGCCGCTTGCTGTATCACGGGAGCGCGCCCGCAATTACTCACCACCATGCAAGCACTGTCGCATGAATGTGGTCAGTACTTGCGAGGAGAACCAGAGACCAGAAGACGTGGATCGGGGCCCCTCTGTGCAAAACGAACTGCACAGTGGAGGTAAGTATAACATGTTTGTTATTTTAATCACTTAAGGACCGCCGCACGCCTATGTACGTCCACAACATGGCTCGTACAGGCACAAGGGCGTATATTTACGTCCTTGCCTTTGTGCGGTTCGGGGGTCGGATCGGGACCCCCTCCGCGGCGTGCGGCGGTCCCCCTGGCTCTGGGAGCGATCGCCGACGAGCGGGCGGATGTCCGTTTTTTCCGCCCCCCGCGATCGCTCCCAGCCACAGGAGAAGGGAAATGATGTAATCTCTCATTGCAGCGGAAGTTGGCCACAGGACTGCATAACTGATGCTTAAATACTACACTGAGGTGGCGCTTCCTGTGTTTTCCCTTCCTCCTCAGTCAAGTACTGTTCCTGGCTTTGTCCTTGGTTCAGCAATTTTTCCAAGTTTCTTCATGGTCCAGTGGTGTCCCGCAGCATTTTCCATTGTCTGTTGATCTTCCCGGCTCCCTCCATGGTCCGGGAATGTACATGGCTTCCTCCTCAGTCCAGTGCTGTACCCAATTTTTTTCCTTGATTCGGCAAACACCCAGGTTTTCTCCTTGGCCCAGTAATGTCCTTGGCTTTCCCATTAGTCCAGCACTGCCCCTCGGCTTTCTCTGTGGTCCAGTAGTCTTTCCAGCTCCGTACTTGTTCCAGTCCAGTGGTGTCCTTGGCTTCCTCCTTAGTCCAGCGCTGTGTCCCGGATTTCTTCATGGTCCAAAGAACAGAAAAATTAAGTTTGGACAGACACACTCCAGAAAAAAATCCTTTTATTGCCTTTATTAGTAAAATAGGATAAAAAGCACTACAAGCAACAGCAAGAAAATAAGACACCCAGCTGACGCGTTTCGCACTAGAACTAAGTGCTTAGTCATAGCTTCTTCATGGTCCAACAATCTTTCCGCTTCCGCTTTGGTCCAGCAGTGATGTTCCTGACTTCCTCCTCAGTCCAGTGCTGTCCCTGGCTTTCTACTTGGTCCAGCAATTTTTCCTAGCTTCCTTCATGCTCCAGTGATGTCTTTGGTTTCCTCCTTGGTCCAACACTGGGCAGTACAGTTCAGGCAAAATGACAATCTCTCCACTTGCTGTGAGCCGAGCCTGTCTTTTGCATACCTTGTGCTGAATATGCTCACAGTACTCACGGACTGAGTGGTGCTCAGTTGAAGATGAATGACCATTTCCCACTGGAGTAAGATGAGGAAACTTTTATGACATCACCCAACCTGCTAGAATACTAGGGTTGCCACCTCATCCCTTTAAAACAGATCATATATAAATTAGACAGGTTCTGTGGCTGATTGAGGTTCTAATTAAACTCAGTGCCTTATCTGCATTAAATTTGCCTTAGAGCCTGTGTAACTAATATATGTTTGGTTTTAAAAGGAATGAGGTGGCAACCCTATAGAAGACTGAAGAAAAAGGTATGTATATGGTTTATTCTTAAAAGGAAAAAATGCCAGTAGGGCTTCAGAGGATGGCAGGTTAAATACCTGGGGTTCTGCTTTAAACTAAGCTTTTCCTGGAGCTGGTTTTAATTTTGAAGCAATCTACCCTCTACCTTAGTAAGCATGCATAATGTTACTGCAGACCCTTCTTTGTTAGTGGGCACACACTGTCAGAATTTCCCCAAACATTTTCCACTAGACTCACAAATTTTTAACTGAATGTTTATTTCGGTTGAGAAGACATACTAAAAATATGTATCCTGCGAGTGGGCTTTGTTTTGTATGTTTTTATTTTCCAGCGACCATTTGCTTGTAAAGTTTATTTTTCACAAAGAGTGGAACACTGAGTCATAGCTTAATATATTCAGATGAATGTCCCTGCTTCGGAAACCCCCACAAGCAGCCTGTTCACACTGATTTACTCACTACAGATAGGTGGGAGATCTCACTCACTCTCTCTGCTCTCTTCCGTTCCCTTTTTAAATGCTCCGCTTTACTTAATAGCACAGTGCAAAGAGCAATAACGATGAATCTGGTGCAGTAACATGCAGTCAGTATTTTCCTGGAGTTAAGAGCAGATAATTATGAAGATGATTTAGTATAGAGAAATTTTTACATTATATTTCTCTTGTCATATGAGTCTGTGTACACTGTCGGCTGAAATCAATGTTTCCCTATGGGAGCCGTCTTAACTGGTCCGACGCATGTCGGACTGACTTTGAAAATGCTCCCTGTACTACTTTGGTCCGACTTTAATCCTACTACACCCTATTGAATATCATAAAAGTCGGCACGCGTCTTGCATGATCCGACTTTGACATGCGACTTGTGCTCTGCTGATCTTGAGGGGGAACTCCACGCCGAATTTTAAATAAAAAAACAGCATGAGTTCCCCCTCCAGGAGAATACCAGGCCCTTGGGTCTAGTACGGATTTAAAGGGGAACCCCTACGCCAGAAAAAACAGTGTGGGGGTCCCACCAAAATCCACACCAGACCCTTATCTGAGCACGCAGCCGGTCAGAAAAGGGTGTGGGGATGAGCGAGCGCCCCCTTCCTGAACTGTACGAGGCCGCATGCCCTCAACATGGGGGGGTGAATGCGCCCTCTTGCCCCCTCACCCCAAAGCACCCTGTCCCCATGTTGATGAGGACAGGGCCTCTTCTCGACAACCCTGGCCGTTGGTTGTTGGGGTCTGCGGGTGGGGGCCCCCAGATGCCGCCCCCCACCCTATGTAAATGAGTATAGGGTACATTGTACCCCTACCCATTCACCTGTGGGGGGAAAAGTGTCAAGAAAAAAAAAAATTTTTAAAGTAATTTATTAGGCAGCTCCGGGGGTCTTCTTCCGACTTCGGGGGTCTCTTCCCACTCTCCTCTTTTTTCGGCGGAGGGGTTCCCCTTTAAATCCGTACCAGACCCAAGGGCCTGGTATGCTCCTAGAGGGGGAACCCATGGTGGTTTTTTATTTAAAATTTGGGGTGGAGTTCCCCCTCAAAATTCATATCAAACACAGTGCCTGGTATTGGCAGGGATCCAAGACGGATTCATTAAAAGTTGGACGTATGTCGGCTTTAAGTCGCAGGGCAAAGTCGGATCCAAAGTAGAACTAGTGTCGTGTCGCACCAGTGTGAACCTGGCCTTTAGAAACCCATTGAGCTGAACTGAAAATTATCAGCTGAACATTGACTGCATCCTATCAGATGCACACGTTGTTCGGGTATTGCAGTTGAAGTAATACAATGGACTGCGTTTCGTCAGATAAGGAGACCTGTCAGAATTTGTAACGGAAGCAACGTTCTGTCTACAACACCATCTTGCTACATCCTGCATTCGTCCACAGTAAGGATACACTGAGAAGGGGGCAAGCGGACATCTTGTTACACCCACCAGAGTTTTGCATTTTACACTTATTTATAACAGTAAACAGAGCTTATAAAGTGAAATACAGTATTTAGAAATCGGATAGACTGTTTAGATGTTGAATTTTCAAAGCAGCTGCAAAGCAGCTGATATCACAGGTTTGGTAATATGACAGAACATTGCTGCTTTTATAATTACACAGGGATCAGTCAGGTATGAGATATGCATACTTACATTGGTCCAAGATGACAACTATGCAAAAAAAATCATACCCGAACTTCAGCTTAAAAAGACCAATGCAAAAATTTTAAAAGATATGGTACCCATGGATAAAATATTACCTAGCGCCATCCTTTGATGAATCGGTCCTCCTACCATGGTAGCTGTTTCATTCATTCATTCATTCATTTAATCAACCAAACAATGTTCTGCACTGGCACCTGAGTCGACCTTGTGGACTTCTGCAACTTTCTACCTTCTTTCTCTTCTACTTTTCCTCCCCTCTCGCCTTAATTTTACAGCTCACTCTTTAAATAAATACGACTTGTACCCTCAAAACTCATTAGTAACTAATTACTGTTGGTACTATTTAATTTTTTAGGATTGCCTATATTATCAAATGACCTCTTACCAGCTCCTTGACAGGAACGAGGTTGTAGCTCCCGTTCCCGCTTTAGATTTTTACCACTGGCCGCGAAAAGCGCGACGTGTACGGGCTCTCGCGCAGATATTGCGGCGGCTTATTTAATTGCTAATGTTCCTGGATCCTGGACCTGATTAAATAAAGGATGGATACACACAGTGGGCCAGATTCTCAAAAGAGATCTGACGGCGTATCGCAAGATACACCATCGGATCTCTGTTTTTTTCAGTGGGTATCTATGCGTTTGATTCCTAGAATCACTTACGCATAGATACAGTGAAGATCCGACAGGTGTAATACAATTACACCGTCGGATCGTAGATGTAATGACTTTGTTGGCCGCTAGGTGGCCTTTACGTTGATTTCTTATTTGCCTATGCAAATGAGCCTAATACGCCGATTCCCGAACGTTTTTACGCCGCCCCATCGTCGTTTACGTCGTTTCAATAAGCGTAAACCTACCCCTGCTTTATGAGGGGTAGGTTTACGAAGTTCCGTCGTTGCCATGTTAAGTATGGCGTCGGGTCAGCGTCGTCTTTTTCCGTCGGTTACGCGTCGTCTTTTTCCGTCGGTTACGTTGTTTTACTAAGTCGTTCGCGAATAGGGTTTTACGTAAACTACGCTCACGTCGGTTTCATTCACGTTTTCCGACGTGAGCTGGAGCATGCGCACTGGGCTATTTTTGCAGCCGGCGCATGCGCAGTTCGATCGACGCGGGGGCGCGCTTAATTTAAATACAAGCCGCCCCCTTTGAATTACGCGGCCTTACGCTGGCCCATTTACACTACGCCAATGCAACTTACAGAGCAAGTGCTTTGGGAATACGGCACTTGCTCTGTTAAGTTGCGGCGGCGTAGTGTAAATGCCTTACCCTACGCCAGCGGCAAATCTTCGTGAAACTGGCCCAGTGTCTTGAAAAACCAATTACCTATAAACTCTGACCAGCCTCCATATCCGTGCTGAAGAAAAGCAACACCACAACATGATGCTGCCACCACCATGTTTCACGGTTAGTTTTCCGCCACACGTAGCGTTTTAATTTAAGGCCAAAAAGTACAATTTTGGTTTCATCTGACCAGAGCACCTTTTTCCACATGTTTGCTGCGTTCCCCACATGGTTTCTTGCAAACTGTAAATGGGACTGTGGCAAACCTAGCCACTTCTAGAACGCTGGACGTTACATGTTAAAAGGTTGTCTGTATTATAGGCTATGTATTCTGCTGGGTCTTATGTGGGCATAGTAATTGGTATGCTGGCAGCCGCAAGCCACTAGCATTCAAGTACTTCGTTTTATGTTGCCCAATCGGTGTTCGGCAGTTTTAAATGAACTCCCACAACACATAACCCCAGCTATGCCTGATGGGAGAATTATCCAAAATGTTAAGTTCCCCATCTGGTCCTCCCTGTATTACCCCTGTTAAATCTATTTGGCTGTTTGGAAACCCCTTGCATGGGGAATTCTATAAATATGGAAGCCTGTGAATAAAAAGTCAGTTGACTCTCAGAGCTGTGTGTTGTCCGGTTACTGGGGAGATTTGGGACATTGCCTTACTTTTCAATGCTGACTGTGGATTTACCCTGGTTACCAGTGGAGATCGTGGAGTTTAATATTGTACTCCGCTACAGGGACTTCTTATGTCTTTCCTTTAATAATGGCTTTCTTCTTGCCACTCTTCCATAAAGGCCAGATTTGTGGAGAGCACGACTAAGGTGGCGTACACACGACCGAGTTTCTCGGCAGAATCCAGCAAGAACCTCGAGGGGAGACGTATTCTGCCGAGAAAACCGGTCGTGTGTACAATTTTCGCCGAGCAACCCGTCGGGAAACTCGTCGAGCCAAAATAAGAGCATGTTCTCTATTTCCTCGTTGTTCAATGGGAAAATTTGGCTCAACAAGCTTTTTGACTGCCGAACTAAGAACTCGACGGGCGGAACGATGAGTTTCGCCCGACGAGTTTCTCGGTTGTGTGTACGCCACCTAATAGTTGTCCTGTGGATAGATTCTCCCACCTGAGCTGTGGATCTGTGCAGCTCCTTCAGAGTTACAATGGGCCTGCTTCTTTGATTAACCACTTCAGCCCTGGACCATTTTGCTTGTCAAATACCAGGCCACTTTTTGCGATTTGGCACTGTGTTGCTTTAACTGGCAATTGCGCGGTCGTGCGATGTGGCTCCCAAACAAAATTGATGTTCTTTTTTCCCATAAATAGAGCTTTCTTTGGTGGTATTTGATCACCTCTGCGGTTTCTTATTTTTTGTGCTATAAACATAAAAAAAAAAAAATTCCTCAGTTTAGGCCGATACGTATTCTTCTATATATTTTTGGTAAACAAAATCGCAATAAGCGTTTATTGAACGGTTTGCGCAAAAGTTATAGCGTCTACAAAATAGGGGATAGTTTTATGGCATTTTTATTAATATTTTTTTTTTTTACTATTAATGGCAGACGCTTCCTGATGACGACAACAACGAAACGTACGTCGAGGCGGTACCTGGGCACGCACTACTAGCTCACTTCCGGTTTCCTGGTTCTCAAGCTGACGGCGGTGGAACGCACGCCGGCTTCACCAGCTTACCACACCATCTCTCTCCAATCCCTACATATCTACAGCCTCAGTGCCGGGATTACGTGCACCATTTCAAGTAAGAGGCCACTCGGCACTGTATTTTTAGCATTTTTACTCCAATAAAAGGTTTTACACTATGGAAGTTGTTTTTCTCCTTCTATGAGATCTGTTAACAACTTGGTCTGAAATCGAGTTTCCCACGGGTAGCAGCTGATTCCTGAGCTCATTTGACCTTATTTTAATTAATAGGTCAACACCATCGGGTAAGGAGCCATCTATCCCCACTTGTGGTGGCACTTTGGTGAAGGTGGAATTTATTATTTGGAAGATCTAACACGATGCACTCCAAAGATCACTATTGTTTTCCAGCACAATATTGCACATCTTATTTATGGACTCTGGGTAGACATCCATTGTCTACCGCCATTGCACCATTGTTGTATTCACTGTTTTGTTATTAATTTGCTGTTATATTGTTGTGGCACGATTTTCACATATATTTTTCACATCAATGTTACATAATATATGCTAAATATATCATTAGTTAGCGCCCCTTACTCCACTTATTAATGGCAGCGATCAGGGATTTTTATCGTGACTGTGATATTATGGCGGACACATCAGACACTTTTGACACATTTTTGGGACCATTGTCATTTTTACAAGGAAAAATTTGAGGAATCCCCCGAAGTGGGGCTTTAAAGGCAACAAAGAAATTTTAAATGTTTTATACAAAGTTATAAAGTTTTATTAATAAATAACAAAGTGTCCAAAGACACATAAATATAAAAGGAACAAATAAATATACAATTTGAATGATCCACAGGATAAGTACCAGGCCCTGTGTCTTTGGACACTTTGTTATTTATTAATAAAACTTTATAACTTTGTATAAAACATTTAAAATTTCTTTGTTGCCTTTAAAGCCCCACTTCGGGGGATTCCTCGAATTTTTCCTTGCTCATCAGGGGTGGTGGCAACACATTGAAGGTCACATATTTAAGATGTTCCCCATATATTGTCATTTTTACAGCTATCAGTGCAATAAAAATGCACTGATCACTGTGAAAATTACACTTGTAGTGAAGGGGTTAACCACTAGGTGGCGCTGTAGGTGTTAAGTGTGCCCTATTGAGTGATTCTTACTGTAGGGGGATGGGCTGTGTGTGACAAGACAGTGATCACCACTTTCGATTACCGTTCTTCCCCACGGTAAGATGATCGCAGATATCCCCACGGCGATCGCGTCCGCGGGACCCACGGTCAGGCTCAAGGAACTTGCGGCAGGCACACGTGGCCGTTCACAATGCCGCGATCTTAACCACTTAAGACCAGGACCAAAATGCAGGTAAATGACCAGGCCCCTTTTTGCGATTCGGCACTGCGTCGCTTTAACTGACAATTGCGCGGTCGTGCGACATGGCTCCCAAACAAAATTCACGTCCTTTTCTTCCCACAAATAGAGCTTTCTTTTGGTGGTATTTGATCGCCTCTGCGATTTTTATTTTTTGCGCTATATACAAAAATAGAGCGACATTTTTGAAAAAAAAACAATATTTTTTACTTTTTGTTATAAGAAAAATCAATAAACAAAATTTTAGTCAAACATTTAGGCCAAAATGTATTTAGCCACATGTCTTTAGTAAAAAAAAAATCACAATAAAAAAAAAATTAGCTACCTAGCGGGAACAGCGACACTAATACAGCTATCAGAAAAATGATCGCTTAGCGACGCTGGCAATAGGGAGTGAAAGGGTTAACTAGGGCGGTGATCAAGGGGTTAAAACTTTATTAGGGGGGGTACGGGGGCTACCCTGAACCTAACACTGACTGCCTGTCACACTGAGACTAACTGCAGTGATCATACATAGATATAATCACTGCATTCAGTGACACTGTGACAGGGGGGAGGGGAGGGGGGTGATCGCCAGGGGTAATGTGCCTACATGTCCTGGTGTCAGTGTAGTGTTGTGTACACTTACTGTGAGATGTGATCTCTCCTCAGCGGTGGTTGAAAAAAACGCTGAGGGAGAGATCAAATCACTGTGCAGAGTGGGGGGGGGGGCGCGTGCATTGGCAGGTAGCGATCGTGAGGGGGCGGACAAAAACGAATAGCCGCCCCCCTCATCCCGGATCGCTCCCAGAGCCACGGAGACCGTCCCATGTACCGGGGGGTCCCGATCGGACCCCCGACCCGCGTCAAGGCAGGGATGTACAGGTAAGCCAATGTGCCTGTACGTGCCATTCTGCCGACGTAAATGTACATGCGGCGGTCCGCAAGCGGTTAAAAGGGACGTACATATATGTCCTTTTGCCTGTCCGTGCCATGCTGTCGACGTATATAGTCGTGCACTGGTCGGCAAGCAGTTAAGCCCTCATACACATTGGAGTGACTTTTGATGCGATTTGACATATCAAATTGTGTGACGAGTCGCACCCTATTGTCTGTGCATGAAGCCACACAGATGACACGATTTAAAACCTGCATTCAATGTGAATTTGAGCTCCCCTCTATTTTTTGGATAGAGGAGAGAGGGATTAGAACAGTTTTTATTGCTATCTGTGCCCCCCTTAAGGAGATTCCCCCCTCTTTGTCCTGCCTACCATTATCATTGAAAGTGAAAGTAAAAGAAAATCCCAAATAATGGGTTGTCATCTAGGAATAGAGGGAAAATCTTACAATGGGGACACGTCTGCGTCATTGGTTTGACTGACAGCAGTGGGAGCCAATGACTGCACTGCTATCAATCTATCCAATGAAGAGACAAGAAAACAGGGCCGAGATCAAGCGACTTTCGAGGGCTCAGGTAAGTAAACGGGGGGCGGGTGGGCGGGCAATTATCAGATGTTTTTTCACATTAATGCATAGGATGTATCAAGGTGAGAAAATGGGAAGGTTTACAACCCCTTTAAGGTTTTTCACCTTAAAGCATTCTATGCATTAAGGAGAAAAACCATCTGTGCTCCAGCTCCCCCCAGACCCACCCCTCCTCTTTTTCTTACCTGAGCCTGATCTGATCCAGCGATGTGCAGGAGCGCGGTGGCTCCAGCCGCTGTCGCTCTCTTCATTGGACTGATTGGTAGCAGCAGCAAATGGAAAGTGGCTTTCAGTGGGGGCACCCGATGAAGAAGAGGGCCTAAAGTGCCAGTGGGGGACACCAGAAGAAGTGGAGGAGGGCTGCTCTGTGCAAAACTTTTTTTCGAACGTTTATAACTACTTTAACCACTTAAGGACCCCCGCACGCACATATACGGCCACAGAATGGCACGTACAGGCACAAGGGCGTAAATTTACGTCCCCGCCTAAGTGCGGTTCGGGGGTCCCATCGGGACCCCCTCCGCGGCGTGCGGGGGTCCCCCTGGCTCCGGGAGCGATCCGGGATCTGGGGGCGGATGTCGGCGAATACCCGCCCCCCCGCGATCGCTCCCAGCCAATGGGAGCGCGCTCCCAACCTGTCACTTCCTCCTCCTGTGTTTACACAGGAAGGAGGAAATGATGTATTCTCTCATCGCAGCGCTGTTTCCCAGCGCTGCTGATGAGAGAAGACATCACAAGTAAGTGTGCACCAACACAACACTGACACACACTCACATAGGCATATTAACCCCTTGTGATCGCCCCCCCCACCCCCCTGTCACAGTGTCACTGAATGCAGTGATCTAATCACTGCATTTAGTGTCAGTGTGACAGGCAGTGTAAAAAACAGTTAGTGTTAGGTTCAGGATAGCCCCCCCACCCCCCCTAATAAAGTTTTAACCCCCTGATCACCGCCCTAGTTAACCCTTTCACTCCCTATTGCCAGCGTCACTAAGCGATCATTTTTCTGATCGCTGTATTAGTGTCGCTGTTCCCGCTAGGTAGCTATTTTTTTTTATTGCGATTTTTTTTTTTACTAAAGACATGTGGCTAAATAAATTTTGGCCTAAATGTTTGACTAAAATTTAGTTTATTTGATTTTTTTTTTAACAAAAAGTAAAAAATTGTGTTTTTTTTTCAAAAATGTCGCTCTATTTTTGTATATAGCGCAAAAAATAAAAATTGCAGAGGTGATCAAATACCACCAAAAGAAAGCTCTATTTGTGGGAAGAAAAGGACGCAAATTTTGTTTGGGAGCCACGTCGCACGACCGCGCAATTGTCTGTTAAAGCGACGCAGTGCCGAATTGCAAAAACACCTTGGGTCATTTACCAGCGTATTGGTCCGGGTCTTAAGTGGTTAAAGTGGTTTTAAACCCCCAAAAAAAAATTCTGGTTTTAATGTCACAATGTAGAGTATAAGATTTCCTATCATCTGTGCCTAAGTCTTGCCACACAGAGTTAATCCAGCACTGAGTAATCCTCTTTTAAAGTTCAGTGCAAATTATCCGGACTTCAGATAAAAACCTGCCAAATTAGGTTAAAGCGGATGGTTCACCAAAAACACATATTAAAAGCCAGCAGCAACAAATACTGCAGCTGCTGACTTTTAATATTAGGACACTTACCTGTCCTGGAGTCCAGCGGCGTCCGCAGCAGAGGATGAGCGATCGCTCGTCACCCTGCTGCTCCCCCCTCCATCCACGGCGAGGGAACCAGGAAGTGAAGCGCTCCGGCTTCACTGCCCGGTTCCCTACGGCGCATGCACGAGTCGCGCTGCGCCCGCGATTGGCTCCCGCTGTGTGCTGGGAGCTGAGAGTTCCCAGCATACAACGGGAAAAGCCCGTCTTTTGCCCGAGACTGCGGGCCGGAAGTGGGTGCGGATACCTGTCTTTAGACAGGTATCTGCACCCCCCTCCCCCCTGAAAGGTGTCAAATGTGACACCGGAGGGAGGGAGGGTTCCGATCAGCGGATCTTCACTTTAGGGTGGAGATCCGCTTTAAGTCCGTTTCTCTGTTTTTGCTTTCAGTAACAGGTTATTTACAAATATAGCTTGGACATGTTTATCATAACAAGAGGTGATCCAAAGTTCATTGTATATTACTAGGATGTGTTATGATGTTATATCACCTCATGTTATGATAAACAAAACATAACATATGATAAACATGTCCTAGCTATATTTGTAAATAACCTCTTACTCAAAGCAAGAAGAGAAAAAACGGACTTTTGATTTAGGCAGAGTTTTATCTGGAAGGCTGTTAATTTTCACTGAACATAAAAGAGGATTTCTCAGATCTGGATTAACTCTGTGTGGCAAGACTGGGCACAGATGATAGGAAATCTTATACTCTACATTGTGACATAAAAAAAAGTGGGTTTACATCCACTTTAATTTGCAGGGATTTCCTCTCACTTCCTGTTTGGCTATGGGACAGGAAGTAAAGGGAAATCCCGGAAATAGGACACAGATGGTGAAAAAAAAAATTGACAGGAGACATAACCCTCCCTTATTCTATTCAAAATGAAAAAAAAGTGTTGCCTATAGTTCCACTTTAAAATTTCCATGTTAACCACTTCCCGCCCGGTCAATGTACAATTGACGTCCGGAAAGTGGTTGTGAAATCCTGACCATACGTGCCCATCAGTGCCGCCTAGACTGGACGTCTAGTGACGTCCTGCAGGATTTAATGCCGGCACGGCGATCGGTGATGCAGGGTGTCAGTCTGACACCCTGCATCTCTGATCTCGGTAAAGAGCCTCCGGCGGAGGCTCTTTACCACGTGATCAGCCGTGTCCAATCACCGCTGATCACAATGTAAACAGGATGAACCGTTGACCGGCTCTTCCTCCCTCGCGCCCACACATGGGCACTGACTGGCAACATGGGCACTGACTAATGATGCCCAGCAATGCCTTCAGTGCCACCACTCAGTGTCACCCAGTGTTCATCAGTGCCACCCAGTGTCCATTAGTGCCTATCAGTGCCCATCTGTGCCACCCATAAGTGCCCATCAGTGCCACCCATCAGTGCCGCCAATGAGTGCCCATCAGTGCCGCCTATGAGTGCCCATCAGTGCCACCAATGAGTGCCCATCAGTGCCACCTATAAGTGCCCATCAGTGCAGCATACCAGCGCCGCCTATCATTGCCCATCAGTTCCACCTCATCGGTGCCCTTCAGTGCCATCTCATCGGTGCCCATCAGTGCCGTCATATCAGTGCCCATAATTGAAGAAGAAAACTTACTTATTTACAAAATTAACAGAAAAAAAATTAAACCTTTTTTTTTTCCAAAAATTTCGGTCTTTTTTTTGTTGTTGCACAAAAAATAAAAATCGCAGAGGTGATCAAATACCACCAAAAGAAAGCTCTATTTGTGGGAACAAAATGATAAAAAATGTATTTGGGTACAGTGTAGCATGACCGCGCAATTGTCATTTAAATTGTGACAGTGCTGAAAGCTGAAAATTGGCTTGGGCGGGAAGGTGCGTAAGTGCCTGGTATGGAAGTGGTTAATCACTTGTGCCCATTCATATTTTAGCGATGTGCCAATGCTGCTTAGAAATATTATAGTACAATAGTGCAATTTGCAAACTATTTAAAGGGACAAAAGATTTGGATAGATTTAAGGTGGCAAATAAAAAATTCAGCTTTAGGACAGTCATAAGCTCTATAACTTTGAGCCGATTTATAGGATCAGGTGAAATTCTAACAGTGGGTGGCCCAGCCAATACGACAAAAGTCAATTAATCAATATACTTTGTCTAACTAGCCAGGCAGAAAATTGATGGCCAAACAGCACCTGTAGCCAATCAGCTGAAGGCATTGGTCGGGCATCTGAAAGCTGGCGCTCATGCCTATCAGAATACAAAAGCCTGTCTATGGGGATTCTCCCTTCCACACTTTTTGATCAGATGGAGAAATATGTTAGATTTGATTTATTCAGCTTGAAACGTCTAATCCGTAGTGTAGAATTACAGCATATTATATTTATAATTGGGTTTTTACGTCTTCTTTAAAAAGATAAAGAGAAGTATGCAAATTGCAACAACTTGCTGCTCATTAGAAATTATCTTTCATTGTTCTACAGCTAATGAAAATGTATGTGATACTTATGGCTGCGTGTACAGGACTGACTGTGTTACATAAGAATGTAAAGGTATAAATATCTGCAGATTTTACAAATGCAAGATTTAATTTCTAGAGTGAGTGCATTTCAATACTTGTGCAGTAAAATCCATGTGTGAGGAGCATATTGAAGCTGTTACAGTTGTTAGGGAGAGGCAGAGAGGTCAAATGAGGAGGAGGTTAGGGGTCAGCAGTCTTATTGGTTGGAGCGAATGATAAATTTCAAACTCTGTACTATAGCCATTTCCAGGGAGGGGAGTGGACAGGAAATGTGATTACACTTAATCTGATCATATAAGCAGATGTGATGCTAAGTTCATTCTGGTCACGAAGAAGACAATAGGCATTGACTAAGCACAGGAGATGCCCTATAAGGTGACCTGTTTTCATAACCTTGTTACTTATGGAGGATGTTACTTATTATGTCAGTTCATGGATTAATAGGTATACCTCCAGATTTTCTAAGCAAGTCATTTATTTATTCATCTGAAAACAAGCAAGTTATCTGCATCATACATGGTCAGTAATATAGGAATCCAAGTGATAGGCTTAGCATTTTGCATTCATAAAGGTCTAAACTATTTCATCACCAACCTTATTTTTTGTACAAAATGAAACCAGCCTGTATTATTGGTTCAGTGTGTTTTCTATGTCATAAGAAGATAATGGCATGACACTGTAAGTTTGACCAGTCAAGTGTCTACGGGGAAATATTAGATGGTGACATGTCATTTGAGCTACAATGAGACTTGTGAAGCCTGTGATAAGCCTCTCTTCTCACTCCCCTTGGGATCTACAAAATAAATAAAAAATGCCCATGTGACTAAAGCTAAATTGCAGCTTTGACAGACTGAGAGACCATTTGGATTGTAATGAGCAAGAAACCTATCAAGAAAGAAGCCCTTTCCTTTTAAAAATATTAGTTGCCTGATTGTCATGCTGACCCTCACGAATCAGTACTTTTAGCAGTTAAAGACTTCTGACTTTTCTCTGATTTCACTAATTTGCATGCTCATTTCCGGTCAATGGTTCAAACAGTGGTAAAACCAGAAGGCCATAATAGCCAGGCAACTAGAATTTTCAGAAGGGGTCAACAATGCAACCCATGCGCTTTTCTTTTGACACGTTTACTTTAACGCAGACAAGCACTTTCATCAATGTAACCCGATGGTAATTAATCTACTGATAAAAAATATAAAAAGAAGAGGGCGCACCAGCCTTGTGCATTATCCCAATGCAATTTATTAATAAAAACAAGATAAAAACTACTTACAAAGACGTGGAGAATAATTGCTTGTCTACACTCTGAGGAAGATGGTACTCCCTCGAAATGCGTCAGTAAGCAGCATTCTTGATGTCCTCCTTTTTGCTATTTGGAGAGTGTTAGTTCCGGAACTGATTGCCACAAATGGGTGGCTTTTACAAGCAATTATTCTGCACATGTTTGTGAGTAGTTTTTATTTTGTTTTTATCAATAAATTGCATTGGGATAATGCACAAGGCTTCTTTTTTTTTTTTTATAACTATTAGGTATCATTTCCATGGACGTTTTTACAGCCACTTTTCTGAGCGTTTTTTGCAGCTTAAAAACGGCTCTCCATGTTAGTCTATGGCCTCATGCCCACCATGACGTTTTTTGAGCTGTAGATGGCTGAGCCGTTTTTAAGCTGCAAAAAAAACTCAGGACCAGTGCGTTCTGAAGCTCCAGCAATAGAGCTGTAGACATTAAAAAATGCTCAAAAATGCCCAAAAACGCTCAAAGACGCACAAAACGATCAAAAACGCTGCCGCAGCGTTTTTGAGCTCCAGATCAAAAAAATAAATAAACATGGACAGGCGTTTTTAAGCTGTAAAAAAGGCTTAAAAAAGTGGCTGTAAAAACGTCCATGGAAATGAAGCCTAAGGATATCCCCTATCCTGGAGGGCAGCAAGGCCAGAGACACTATCCCTTGAGTTATAGGCAACCTGGTCATCACACTAATGTGCAAGAGTGTTTGTTTGCTGTTACTAATTAATCTACTGTTTTGATTTAAAAAGGTGTTTGCCGATTAGGCCTGTTAGTAAGATTCTCTGAATCTTGCTGTTGCCATTGATACTGGAGAGTGAACTGTGGGTAGTGGGGAACAGATCTCAGGTGCCATGAATATTGGAGAGTGTAACAGAATGAACCGTGACAGACTGACATATTCCTATGTCTAGGGTCACCTTATGTCCACTAGGGCCATAGGGTGACAAAGAATCATAATTCATATATTACATGAGATGAGACATTAATAATAATTCATATTGCAGGACTGGAATATTACAAAGTGGATGTCTTGAGATATCAAAAGCTGTTGGGTATTCAATCTGGGCACACATGCTTTTGAAAGGTGTTAATTCAGGTCTACAAGACAAGTGACTCACAAGACATTGTATAAAGGCTATTGAAGTGTCTTGAGGTGTTGGCTATTCACTGTGAAAGACACATTCTGTTCAAAAGGTGTTAATTGCAAGAAAGACTCTTTCATTGTGTGAAGCTCTCTGTTTACCCTATTGTGTTATTATTTAAGGTTAATTGAATTCTATTCATACAGTGTGATAGTATTTGGTTTTGATGTCATCCTCTCTGAGTTAACTCTATTGATGATGCGGTGCCAACGTGTCTACATAATTAGCTTACCTGAATGCCTTTTAAGGTGATTGAAGCCCCCCATGGTGTGAAGGGGGGTGGAGACTACATTGTCCTGTGATTAACTGCATTATGCTTGAAACTGTATAAGAAGCTGAGAAAATATCAATAAAAGGGGTCATATCTTTGGAAGCAAGTACGGAGCTCTGTCTCGTCTTATTCTGGGAATTGATATGGATCGTGTATGCAGGATTGTGAGGTGTCGGATAAGCTTGTCGTGGTTGGATGGAAGGTCGTAAGCGGTGGTGACCGTTACAGAGAGTGAATTGGAATTAGTGGATCTCACTGGTGCAATGGCTATCGGGGAGTGAGCTATGTCTACTGGAGTACAGACCTCACTGGTGCCATGGATACTGGTGAGGAGACATGAGTACTGGGGAACAGTTCTCACTGATGCCATGAATACTGGAGAGTAATCTGTATGTACTGGTTAACAGATCTCACTGGTGTCATGAATACTGTCGATTGATCTGTGTGTACAGGCCCGGAGTAGGACAAAACATAGGCCCGGGCATTTTAGACTGAGCAGCCAACAATATTACATTGTCTGTCTCCTATCGTGGCCACACTGCCCAGTGATACTGACCTGCTCTCTCTCTCTGGTGGTCCTGGACAGCATTACGCTCTGTTTCTGGTGGTGCTGGACAGCATGACGCTCTCTTTCTGGTGGTGCGGGTATAGCATGGCTCTCTCTCACTGGTGGTGCGGTGCAGCATGGCTCTCTCCAGTGGTGTGGGTACATTGTGACTCTCTCTTTGGTGGTGCAGGTACCGCGTGGCTCTCTCTCTGGTGGTGTGGGTAAAGCGTGGCTCTCTCTGGTGGTGCGAGTATAGTGTGTGTCTCTCTCTGGTGGTGCGGGTACAGCGTGGTTCTCTCTGATGGTGTGGGTACAGCGTGGCTCTCTCTGGTGCTGCGGGTACAGCGTGGCTCTCTCTCTGGTGGTGTGGGTACAGTGTGGCTCTCTGGTGGTGCGGGTACAGTCTGTGTCTCGCTCTCTGGGGGTGTGGGTACAGCGTGGCTTTCTCTGGTTGTGCAGGTACACTGTGGCTCTCTCTGGTGGTGCAGGTACAGCTTGGTTCTCTCTGATGTTGCAGGTACAGTGTGGATCTTTCTGGTGGTGCGGGTACAGCTTGGCTCTTTCTGGTGGTGCAGGTACAGCGTGGCTCTATCTGGTGGTGCTGGGGCTATTATGCCTCATTTCCACTGAGCGGATCAGTTCGGTACGGTTCGGTACGGTACGCTATTTTGGGTGTTTCAATTATGAAAGCCTGCCGTAAAACCGAACCGTACCGCACCAGCAAGGGTCCTGCTTCAGATGAGGGACCAGAGAGAGTGGAACGGTTCGGTTAGGGCGGACCTACACATACATCTCACTGATTGGTGGATGCGCTAGGAATTTTTTCTAAACCCTGAATGGTCCCTCGCGGTCCGATTTGCAGTGGAAATGCTCACACGAATAGACCGGTCCCATCCGAACCGCTCCAAAATTACTGACCCGAACCGATCCGTGCAGTGGAAACAAGGCATTAGTTTCCCCAGCACAGTCCTCTTTCTTTTTCCATGTCTCCTGTAGTAGCTGCTCCTCATCTTGTTTCCCTGTTTTCTTTTTCCCCCTAGCAGAGTGCATGCTGGGGACTATAGCTGGCTCCCTGCTGAGATCAATTGGGCCACCAATCCCTGGGACTACATTTTCGATGATGCTCCCCTAGTTTCTTCTGATTGTCCCTCTGCTGTGGGCAATTGGGGGGGGGGGGGGAGTACAGGCAGGAAACTTTCTTCTCTCCCGTACTGCCCACATGAGATGGGGGGGGGGGACATCCTGACAGCGGCCCGCAGCTCTCCCCCGGCTGTAAGCCGCTAAAGTATTCGGGTTTGGCTTGAAGAAAAAATGGCAACCCTATGCAGGAAGCAGATAGAAGACATGAGTTTCAGCACGTATACTCCTACTTCTTTCCAACCAATCCACTAAGCAGCGTGTGATATGTATATAGTTATTTGGGCAGATTTTAGATTAAAGAAAACCAGCCAGGAAAGGGCAATTATTGGAATCTGAATATCCACTTCTGTTATAATAGTGCAACTTTTCAGGGAAAGATGTAATGTTATTTAGTAGCAACACGAATGCCGCGTACACACGATCATTTTTCGGGTTCTAAAAAATTATGTTTTTTTTTTTTTTTTTATGTCATTAAAAACAATCGTGTTTGGGCTTCAGAGCATTTTTTGGGTTCTAAAAAATGGGCAAAAAAAAATTCGTACATGCTCTATTTTTTTACAACGTTTTTAATGTTGTCGTTTTTTGGGTTGTAAAAAATGGTCGTGTGTGGGCTTTAACAAAGTGAAAAATCTGTGCATGTTCAGAAGCGAGTTATGAGACAGTCGAACAAAGGATTCGCCCAGGACCTTAACTAGATGCCGACCGCCCGCCGTCATATTACTGCGGGACGGTGGCACTGCTACGCGGGAGCACGTAGCTCTACGTCCTATCTTTTTTGGCAGATAGGACGTAGAGCTACGCCCCTGAGTCCCGTGCACGTGCCCATTACTAGTAAAAAAAAAATATTAATAAAAATGCCATAAAACTAACCCCTTTTTTGTAAACGCTATAAATTTTGCGCAAACCAATCAATAAGCGCTAATTGCATTTTTTTTTTACGAAATGTAGAAGAATACGTATCGGCCTAAACTGGGGAAAAAAAAAAGTTTTTTTAGATATTTTTTGGGGATCTTTATTATAGCAAAATGTAAAAAATATTGAATTTTTTTCAAAATAGTCGCTCTATTTTTGTTTATAGTGCAAAAAATAAAAACCGCAGAGATGATCAAATACCACCAAAAGAAAGCTCTATTTGTGGGGAAAAAAAGGACGCCAATTTTGTTTGGGAGCCACATCGCACGACCTCGCAATTGTCAGTTAAAGCGACGCAGTGCCGAATCACAAAAAGTGCTCTGGTCAGGAAGGGGGTAAATCCTTCCGGGGCTGAAGTGGTTAAATGAAGTGGGTACCATTACCGCCAGTAAGAATAACAATAGTTATTACAGTATATAATTTATTCAAGTAAAATTCTTTACATGCATAGATAACACCAACAGTTGCCAATAAAAAGACACATAAACAAAAAATATTGGTACATAAATGTAGTATCGGTCAGAGTACACGGGCATCATACTACCCGACTAGTTTCGCAAGATCCAGCTCACTCTTCAAGGGTGTGTAACACTGTACCTAGGATGAACAAATATACATATATGTTTGGCAATATGGCACAGTATTGGTTGTAAAGGCACAGGGTAGGAGGGGTTGTGGGTCCCCATACTCACCACTGAGCTTGACCATGGCTACAGGTGTGCGGCTCCAAGACGGCGGCAGCAGGTGCCTTATCCGGGAGCTTAGGGGGCGGAGTCAGAAAGGGACCCCACTAGGGGCCAAACGGAAAGCAGGCATGGCATAGGTGTAGTGATGTATCCATAGAGACCTCGTTAGTCCATGAAAAGTATAGGCTGTGAACATAAGTATGTTTGTCAGGCATCTAAAGTAGTAAAGTAGAGTAGATAAGTGTAAGCATAAGAATATGTATGAATGAAAGGCCTGGGCCAAAGATGGTAGGGACATGGAGAAAAAATAGGTGAACTGTGACTGTGTGTATTGTGATATCCCTAGAAACCTTGTTTTTCCATAAAGAGTATAAGCTATAAATATGTTTATCAGGTATCTACAATAGTAAAGTAAAATCAATGAGTATTAGCATAAAGATGTATACATCTCAATAAAGGGCCTAGGTCAAAAATGGTAGGGACCTGGAAATGATGAAACATAGGATAGCAAAGGGGTACTAGCAAGTGACAAGATGAGAAAGAGAGAGAGGAAAAAGGGGTGAACTAGGTTGTGTGGAGGATTGTGTGATATCAAAAAACAAAAACAAAAAACAAAACAAAAATATATAAATATAAAAATAAATGAGTTCTCAAGAAATGAGCTTTGTGTAAGGAATGCAGGTGTGCCTAAATATAGTATGGTGGATATACATGGGCGTCCGCTGAATTTTTTTCAGGAGGGGGGGGGGGGGGGGCGCTTCGGCAGCGGCGATACACAGTCGCATTTAACCCTTTCTTTGACCGCTAGCGGGGGTAATAATTGCCCCCTCCACGTTAAAATGTAAAAACACCCCACTGTGCATATTTCAATATCTCTTTATCACTACTGTGTACCCCCTCTCCACAACTGCATCACTGGACCCCTTTACATTACACAGCACCCTGTACCCCTTTACATTACACAGCACCCTGCATCACTGGACCCCTTACATTACACATTACCCTGCATCTCGGGACCCCTTTACATTACACAGCACCTTGCACCTCTGGACCCCTTTACATTACACAGCACCCTGTATCACTGGAACCCTTTACATTACACAGCACCCTGCACCTCTGGACCTATTTACATTACACAGCACCCTGTATCACTGGAATCCTTTACATTACACAGCACCCTGTACCCCTTTACATTACACAGCACACTGCACCTCTGGACCCCTTTACATTACACAGCACCCTGCACCTCTGGACCTCTTTACATTACACAGCACCCTGCGCCTCTGGACCCCTTTACATTACACAGCACCCTGCGCCTCTGGACCCCTTTACATTACACAGCACCCTGCACCACTGGGCCCCTTACATTACACAGCACCCTGCACCTCTGGACCCCTTTACATTACACAGCACACTGCACCTCTGGACCCCTTCACATTACACATCACCTGCACCACTTAACATTACACAGCACCCTGCATCACTGAACCCATTTACATTACACAGCACCGTGCAGGACATTAATACATGAGTTACCATAACCAGTGCAGGACATTTACCATATTAAAAAAATCACAGACAGTCATCACAGGTAATAATCTTCAGACTGCATCATTCCGTATGGCATGATGCCATAGGGAATGCAGTCTGAAGATTTTCTTAATATGCAGCATGGCGGCAGGGGGAAAGGGGGTAAATGTCCTGCACTGACGCTAATACATGAGTTACTATGACCACTGACCAGTGCATCCTTCTGGCATTTTAAGGGTATATATACAAAGAAAAATGTGAAGGTTTTTGTTGCTTAAAGTGCTAGTTGTTTGGCTGTCTCTGGTGGCTTTGCAGCCAAGAAACTAGTATTTTCAGAAGGGAAGTCAGTAAAAGCAGGCTGGCTTTGCAGACAGTGCAGTAATGCAACACACATTGGCGCACTTTGCACATATTAACGTTTGCACTGACATTTTTTTAATGGCTCCCCAATGCACAAAGGAACACACCTGCTGCATGGTAATACACTTTGATTTTTACTATATGAAATTGTGATTGTTATTATTCGATTAGTAAGCAATTTTACAAGTGTGTGTGTCACACTGTAACAGACAGAAAAGCGCAAATCATCTTTTACTAACACAAAATCGGCTAAAGCAGCCCCAAGGGTGGCGCCATCCGCATGGAACTTCCCCTTTATAGTGGTGTTCTACGTCACCGCGCTTTGCTAGAGCATTTTTGTTTCACGATCGTGTGTAGTCAAGGCCGTTTTAATGATCAAGTTGAAAAAAACGTTGTTTTTTCTAGAGCCTGAAAAATGTCATTTTTTAGAACCCGAAAAATGATCATGTGTACGTGGCATCACATTATAATATGTGTGTATAATACAGGTACATCTCATAAAAGTAGAACATCATCAAAAAGTTAATTTAGTTCAGTAATTCACTGACTGTAGAAATTTCACACTGAACCTCATGCAACTTGGATTCTCTGCTTCTCCACTCTTCCTTAAGAATCTGGGACCTTGATTTCCAAATGAAATGCAACATTTTCCACAGTCAGTGATGATTTAGGGAGCCATGTCATCTGCTTGAGTTAGTCAACTCAGGGGCGGATCCAGAGTCTAATCTCGGGAGGGGCACTGCCAAAATATTTGCGGGCAATTTGTAGGGTGGGAGCAGCCAGGTGGAGGGAGGACTGGGTGGGAGCAGCCAGGTGGAGAGGAGGACAGGGTGGATGCAGCCAGGTGGAGGGGAGGACAGGGTGGATGCAGCCAGGTGGAGGGGAGGACATGGTGGGAGAAGCCAAGTGGAGGGGAGGACTGGGTGGGAGCAGCCAGGTGGAGGGGAGGACATGGTGGGAGAAGCCAAGTGGAGGGGAGGACATGGTGGGAGAAGCCAAGTGGAGGGGAGGACATGGTGGGAGAAGCCAAGTGTGAGAGTCCTCCCAGGGAATCATACTGGGGCCTGCTGGTATCCTAGACTACATGTCCCATAATGCTCTAGGTTCTAGTTTCCCAGCCATTGGCTCTGAATGTAGCCAATAGGAGCAGGCATTTGCAGGTACATACTCGGCTCAAGGAGGAGAAGGGAGGGGTGGAAATCCCCCGCAACTGCTGCTCTGCCTGTATCTCCTCACAGAGCCTGTCAGTTTCAGCGCCGCTGTCCTGTCCTGATGGGGCCTGGGGTCGGCATCAGCACAGCCTACTCAATAAACGCTTATTGCGATTTTTTTACCAAAAATAGGTAGAAGAATATGTATCAGCCTAAACTGAGGGAAAAAAAAGTTTTTTTTTAATATATTTTTGAGGGATATTTATTATAGCAAAAAGTAAAAAATATTGTTTTTGTTTTTTTAAATTGTCGCTTATTTTTTATATATTATAGCACAAAAAAATAAAAATTGCAGAGGTGATCAAATACCACCAAAAGAAAGCTCGATTTGTGGGAAAAAAAGGATGTAAATTTTGTTTGGGAGCCACGTCGCACGGCCGTGCAATTGTCAGTTAAAGCGACGCAGTGCCAAATCGCATCTCTCCATAGGAGACAGCGGCGCTGCACAAGCCTCTCCTCGCTCAGTGAGCAGAGAGGGACTTGTCATCCGCCGGCTCAGCGGAGAGATCTCCCACTTAGCCGGCGGGAGCTGGCGGACTCCGTATCGTAGGAGTGGAAGAGGCCTAACTTTTCAGCCTGTAGATGTCCATGTGTATGAAGCCTTGGTGTTTACTTATCTGTAGTCATGTGGTCATTTTATCTGTCTGAACTGACCACAGTGGATATATTTGGAAAGCCAATAAAAATAAAGGAAGGTACCCTAGCTGTTCTCTTTTGTGTCTTTCTTTATTTTGGGAGAACAGGAAAAGGGGTATGTATTAGAAAGGGAAATGGGAGAAGAGGGTAGAAAAGAATATAGGGAAGAGGGGGAGAGTGAAATAAGAGAGGAGGAAAGGAGATAAAGTAGAAGGGAGGAAAGGGGGGGATAGAAAAGTCTGTATATCCGGTCTCTGGTATAGGACATCCACCGATATAAGAGACCCTCAAAAATTGCTCAGCTTGGGACTGGCTTGTACATAGCCAATTGTGTGCAAATACAAAAACTCGCATTCTATGGGCACTGAGCATTTTGTGGAAGACAGAAGGCACATGCGCATCATCCAGCCCTGCCGCTGGCACCCTGTAAAACTCTATGGGCCAGATTCAGGTAGATGGGAGCATCTTTACTCTAGAGTAACGTTTCTCATTTACGTTACTCTGGCGAAATTTTAGGAGCAAGTGCTGTTATTCATGAAGCACTTGCTCCTAAAGTTGCGGCAGCTTATCGTAAATGAGCCGGCGGAATTCAAATTGGGCGGGTACGGGGCGTGTATTATTTAAACTAAGCGCAATCCCGCAGCGAACGTACTGCGCATGCGTCGACTGTCAATGCATCCCAGTGCGCATGCTCCAAATTCTGTCAGTGAACGTCAATGACGTCAAATCCCCATTCATGGACGTTTTACGCAAGCGACACAAATTTTTTTTTTTTCGCCGCGATGACGACGGCTATACTTAACATAGGATACTCCACTAGGGGGCTGCTTTATCTTTACGCCGCATATCGCTTACGGAAACGTCGGAAAGTCACTGCGTCGCGCCCGAATACGATCGTGAATTGCCGATTCCCGCTGATTAACATATTTTTTCGGCGCCATTTTTAAATTAAAGTTGCGATGCGATGGCGAAATTCAATTACGCCGATCGCATCGGAACTCCAACCCGGCGTTTCTTGTTTTCTGGTTACAGAAAACAGAAACGCCGGCTTAACCACTTCCATACCAGGCACTTACGCACCTTCCCGCCCAAGCCAATTTTCAGCTTTCAGCACTGTCGCAATTTGAATGACAATTGCGCGGTCATGCTACACTGCACCCAAACAAAATTGGCGTCCTTTTTTCCCCACAAATAGAGCTTTCTTTTGGTGGTATTTGATCACCTCTGCGGTTTTTTTTTTTTGTGCAACAACTAAAAATAGAGCGAAGATTTTGAAAAAAAAATAAAGTTTTTATTTTTTTCTGTTAATTTTTTTGTAAATGAGTATGTTTTCTCTTTCAATTATGGGCACTGATATGGTGGCACTGATGGGCACCGATGAGGTGGCACTGATGGGCACCGATGAGGTAGTTCTGATGGGCACCGATTAGGTAGCACTGATGGGCACTGATAGGCGGCGCTGGTATTGGGCACTGATGGGCACTCATGGGCGGCACTGATGGGCACTCATGGGCGGCACTGATGGGCACTCATAGGCAGCACTGGGCACTCATAGGCAGCACAGATGGGCACTCATAGGCGGCACAGGTGGGCACTCATAGGCGGCACAGGTGGGCACTGATAGGCGGCACAGGTGGGCACTGATAGGCGGCACAGGTGGGCACTGATAGGCGGCACAGGTGGGCACTGATAGGTGGCACAGGTGGGCACTGGTAGGTGGGCACTGGGCATGGATTGGCACTGTGGGGTGGCACTGACAGACACTGGGGTGGCACTGATGATCACTGAGGGGTGGCACTGATGGATCAATGTTGCCAATCAGTGCCCATGTGTGGGCACTGATTGGCATCATTTTTTTTTACTGCCACCCCTTTTTTTTTTGTAATTTTTTTTTTTTTTTTTTTTGTCATTTTTTTGTGTCTTTTATTTGTATTTTTTTTATTGTCCTGGTGGTCTAGTGTGGCGATCCGAGGGGGGGCTGCGCTGATAAACAATCAGCGCGAACCCCCCCTGTCAGGAGAGCCGCTGATCGGCTCTCCTGTACTCGCGTCTGTCAGACGCGAGTGAGGAAGAGCCGTCGGCGGCTCTTCCTGTTTACATCGTGATCAGCCGTGATTGGACACGGCTGATCACGTGGTAACGAGGCTCCGCCGGAGACTCGTTACCGAGATCGGAGGTGCAGGGTGTCAGACTGACACCCCGCATCACCGATCGCCGCGCTGCGCGCCCGCACGGGCGCGTGCGGCATGAAATCGTGCTAGACGTTTGAGAACGTCTAGTCACGATTTCATAACCACTTCCCTGCCGTAAATCGGCTATTGGCCGGGCGGGAAGTGGTTAAAGTGACAGTTAGGCTGGAGTATCACTGATACTCCAGCCTAACTCTACCTGAATCTGGCCCTTTGACAGGTGGAAAGTTGCTGGGGCTGGACATTGCACTGAGTGGTATCAAAGATAAGAGCAGTGTGTACCCAGGGACGCATGCCTGAAACACATACATCTCGCATTCTGGGCAAATGTCCCTGGGCGCATACTGACTTTAACTTTAGTACCACTCGGCGCACGGTCCAGCACCTCCTGCAGTTTTTAGGACAAGTTCACATATGAATAGCGAAGGAATGCATGGGCAACTGCAGCAGATAACAAAGGACAGTGCGTTTTGAATGCGATGCAGGAAGAATGCACGGAACATGACTTTTCCGCACTGTGTTCTAGTGTGAACAGGCCCTCATCTCCTCATGGAGTTTTACAGGCTACCAGCAGTGGAGCCTGGGCCTTCCACTTGCACCAAAACACCAGGATCTCATACCTAAGCCCCTGTTTACACTAGTGCATTTTTCATGACAATGAAAATTCCACTATTCTTTATTGTGCCTGTTCATATCAGCAGCGTGCAGGAGGTTTTTTGAAAAGGTGCAGGTGTTTCGTAACATATGGCTACCCATCACATTTGGCTACCCGCTGAAGTGCGCATGCGCGACACCGCCATATGCATTTCAACACTTTTACAAATGTGATGGGTAGCCGAATGTGATGAAGATTATAGCTAGAGAATTTAGCTGAAAGGAATTTGTGAATATTTTAGTAATTGCTTTTCGATGAGAATTTAGCATTTGTAAAAGTGTTGGAACGCATATGGCGGCGTCGCGCATGCGCATTCCAGCGGGTAGCCAAATGTGATGGGTTGCCATATGTGATGAAACACAGGCACTTATTTCTGTGGGGTGTTTTTTGCCCCTTCTTCAACACATGAAAAGCACACGTAAAACACATTTTTAGCACCTTTTTGGCAGAGTTTTGTGTGTAAAATCAGGTCTCCGTCTCCTGAAAAAAAAACAAAAAAAACACGAAGCATAAAAATGCATCATTTATGTAAAACTAGGCTAAGACCCCTTTCACACTGAGCGGCGGCTGCGTTAGCGCTAATGTGCTGCACATTTGAGCGGCACTTTCACACCAAGGCGGTTTTCAGGCATTTTAGTGCTAGAAATAACTCCCTGCCCATTGAAATGAATGGATGATTGATTGTACAGTGCTCTCAAACCGTCCCAAAGATGCTGCTTGCAGGACTTTTCCTAACCTCGCTTCAGTGTGAAAGGGGTCTCAAAGAATCTCCACAGACAGCGGCGTGTGTTTTCCAGATACACGTTACACCAGGTGCACTAATTGCCTCACCTGATTGTGTGATCACAGTTGGATGCCGGACACCTGTCTGTTGTCACATGGGAGCTTGTCCAGCCTGAGGAGAGGATCCTCTCCCAAATGTTATCAGAGTTCATCATGACAGAGTTTTATTTGATTATTGTATTTTTCCCAGTGATTTTCTGGCCTGTAACCTGAGGAGGGCAGTGTGTGACACATGTGACGATAAACCCAGCACATGTGACAGAAATGTGAAGTCAATGCAGAGCTCCCCAGACCACCACTTCTCAGGTATGTTGTTCTATCTATGTGTCTCCCTGAATGAGGGAGAGAACTGAATATTTTTCTCTCTGTGGCATCTCTGAAGCAATTTCTGGTGTGTTCTGCTATAGTTTCTGGTTTAGAGCCTCATTTGCACTGACAGTGACATGCCTGTGTTTGTGTTTCTAAGACCTTTCTAAATGCATATAATGACTTTAAATTGTATAATTTACACTGTGGTAGAGTTCTGTGCATTCAGGAGAAGAGTAAATACAGTAAGTAAGTTTATATACAAAACAAGAGAGCTTGGTCTGGGAAATATAAAGTTTGTTTATCCCTTTCATGACTAAACCTATTTCTGACATTTTGGTGTTTACGAGTTAAAGTCCATATTTTTGGCTAGAAAATTACTTAGAACCCCCAAACATATTTTTTATATTTTTATTTATTTATATATATATATATATATATATATATATATATATATATATATATATATATATATATATATATACATAGGCGATTGTTGCAATATTTTATGTCGCACGGTATTTGCGCAGCGGTCTTTTAAAAGCAACATTTTGGGGAATGAGACGCTTTCTTGAATTAAAACAAAAAAAAAAAAAACAGTAAAGTTAGCCCAATTTTTGTATAATGTGAAAGAATATGTTATGCTGAGTAAATAGATACCAAACATGTCAGGCTTTAAAATTGAGCACAAACTACGGTAGGATTGGCGGCAAACTACGGTAGGGCCGCAACAAACGATTATTTTCATAATCAATTAGTTGGCCGATTTTTATTGTTTCGAAGAATCGGATAATAGCCTTAAAAAAAATATTGCATTTAAAAAAAAAAAATTGGGCCAATTTGTTGTTGGGCAGATCACAAAACACAAATTGCCGCAAAAACACATTACATGCTTTTCTGCAGCTTCTCCATTGAAGTACATTGAAAAAATGGCACCATTTTGCGTTTAAAAAGTCCATGCCCTTTCCAAATACGCAGCAGCTGGAAAATGAACTGTAGTGTGTTTCTGAAAAAAAAAGCACCAAAAAACAGAGGCGTGAACCCCGGCCTGAGATGTCTAGTAACATAATGGGGTTAAAAAAACAAAAAAGTACAAAAAGAGCAAATAATCGCTACTGTAAGGGGTTCATTTTTTACTGTGAAAGTATTAATTACAGTAGCGATTTGCTTTTTTGTACTATAAAGGGCTAATTTTAGTTTTTTTAACGGCTTATGTTACTGGCCTATTAATCGATTTATGAATATTGTAATCGATTAATTTTATAATCGATTAGTTGTGGATTAATCGATTAGTAGTTTCGGCCCTAAACTACGGGACCTAAAAAAAAAATTTATTTTTAAAGCGTCTCCTATGGAGATTTTTAGGTCCCGTAGTTTAGGGCCGAAACTACTAATCGATTAATCCACAACTAATCGATTATAAAATTAATCGATTACAATATTCATAATCGATTAATAGGCCAGTAACATAAGCCGTTAAAAAAACTAAAATTAGCCCTTTATAGTACAAAAAAGCGATTATTTGCTCTTTTTGTACTTTTTTGTTTTTTTAACCCCAACAGTTACCAGGTTAGAGTTACAGAGGGGTTCTAGTGCTTAAATTATTGCTCTCACTCTGACAATCGCGGAGATACCTCACATGTGTGATTTGAACACCGTTTACATATGCGGGCGTGACTTCCGTATGCGTTTGCTGCGCGAGCTTGCGGAGACATGGGCACTTTACATTTTTTTTTCTTATTTATTTTATTACAAATATATATATTTTTTTTACATTGTGTCTTATCCCCTTCCTTACCGAGTCATTTTAACCACTTAATCACCGCCCTATAGCCGAAATACGGCTATAGGGCGGTTCCTGTACTCTAACATGGACGTCCTCCGTTAGAGTCAGGTGTGCGCGCCCAACCGGGCGCGCACACGCGATCACCGGTGCTCACCGGGTCCACGGGACCCGCAGCACCGATGATCGCGGTAAGGAGCCAATGGCGGCGGCTCCTTACCACGTGATCGCGCCGTCCAATGACGGCGCGACCACGTGTGTAAACAAATCTGACGTGCGTCAGATCCGCGCGCCCGAGCGGGCGCGCACACGCGGTCACGGCGCTCGGCAGGTCCACGGGACCCGCAGCGTCAGTGATCTCGGTAAGGAGCCAATGGTGGCGGCTCCTTACCACGTGATCGCGCCGTCCAATGACGGCGTGATCACATGTAAACAAACCGCGTCACTTGCTGACGCCGGTTCTTCCCTCCTCTCGCTGTACCGATCGGTACAGCGTGAGAGGAGAGCGCGGATGGCTGCAGCAGTGTGGGATGGATCTGTGACTATTGCAGTCACAGATCCATCCATCCCTGCTCAGCCATCCCTGCATTAACTCCTTCCTTCCCTGCGCAAAACTCTGCATACCCCCCCCAATACTCTGCATACCCCCCCAATACTCTGCAAACCCCCCCAATACTCTGCATAACCCCCCCAATACTCTGCATAAACCCCCCCAATACTCTGCATACCCCCCCAATACTCTGCATACCCCCCCAATACTCTGCAATACTCTGCAATACCCCGCAATACTCCGCAGTACCCCGCAATACTCCGCAGTACCCCGCAGTACTCCGCAATACCCCGCAATACTCCGCAATACTCCGCAATACCCCGCAATACCCCGCAATACCCCGCAATACTCCGCAATACTCCGCAGTACCCCGCAATACTCCGCAGTACCCCGCAATACTCCGCAATACCCCGCAATACTCCGCAGTACCCCGCAATACTCCGCAGTACCCCGCAATACTCCGCAGTACCCCGCAATACTCCGCAGTACCCCGCAATACTCTGCAATACCCCGCAATACTCTGCAATACCCCGCAATACTCTGCAATACCCCGCAATACTCTGCAATACCCCGCAATACTCTGCAATACCCCGCAATACTCTGCAATACCCCGCAATACTCTGCAATACCCCGCAATACTCTGCAATACCCCGCAATACTCTGCAATACCCCGCAATACTCTGCAATACCCCGCAATACTCTGCAATACCCCGCAATACTCTGCAATACCCCGCAATACTCTGCAATACCCCGCAATACTCTGCAATACCCCGCAATACTCTGCAATACCCCGCAATACTCTGCAATACCCCGCAATACTCCGCAGTACTCCGCAATACTCCGCAGTACTCCGCAATACTCCGCAGTACCCCGCAATACTCCGCAGTACCCCGCAATACTCCGCAATACCCCACAGTACCCCGCACAATACTCCCGCACAATACTCCCGCACAATACTCCCGCACAATACTCTGCAGTACCCCCGCGCAATACTCCCCCCGCGCAATACTCCCCCCGCGCAATACTCCCCCCGCGCAATACTCCCCCGCGCAATACTCCCCCGCGCAATACTCTGCAATCGTTTTTTTTTTAGGCTTCCCAGCCTAGAGGGGAGATGTGGGGTCTTATTGACCCCATATCTCACTGTAAAGAGGACCTGTCATGCTATATTCCTATTACAAGGGATGTTTACATTCCTTGTAATAGGAATAAAAGTAACCAAAACATTTATTTTTGGGGAAAAAGGTGTCAAACTAAAATAAATAAAGTAAAATGAACAATAAAAAAATAAAAAAAAAATTACAGCGCCCCTGTACCCGTGTGCTCGTATACAGACGCGACCGCACACGTAAGTCCCGCCCACATATGAAAACGGTGTTCAAACCACACATGTGAGGTATCGCTGCGAACGTTAGAGCGAGAGCAATAATTTTGGCCCTAGACCTCCTCTCCAACTAAAAAGATGTAACCAGGAAAAACATTTAAAGCGTCGCCTATGGGGATTTTTAAGTCGCGTAGTTTGGCGCCATTCCACAAGCGTGTGCAATATTGAAGGGTGACATGTTGGGTATCTATTTACTCGGCGTAACTTCATCTTTCATATTATGCATAAACATTGGGCTAACTGTACTGTTTTTTTTTTTTTTAAGCACAAAACTGTTTTGTTTCCAAAAAAAAACGCGTTCGAAAAATTGCTGTGCAAATACAATGCGAGATAAAAAGTTGTAACGGCCGCCATTGTATTCTCTAGGGTCTTTGCTAAAAAAGCATATATAATGTTTTGGGGTTCTATGTAATTTTCTAGCAAATAAATGATGATTTTTCCATGTAGGAGAGAAATGTCAGAATTGGTCTGGGTGTTCCAGAACGCCTGATGGCGTTCCCTGCATGTTGGGCCTCTGTATGTGGCCACGCTGTGTAAAAGTCTCACACATGGGGTATCGCCATACTCGGGAGGAATAGCAGAATGTGTTTTGGGGTGTAATTTGTGGTATGCATATGCTGTGTGTGAGAAATAACCTAATAATATGAACATTTTGTGGAAAAAAAATTAAAATAAAAAAATCTTGATTTTGCAAAGAATTGTGGGGAAAAAATGACAACTTCAAAAAACTCACGATGCCTCTTTCTGAATACCTTGGAATGTCTTCTTTCCAAAAAGGGGTCATTTGGGGGGTATTTGTACTTTTCTGGCATGTTAGGGTCTCAAGAAATGAGAGAGGCTGTCAGTACATCAGATGTGATCAAATTGATCAATTTTCAGTAATTGGTACCATAGCTTGTAGACCCCATAACTTTCACCCAGACTAAATATTATCCAATTTTTTTTTTTTTGTTACCAAAGATATGTAGCAGTATACATTTTAGGCCAAATTTATGAAGAAAAATTACTTTTTTGCAAAATTTTATAATAGAAATGAAGAAAAATTCATTTTTTTACAAAATTTACGTTCTTTTTTCATTTATAGCGAAAAAAATAAAAACCGCAGAGGTGATCAAATACCACCAAAAGAAAGCTCTATTTGTGGGAAAAAAAGGACAAAAATTTCATTTGGTTAGAGTGTTGTATGACTGAGTTATTGTCATTCAAACTGTGAGAGCACCGAAAGCTGAAAATTGGTCTGGTTATTAAGGGGGTTTAAGTGCCCAGTGGTCAAGTGGTTAAAATTACGTCGGCAGGAACCCTCCCTCCGGGTGGACGTCATATGATGTCCTGGGCTTCCCGGATGGCTAGGGGGCACATACGCCCCCGCCGCATTGCTCGGGAACCCGCCATCACAGCAGGACCGTGCATCTGTGTATGTAGAGACACAGATGCACGGTCCTGTCAGAGGTGAGGAGACCGCAATATATTCCCAGTACAGAACACACATCGTTTCCCTCCCCCTACAGTTAGAATCACTCCCAGGGAACTTATTTAACCCCTTGATCGCTCCCTAGTGTTAACCCCTTTGCTGCCAGTCACATTTAGACATTAATCGGTGCAGTTTTATAGCACTAATCGCTGTATAAATGTGAATGGTCCCAAAAACGTGTCAAAAGTGTGTAATATGTCCATCGCAGTCACAATAAAAATTGCAGCTCGCCTCCATTACTAGTAAAAAAAAAAATTTTCATAAAAGTGCCATAAATCTATCCCTTATTTTGTATATGCTATAACTTTTGCGCAAACCAATCAATATACACTTATTGCGATATAACGTTGTTTACCAAAAATATATAGAAGAATACATATCGACCTAAACTAAGGGATTTTTTTTTTTTTTATTGTGATATTTATTAAATCAAAAAGTAAAAAATATATATATATATATATAAATATTTTTTTTTTTTTTTTTTACAAATTTGTCGCTCTTCTTTTGTTTAATAGCGCAAAAACCACAGAGGTGATCAAATACCACCAAAGTAAAGCTCTATTTGGGTACAGTGTTGCATGACCGCGCAACTATCATTCAACAGTACTGAAAACTAAAAATTGGTTTGGCCATGAAGGGGGTAAAATTGTCCTGTTTTGAAGCGGTTAAACAAAAAAAAATGTATCATTTTTATTTCTGTCACAAGGAATGTAAACATCCCTTGTGACAGTAATAGGTGGTGACAGGTACTCTTTATGGAGGGATCAGGGGTCTCTGTCGCTGTTGCACTTTGACAATTGCGCGGTCATGCAACACTGTGCCCAAATGAAATCTTTGTTTTTTTCCCCCCACAAATAGAGATTTGTTTGGTGGTATTTGATCACCTCTGCGTTCTTCTTTTGAAGCGCAACAATTTTGAAAAAAAAAAACTCAATTTTTTACTTTTTGATCTAATAAATATATTAAAAAAATGTTAATCCTAAGTTTAGACCGATACATATTCTTCTACGTATTTTTGGTAAAAAAAAAAATCCCAATAAGCGTATTTTGATTGGTTTGCGCAAAAGTTATTGCGTCTCCAAATTAATAGATAGATTTATGGCTTTTATTTTTTTTTTACTAGTAATGGTGGCAATCTGCAATTTTTATTGTGACCGTGACATTGTGGTGGACATATTGGACACTTTTGACACATTTTTGGGACCATTCACATTTATACTGTGATTAGTGCTATAAAACTGCACTGATTACTGTGTAAATGTGACTGGCAGGGAAGGGGTTAACACTAGGGGGCGCTGAAGGGGTTAATTTGTTCCCTGGGAGAGCTTTCTAACTGTAGGGGCATGGGGACTCACAAGGGGAGGAGACCGATGTGTGTTCCTCTGTTCTGGAAACACACATCGGTCTCCTCACCTCTGACAGGAGGTAGATCTGTGAGTTTACACACACAGGTCCACACTCCTGCCATGTTTGCTGGCAATCGCAGGTGCCCAGCGGACATCGCGACCGCCGGGCACGCACACCAAGCTTTGCCACACAGTTCCTGCCGACGTCATATTATTATGGCTCGGTAGGGAGCTAGTTAATAAATATAAAAAAAAGTTTCAAACGGTCATCTAGGTGACAAAAAAAAAAAAAAAAAAAGATCGCTGCTATTACTAGTAAAAATAAAAATGCCATAATTCTATTCCCTATTTTGTAGATGTTAGAACTTTTTTTAAGTTTTCGGCCTAAACTGAAGAAAATGTTTTTATTTATTTTTTAATTGTGATATTTATTAACCACTTGACAACCGCCCCATAGACAAAGTACGGCTACAGGGTGGTTGTTAATTAACGGCCTTCCAGAATCGTGCTTCAGCGTGCCCCCAGAGGACCCGGCGGATCACGGTAAATCGCTGATAGCGATCACTTGTAAACATGTGATGACGCCGGTTACTCCCTCCCCTCTCTGTACCGATACAGTGTGAGAGGAGAGAGCGGATGTCAGCGGCAGTGCTGTGGGCTGGATCTGTGACAACTGCCGTCACAGGTCCAGGCATCCATCCCTCCCTGCATGCTCAGCCATCCCTGCGCAATACTCTGGGCATACTGTGCGCAATACTCTGGGCATACTGTGCGCAATACTCTGGGCATACTGTGCGCAATACTCTGGGCATACTGTGCGCAATACTCTGGGCATACTGTGCGCAATACTTTGGGCATACTGTGCGCATTACTCTGCAATACTCTGGGCATACTGTGCGCATTACTGTGCGCAATACTCTGGGCATACTGTGCGCAATACTCTGGGCATACTGTGCGCAATACTCTGGGCATACTGTGCGCAATACTCTGGGCATACTGTGCGCAATACTCTGGGCATACTGTGCGCAATACTCTGGGCATACTGTGCGCAATACTCTGGGCATACTGTGCGCAATACTCTGGGCATACTGTGTGCAATACTTTGGGCATACTGTGCGCATTACTCTGCAATACTCTGGGCATACTGTGCGCATTACTGTGCGCAATACTCTGGGCATACTGTGCGCAATACTCTGGGCATACTGTGCGCAATACTCTGGGCATACTGTGCGCGATACTCTGCAATACCCCGCAATACGCCCCCTTTCTGCTTCTACCAACAACGCTACGATCGAAGCCAGGATTGTTTTATTTTTTATATATTTTAGGCTTTCCAGCCTAGTGGTGAGATGTGGGGTCCTATTGTAAAGAGGACCTGTCATGCCATGTTCCTATTACAAGGGATGTTTACATTCCTCGTAATAGGAATAAAAGTGATCAAAATGTGTTTTTTTGCGGAAAAACATGTCAAGCTAAAATAAATAAAGTAAAATAAGATTATATATATATATATATATATATATATATATATATTTATAAAAATTTAAAGCGACCCTGTCCCTGTGAGCTCTCATGCAGAAGGGAATGCATACGCAAACCCCGCCCACATATAAAAACGGTGTTCGAACCACACATGTGAGGTACCTCTGCCAACTTTAGAGCGAGAGCAATCATTTTGGCCCTAGACCTCCTCCATAACTAAAAACATGTAACCAGTAAAAATATTTAAAGCGTCGCCTATTGGGATTTTTAAGTAACAAAGTTTGGCGCTATTTCACAAGCGTGTGCAATTTTGAAGCGTGACGTGTTGGGTATCTATTACTTGGCGTAACTTCATCTTTCACATTATACAAAAACATTGGACTAACTTTACTGTTTGTTTTTTTTAAAGCACAAAACTGTTTTTTTGTCAAAAAAACACGTTAGAAAAATTGCAGCGCAAATATAGTGCAAGATAAAACCGCTATTGTATTCTCTAAGGTCTTTGCTAAAAAAGCATATATAGTGTTTGGGGTTCTATGCAATTTTCTAGCAAATATATGATGATTTTTACATGTAGGGGAGAAATGTCAGAATTGGTCTGGGTGCTCCAGAACGCCTGATGGTGCTCCCTGCATGTTGGGCCTCTGTATGTGGCCACGCTGTGTAAAAGTCCCACACATGTGGTATCGCCATACTCGGGAGGAATAGCAGAATGTGTTTTGGGGTGTAATTTGTGGCATGCATATGCTGTGTGTGAGAAATAACCTGCTAATATTAAAATTGTTGTGGGGGAAAGAATTGTGGGAAAAAATGACAACTTCAAAAAAACTTGCCATGCCTTTTTCTAAATACCTTGGAACCTCTAATTTCCAAAAAGGGGTCATTTGGGGGTATTTGTACTTTTCTGGCATGTTAGGGTCACAAGAAATGAGATAGGGCGTCAGTACTTCAGGTGTGATCAATTTTTTGCATATTGGCACCATTGTGGACTCTATAACTTTCACAAAGACCAAATAATTTGCACCAATTTGTACTTATTTTTACCAAAGATATGTAGCAGTATAAATTTTGGCCAAAATTTATCAAGACAAAATACTAATTTGCTAAATTTTGTAACGGAAACCAAGAAAAAATCATTTTTTAACAGAATTTTTTTTTCTTTCTTTTATAGCGCAAAAAATAAAAAACCCAACGATGATTAACCATTAAGGACCGCCTAACGCCGATTTACGTCGGCAGAATGGCACGGCTGGGCAAACCAACGTATATGTACGTTGCCCTTTAAGCCCAGCCGGTCCGAAGCTCCGGAACTGCGGGAAGCGGGGGGCTGCTGGGAATTGAGAAGCGGGGGGGCCCTTTACAAATAAAGAAGAAACAAAGAAAAATATATTTAAAAAAAGGGGAGGGTAGCCATCCGGGGCCCTGGTGGACCTCTGGGCCCTTTAATAAAAAGAAAAAAAAGGAAAAAATCTATATTTTTTTATTAAAGGGCCAATTTTTTTTTTTTTTTTTAGGGGTCTGGAGGTCCCCAGGGGCCCGGAGATCCCCACTGCCCCGGATGACAACCCCCCTTTTTTTTTATAAAAAAATAAATTATATATATATATATATATATATATAATCTCCGGGCCCCTGGGGACCTCCAGACTCCTAAAAAAAAAAATAGCTCTTTAACCCCTTCCATACAGGGCATTTTCACCCCCTTCCTGCCCAGACCAATTTTTAGTTTTCAGCGCTGTTGCACTTTGAATGACAATTGCGCGGTCAGGCAATACTGTACCCAAATTAAATCATTATGTTTTTTTCCCCACACAAATAGAGCTTTCGTTTGGTGGTATTTGATCATCTCTGCGGTTTTTATTTTTTGCGCTATAAACAAAAGAAGAGCGACAATTTAAAAAAAAAACACAATATTTTTTCCTTTTTATTTAATACATCTCACAATATTTTTTTTAAAAAAAACTTTTTTTCCCCTCAGTTTAGACCGATACGTATTTTACGTATTTTTGGTAAAAAAAAAAACGCAATAATCGTATATTGATTGGTTTGCGCAAAAGTTATAGCGTCTACAAAATAGGTGATAGATTTATGGCATTTTTATTTAATTTTTTTTACTAGTAATGGCGGGGATCTGCGTTTTTTTTTTTTTTGTGACCGTGACGTTGCGGCGGACATATCGGACACTTTTGACACGTTTTTGGGACCGTTCACATTTACACAGCGATTAGTGCTATAAAACTGCACTAATTACTGTGTAAATGTGACTGGCAGGGAAGGGGTTAACACTAGGGGGCGCTGAAGGGGTTAAAATGTTTTCTAAAGTATGTTCTAACTGTAGGGGGACTCACAGGGGGAGGAGATCGATGTGTGTTCCTCTGTACTGGGAACACACATCAGTCTCCTCACCGCTGACAGGAGGTGGATCTGTGTGTTTACACACACAGATCCACACTCCTGCCGTGATTTCCGGAAATCGCGGGTGCCCGGCGGCAATCACGGCCGTCGGGCACGCGCGTGGGATCGCGGGTGGTGCCGCGGGCGCGCGCGCGCTCCTAGAACGCCGTACGTTGTGCAACGTCCTGTCTCATCGGCGAGGGGATCACCATGACGTGATTCCCCTATAGGCTGGTAGGGAAGTGGTTAATAAAAAAAAAATATATATATATATATATATATATATATATATATATATATATATATATATATATATATATATATATATATATATATATATATATATATATATATATATATATATTTTTTTTTTTTAATGAAAAATAAATAACAAAATGGGGTTGACATACGGGACCCTGGGGGCTTCCAGACCTCTAAGAAAAATTGGCCCTTTAGTAAAAAATAAAATAAAAATATATTAAAAATATTGATTTTTTTTTTTTTAATAAAAAAATAAATAAAAAAAGGGGGGGGGTTGCCTACTTTTTTTTTTTTTTTTTTTTTTTTTTTTTTAAAGGGGGTTGCCATCCGGGCCCCTTACAGGTGTACTGCCTGTACCCCCCTAATGGCGGCCCTGGTCTTGCTGTGAATCCAGTTAGTTTAATTTACACAAGAAGATTGTTTGTTGTTTATTCACAACCATTGAGTCCAGTTACTTTCCTTTATCATCCAAAGTCTCCTTGCATGCAACTAGAGCTAGCTGAAGAATAACCGGATTGCCACACAGTACTACATTCACCTCCCTCCCCACTTCAGGGATTTGTTTTACTGAAGCTCATAGAGCTATAATTCACCAATAACTCTCTGTAAGAGCAGGTTGAATTGCAATATAGTTCTCTCTGCTAGAGGTTGTTCTTGTTATTTACTGTTTTGCATTAATGTTTGAAGGAGCTATAAACAAAAATGCTATATTTTTAACTTTTTGCTATAATAAATATCCCCCAAAAACATATATAAAATGTTTATTTTTCCTCAGTTTAGGCCGATACGTATTCTTCTACCTATTTTTGGTAAAAATAATCGCAATAAGCGTTTATCGATTGGTTTGCGCAAAATTTATAGCGTTTACAAAATAGGGGATAGTTTATTTTTTATTAGCATTAGCAGTTTTATTAGCAGATTTTTTTTTTTTTTTTGTGACTGCGACATTATGGCGGACACTTCGGACAATTTTGACACATTTTTGGGACCATTGTCATTTTCACAGCAAAAAATGCATTTAAATTGCATTGTTTATTGTGAAAATGACAGTTGCAGTTTGGGAGTTAACCAAAGGGGGCGCTGTAGGATTTGTGTGTTCCCTGTGTGTGTTTACAACTGTAGGGGTGTGTGGCTGTAGGTCTGACGTCATCGATCGAGTCTCCCTATAAAAGGGATCACTCGATCGATGCAGCCGCCACAGTGAAGCACGGAGAAGCCGTGTTTACATACGGCTCTCCCCGTTCTTCAGCTCCGTGGAGCGGGCGGCTAGAAACGAATAGCCGCGCCCTCGTCCCGGATCGCTCCCCGCGGGTTTCCGACCGCCGCATGTAGCGGGGGGGTCCCGATCGGACCCCTGACCCGCACAAAGGCAGGGACATGTGTATATATACGCCCATCTGCCTTAACGTTCCCTTCTGTAGACGTATATGTACATGTGGCGGGCGCACCTTTTTTTCTTCTTTTTCTTTTTTTTCTTCGTTTTCTTTTTCTTCCCAGAGTGGCAGACAGGGTCACAGGATCAGGGCAAACAGGGGGGTATTGATTTATCTTGCGACCCTTAAGGGGGCAGCGCTACACCTAAAAAGGTATTTATCTCTTTTCTTAATAGATTTAGCAATGTCCTTCTCTTCCTGTGCTTTGGGACTGAGGGAAAGTAAATATGCATAATCTATGGCCAGCCGTTTACCTGTAGCATAAAGTGGGTGTAAAGGGTTTACAAACCACTTTAAGCCTGTTTTTTTTTTTTTTTTAACCCAGCAGGGCTCAAAAAACTGACAGCTCAGGAGCTGTTGTACTAACTATGCAATTTTAGTACAGTGGTCTCCCCTGCTGTGCTATTGTGTTCTGACTGGGTGGCCCCGCGCTGATTGGGAGCCGATCGGCAGACCTTTTTCGGTCATGCCCCTTCACCACCAGCTGTCGGACCTACTGCAGTACAGATGGACCAAATGTCGGCCGGCTTTTAGTGACCAGGCCAATGCTGGCCAACAATTGGCCTGTGTATACTAGGCTTCAGGAAAAATTCATATGAAAATTCTCAGAATATTCAAATGTCTTTTGAAAGATTTTGTTTGCTTTTATTTTGGAATGAATGGACTTTGCCGAATGAAAACCACATACACTTTAAGAAATTTGTTTGTTCAAGGAAAAACTTTCCGATATAAACGGAAAAAGACTGTAAATTTTGAAAAAAAAAAGATTTTTCTTATAACAAAAAGTAAAAAATATCGAATAAACAACATTTTTGTCAAACATTTAGGCCAAAATGTATTCGGCCACATGTCTTTAGTAAAAAAAATCACAATAAGCGTATATTTATTGGTTTTCGCAAAAGTTATAGCGTCTACAAACTAGGGTACATTTTCTGGAATTTACACAGCTTTTATTTTATGGCTGCCTATCTCATTTCTTGAGGTGCTAAAATGGCAGGGCAGTACAAACCCCCCCCAAATGACCCCATTTTGGAAAGTAGGCACCCCAAGAAAACTGCTGAGAGGCATGTTGAGTCCATTGAATATTTTTTTTTTTTGTCCCAAGTGATTGAATAATTATAAAAAAAAATTCCAAAAAGTTGTCACTAAATGATATATTGCTCACACATGCCACTTTTTGGTAGCCTAGCCGCGTACGGGACCCCGAAAACCAATCACCGCCTTCAAGATTTGTTTGAGTGAAATCAAAAATGTATGTCCTTAGAAATCTTGAAGGTGGTGATTGGTTTTCGGGGTCCTGTACGCGGCTAAGCTCCCAAAAAGTCCCACACATGTGGTATTCCCGTACTCAGGAGAAGCAGCAGAATGTATTTTGGGGTGCAATTCCACATATAACCATGGCATGTGTGAGAAATATATCATTTAGTGACAAAGTTTTGTACATTTTATTTTTATTTATTTTTTGGTCATTATTCAATCACTTGGGGCAAAAAAATTAAATATTCTATGGACTCAACATGCCTATCGTCAAATAGCTTGGGGTGTCTTCTTTCCAAAATGGGGTCGTGTGCCATCTTGCCATTTTATGGCCTTCAAAATGGTGATAGGTAGTGAGGAGTGAAATAAAAAATGTATGCCCTTAGAAATCTTGAAGGCGGTGCTTGGTTTTCGGGGCCCCGTACGCGGCTAGGCTCACAAAAAGTCCCACACATGTGGTATCCCCGTACTCGGGAGAAGTAGCAAAATTTATTTTGGGGTGCAATTCCACATATAACCATGGCATGTGTGAGAAATATATAATTTAGTGACAACTTTGTGCAAAAAAAATCAGTTTGTCATATTCCCACAACTTGTGTCAAAGTATAAAATATTCCATGGACTCGACATGCCTCTCAGCAAATAGCTTGGGGTGTCTACTTTCCAAAATGGGGCCATTTGGGGTTTTTTTGTGCTATTTTGGCATTTTATGGCCTTCGAAACTGTGATAGATAGTGGGGAGTGAAATCAAAAATGTACACCCTTAGAAAGCATGAAGGCAGTGATTGGTTTTTGGGGTCCCGTACACAGCTAGGCTCCCAAAAAGTCCCACACATGTGGTATCCCCGTACTCAAGAGAAGCAGCATAATGTATTTTGGGGTGTAATTCCACATATGGGGGGTGTATGCTTTGCGCGTGGGTGTAAGCGTTACTGGCACTAACTAGCTACCTAGCGGCACCAGCGACACTAATGCAGCGATCAGAAAAACGATCGCTTAGTGACGCTGGCAATAGGGGGTGAAAGGGTTAACTCTAGGGGCAATCAGGGGTTAAAACCTTTATTAGAAAATGTATGGCGATACCTAATATCTGATCGCTGTATTAGTGTGGCAGGTGCCGCTATGTAGCTAGTTATTTTTTTAGGTTCGCCGCCATGTTTTTATAGCGTTAGAAAATTTATGGGGGTACCTAACGCTATAAAAACATGGCGGCGAACCTCAAAAAATAACTAGCTATCTAGCGGCACCAGCGACACTAATACAGCGATCAGAAAAACGATCGCTTAGTGACGCTGGCAAAAGGGGGTGAAAGGGTTAACTAGGGGGTGATCAAGGGGTTAAAATCTTTATTAGGTCCAGGGTAGCCCCCTACCCCCCAACACTAACTGCCTGTCACACTGACACTAAATGCAGTGATCAGTAAATAAATGATCACTGCTATTTAGTGACACTGTGACAGGGGCTTGGGGGGTGACTGGGGGGGGTGGATTTGTGTGCCTTAGTGTCTGTGTGTCAGTGTAGTGCTTGTGCTACTCACTGTGTGATGTCTCCTCTCCTCCGCCAGACGAAAATACCGGTGGGAGGAGAGGTTACATCACTTCCTCCTCTGCCTGTGTTTACAGTTCAGGCAGAGGAGGAAGCGGATAGGCTGAGAGCGATCCGGAGGGGGCGGACAAAAACTAACAGCCGCCCCCTCATCCCGGATCGCTCCCAGACACTTGGCGACCGCCGCACGCAGAGGAGGGGGTCCCGATCGGACCCCCAACCCACGGTAAGGCAGGGACGTACTTGTACGCCCATCTGCCTGTACGTGCCATGTTGTGGACGTACATAGTCGTGCGGCGGTCCTTAAGTGGTTAACTTGCTGCTGAAGTAGGAATAAGGCTGTGTGATCCAGGGGCAGAGCCAGAGTCTAGTCTCGGGAGGGGCACTGCCAGAAAATATTTTTTTGCGTGCAATTTATTGGGGAAATGGCTGGTGTTTGGCGGCTGGTGTTTGGCGCTTCAATCATACTGGCACCATGGTTGTTATGGTGTCAGGATGGTTGAAGCGCATTATTTCCATTATTGCATTGTTATATAAAATTAAAATGGTTCATCTCACCATAATACAGAATCAATGGGATGCCTAAGTGTTTCACTTGCCACCGTTGCCTTCCACCAGATGCGGATTGTCACTTGCCACGTCACCTGCCACACGTTACAGATTGTCGCCTGCCACACATTGTGGGTTGTCACTTACCTGCTACAATTGTACCTCACTGTGTCACTTTCCTGCTAAGGTGGGGATTGTCTTGGAGTCAGGCAGCAGAGAAATTATGTAATTTCTCTGCTGCCCGTGGCTTCCTGCACAGTGAGGGGCCGGAGCTGCAGGGATGCAGGGCGGGCGCCGGGTGGTGAGAGATGTCATCTCTCTGCTCCCCGACCCCCGCCCTCACCTACTGAGCCGCCCAGCTGCCCTGCCCACTCTCCAATTCACCTGCAACTAGATTCTCTGGGAGGCAATTGCCCAATTGTCTTCCCCCCCCCGGATCCGCCCCTGGTGTGATTTAATACACGATTATGCTTCATGGAAAAGGACTTGCATGGGTGCTCAACCTGTGGCCCTCCAGCTGTTACAGAACTACAAATCTCACCATGCCTCTGCTTTTGGTAGTCATGCTTGTAACTGTCATTAGCTTGCAATTGCTCGTGGGACTTGAAGTTTCACAACATCTGGAGGGCCACAGGTTGAGCACCACAATGGTGTTCATATATAGGAGCTCATTGGGATTGGCGTGTTCTAGAAAGATGCACATTTTAGCCCAACATTACCACAGTGCAATGCTATTCCTTGTGATTGGCACCCAGGGAACTGTACAGCAGCAGCAGCCAAATGTACCCAAATGCAGAACACTGCAGTGCACATAGCAGGTGTTTGGGTGGACAGCAAAAAAAATAAAACTTTTTCTTTTTGTAAATTTTAAAGGCTAATAAATCAACCTTTTTAACAGTGATTCAAGTTACACCCATGTTTAGTGTTTAACATGAATCATGATCATGTTGACCAAACCTCAAACCGCCCCCTCTCTCTTTCCTGAATCACAGGATCCTTCTCCCTGCAGTATCTTCATTTTTTTTTTTTTTGCAAACCATTCAGGAAATCCAGGAAGTTGTAGAAAGAGAGATGGCGAGTAGACAGGCAACACTCCCAACATGAAAGGAGATTTTCTTTTTTTTGGGGTTAAACATAACAAACCTGTTTTACTTACCTGCTCTGTGTAGTAGTTTTTGCACATAGCAGCCTTGATCCTCCTCTTCTCAGGTCCCTCTTTGGTGCTCCTGACCCCTCCCTTCCATTGAGTGCCCCCACAGCAAGCATCTTACTATGGAGGCACCCGAGCTGAGCAGCAGCTCCTTGTGTCCATTCAGACATAGAGCCGTGGCCCAGCCCCGCCCTCTTTTCTCTCCTCATTGGCTGACTGACTTTGACAGCAGCTGAAGCCAATGGCGCCATGCTGCTGTTTCCTCCAATGAGGAGGGGCGTCCCAGGCAGCCAAGATACTCCTGCAACATTGATGGATCTAGATAGGGCTAAGGTAAGTATTAGTGAAGCTGAGGAGCTCTGCAGCACACAGGTTTTTTATCCTAATGCATTAAGCTAAAAAAAATCTGCCTTTACAGCCCCTTTAAATTGGATTGTAAAATATAACTATTGTTTGTATTTCTTTTACAATGCAGATGTTGCACAATGAACGTGTATGCTGTGACCATAGATTTCCTTAACCTTCCCCACCCTGACCCTGCACAGCCAGGCACATTGAATCTTCACAGGCACACTTGTGTCAGAAAACAGACCAGTGCTTTGTTTTTTTTATTTATTGGGGGATTAGAACTTGACTTCAAACAACTTCAGGGACAACTTTCATATATACAGTCTTAATACACTCCTTCTCTTCCTCCAGCACTAGATTGTTTGCAGTTTTGTGGATCTGACAAAAGGCACTCGGTCAGATTTTTACTAATTGCTCTTTACAGGCAGGAACCCGAGGCCCCCTTTTAGTGTGTAGCAAACTCGGTGTCCAGCTTGCATTCATGTGGCTACTGATCCCAGCACCATGGTACTGCTATCAGGCACTGCTAACTAGACATGTTCACTGCTGAAAAATGTGTTTTGTTTTCGTTTTAGTTTGTTTGTTTTTTTTCGTTTTTCGGGTCATTCTTTATGATCAAATTCGTAATTTTGAAAATGAGAAAATCCGAAATAACTAACTATTAAATTATAGGTATTGGAATTTCCTTTCGAATTCGAATTTATCCTAAGTTACGAATTGTCCAAAATAATGAATGCCGCATCTAAACGAATGGAACATAATGAATTAATAATAAAAAGTTTTTATTATTCATTTGTTTAAATGCGGCATTGGTTATTTCGGATTATTCATAACTTTGGATACATTTTGTTTTCGTTACTTTCACTAACAGCCAAATGTAAAACAATTCTAATACCTATAATTTAATAGCTAGTAATAGTTATTATACGTTGGTTATTATTTTGGATTTTTGCTCCTTTACGATTTTAATTCTTTTAAATTTTCGACTTTCCTGATTTTCGGATTTTCATCTTCGGAAACATTTCGACATTTTCCTGAATTAACAAGTTTGTTTAATTTAGTTGAAAAAATGAATTGCACATGGGTTGAAGGAAAGAAAATTGCATACTGTATGGCCTGCTTTTATGTAGAGTAATGCATTGTACTAACACAATGCATCCTTTAACTTAGTGTGGTGGGGAAGCGGGGGTCGACGCTGCAAGAATCAGTTTGAACATTTGTTTGGCCTTGTACTAGATTTTTAACCATGAACAAACCTCCTGCTTGAAATAGGTCAGTTGGCATACTGAGATTTCAGTGCTCTTATAGGGACTAGTAATACCACATACAGTCTGTCAAATCAATAAAGTTTTCCAACAGCTGTTTAGTGTGAGTACTTACCTGACTGCTTACAATTTGCATGGATTACACAGGGATATAACATTTCACAGATGCTGGACGGGTCCAGGAGTATATTGTGACTGTGTGTGCCCAGGACCTTGTCACAATAAAAGGTAATTTTAAACAGTTGTGATTATAGGGGGAACATTTTCTCCTATTAGTTGTTCAGTGACCCAACTGAAGAACATTAGGCTTTCACTTCAGTTGGGGGGCAGTAACAACTAGCTGTTGAAAGCTGGGGTTATACACATGATAAAATTACCCCCAATCCCCAAAAAATATTGGGTCAGTAACTTGAAGGAATTGACGATGAAGCATTACCCTGGCAACTAACACTTTTAGAAGGGGCCTTTATAGTTCAGTAATGGCAGGTATACTTTACAGTGGTTATAAAGCCTCAAGTTTTTTTCCCTTAAAGCGGAGTTCCACTCAAAAGTAGAATCTTCACTTATCTGCTACTCTCCCCCCCCCCCCTTTCCAGTTCCACATTTGCCACCTTTCGGGGGGCAGGTATCTGTTTTGACAGGGACCCATCCCCACTTCCAAGAGGTCATGCTGCAGTGAGATCACTAGGAAGTTCGGTTCCCCCCCTCCTTCCCCCGCCACCGGACTATTCAGAAAGCGCAATTAATAAAAATCCCTTAGTGCAAACAGAGAGTGGGTCTTGGACCCACTCTCTTGCTATCAATCTGCCTCCTCATTGGGCAGATTGATAGCAAGAGCCATTGGCTCATGCCTCTGTCGATCAACTCCCGCTGTCTCTGTCAATGGATGCAGCAGCGAGGCTCAGGAGCGAGCATGCATGAGTGCCCCATGGGAAGTGGCCTCCTGTGGGAGCAATGGATAGATGGGAGAAGCCAGGAGCACCGGTGGGGGGACCCGAGAATGAGGTTTGGGGCCGCTGTGTGCAATTCCAAGTATTAGGATGTTTTTGTTATTTAAAAAAGAATCCTTTACATTCACTTTTAACTTGAGCGACTGTGCAGGTGTATTTATACATACAATGGGGTCAATTAACAAAGAGAAACGTTATTGGTTTTCTTCAGTTCTTAAATTAGCACTCCTTATTTAACGCTAGCAAACATGGTATTCACGAAAGCTATAATCGTTATTCAACATAGTCGTTATGGTTTTCAACTGACTCTTTATCCAATCGTTATGCTTACTACTCAAGAGTTATTTTAACGTCCCAAATCGTAATAATAATGTCTAAGATCGTTAAATAATGCTGGAGAGATGCATTCTGGGAGCAGAATGGGAGAACAGCTGCATGTGGAAAAGAGCAGATGCAGAGAGAGAGAGAGAGAGACAAGCAAGACACATGTGAAGATTGAGCATGTGATGTGCAAAACTTCTAGTGTGTGTTTTTCTAAAGCCATGTGTATTTCCTCATACAGAGAATAAATCATGGGAGATGATAATCGGAATTTAGCTATCACCTGGGTTTCAGAAAAGTCATCCAAAATAGTACGTGAACGGAATACACGTTTATAAATCTGAACAACATTCTAACGTGTTCTTCTTCGCCTCTGGATAATTTTAAGTTCAAATAGAGCATGGTTCCATCTTGCCCAACACTACTAAAAACTTCACTACACTACAAAAATCACCAAAAGCTTCCTCCAACAACAAAATATCGCCTGGGAAATGTCATAACGCCACCCTGAGGGAGGTGTTAAATTTACGATCGATAACTGTCCAAAAAATCTTTGTGAATTGCACTTCTGTACATATATAACGATTTGACTCTTTAAAATAACGATTTGACTCTTTAAAATAACGATTTGACTCTTTAAAATAACGATTTGACTCTTTAAAATAACGATTTGACTCTTTAAAATAACGATTTGACTCTTTAAAATAACGATTTGACTCTTTAAAATAACGATTTGACTCTTTAAAATAACTATCTTTAAATAAGGATCCACACCTTAACCGCTTCAATACTAGGCTTTTATACCACCTCCATACCGGGCCTATTCTGACACTTCTCTCCTACATGTAATAATCATCATTCTTTTGCTAGAAAATTACACAGTACCCCCAAACATTATATATGTTTTTTTTAGCAGACACCCTAGGGAATAAAATGACGGTCATTCCAAAGTTTTATCTTGCACGGTATTTACGCAATTATTTTTCAAACGCTTTTTTTTTGTAAAAAAAATTGTTTTATGAATTAAAAAAATAACAAAACACTAAAGTTAGCCCAATTTTTTTGTATTATGTGAAAGATTATGTTACACCGAGTAAATAGAGACCCAACATGTCACGCTTTAATTATGCGCACACTCATGGAATGGCGCCAAACTTCGGTACTTAAAAATCTCCATAGGCAACGCTTTATTTATTTTTTACAGGTTACAGTTTAGATTTACAGAGGAGATCTAGTGCTAGATTAGTTGCTGGCACTCTAACGCACGCGGCGATACCTCACATGTGTGGTTTAAACGGCGTTTACATATGTCGGCGGGACTTGCGTGTGCGTTCGCTTCTGCACGCGAGCTATCGGGGACAGGGGCGTTTTCATTTTTTTTTTATTTTTTTTTTATTTTTTTTTACTTATATTTTATTTATTTTTACACTTTTTTTCATTTTTTTTTTTTTTTTCCACTTTTATTCCTATTACAAGGAATGTAAACATCCCTTGTAATAGGAAATGTGTGTGACAGGTCCTCTTTATGGAGAGATGTGGGGTCAATAAGACCTCACATCTCACCTCCAGGCTGGAAACCATGAGATCGGTGAAAAAAAATTCACCGATCTCATGAATGGTGACTTACAGCCGCAATCGCGGCTTTGTTTACATACGGGGACCCGGGCGTGACGTCATCAGATCGCGCCCGGGTCCTCCGACGGTCATAGAGATGACTGGTGACCATCTGGTCACCAGTCATCTCTATGCTTCCTGCCGCCGCCGACGATTCGTTCTCCGGGCCCCCGAAGGTACAGGTAAGCCCGGAGAAGCACCGGATGGCGGCGGGAGGGGGGGGATGTCCCCTCCCGCGGCCTGTAAGAACGATCAAGCGGCGGAACCGCCGCTATGATCGTTCTTACTTTGTGCAGAATCGCCGGCTGAAGAGATGGATATCTGGATGATGCCTCTGGCTGCAGGCATCGTCCAGATATTCGCCTGCAATACCCAGGCCGTCAATTGACGGCCACTTAGGATGGTAAATCCCATCCCAGGCCGTCAATTGTCTATGGCTGGGTATTGAAGTGGTTAAAATATCGGTTCTGTGTAGTGAAACGTTATTTGATGATTTTTCAAAGCGTTAAATCGTTTAGTGAATTGAACTAGCTTCAATAACGTGCAAAATCGTTAAAATAACACCCGCAATCTGAAAATAAAGCTTTGTGAATTGACCCCAATATGTGTTTTGAGATTTAGTGGCATTTTAATATGGATGGGCACGCATTGTTTACAACCCTGTTAATTTATGAAACTATGCTGAAAAATGTTAATAGATTACTCATACTGTCCAACCACAGGACTTTCTACAATAATCACCAGCTATTCCCTGCCACCCTCTCCAGCTGCAGAAGCTTGGCAGGGGTTAAAGTGGTTGCAAAGGCAAATTTGTTTTAAATAATACTTATCTGTACCTTAGGCCTGGTTCATATTTATGCAGATTGCAGTTGATGCATTTTCCCATAGCATTTTGCGCTTTTTCACAAGCCTTTTTAATAAATTTGGGACATTTCTGTGGTCTTATGGGAGAAACCAGCAAAAAATGTATCAAAAATGTAAACACTGCATTTTTAATGCATTTCTATTGAAGTCTATGAAACCAAAAGTGCACCGAGATGCAAAAAAAAAAAAAAAAAAAAAGCCCCTGACCCTTTTCATAAAACACACCAGTGGAAAATACTTAAATGTAAATGTGAGGAAGGAAACCATGTTGCATGGACTGTAGTGCGTTTTCTGCAAAACGATAACGCATATGTATGAACCAGTCCTTAGTTACCCGCTAGCCCTGACTCCTCCTTCTTTTCCTGCAGGTGCCCCCTCAGCAAGCCGTGCTATAGGGGCACCCAGCAGAAGGGAGGAGCCAGGAGTGGCGGCAGGGCACCCCTAGAAAAGGCGCATCGGGGCTGCTCTGTGCAAAACCACTGCACAGAGCAGGCAAGTATGACATGTTTGTTTAAAAAAAATAAAAGGTTTGCCTTTAGAATCACTTTAATGTCCCTCTAATTGTTTAATTTTTTTCTGCCTTCTTTTAACATCCTCCAAGAGCTCCTGAGCTCTGCGTTTTACCTACAGGCTTACCTGTAGGTACCATGAATATCTCCTAAATGTGTACCATTTAGGAGATAATTACATCTGCAATAGCCAATGACTTCACCCATACTTTGCATTCTGTGTATACGGTATGCGATAGAATGCAGAGTGCCAATGCCGTGCCAGGGCTCCCGCATGCATGTCATTCGAAGAACCAGAGTCTACAAACCTAGAAGAAAGACAGGATGGATGGAGTCGTGGCAGCACTGCGCTGGAGGGTTCCATGTGCAGGTAAGTCTGTCATAATGCACAGCTATGTGGTGCAAATTGGTACATTTTGACTTGAACCTTCAGGGGCTCAATTTTCTTTTATTTTTTTCTTTTACTACTGCTTTAATGCCTTGGAGTAGTACCTCATATTTAGCCATGTTGGAGAGGAGTTGGTCTAGTTTATGGCAGGCAGGTGTTATTACAAAATGCTTTACTGTTCAGGCAGCATGATGCTCAATTAGACAACTTGATTGTTTATTGTATAAAGTGCAGTTGGTAGAAAAAGATGTTTTTTGTTTTTTTTTGCTTTTTGTTTTGTTTTTTATTGTTTTTCAGGTTACTGCCAGGTATCAGTGCTTTTTCAGGACTGCCCATTCACCCCCACAGCAGCTAAAATATTAAAGACAAATTGGGATTGTTTTGAGGCAATATCCTACCTCCCAAATGTTCCTTTATTTGGACCTAAATTCCTCAGTTGTTCCTCTTCTTGGTCTTAATTATAGACCTCTAAAAAAACAAACAAAAAGTATAGTTAAGCTGGCCATACACCAAATGGTTTTCTATGTGCCTTGTTGAAACCACAACACAGCCTTGAGACGGGTTGCAGTGCGTTTTATGTAAAAATGCAACCGTGACTTACCTGAAATCCCCATCAATCACTGCCACACAGCTCGCTGTAGTGAACAGAACTGTTTGAAATGCCATTGTCTGCCATCTCAATACGGGAAAAAAAGAGCATAAACAGTGCCTTGTGTTACAAAAACGCAAGCAACACCGGTACACAACCGACACCAGCCCATACACTAAAACATATTGCTTGGCATGCATGCTGGTATGAATGAGCCTTAAATGTTTGTATATTCTTCCTCTCCACTTCCTCTTTTTGTAGGGTACCCCAAGGTAGGGTGACCAGACATCCCCGGTTTCTGGGGACAGTCCCTGGATTGAGGACACTGTCCCTGGACCAAATCTGTCCCCGGTTTTGTCCCCAGATTGGATTTAAACAGGGCCTGGGGAAATTTCAAACACAGTCAGTGCAGAATTAATAAAAAAAAAATCTGAAATGCACACCTCTGCTCCTACTAGGTTAGGGGGTCTATTTCCTTTCATTATCTGTGTCCCTTTCTGATAATCATGTTCTGAGCGGAGCAAATAATTCTTCAGTTTTGGGTCCCAAAAATGTGTAAAAAAATGTCCGATGTGTCCGCCATAATGTCGTAGTCATGAAAAAAAAAAAGGCTGATCGCCGCCATTAGTAAAATAAAAATGCAATAAAACTATCCCCTATTTTGTAAATGCTATACATTTTGCGTAAATCAATCAAAAAAAGCTTATTTTTGTTTATGTTTTTTGGGATATTTATTATAGCAAAAAGTAAAAAATATTGATTTTTTTTTCAAAAATGTTGCTCTATCCTTTGTTTATAGCACAAAAAATAAAAACCGCAGAGGTGATAAAATACCACCAAAAGAGAGCTCTATATGTGGGGAAAAAAGGACAGCAATTTTGTTTGGGAGCCACGTGGCACGACCGCCAATTGTCAGTTAAAGCTACGCAGTGCCGAATCGCAAAAAGGGGCCTGGTCCTTAACCTGCATATTGGTCCGGGTCTTAACCGGTTAACTTATCCACTCCCTTGTTATCTCTCACCTTGACTATTGCAATTCCCTCCTCATTGGCCGACCTCTCCGCAAGCTATCCCTTCTTCAGTCTATAATGAATGCCGCTGCCAAGGCTCCTCCACCTAACTGACCGTTCAGTGTCCACCACTCCTCTCTGCCAATCCCTCCGCTGGCTTCCCATTGCTCAACAAATAAAATTCATAGCAATAACATACAAAGCCATTTACAACTCTGCCCTGAGCTACATCACAAACCTTGTCTCCAAATATAACCATACTCTCTGCTCCTCCCAAGACCTCCTGGTCTCTAGCTCCCTCGTCTCCTCCTCCATTGCTCATTTACAGGACTTCTCCATTACTCTCCCATCCCCTGGAACTCAATATCCCAACCTATCTGCCAATCTGTCCACTTTTAGACGATCCCTGAAAACTCCTCTCTTTAGAGAGGCCTATCCTGATTTTAGCGAACAACTCAATCTTCTACTTCTCTCATCAGTTCATCCTTCACAGTTACTAACTTTTTGTTTCCCCAGCCCCTCCCTATTAGATTGCAAGCTCATAGAAGCAGTGCCCTCCTAACCCTCTTGTATTGAGTTGTATTGCTGCTGTATTGTCTCTCAATATTGTAAAGGGTTGCACAAACTATTGGCGCTATATAAATCCTGCATAATAATTTATTTTGCAAAGCCAGCATAAAGGAAACAAAAAAAAAAAAAAAACCTTGTGTGTTAACTTACCATTTTTGCTACGCTCACATTGGAGAAAATTGGACAAAACTGGAGCAGATAGAACCTGTGCTTGGCAACCAATCAGTTTCAGCTTGTTCAGTTAGGGCTCTTTTTACACTGGGTGGATCAGTAATGATCCGCCCCGTGCACCTCCGTTTGCTCAGCGGGGATCGCTCCGTTGATTCCGCTGAGCCGATGACACTGTGCAGGGACCCCCCTGTCTTTTCTCCGCTCTACCCTATGGGGGAATCGGATGAACACGGACCGTCTGTCCGTGTTGATCCGATCTGCCAAACGGAAGGAAAAGTAGGTTTTTCCTCCGTCATATTTTGGCGGGTCGGATGTCAGCGGGCATGTCACCGCTGACATCCGCGGCTCCATAGAGGAGCACGGAGCGCCCGTTTAGGTCCGCAAAAAAAACTGGCAGGCGGACCTGAACGGACGCTCCGTGTGAAAGAGCCCTTAGGCTTTTAAAATGTAAAACAGAAGCTGATTGGTTGCCATGCACAGCTGCTCCAGATTCTGTCTGCTACAGTTTTGATAAATTGACACCATCGTGATTTAAAGGTGTCCCTCTTTGTCATCTTAAAAAGTTGAGAGGTATGCAATGCAGACCGTTCTTGTAAAAATATTTTTGTAATTTCAAAATAGCTGTAAAACGTATCAGATGCTTCACAAAGTCGATACAATATTATGAGCTGCTTGGAGTTTATAAAAAAAATTGAGAGATTCATCTGATTGGTGTCTGCACATAATCTTCATAATCTTCAGCAGCGTCCCCTAGATTCAAACTCTAACGTTCTGCTGCGTGCAAATCTTGATTTTTGCTAAGAAAGTCCAGGGCTGTCCTGACCCCCTTCTGCAACTCCCAACAGGACTGTCAGCTGCCCATCACAGTAAAGAGCCCATAGGTAGTTACAAGGACTAGCCAGGATTCAGAGGTGAAGATTTTCATATTGGGTACCCTGGGGCAATGTTTCTCAACTCCAGTCCTCAAGTACCCCCAACAGGTCATGTTTTCAGGATTTACCCTCAGATGAGACATATGTGGTAATTACTAAAGCAGTGAAACTAATCAAATAATCAGAATAATGAAAAGCCTGAAAACATGACCTGTTAGTGGTACTTGAGGACTGGAGATGAGAAACATTGCCCTGGGGTATGGAGCATCCTAGGCAGTACAGAGAAAGGGAAAGTTTTCAGTCTGTATGTCATCACAGCTTCCACTATACAGGAAAAAAAATGGTTTATTTCACCCTCTGCAAGACTCTTGCAAACTCTGATGCCTCTTCATTTCAAAAAATCGTTTAAGCTTGTCAGTAGTAAGCGAAGAACAAACGGATATATATTTTAATCAATGGTTATCATTGGGTGCCTAATACTATTAGAAAAAATGTCCCCTGAACCTACTCATGCTGTATCTATACCAATACAAAAATGTTGGCTCCAAGACAAAAGTTCCCCTATATTCTAAAATGCTATGCACAGGTGCTCTTTATCAGTTACTAAAGCATGTGCATTCCATGATATGGGGCAGTGATGGCAAACTTTGGCACCCCAGATGTTTTGGGACTACATTTTCCATAATGCTCCTTTACACTGCAGAGTGCATGAGCATCATGGGAAATGTAGTTCTAAAACATCTGGGGTGCCAAGGTTTGCTATCACTGATATAGGGGAATGGTTACTTGCATGCACGCTGGGAGATATTGGTTCACAAACTGAGTACAGCCCAGTGTATGGTCTACCATTAGCAGGATCTATTGGTTTATCTGTTGTTTACTATCAGGCCTACTGTTGAGTTTTTTTAGGTTGCTGTTGTGATATGACCCCCTCCTGCACGAGTCATATCATGACCATCAGTTCAACAGTCCAGTAAGAAGTGCAAAACTGGACTCTGAGCACAAATTTAAATGCATTCTTTAATCGCCACAGAGTATAAAATCCACTGTGTGTGCATAAAATGCCTTTACAAACCCAAATATTACCTTGTAAAAGTAGAAAAAACATCCCTGTGCAGTACATAACTTGAGCAGAGCTGTAAGGGGATAGCAGGCCCACCCACTACAGGCTGTCTGCAGAAAACTTTGGGGGGGGTGGGGGCGGAGACCAGACCAGTCATCCTGCACAAGAAGAGAGAACGGCAGTGACTGGTCTTTATTACAGTCAGCAAGGTTTCACATTGATTTATTGCACAGATCTATAAGAAATACCCAAGTTACCTCAAGATTCCAGGAAGGATACAAAGGGGATCATTTTTTGCCCTCTCCAGTTTTAGTAAATCAACCCCATGTGCTAGTTGTATATAGACCATCTTTGGCTATCCCGGGGTTCAGCTTTAAAGTGATTGTAAAGGATCAATAAAAAAAAACAGGTTATACTTCTGCTCTGTGTATTGGTTTTGCACAGAGTAGCCCCAATCATTCTCCTGGCTCCCCCCTGCTAAGTGCTATATCAAGCCACTTGCTCTGGGGCACTGGTGTGTGCTCACCCCTAAGACACATAGAGCTTGACCCGCCTCCTTCTCACTGGCTGTGAATGTGCCTCTGAGCCAATGAGGAGGGAGAGAGCTGCTGCTCTTGTTCACATCACTGGATCGAGATTGAGTTCAGGAAAGTAGAAGGGGCTGGGAGCATCTTGCAGACTGTTTTTTTACCTTCATGCATAGAATGTCTTTACCTTCATGCATAGAATGTGTCTTTACGACCACTTTAATTTGTCTCTTTGGTGTTCCTGCAGAAACTGACATGAAAATGAATTTAAGACAACACATTTGTATATTTAAAAGTTATTTATTTACAGACATTTGAAGTACATTAAACCTTTAAAATTCCAGTTAGTGGCTGCTTTTTTTTAATAAAGTTAACACTACCTCAATCTTTAGTTATTTATACACGAGTCGGCCCCAATACTTTTGTACACCTGTACACTTTTTTTTTTTTTTTTTTCTTTTTTTAATAAATTTTCTTTAAAATTCGTACTACAAAGTTAACACTTTTTTGAGTCACAAAACAGTGCGTACAAAAATATAGATTTTAGAAAATTCCCAATATTAACTGGCAGTAATATACAGCTCTGCGTCTGTGGCATGGGACCATATTTGTCTTCGATAAGGCATCCTATATATACATGCAGACATTGAGGACACTTGTCTACATAACACGAGGAAGGCACCAAGAACACTGTTGTACCACAATGCATGCTTTACTGACACACAGGAATATTTACATCCCTTTTTAAATAAATTAACCTCTTTGCCTTTTTACATAACATAAATCACAAAATGTACCTTTTTTTTTTTATTCTTTTTTTTTTATTATTATTTCTTTTTTCCAAGAGTTGGAGCTCTGTGAAAGCAGCGCAGTTCGGCCATATACAATCTAGATGAATTTTTCTAAAGTAAACACACAGAACAGAAATCGGCAAAGCCCATAAGAGTACCAGAACGTTTTGGCATCTCTTTCATTGCACTTGTATTAAAGCGGCCATAGGCAATCAATTTATTGCTCAGATATTGTTTGACATTTTATACGAAAACACAAGGCTGGATATTTCAGCAGCGTGGCTCATGATGCATTATTGACATGAATTCTCTTTTCATACAGCTATGACAATCTGACCATGGAGTGAGGACGACCATGGCACCAGGTCATCGTCCTGCAAGAAGTTTGGGTGAGTTGTTAACTTTTGGAGTTTCCCTTCTCTGCTGAATAAATAGATATAGGTTGGTTCCATATGACAATTTAGAAAATGTATTATTATTCATAATGGTTCTCATTTACCCAGGTCATGGTTTATCTAGAAGTAGTTAAGTGGCATTCAATAGGACGTGTTCTGTAATAGCTTTAGACAATAACATCTGCCTTTCCATGATGATGGTCATCAAGGTGATGGGGCTACTGGTGTGGATATATAAATGGAGTGACACTCATTAGAAGTGGCCAGAACAAGTCCAGATGAACAAGAGTAACTACTACTAGATATTCATAATGTAAGGATAAACTATAGTTCTGAAGTCAAGGAAAAGCATTGGGGTGCTAGTAATGACCTCCTTCCGAAAATGCTATTTGACTGGCTGTAATCCTGATCCTTTGGCTCCAACATAAACAGATCATGAAAGTCCCACACCCCATCTACTAGAGTACAGAATATTGAAGGAATAGGGTCTGTATGACAGCCAAGTGCCTAACTTTTTCAGTCCTGATGGGTTTACTTGAAATGAAAACACCTGTACAAGTGGTTGGCTCACCATGCAGTGTGCCATACAGCACAGGTATATGGTAATAATAAATAAAACACCTTGTCTGGGGTGGGTTTATGACAATTAAAGACTATTATAAACGTGTCAGGATGAAACCCTCATTTAAGGATAGACTTGACCGCTGAAATATCCAGCTCTGCTCTTTAAAATTGCAGTTCCCTAAGTACCATTTCTGCAGTCCATGAGTGTTCCTACAGGCTCATACAATGAGGCAGAGAGCAAAGCACAGCAGATCATTGCAACCAATCAGATTTCATCTTCCACCTTTTGGACCCCAGGAAAGGGAAATCTGGTTTGTACTCACTCGCCTTTTTGCACTGCCTTTGGTCAGTTGAGTATGATGCAAATTGTATTTTTGGGAATACGAATTGTTTAACTAGAACACTAAGCCAACACTGAGTATGTATGGCCAGCTTGAGTCATACTGTACCGGTTAGAAGACAGATTTTGTTATAGAGAAAAATAAATGAGGTTGGGAGATTCTAATGTACCCCTTCATATCACACCGCCTGCTCCTGGCAGTCATGACAAGGATAAAGTGCATGAGTTATGGCTACTTCTGGCATCTCGACAATGTGAAACACCTTTCAAAGTTACCATGTAACTCTTCTCCTGAACATAGCCAGGATGTAAAACAAAAATAAAAACAAAACTCACACAGGAGATTAGATGCAGTTAGTAGCAAACAAAACAAAGTTTACCTAGTATGAATCCATTCAGCTCTTCCAAGCTTGGATGAAAGCCTAGTGAGAAGAGTTGTGCTGTAGCCAATCACAGACCTTATGGGTCTGACTCTGGGATGCAGACAACTATTCTTCACACCATGCTGATAATAAAAGCCCTTAGAGTAAAAAATAATTGACACACCAATGCTCAAAGGAAGCCTGCATATCCTACATAGAGGGATTACTAAAGGAGTAGAACATGTTCACTTTGCAAGAGAATTTTCCCTTAGCTTTGTGCTAAAAAAAAAATCTAAGCATATCCATTCATGTTCATTGGAAATAAAAACGAAAAGGCATGCAAGTGATTGGATGGCTGAAGTCAGCACAGCTTCACCTTATTGAGTAAGTGAAAGTTCTCCTGCAAAGTGAACATGTTCTACTCCTCTGTAAATCAGCCTCAAAGGCTTAGTTCATAAGGCTAACCCACAAAGGTAAGTAATTATTCTCCAAATATGTCATTGCCATTAAATGCAGTGATAACTGCACATGGCTAAAATAAAGATCCCTGTGAATGGAGCCTATTATCTGTAACATGGTCACATCTATGCAGATTCATGTTTATAATTGTAATTTAAACTGCCTTAGGGTAATTTATAAAGGCAAATGGGCTGTTTGTTCCCATAGCTTAGTGAATGAGATGAATTCCATCATCCAATCATGTGCAAGCAATAAATAAATATATATATTCCCCCTGCAAATAATTGGATATTGTTTGCGAAATGAAATCTCACCAAATGTACTAAGCTACAGGAAATTTCCCTTGCACAGGCTGTTTGCCTTTATTAAAGCCCCCATGTGTGTTTGGACAGCGTTCCTTAGCTGTAGTGCTAGTCTTTAGCATTCAGGGACCAAGGCTCTGGGATCAGTGTTGTAACATACAGAGTAAATACTGTAGGTCAGTGGTCTTCATCCTCATTCGACAAGTAAACCCCTAACAGGTCATGTTTTCATGAATTCCTTCTACTTCCATTCATTACAATGGCTTGGCTATTTGATCTAAGGGAAATTCCCAGAGCATGGCCTGTTAAGGGGGTATTTGAGGACTGGGGTTGGGAACCCTCTGCTGTTGATGAACAAAGAACAAGTACTCTCCACAACACAATGTAAACCTTGACTCCCTCACCCCTCCCCCACATTGAACGACATTCAAGCATCCACTTATCTGCCCCATCTAGTGTAGCAAAGTCCTGAAGGCAGTCCCTGAGCCAGCAATACATCTTCCAGTTTTAAGTCCCAGATCCTGTGAAAAGTCTAGTGGCACTGGCCCCGGATTGGCCTTTTATTATTGTGTCGCAGTATGTCTTAGGATGTCCTGCTGGGACACAGTCCCATCTGAGCGCTGTTAGAGCCTGCCGAGCAGGGGCTGAGGCTGAGGGAGCGTTCCTGCCCCGCACTGCCGCTGGAGGTCGCTCCAGCTCCGCCCTTTCTCTCTTTCTGTCGCAGGTGGATCTTGGTGTGTCGCTTGCGTTCGTCGCTCCGCGCGAACTTTCTGCCGCAGTAGTCGCAGGCAAAGGGCTTCTCCCCGGTGTGGGTGCGGATGTGGGTGGTCAGGTGGTCGCTGCGGCTAAAGTTCCTCATACAGATGCGACATTGGAAGGGCTTGTGTCCGGTGTGGATGCGGATATGCCGGGTCAGCTCATCGGAGCGGGAGAAGCGGCGGTCGCAGCCCTCGGCCGGGCATGGATAGGGTCTCTCGTGTACCGGGGTCTTGCTGGGCCGGTTGGGGTATTTCCTGGGTCTGAGGATGGGCCGCAGGGGCAGGTTCTGGGGGCTGTAGGCGCTGGGCAGCCGAGACCCCTCTATGCTGGAGGAGCCCCCCAGGGTGAAGTTACGGATGGTGGAAAGGGGGGTGAGAGGAGGGGGAACCCTGATGGAGTCCAGGGGGCAGGGGAAGGGTTTTCGGTCGGTCATAGGGTGCAGGTCCCTCTGACACTGTGGTGGGAAGAGAGTCGGGTAATCGGGGATCATGTTGAAGATGGGGCCGTCTGAGGCCGCCTTGGGGGAAGGATAAGACGGTGGAGGGTAAGGCAGGGAGCCGCCGCCGGTGCTGAGGAAGGCTGAACTGTCCTGGTAGACCGGCAGCTCCGCGCAACTGGAGTACGGAGGGGGCGAGTACATGTGCTCCACATCGCCCTGCCCATGCGCTGCCATGCTGCAGCTCAGGCTATTGGGGGAGGCGTTGGAGGAGGTGGTGGAGGACGAGGATGATGGGGTCACTCCCAGGATGCCGGTGCTGACGATGTTGAAGAAGCCCTCTGGATTCCAACCGGCCCCGGAGTACTGAGGGTCGATGGAGAACTTGCCCATATAGGTGAACGTCTGGTTCCGGGAGGCGCACGGGTAACTGCTGGAGTAGGGCAGATCCAGGGAGCGCTTGTCACCGTTCATGTCCACATTAATCATTCCATCTAGAAGTGGGGGGACACAAAGAGGGGGCATTAATAGGGATCCATTCATCTGGCAATACTCTGTACATCACCTAGAGATCTGTAGACATATACTGTATACTCATGGATCTACACATATAGATAAATACACCTAGAGCTCTATAGACATATACTGTAGACTCATGGATCTACACATAGATAAATACACCTACAGATATATAGAGAGAGATCTAGATATATACACCTGCAGACATATATATATACTCATGGATCTACGCATATAGATAAATACACCTACAGATATATATACACCTGCAGACATATACACATGGATCTACACCCACTGCTTTCTATAGGAAGACATCTAAAGTGAGCACAAGATGGTCCAACACGGATAATTCTTCCAGATAATGGCATTGGGGTTGATTTGTTGAAGGCAAATGGTTGGTGCTCTGTAAGTGCAGTTGTACTAGATCTGATGGGAAGCTTTGAAATGAGGGAAAGCTCTGCTGATTTCTATCATCCAATCATGTACAATCAAAAATACTGTTTATATTCCTTCCTCAGATCTAGCTTAACTGTACTTGCAGTGCGCAGGCTATTTGCATTGGTACATCAACCCCAAAGACAGTGTACTACAACAGAAGTCTGTGAACTTTACTATGACAGAGGGTCAGATCCTATTACTGCAACCGTGTATCACTGACAGCTATACACACACACACACACACACACACACTGACAGATACAACCCCAGCATGCCCACAGAACTCCTCTGATCACCAGTATGTCCCCAACAGTCTTTACTGATCAGCAGCATGTCCCCCAGCACCCTACTTCTCATCAGCATGTCCCCCAGCACCCTACTTCTCATCAGCATGTCCCCCAGCACCCTACTTCTCTTCAGCATGTCCCCCAGCACCCTACTTCTCTTCAGCATGTCCCCCAGCACCCTACTTCTCTTCAGCATGTCCCCCAGCACCCTACTTCTCTTCAGCATGTCCCCCAGCACCCTACTTCTCTTCAGCATGTCCCCCAGCACCCTACTTCTCTTCAGCATGTCCCCCAGCACCCTACTTCTCTTCAGCATGTCCCCCAGCACCCTACTTCTCTTCAGCATGTCCCCCAGCACCCTACTTCTCTTTAGCATCCACTCCACTAATCATCAGTATGTTCCCGACAGCCTTTATTGAACATCAGCATGTCCCCAGCACTTTTCACTGATCACATCAGTATGCCCCCAACACTATAAACTGACCATTTGAATGTCCCCAACACTCCACTGATCATCAGCAGGTAAACACTCCTACCAGCCTGTCCCCAGCAATGTCTATTGCCAAGCACTCCACTCAATATCGGCAAAGACTGTTGGGGATATACTGATGATCAGCATGTCCCCATAACTTTACTGATCGTCAGTGTGTCCCACTCCCCAACACTGTCTATTCACCATCAGCATGTCACCAACACTGTCTGCCGACCAGGAGAATGTCCCCAGCACTCTCATCAGCATCCTACCCGCACTATCTGTTCACCATCATTCTGTCCCCAGCACTCTGTGCAACTATTAACTGGTACTATGACTATCAGCCGGTCCCCTGTATAATGTAATGACTGTGAGCGGGTCCCCAGACCCATGTACAATGTAAGTAAGGACTGTGAGTGGGTCCCCAGACCCCTGTACAATGTCATGACTGAGTTGGTCCCCAGACCCCTGTACAATGTAAGTAAGGACTGTGAGCGGGTCCCCAGACCCCTGTACAATGTAAGTAAGGACTGTGAGCGGGTCCCCAGACCCCTGTACAATGTAAGTAAGGACTGTGAGCGGGTCCCCAGACCCCTGTACAATGTAAGTAAGGACTGTGAGCGGGTCCCCAGACCCCTGTACAATGTAAGTAATGACTGTGAGCGGGTCCCCAGACCCCTGTACAATGTAAGTAAGGACTGTGAGCGGGTCCCCAGACCCCTGTACAATGTCATGACTGAGTTGGTCCCCAGACCCCTGTACAATGTCATGACCATGAGTTGGCCCCCAGACCCCTGTACAATGTAAGTAAGGACTGTCAGCGGGTCCCCAGACCCCTGTACAATGTAATGACTGAGTTGGTCCCCAGACCCCTGTACAATATAAGGACTGTCAGGTTTGTAAAAAGCCCCATGAAGTGTCATGTGTGGTCTTGGGGGGGGGGGGGGGTATAATAGAGGGACTCCTGGTATGGGGTCAGGGGTATTATTGGGGGAACCCCTATGATGGGGAGGGGGGGGTATTCTTACCTCCAGAGCCCATTTGGTCGTACTGTCCCCCCAGATCCATATTGGGGAAGATGGTGACAGAGGTGGGTAAGGCGGACTCATCCAGCGGGTACATGGCCTCCGGCATCTGATGGACGAATCCCCCGATCGGCAGTGGGATTTTGTCTACAGTTTTGGCAGTCATCATTTCATACAGTGACAGCCCCAGATTGGCGGACGGAGGGGAGAACAGCGTGGACTTGTATGGAGGACACTGCTGGGTGACTCTATTCAGTGAGTGGCGGGGATGTCATTGGTCCCGGATCCGGTCCCGGGTTATTAAGTCTCCTGAGCCGCGCTGCTAATCAATGGCAGTACATGGAAAGTGTTCGCTGTAAGTATTTATTCTGGGGCTTTGAATGCCCGTGACGTCACGGACCAAATAAGGACAGGAACAGGGAAGGGCGCCCCGCCTCCCGCGTGTCGTCACGGGGATTTGCATTGGGCTTGCCGCTGTATGAATGGGAAGGTGGGCGGGGCTTAGCGCTCCCCTGGCCGATGAATGGGATTCGTTGTCAGCGATGGAGCGATCGGGGAGTTTATGGGCTCAGGGGCGGCGAGTGGAGGGAGAGGGGCCCGGGGCTGGAGGTGATCGGCGGATCCCTCCGTGCACACATAGCGGAGCTTTGGATTCCGGTCCGGGCGGGTCTAGCCTAATAAGGGCAGAATCCGGGGCCCCCAGCCCTGCCCCTCCTCCATATATAGAAAGTTTCCGGAATATTACACCGAGCCGGGCTCTACTCTACAACCCACTCATCTGTGACCGCAGGAGAGGAAGAAGACAGCCAGACACCGATCATCATCACTGCCGGAATCCCGGGGAGTGCTGGAAACTGGACCTGTCCCAGGGCCACCGATTGGACAATGCAGGTCCATCGGAACAAAATAAACTACACAGTGCTGGTCCATCTATAATCAATGGGACAATGCAGGTCCATCTATAATCACATGCGACAATACAGGTCCATCTATAATCAATGGGACAATGCAGGTCCATCTCTAATCACATGCGACAATACAGGTCCATCTATAATCGATGGGACAATACAGGTCCATCTATAATCACATGCGACAATACAGGTCCATCTATAATCACATGCGACAATACAGGTCCATCTATAATCACATGCGACAATACAGGTCCATCTATAATCACATGCGACAATACAGGTCCATCTATAATCACATGCGACAATACAGGTCCATCTATAATCACATGCGACAATACAGGTCCATCTATAATCGATGGGACAATACAGGTCCATCTATAATCACATGCGACAATGCAGGTCCATCTATAATCACATGCGACAGTGAAGGGCTATCAAAACAAATACATGGTACAATACATAACCATCTTAAAAAAAAATGCACAACGCAGGTCCATCAGAACAAAAATAAACCATACAATTCAGGTCCATCGGAACAATCACATGGCACAAACTACAGCCACCATCAGAAAAAAAAAAATGGCACAGCCATCATAGTATAAAAAGAATAAATGGCACAAAGCACAATCCATCATAACACAATGGTCCATTATTCATCTTTCCAAATAAATGGCACAATGCACATCAATAATCTCATAAAAATAATAAATGGCTCAATGCCTAAATGGCATGGCCTATAGCAATAATTATTTTAGTTACAAGAGCTAGCAATCTAACGTGTCTGCTGCAGAGCTGCAGGAATAAAAGCAGCTTTGCAGCCCAACATAATGGGACTACAATACTAATTGTGCCCATATAAGCAAAAGTAAAGTACTGCTGGGCATGCATGGATCTGTAGTTCACGCATTTAGGAGAGTCGCCCTGCCGGTTTTAGAAGGACAATATTTACCTATTAAGGTTTTCATCCAATGGGCTCAATTCACAAAGCTAGTGGATACTTTCCAATATACTTAAAGCAACAGTTCTTTTCAATCAATGTGATTAAAAATGTCATGTGTGTTAAAGCTTTGTGACTCTGTGTGACATGCATGTCATCATTGTAAAATATGTAGTAATAAAATCACGGCCACAGAAATAATACATTGATAGATACACAAGCATGAAAATAGAATAATGGGGCCCTTCTATGCGTACAATGATTACCTCCAGTGATCTGTAGATCGGTCTGTGTATTGCTGGTCCTGGACAGTTCCGATCTACCCCCACCCAGATACAGTGGTCAGCCGCTTATGGAAACTCCACACCTTTCTCCCTCCAAAATTACAGCACAAGTAGGTTTTTATAAGCCTGACTAGAACATTCCACAAGAAAAAAAATTAAAAGTTTGGTTACTTTTTACTATATATATATATATATATATATATATATATATATACTATAAAATGATATGGATAATGGATCGTTAGTGTTTTTAAAAATAAAGTCACTTCTATAACATCTATGATCAGATCTTCCCATCACAGTCACTGATAGAACTTTTATGATCAGATCTTCCCATCACAGTCACTTATAGAACAAATATTATCAGATCTTCCCATCACAGTCACTTATAGAACATATACTATCAGATCTTCCCATCACAGTCACTGATAGAACTTTTATGATCAGATCTTCCCATCACAGTCACTTATAGAACATATATGATCAGATCTTCCCATCACAGTCACTGATAGAACTTTTATGATCATCTTCCCATCACAGTCACTGATAGAACTTTTATGATCAGATCTTCCCATCGCAGTCACTTATAAAACATATACTATCAGATCTTCCCATCACAGTCACTGATAGAACATATATGATCAGATCTTCCCATCACAGTCACTTATAGAACAAATATGATCAGATCTTCCCATCACAGTCACTTATAGAACATATACTATCAGATCTTCCCATCACAGTCACTTATAGAACATCTATGATCAGATCTTCCCATCACAGTCACTGATAGAACAAATATGATCAGATCTTCCCATCACAGTAATTTATATAACATATGATCAGATCTTACAAAAAATCAGTTATGTATGGCCAGATCTTCCTAACATAGTTACTTATAGCATGCATGATCACATCTTCTTAAGTCACTTTTAAGCAGCATATATAATCAGACCTTTCCAACACAGTCGCTTAGACCAGGTCTTCCTAAAAGTCGGACTCGTCACTATAACATACACAGTATATGATCAGATCTTCTATATATGATCTGACCTTCCCAACACAGTCATGTATACAGCATATAGTGCTCAGATTTTCCAAACGTATAGGAGCTTATTTACCAAAAATGGAGAGTGCAAAACCTGGTGCAGCTTTTTATAGAAACCAATCGGCTTTCAGGTTTTATTACCAAAGCTTAATTGAACAAGATAAATTTGGAAACGGGTCACCGGCACAGCTGTACCAGATTCTTAGTGAACCAGCTTTAGTAAATCCCCCCCATAGTCACTTCTAGCATGCATGATAAGGTCCCAAAATGTACTTTTCTTTAGCATATATTATCAGACCTTCCTCCAACACAGGCCTTTATATTACATATATGGACAGATCTTTTAACCGTCGCTTATATAACACATATATTGTCTTCCCTATAATCACTTATATTATATGTGTTGGTCAGATTCCACCAACAGTGACTTATATTAGATGTATGATCAACTCTTTCCAATTATCACTTAATTTACATATGGGATCAGACCTCCTAACAATTATGAGATCTTCTAATAATCACTTATATTGCATATATTGATCAGATTTTTTTCAGCGCTGACATATATTACATATACGATCAGATCTCCCCAACAGTTACTTATATTATGAGATCTTTCCAATAATCACATATATATATATATATGATCAAATCTTCCCAACACGGTTACATGTACATCAGAATACCTGTCAGCAGTGTTGGCATGTTGTGGAATACAGTGTACACGCTGCACCTCTCACACATTATTGTGCGGTCTGGAATCCCCCCCAAATATCGTTCTGTATTTTTTATTCGTGCGCCGCCGTGTGGACAGATGTGATAGTGCAGGCATTGTGAGACGTCAATTTTTTTCCCTTGCGCGAATGAAAGTGATGAAAGTCATTGTGACAACGTGGAAATGTCTGTAATTTACACGGGATGTGTGTTTTTATTTTTCCCTGATCATATATATATCTATATATATAGATATATATATATATCTATATATCTATCTATCTCAGAACAAGGTTCCTATTAAAGCTCAGCCCCTTCCCTGTATTACACTAATAGATGAGGGGGGCACACTACTATAGGCAGCAGTTGGCAGAGGGTCTTAGGGGCTCTTACCATTCTGGGTGGTAGTGGTAGGTGGGCGCTGGGCACGCTGTCCTCACTCCTCCAGCCTGCAGCTCTCTGAATGAAAGGGGTCTTTACTAGATAGCGGACCGCCAGGAGGACTGCGCTGCCCCTTGTGAGTGGGTTGTGGAGGGGGATGGGAAGTGATGGCCAATGTTAAGAAAGAAATATTATGCAAATAGAAGAAAACAATGGAAAGCTGTGAGTGTCCTCTTCTCCGGGGCTCCGGGGGGAAACCGATTACTTCTACACAAATGCCCTGTTATGCTAACATTTTATACACTTAAAACAATCATTCCGGTAAAAAAAATAAAAAAGTTTTATATAATAATTTTATACAAGCGGTGTAATTGTCTGCATTAACTAAAAGTCGTTTAAGTTGGTAAATAAAGACTATTTTTATTCTCTTCTTCTTCTTTATTCTAACTAAAAGGCCGTTAGATGATAGGCGGTAGATCGGCGTTAATTACATTCGTTTACGGCTTTATTTTTAGTGCTTTTCTATCTAATAACTTTAACGAAATTCTATGTACAATAAGTTTTTTATTTTTTTGATAACATTTTAAATAACGATAGAATTTTTCCTGATGTCTGTAAACATGATAAATTGCGTTTAATTATTTCATGTAATCAGTGTGATCAAATATTCGTTTATCGGAATAGCTTTGTTTTATAAAAACACAAATAATTCGTTTTAATACAGAAATAAAACGACTTTGATGCAATGAATTCTATGCCCGAGAAAAATGAATAAAAAATCTGCGAGAATTAAAGTGATTTCCCGGTAATTTCTTTGTTTTAGATGTACTGATTGATGAATTATTAGTTCCCCGCCCTTATAGATGGTAACAATAACAAACATACATACCCTTTCTTTTAGTCTTCTTGTGTATCAATTGATCTAAACAAATGAAATAAATTATTTCCAGGTCCAATTAATAAAATAATGTTTTATAGTCCAGCATTGTAAGTAGGTCCGTCCAGTCCTGAGCAGTGTGGTCCCTCCGTGGGCTGTCTGTGGTCCTGCACCATCTTCCCATCACCCTGATTTAAATACGTTGGCGGTGGAAGGAATTTGGCGTCCATAAACTAATTCATATGTATATACTTGTCACTTTAGGAACACAAACTTTATCTTAGGGAGGCTTCTGGGTCCCTTTTTTTTATGCCACAGTTTTTAACTCTTTCTTTGCCAGACGTTGATTATTTTTCAAGTGTTTATGTACTCCTTTTTTTTAAGTAAATCTTTATATTGTTTTGTAATATAATTTGGTAAGCTAGTATATTGTTTTGTAATATAATTTGGTAAGCTAGTAAAATAAGTGAATTGTAATTATAAATAAGTCGGCCTTCCTTCCACTGTTGACTCCTTACAAAACATATATTGTTTATTTGCACAATTTTTTTTATTTTTCTCAATTTCGTTTTTTAAATTATTTAATTTTTTTAACTAAAGAACATTTTAATTAGAAATGAGAGTAGTAAAAAAAAAAAAAACTAAGTGGGAGGAGCCTGAGTGATTTTGGCCAGACTGATCTTGATGCGCAATTACCAATTTTGGTTCAGGAACATTTTGCTAAGGCAGAAACTCTCAATTTCACTTATTGAGCTGCTTGGGTGCAAATTATATAATATATTTTTTTAAAGACAGCTGTTTTATGTTTGTTTTTTTGTTTGTTGTTTTTTTGTGGTGTATATATTTACGATAGTGTTTTTTTTTATTCTTGTTTTTATTTTTTATTATTTTTTTTTTTATGTTATGTGTTTAAGGTAGTGTTTTTTTATTAATTCTCCCAGGTTTTTGTGTGTATTTGAGCATCATTACTGAAGGTTTTTTTTTGTTGTTGCAAAACTACAGATCTAGAATAGTTAAAAATAGTTAAGAAAAATTGGCAAAAGTCTCACGTTTATCTTCTTTTTTTTTGCCAAATCAGAAAGCAGTGTTTATCTGTGTGCCCATAGTAAAGCTGTGGGTTGTGGGGCACATCAATCCGTGCAGGGAAATTGTCCCCAGTCATTTTGAATATATTTGAACAGGGGGAAATCTGTGTATTGTAAGAGGACAAGGCAATGTGGAGGATATAAAAGGAGAAGTTATTTTTTTTTTTTTTTTTGCCAGCTCTGACTTTTGTAAAGTGATTGTATTTAAAACTCTTAAATGAGAGGCAATTCAACCTAAAAAGATTCTTACTTTGGATTTTCATTAAAGTGGTCAGACATGGGATAAGGTTTCTTTCACACTTGCGCATTTGCAATAATAGTCATTTTTGGTGCATGTGTTTTATGTGCTTGCATGTGCAATTTATGCAAACACCGTTGTGTGCGTTTCTATACACTCCTTTTTGTTCATTAAAGTGAGTAAGAGACATGCAGAATATAATATATTTTTTTCATGGTAAAAATGCAGTAAATATACATAACTGCATTATGCATCTGTTTTTGTACATTTAGGGCCTCATTTACACAGCTGTAAAAACAAAAACAAAAATACACAGTAGTTTATCCAAACGCAAATGAATTAGTTTAAATGGAGGCATTCACATAGGTATGTACAGATCTGTAACTCAAAATCCAGAAATCACTAAATACTATAGTCTTAAAAAATGCAATTTTTTTCTTCTTTTTTCTTTTCCCCTGTGGATGGAATTGCCTATATGTGTGTTAAATGCTCAATGCAGAACCATTTGCATGTAAATATGTACATCAGATATTCATTCATCCACTATAAATCTACAGGTCCTCCAATAGTTGGGTCTAAACCCCTTGTACTGGGAGACAGGGAACTTATCACCACTTTAAAAGGAAATCTGTGAGTGGGTGTGCTGCAGTTTACTAAATGGGCATGTCTTGCTTTTAGACCCAGTTTAGACTTGTGTGTTATGGTGATACATTGTTCATACTGCATTGCATTACCATTTGTTGTGATTTGCACCCCAACACACCTATGCATTTTAGCACATCAAAGTGCACATATGAGTGAGTGAGTGAAAAACGTATAAAGCGCAACACATGCGAACTGAATCGCCTCTCCACTCTCCATCCTGACACATCCCCCACAGCAGCCAGCAGGAGAGGAAAGAAGGTAGGCTGGCAGTGCTGCAGTGGGTGGGGGGGGGGGGGACTGTTGGGTGGGGGACATGGGGGGCCTGGGCAGCAGGGGAAATTGGTGCTGCACAATATGATTAGGTTGTGTCCAGGCACACATGGCACATATCCTGCGCATGTCAAAGAGAGAGTCAAGTGATACAAAAAGTAATAACTGGGGGATGAGCTGCTAGCGAAAAGTACAAGTACAGTTAGGTGGGGGCAGGATAGGCTTCTCTGAAGAGAAGGGTTTTCAGGGATCGCTTAAAAGTGGACAGAGTTGGAGATAGTCAGTCAGTCAGATTGGGGTAGGGAGTTCCAGAGGATGGGAGAGGTTTGGGGGAAGTTCTAGAGGTGAGCATGGGAGGAAATGATAAGGAAACTAGAGAGCAGGAGGTCTTGGGAGGAATGAAGAGAGGTTTGCTTGGTATTTTAAGACTAGGTTAGAGATGTAGCTGGGGGCCAAGTTGTGGACGGCTTTGTAAGTTGTAGCCAGTATTTTGGTATTGGTTGGTTGAGTGGCAGAGAGGGGTAGTAGACACTGAACAGTTGTCAAGATTGATGAGTTTGGCAACAGCATTCATGATAGACTGAAGGAGGGTTTGCCTATGTAGAGGTGAGCCAATGAGAAGGGAGTTGCAGTAGTTGAGGCGTGAGATAACCAGGGAGTGAATTAGAAGCTTTGTAGTGTCATTGGTTAGGCCTTATCACAATGCACGTTGTCGTTGTGTGCACGTGGCAGCAAACCACAATGGAGTGGATTAGTGTGAGTCTGACCCTCGTCTTTCAGTACAGTGATAATGATGCCATAATTCATCCAGGGTATGACCATACTAAAGTATTTGCTGTGTTCAGGCACAGAGCTGCAATAAGCTCCAACTCTTCACAGCTTCTATGGTGTTACAAGCTTGCCAAATAGTTATTTCCAATGCTTAGTACTCTGTAAATGTGGCGTCTGCATTATCGCGACCTGCGATACAACACAACATTCTTACAACCAGAAACGTGTTCTAGAAATATCATACCTGCAGATTTTCTGGTCCGTTCTCCACTGTTTGAAGTGTTGGTAGATCACTTCACTTCTCCAAGGGTGAAGCGATCTTCTCCGCTTCATAAACCGGCACACAGAGGAAAAAAATCTTCACTGTGAATGCCGGAGAAAGAAGCAGTGAATAGATTTCACTGCTTCATAAACGGACACCTGTAAGCGCTAACAAGCATGGACCAAATGCATTGAAGTGTATTTTAACTGTACTATCTGCCTTTTAAAAGTGCTCTGCAAACTGTTGGTACTAATATAAATACTGTATTGTACTACTAAATACTATAAGCCCACACACCCACTATTCATCAAAGCTTTAATAGTGGTGTTCTCTCCTTTATTTTAACAACGTATGTAATAAACAAAGTACATGTTTTGTAATAACTGAGGTCAGTGGAGTGCATGTTGTACATCTGGTTTATTCCTAAAGGAATCCTCTCAGAGGCGGTTCGTCCATAGAGGGCGCTGGAGCGCCGCCCCCTCTGGCTCTCACCGCCACTGAGTCTAATAACATAGATTCATGGATTGCACAAATCTATGTTATTATCGCCGCTGCCGCTGTTATTCAGATGGTCGGCGCTCATGTCCGGCCATCTAAATAACGCCAGCTGGTTGGCTGTACGGAAATGTCTATCAAAGCCAACAGCTCTGATAGGCTTTCCCAATACAGCCCTCGGGTCCCGGAAGCTTATTCTCGGAGCGCACAGACTGTACGCCCCTTGGATAAGATGACAGGCATCTAAGCCAATCAGGTTGGCCAGTTCTGGCTACCGGTAACCTGATGACTGAGACGCCTGTCTGTCATCGAGGGCGGGAGAAGACAACGCGGGACGTGGATGCCTGACTCCAGTAAAGGTAAGTGCCGGGCGGGGGGGGGGGGGGGAAGCAATTTACAGGGCACAGTGGGGACAATTGGTACAGCAGCGACCATTGGCACAGCGGCGACCATTAAAGGGCACAGTGGTGACAATTGATGGCACAGTGGCTGCGATTAATGGCATGGCACAGTGGTGACAATTGATGGCACAGTGGCTGCGTTTAATGGCATAGGACAGTTGTGACAATGGATGGCACAGTGGTTGCGTTTAATGGCACGGCACAGTGGTGACAATGGATGGCACAGTGGCTTTGTTTAATGGCATGGCACAGTGGTGACCATGGATGGCACAGTGACTGCGTTTAATGGCATGGCACTGTAATGCGAATTGATGGCACAGTGGCTGCATTTGATGGCATGGCACAGTGGTGCAAATTGATGGCACAGTGGCTGCGTTTGATGGCATGGCACAGTGGTGAAAATTAATGGCACAATGGCTGCGTTTGATGGCATGGAACAGTGGCTGCGTTTGGGCACAGTGAGACTGCAATTTTTTTTCCTTTGCACCCCCCCCCCCCCCAAAAAAAAATTGAGCACCAGCCGCCACTGCAGTTGATGTCAGAATAATGTACTGTGCAAAAGAGGGAACAGGTAGTATCTTGTGGTGTTCTGCCCTTAGAAGCGCAGGTCTATGTTTTGTGCTCTCTATATAAATCTATAATATAATATTTAATGCTAAAGGTGTTTTTTTGGAGGGGGGGGGGGTTGGTGGCATAGGCAGTTTGCTTTGAAGTCCCAGAACAGATGCATTAGATGGCGCAGTTACATTCAGCGCACAAAGATTTTAAACCCTCTATGCAGCTGAAGTAGGACAAGAAGACTCTATGGCTAATGGCATAGCCATTAAGCTATTTTCTAAAATCACATCTTAAATGGCAAGCAGTGCAGTGCCGGGCCAGGCTAAGGGGTAGGCCGAAGTGGTATTTGCCTTGGGCACCTCAGCAGGAGGGGAGCACAGAAATGGTAGGACCTGCAACCTATGCCCCTAAAGCAGTTCACAGCTTAAGTAGAGGGACATACTTTGGACTTGAGTCTTAATGGACCGCTGCCATGTGCATGTCACTTTTCCCGCATGGGAAACACAAGTTCAGTAGTCTACCAATCAGACTGGATTTACAATAGATTTATGTATAGCAAAACTTTCACTGATAAAATAGCACTTAGACATGTGACATTTGGTCGAAATTAGGTTTTTATGCCACTTATATAGGCTTTAATTAATTGTAATATCTAGCCTGGGTGCTGCCATTTTAAATAATTAAAGCATCTATATCTGAACCATATATTTTTTAAATTTTTTGGATAGAGCAAGGGAGGGTTATAACCCCTGTCAGATTTTGACATCTGTGTCCCATTGCAGAGATTTCCCTTCACTTCCTATGCCATAGCCAAACAGGAAGTGAGAGGAAATCCCTGCAAATTAAGAGAATTTCCTGGGGGGGCCCAGGTCACCAGAACCAGTCTACCAATTGGAAGATTTCCACTCTATTACTTTTCTGGGGACAACCCAAAATTTGTGATGACAATTGCCCGTTCATGCAATACTGTACCCACATTTAATATTTTTTTTTTTTTCACACGTGCTTTCTTTTGGTGGTATTTATTCACCACTGGGGTTTTACATTTTTTGTTATAAAAGCCGAAAAATCTGAAAAAATTAATGTTTTTCTTAGTTTCTGTCAGAAAATTTTGTAAATAAGTAATTTTTCTCCTGCACTGATAAGGAGGCACTGATAGGCGGCACTTATGGGCAATATTAGGCCGCACGGATAGGCGGCACTAATGAGCCGGCACTGAAAGGCAACACTGATGGGCACAGATTGGTATCACTGCTGGGTAGGGATGAGCTTCGTATTCAGGATCAGGAAGGAATTTTTTCCCCTCCTGTAGCAAATTGGATCATCGCTCTGCTGTTTTTTTTTCCTTCCTCTGGATCAACTGTGGGTATGGAGTTGGGTATATGTGATGTACTGTGTTTTTTATTTTGTTTATTTTTTTTTTTATGGTTGAACTGGATGGACTTGTGTCTTTTTTCAACCTGGCTAACTATGTAACTATGTAACTATGTATTCGAGTCGAACTCATGTTCAAATCGAACTTCTTTTGTTCGATCTTTCGTCGAATTACGACGGTTCGCGCCAAATTCGACTTACGTTTCACTGGCTGATGATTGGCCAAGCATGCACTATGACCCGCATGCTTGGCCAATCACAGCTTTCAAAAAACGGAGAGCCATAATTGGCCAAAGCCAGGGTGGCTTTGGCCAATTATGGCTCAGGGGGTTTAGTACACGACCCACACTATAAAAGGCCGCCTGCAGGTCGGCCTTGTGTAGTGTGTTGCGGTGGTTGAGAGAGACGGAGTGTCATTTTTTGCAGCTAGATAGAGCAGGCTGGCAGGCAGTCTAGTCAGTTAAAGTTACAGTGTGTAGAGGATATATATGCATCCCAGGTGTTGTACATATATTTATATACTGTATAGTATAGCTAGATCAGCTCTTCCTAATTTACTGGCAGGCAGGTGATTGTGCTAGCTGCAGTATTCTCACGTGGTATATTGCCTGTGTCCTCTGCAGTGTGCACCATAAAGCTACGTGGTGTGTGTACTGCCTTTGTCCTCTGTAGTTTGCACATAAAGCTACTTGGTGTGTACTGCCCGTGTCCTCTGCAGTTTGCACCTAAAGCTACGTAGTGTGTACCGCCCGTGTCCTCTGCAGTGTGCACCTAAAGCTACGTGGTGTGTGTACTGTCTGTGTCTGTGCTATTTTTCTCAATGATTTTCATCCATATTGCAGGGACCAGACATTACATTAACCCTTTTGCACCGAGCGTACGCATATATGTGTCCTCGGCTTTTGTTGTTTAGAGCCGGCGATTGGCTATCCAGATATAACAACCGATGCTGCTAAAAGCCGCTCGTTTTGTTATGCGGGATGGGACATCCCCCCGCCGCCTCTCGCCGCTCTGACCGGGCCTTCCGTCCCACAGGGAGACCCGATCCTTTATCCGGCACCTCCTGTGTCCAGGCGCAGACTGAAACTAATGTTGTTATAAACGGCTTTGATTCAGTCTCGGCAATGTTAACACGGAAGCGACGTAATGCCGTCACTTCCGGGTTTCTCGCCTGCCAATGGATTTAAAAAAGTACACAGTATTCAGAATCGCTGTTTTCGGCGACCTGAATACTTTGAAGTACAAAGGAGGGAATGGGGGTCTTTTAGACCCCCGATCACTCCATAAAGAGTACCTGTCACCACCTATTACTGTCACAAGGGATGTTTACACACATGTTTTAAATATGCAAATTGTAGACTTGAAATGCCCCCCCCCCCCCAACTATGGGCTGTTGTGGCTATAGTTAAACCCTTCAGTTTAATCTGTGTGTATGATCCCCAGATTATAAAATTTTCATTGCATGGATTGGTATTTTCTATTTAGGCCATTAAAGTCAACGCTGACAGCTAAAACCGTGCACATGTGTGAGCAAGCCCTATTATTGTCACCCCTCTGATAAGCAATACATGGTGGATTGCTTTTTAGAGGGCGTTTGACAGGCAGTGAGAAGGCGACATACCCTCAACTGCTTCCTCAATGCCTTTTTTATCCCTCAAAATGTGTTTAGGTGGGCAGCTGGGGGTAGGAAAATTACAGCTCAACCACCTGCTTTTACTGCCCCCCACCCCTTTTCCTGGCCACCAGTGTAAACAAGCCACAAGTCATGTCATGCAGTGTTGCCAATCGTCAGTATTTTTACTGGCAACCAGTACAAAACAGGACATTTTCTCCTCCCAGTAAAAGTAAAAGGTTGCCGGTAAAAAATTAAGGCTGTGATGCTCGGCTTGTTCCAGAGCCGTTTGAGACCATCTAAGTGCCTGCTACAGTGTGATCAGGCAGCTCTGGGCATGTCCTGTGATGCCATGGTGCAATGGAGCCAAGAAGAGCAGCCAGAGCCTCATGAGCGGGTCTGCGATATGGGAGCAAGGCAGGCTGGGACCAGGACCGTCTGTGCTGTTTAGACTGGAGGGACCACTCAGCTTGGAGAGAGACTGTCACTGTGAGTCAGGAGGGAGCATGTAGTGTCAGTGAGGTCTCAACATCTGTGCTGCTGCATACTGCTGTCAGTGTCACTGTGACAGTCCATTTATTGTGTGTGTGCCGGCATTCTAATTTCTTGCCCTCCTGAGACCTGTTCCTAAACTACTTATTTACTATAACAAAAATAAAATAAGAAATATGTTTTTTTGCCTTATTATCTACCTTAAATCACATTGCTAATTGCATATTGTATTTGTTTGTAGCCTAAATACTCTAATTTACACTTATGACTGCAATTTTGTAACTATTGGAAGTGCCAGTAAAAACTTGCCAGTGCCAGTAAATTTTGGGTGTTTCAGTTAATTTCAATCTGTTAGGTTGGCAACACTGTCAAGACATCTGTACATATTACTAGTTATCTGGATGTCACTGTAGGTGGGAATTGTGGGTCCTACATTTTGGGAATGTGTAGTGGTGGAGAAATTGTAATCGTGTTAATTTTTCCATTAGGGTTTTTTAGCTATGTCACCAGTGGCTTTCAGCGGAACAGTGTTTTTCACGATCAAGTTCTATTTTTAAAAAATAGTTCCAATTCAGTTGCGTAAATAGAGTTTATCTTCCCCTTTTGGGTTTACGGTTTGGACAATAGAACATTTCGAGGAATGTGGAATTGTGTGCATTGAGTTTAACTGGAGGAGGCCATCTCTTTTGTTGTGTCACTTTTCTTCTTCTTTTTTTTTTTCTTTCTCTATAAAGTTTAATTGTAGGAGGGAATATAAGTTTCCTAGAATCCAACCACTTACATTGGTAAATGTCAAAGTATGATTTGAGTTTGCCTTCACAGATCTGTATTTAGAAGTGTATTTTTGTCTCTGTTTTATTTGCTTTCCAATCTGAATTTTATAAATGTGAGAAAAGGTTTCATAATAAATACAAACTATGCATCAAATCCCATTGGTATCCTTGAATAACTAGGTCCTATTTAGTCTAGGTTCTGGTTATAGCAAATTGTCCTTTTTATCATGGTTCTGTTCTGTCAGACATTCTGTGACCAGCATAAAGAAGGCTGTTTTGAACGTTAATTCCTATTCATATAAAAAAAAAAAACTTTCTGGCCCGTTGTTCAATTCTATTTGCAATGGCATGTGTGAGAATGGTAGGGCACTGAGTTTAATTGCTTATTCAGTTCATATCAAAGCTCCCTTTGTTCGGAAGAAGCTGAACCAGCGCTGGTCTTTCTTTAAAGCTGAGCTTCAGGCATGCCACTAAATAAAACATAAAACATATAAAAAATATACATTGACTGTCATATCTGTTAAATGATTTGCAACTCTGTTCAGCCAGGAACCCCTGCCAGACAGCACAGCCAGGTTCCTAAATTGGGAGTTGACTCCCATGCATGAATTTTACTGTACTGTAAATATCTCCTAAACGTGCATTGCTTAAGAGATATTTACTGTAGTTGCAGCCGATGGCAACACTGTTGCATGCACTTTAAAGGCATGCAATACCTGTGTCATTCCTTCAGGGTCCTGTGCCATAAACAGTGGCTCTCACGCAGGGGAGGACTGACAACTCATGGGGCCCCTGGGCAATAGAAGATTATGGGGCCCCCGGGCTTACAGAGGGCCACTACGCCAGGAGGCAGGGCAGCTAAAATCCCTGGATTTTCACATCACAAGTATGTCAGTTTCAGACATATCAGGGACAGATGTAAAGATTTTTACATACTGTCCCTGGTTTTATTGAACCTGGAAACCCTGGTGCCCGAGAGCTCCAATGGTCAGTCCGCCCCTGCTCTCGCGTGCATGTGCGAGAGTGACGTCATCGTGGCACCAGCCACTCACACAGTCTAAATCAGCAAACCCAGAAGGAAGACCAGAGAAGATGGAGTTGTCTTCAGTGGTAACAGCACGCCGCTAGAGAGCTTTCTTTGTGCACTATGTTCAATGTGCATAAGTGGTGGCCCACTCATTAGGGGCACAGGGGCCGCCCTTCCAATCCATGCACCCGAACACTAATCTCTATGCAGGCGCTGGACGCATGGATTTCAATGTGTTTTTTTGTTCTTTTGATGATTAGAGCCTGAGGCTATAATTGGCTTTAAAAGCATGGGCTCAGGGTGCAGAGCACTGCACTCCGAGCCCACCCACTTGTGTGAAATTAGCGATTGACCCATTGAAATGAATGGGGCTCCTGAACGTGATGAACATTGATGCAGGACATGTTACTGTAATAAAACCAGGGTGGAAAGTTGTGAAGGAGTCCTAAAAGACAGATGCTGGCGAAACTTGTTTGGTCATCTTCTAGAAGCTCTTTCATATGAGTCTGCCATGTATCTGCTATATAAACACACCTCTATGTTCACCTATGTGGCCATTCACACATAGGTATTTAGGCTCGATTCACACCTAAGCATAGTGCAGCGACTGCTGCTGCACCACATTTTTTTTTTCGCTTTTCTTTATTTTTTTTGTGGTGCTTTTTGGAGCAGCACCATTCATTTGAACAGGCCTCCCTCCACTCCAAAAACGCTTATGTAGCAAATCTTGGCACAGAGCTTGGAGCGTTTGGCGTTGCAATCTTTTTAGCAATTTTGCACGTTTTATCGTTCGACAATCGCGGCAAAAGTGAATAATCGCAAGAGAAGAAATAATGGCACTGCAAATGGGTCCCATGTTTTGGCGCAATTCTGAAATTGTGGACAGAATCGCACTATTCCATATTTGATTCCAGTATGCTCATATGTAAACACAGGCTTACAGGTGTATTAGAAGATGAGCGTTTTACAGGCAGAAAAAAACCCATCGCCGGTGCTTTCAGGAGAGAAGTGTTTGAGCAGAGAAAACGGTGAACATGAACACACATAAACACCCATACATTCTAAACATGTTTACATGCCTTTGTACGTTAATGCATTCTAATGGTCATAATATTGCATTAATGCCAAATGTGCAAATGCACATAAATGCGTATGCAATACAGTTTTAACTTGTTTTTTTTGGGCAGCTTTTCTCTTGCCCAGCAAATGCTTAGTGTGCACGAGGCCTATGTGGTGGCTGCATTAAATGTATTTAATTTTTTTATTCAGGCCTTTTTTTCCATGTCATTTTTACCTGGTGATCCAGGCAGTAGCAAACTTCCTGTCTTAGGGTGTCTCTATTCTGGATATGGGAGAAACAAAGACACCCTGTCAGCCAACATTGTCAGTTTGGAGAGAGGCTATTATTAGACTAGGAGATTTAGTTGAGCTTGACTTATTAATTAAAGCTGCCAAAGAAACTTTGAAAAATAACACTTACTGGCCAGATCAAAGGTTAAAAAAAGAATAGAATTCTTAAAAAAAGAAACTAATGCAGTCGCCACATTTAAAGTACACTTTTTTTGTTTTTTGGTCTAATACATCTTCCAGAAAAATTTCATTATAGAAGAAAATCCTTTGGAAAAACCTGAATTGCTTTGGATGACGATGTCAATGTATGGTCAGCACAACTGGAATTCATCTGTCAGAATAACTTTTACACACCAAGAGTGGAAGTGTTCCTGAGTGTCATCATTTTGTTGGCACCCACAGTTGTTTCACTCATTGAAACACACGTGACTGCTTTACACTGTGACTTTTAGTTCTTTAAATATGTACATTTGTTTTTATTTTTTTTATTTTTTATTTTTTTACTGAAATATTTCCTAGGGCCATGGAACTGTTTTACCCAGACTTTATTCACCGAGCTCACTTAACCTCCTTAGCGGTAATCCCAAGTGTGGCTCGAGGTGAATTTTCACTTCCAAAAGCGGTAACCCCGAGCCACACTCGGGATTGCATCGCAGGATCCATGTACAGGTTACTTACCTTGTTCCCTGGATCCTGCAATGTCTCCCCGCTGTGTCTGCGATCTATGTCCTCCTCCGCTCGATTCACAGTGCCTGAGTACCAAGCTCCTTTCCCGTCGAGCGTTGCGACGCATTGGGGACGGAGTTCGGCGCCAAATTAAAAACAAAAACCACAGTATAGATACAGTAAACTGTAATCTTACAGATTACAGTACTGTATACAATTATTTCACATCCCTTTTGTCCCTAGTGGTTTGTCCAGTGACCTGCATGCACTTTTATATTATAAATCGTTTTTTTTCTGCATGGAAACTGTAGATTGTCAATAGCAACCAAAAAGTGTCCCTTTACGTCAAAAGCGCTTTTTTTACTACCACTTCAGACTCAACCACAGCATGAGACCTGCTCATGATTTTATTCATGAATTCCGTCTCTACCTTGGTTTCGCATCATTGTGGTATTCAGAATGTTAATTTATATCTTTATCATATACTTCATTTTTTTTTTAAATATATATATTTATTATTATTGTTATTTAATTCTTAGAACTTTTTGGTCATAATTCCACTAACCGTGTTTGGAGGAAGAAGAATGATGAGTACCATCCCAAGAACACCATCCCTACTGTGAAGCATTGGGGTGGTAGCATCATGCTTTGGGGGTGTTTTTCTGCACATGGGACAGGTCGACTGCACTGTATTAAGGAGAGGATGACCGGGGCCATGTATTGTGAGATTTTGGGCAACATCCTCCTTCCCTCAGTTAGAGCTTTGAAGATGGGTCGAGGCTGGGTCTTCCAACATGACAATGACCCGAAGCACACAGCCAGGATAACCAAGGAGTGGCTCTGTAAGAAGCATATCAAGGTTCTGGCGTGGCCTAGCCAGTCTCCAAACCTAAACCCAATAGAGAATCTTTGGAGGGAGCTCAAACTCCGTGTTTCTCAGCGACAGCCCAGAAACCTGACTGATCTAGAGAAGATCTGTGTGGAGGAGTGGGCCAAAATCCCTCCTCCAGTGTGTGCAAACCTGGTGAAAAACTACAAGAAACGTTTGACCTCTGTAATTGCAAACAAAGGCTACTGTACCAAATATTAACATTGATTTTCTCAGGTGTTCAAATACTTCTTTGCAGCTGTATCATACAAATATAGTTTAAAAAATCATACATTGTGATTTCTGCTTTAAGTAGCAGTTGCTTCTCTGGCTTACAGGTTTTTACTGGCGTGCCCAAAACATAATCCAATTGTTGCGCAGCTGACCATAGAGGTTCTCTGAGACCTGGTTATCTCTGATCTCCTCTATGGTCTTGGAGGATAAGAGCAACATCACTTCTGGTCTTTTTAAGCAAAAGATCCAAATAGTTTTTTGGATCTTTTGCTTTTACAGGTAGAGGAGAATTTTGGGGTCTTATTGACCCCAGATATCTCCATAAAGAGGATGTCATCCCTTATTTATATTACAAGGAATGTTTAATTCCTTATAATAGCAAAACATAAATAAAAAAAGTAGTTCAAAAATGTTTAAGGGGACAATCTAAAAAATAAATAATAATAAAAAAAGTAAAGCACCCCCATCTGTCTGTGCACAGAAGCAAACGCATATGTAAGTGGCGTATACCCATGTGGGGTATCGCTGCGAACATTAAAAATCAGAGAAATAATTTGAGCACTAGTCCTCCTTTTGTACCTTTTTTAAACAAGTAACCTGTAGAAAATGTATAAGCGTCGCCTATGAAGGTTTTTATGTATCGAAAGCTTGTCGCCTTTCCACGAGCGTGAGCAATTTTTAAGTGCGACATGTTGGGCATCTGTTTACTCGGTGTAACATAATTTTTTATATTTTACAAAAAAATTGGGTATATATTATGGGATTTTTTTTATCAACTTATTAACGTTTATTTGTTCCAAAAAAATTGCAATCGAAAAACCACTGCGTAAATACCATGTGACATAAAATATTGCAACGATAGCCATTGTGTCTAGGGTCTCTGCTAAAACAAAAATATGTAATGTTTGTGGGTTATAAGTAATTAATTTTCTAGCAAAAAATACTGATTTAAATTTATAAACAAAAAGTGCCAGAAAAGGCTTAGTCGACAAATGGATAAATTATTTTTTATTCATTTTTTGATAACTATAAAAATCGATTCTTTGTAGTATTCCCAATTCATTTTTTGTCACAAAACATTGAATCGGTGGATTTAATTTAATATGATTAAAATCACTTTGCAGAGATCTATGTCTATTTCTGTAATCTGTGTTCAAGTACATCCACTGTTGTTCAATGTTTTTGGAGAAAGTTGGGGTCTGTGTCACCACTTAGTAGACTTTTTACTTCTTTACTGGTTACCTGAATTGAAATTAGGATTGAAAATCTTGGACAATGACAAAAGCAATGAACTTTTTGGGAACCTCATGTGTTTTGCTCGTGCTTTTGCCCTCCTTGGGAAAATTCCCCTCACTTCCTGTAAGGTTAATGGGAGATGATGAGGGGAAATCTGCCCACTGGATACATAGCTATAAAAAAATACAAAAGTTCTAAGCCTTGCAAAATTTATCACACTAAACTTAAAGTGTTGGCCTAAACCACTTGATGCCAAGTTCTTTATTTGAAAAAACAGCACTTATTCTCATGGCTAGCTTCAATCAAATGTAATTCCCTATTTTTAGTACTCTTTATCCCTGATTTTTTGCTGATGTAATTGGCTGTTGATTTTTGTATGTGAAAATATGTATATTGCACATAAAGAGTTGATTGTTTCTTAATATCCAAATTCATGAAAATGTGTCTTGGGATGTGATGGGATACAGTGTCTTGAAAAAACATTCATACCCCATGAAAATTTCCACATTTTTTCATGTTACAAGCAAAAATGTAAATGTATTTTATTGGTATTTTATGTGATCGATAAACACAACGTGGCACATAATTGTGAAGTTGAAGGAAAATGATAAAAGGTTTTCAAAGTTGTTTAGAAATAAATATGTGAAAAGTGTAGCTTGCGTTTGTATTCATCTCCCCTGAGTCAATACTTTGTAGAACCACCTTTCGCTGCAATTACAGCCGCAAGTCTATTTGGGTATGTCTACCAGCTTTGCACATCTAGAGAGTGACATTTTTGCCCATTCTTCTTTGCACAATAGCTTTTGTCTGTCAGATTGGATTGAGAGGGTCTGTGAACAGCCATTTTCATGTCTTGCCATAGATTCTCAATTGGATTTTGGTCTGGAGTTTGACTGGGCCATTTTAACACATGAATATGCTTTGATATAAACTGTTCCAATGTAGTTCTGGCTGTATGTTTAGGGTCGTTGTGCTGCTGGAAGGTGAACCTCTGCCCCCTCTCAAGTCTTTTGCAGACTCTAACAGGTTTTCTTCTAAGATTTCCCTGTATTTGGCTCCATCTATCTCCCCAATAACTCTGACCAACTTCCCTGTCCCTGCTGAAGAAAATCATCCCCACAACATGATGCTGCCACCACCATGTTTTCTGGTGGGGCTGGTGTGTTCAGGGTTATGTGCAGTTTTAGTTTTCTGCCACACATAGGGGTTGATTTACTAAAGGCAAATAGACCGTGCACTTTGCTCCAGAGCTTAGTAAATGTTTAGAAGCTCTGCTGACTTTCACCATCCAATCACGTGCAAGCAAAAATGCATTTTTTTTTCCTTGCATGTGATTGGGTATTCTTTGCAAAGTGGAGCTTTACCTTACTTACTAAGCTTTGGAGAAACTGCACTTGGAAGAGTGCAACTGCACTTTGCAAAGTTTATTTGACTTTAGTAAATCAACCCCACAGTGTTTTTTGCTTTTAGGCCAAAAAGCTCAATTTTGATCTCATCTGACTAGAGCATCTTCTCCCACGTGTTTACTGTGTCCCCCAGATGCAGTTTTGTGGCAGTGTTGAATTGTAAATCTGATAACTTACTACACATATTCACTGGCTAGTTGTACACTTGCAGAGCACTTGAAGTTCTAGTTGACACTTTTACAATTTGTAGCAAATTTGCATGGCAAGTCTCTAGCAAGAGCAAAATTGCAGTGGTGAATCTACATTGAGAGCTCAGCAAGTCTACAGCATGAAAATTCAGCCACAGTGACCCCTATTGCACAACATGGCTGAACCAGAACTTGCAGCAGACTTGGAGAATGTTTGCAAAGAAAGTTGATCTGAAATCATGCAATGTGGACTTGCTGCAATTGTGCAACAAACTTGTGAAGCCACGCAAGTCTAGCAATAGCTTAGCAAGTCATTTTCAAACTTGCAGCACAATTGCTTGCTAACTGGGATGGCTTCTCACAAACTGCAAACGGGACTTCATATGGCTTTCTTTTAACAATGGCTTTCTTCTTGCCACTCTTGCATACAGGCAAGGTTTGTGGAGTACACAACTAATAGTTGTGCTGTGGACAAATTCTCCCACCTGAGCTGTGGATTTCTGCAGCTCCTCCAGAGGTACCATGGGCCTCTAGGTTGTTTCTCTGAGTAATGCTCTCCTTGCGTGGCCTGTCCGTTCTGGAGGACAGCCATATCTTGGTAGGTTTGCAGTTGTGCCATACTCTTTCTATTTTTGGATGATGGATTGAACAGTGTTCCTTGTGTGATGTTTTTTTATAACCTAACCCTGCTTTAACCTTCTCCACCACTTTAACCCTGACCTGTCTGGGGTGTTCCTTGACTTTCATGATGCTGTTTGTTTATGAAGGTTCTCTAACAAACCTCTGAGGGCTTCATAGAACAGCTGTGATACTGAGATTAAATTACACATGTGGGCTCTAATTACTTATTAGGTGACATCTGAAGGCAATTGTTTCCACTAGATTTTAATTAGGGGTATCAGAGTAAAGGGGACTGAGTACAAATGCACGTCACACTTTCAGATATTTATTTGTAAACAAAAAACATTTTATAATTTTCCTTCCACTTTGTGTAGGTCTATCACATAAAATCCCAATAAAACACATTTACATTTTTGGTTGTAACATGACAAAATGTGGAAAATTTCAAGGGGTATGGATATTTTTTTAAAGGCACTCTATGTGTTCAAAAATGTTAGTGCTAAAAAAAATATTTTTCTTATCATAGACCGTTGGAAGCTAATGACTTATTTATGCTATTATTCAGCAATATAACTGTTTTCCAGTGTCTACCGTAACATTATGAGATTTTTTTTTTTTTTTCAAATGCAAAGGTATTTGAAAATGTGGTAATTTCAGGAGGTTATAACCGAACACAGAGCATACTTTTCTCCTGTGTCTACATTGGAAGTATTATCCCCACTTCCTGTGTGGTTACTGAGATGGGAAGCAATGAGAAATCTCCCCAAAATATGCACAGCAGTAAAACCAGGGCTGGTGCAAGGATTTTCGACACCCTAGGCGAAGCCTCATTTTGACGCCCCCCACCATTCGCTCCGCTCCTCACTGAGATTTTTGTGGTGCCTCTTCACTTATTTCTTTGGCCGTGGTCCACATGCTTGCACATGTGCCTCTGGACCCAGCTAAAAGACAACTAGAAGGATGGCACCGGCTCGCTTCCTCACGCCAGCCGTGGTCCACAGGCTAGAGCAGTATACAGAGAGCCCAACTGTGTAACTGACTGCCTGTACGAGCAACAAATACACTAACAATGCTAGGTTCCTAGTAAAAAAAAAAAAATGCAAATTTTTTGATCTGCATTTATTTTTATACAAAACTGGATTTGAACCTCCACACCTCAAATCACCCCAATTCCTGTATTTTTAGGTCTAATATTACCCCAATTCTACCACCTTTACACCTCAGATCACCTAATCACTGTATCATCCTGAACACATGTTCCCCTCTGCACCCCCCCCCCCAACTTTGTTCCCTTTAAACCCCCCCCCCACACACACATCAGTTCCTATATGTACCCCCTGCACATCTGTTCCTTCCCCCACACAATCAGTTCCTCTTTGTAACCCCCCCCCCCAACACACACACACATCTGTTCCCCCTCTGTACCCTGCTGCACATCTGCCCCCCACAAACACCAGTTCCCACTCTGTACCCCCCTACACACACACACACACACCTGTCTCCCCCACACCAGTTCCCACTCTGTACCCCCTGCACATCTGTCCCCCACACCATTTCCCACTATGTACCCCCTGCACAACCGGTACCCCCCACACCAGTTCCCACTCTGTACCCCCCTGCACATCTGCCCCCCCACACATCAGTTCCCACTCTGTACCCCCCTACACACACCTGTCTCCCCCACACCAGTTCCCACTCTGTACCCCTCTACACACACACCTGTCTCCCCCACACCAGTTCCCACTCTGTACCCCTCCACACACACATATGTCCCCCCCACATCAGGTCCCACTCTGTCCCCCCATGCACATCTGCCCCCCCACTCTGTCCCCCCCCAGTCCCCACTCTGTACCCCCCCACACACACCAGGTCCCACTCTGTACCCCCACACATACACACCTGTCCCCCCCCACACACACCAGGCCCCACTCTGTACCCCCCCCCCCCCACACACACACATGTCTCCGACAACACCAGTTCACACTCTGTACCCCCCCCCCACACACACACACACAATCTGCCCCCCCACATGTTCCCACTCTGTACCCCCCACACACACAATCTGCCCCCCCCCACACGTTCCCACTCTGTACCCCCCCACACACAATCTGCACCCCCCACACGTTCCCACTCTGTACCCCCCACACACACAATATCCCCCCCCACTCTTTCCCACTCTGTACCCCCCACACACACAATCTGCGGCTTGCATGTAGGGCTTCCATCTCACCCGCCCTGGCTAGTTCAACAGCAACTTCCACCATCAATCGTCAAGCAGCACTTCCGGCCAGCTGCTGTCCCAGCTCTCTCCCCTCATCTCACTGCCGCTTCTACAGCGCTGCAGGCTGGGAATAGCGTTCTGAAGGTGATGTCTTCACAGGCGCAACCCCCCCCCCCCCCCAGCCTAGCGGCTGGCGCCAAAGGGAAGTTTTTTTCAAAAATTCCGGTCCAGGAGGTATTTTGATGATCCGAATCCCCAGCGAATGGCTGGGGATCCGGATTTTGCCGCTCCCCCTACCCTGGCGCTCTAGGCAGCCGCCTGACTTGCCTATGCCTAGCGCCGGCCCTGAGTAAAACGTGACTAAGTCTTGCCTGCTCCTTCCAAATAATAAAAAAAAACTTTGAGTGTTAATGTTAGGTCATACATTCTAATGAATAACAATTTCCACGATAATTGTTAGTGCATTGAAGTTTAAAACAGAGGTTTGCATTGTGAAACAGCTGAGAATTTTCAGCATCTTGTGCAATGGTTGTTCTTGAATTTGCATGTCACGCTCGGCTGGCTTTGTGCTAAGTTAGGACTTCCTAAAAGTTATTTTTGTTTTTAAATGAACCATGACACTGTGTCTGAAAATTTTTCATGAAGTGGAATATCTCTCAGCTGGCATCTGGTAAATCTTCATTGCAATGGAAACGTCAATTTATTTTTCCAATTTGTAATTCTGATGAAATATTGCAACAAATATCTATGAAAATATTTCCAAAACACTAACTTTTTTAATTTTCCAAATTTGGAGTGGCTGTATTGGTGGACACAGGTTTACTAGGTTTATGCCCAAAGGGGCAAAGTTTTCAATTGTCCCCAATTTTTTAAATTTGTCTTTGAACTTTCAGATGCGACAATGCACTCTAAAAACTTTTTTTTTCTCTTTTCGTCCATGGACGGACACAGCCTCTGTAAATCTGGATTTGTGGGTTATGTTCCTGTTCTATAGGAGAGGACTAGGCAGAACATGTTGGATATTTAAATACATGTTACTTTAAACAGAGTTGAACAGCCCCACCCAGGGGGCGGTCCCTTCAGACATAACCCTTTGCCCTGCAGTCAGCAGCTCAGTTTTTTTCTGCCTAGTTCATGAAGAGGACCTGGCTCCCTTTGGACTGATTTTTTTATTATTTTACTTATTTTTATTAGGGCTGTTACTGTCAAAATGTTTGTGTTTGATTAATCGATGTTTTTTAAAATCGATTAATCGACTAATTTTGATTAATTATAACGCACATACAGATCCAATTACTTTTAGATGAACTCCTTGCAGGCCGATTCCCAGTACCAACCACTGGAAAAATGGATAGCAGGATACAAAAAATACACACAGGCAGTGCTCAATGGGAATAGCATTAAAACTTTCATAGTCTTCAAGTAGGTAACAAAATAAATATTGCACTGGAGATAAAATCGATATAGCTACATAAACTGTAAAAATGGTGCGAGTAATACCAAACGGTAGCAAAAGCAGTCATAAAAACATGTAGCTAAGTATGATACTGGTATAAAAATAGGTAAACGATACCACTGCTGAATCCAGATGAGGAGAGGTTAACATCAGTCCGTCGGCATGTAGATGTCATGTTGATAGAGGGAAGTGTAACAGCCCTTGCGTGTGGCAGATAGTAAGGTCCTGCCGACATGCAGATATGAAGGCACAGCAAAGGAGCCCTTCAGATGGACATGGCAAGCCCCGCCGGTGTCCGCGACGTCACCGGATCTCCGATGGAACTCCCTGAAGGCCCAGGAGCTGGCGGAAAGGTGAGTACCAATCAAAAGAATTTTGATCGATCAAAAAAATTAAAGATTAATCAATGAATTAATAGTTAATTTCCACAGCCCTAATTTTTATGATTTTATTTTTAAAAATCTTCTATCAACTACCAGCTGGGTGACAGGCTGGATATTATAGATCCTTGTAGTCCCCCCCAGTCCAGCCATCGAGCTTGAGCAGATCTTAGCAATGCGCTGGGTCGGCCACAACATGCCCCATGGCTCCAGGGGTGGCCTGTGAGCTATATGCTCCAGGGTTCACATATGACTGGGCTGCTTGCTGTTTCAGTCACAGTGGACGACATTATTAAGGATGTCACTGGAGGTAAGAGCACACTTCTCCCTCAGTCCTCTAAGGGGAAGGAGCCAGGCCGTAAGCCGGGGCCTTCCTTTTCCATGCAGAAGCGGTATTTTCCTCAGTCAGGACCTGCGGGCAGATCCTCCCAGACTGACAAAGGTCCAACTGGGGGACAAAATCATCCCTGGGTGCGCAAGCCAAACAAGCTGGCAAAAAAGCCTGCTACCGCATGAGGTTTTACCCCCGCCTGACTCATGGGTGGGGGGACGGCTTTGCGGGTTTTCAGATCGGTGGACCTCCCTGCTCTCCGACCAGTGGGTCTGCGAGGTGGTCACTTCAGGGTACGAGATAGTTTCTTTCCTATCTACCAAACAGATTCTTTCCCTCAAATCTTCCTCTTCTCCCGACTCATCGGTCTGCCTTAATGGGGGCAGTACAAGACTTACTGAGGTGCAGGGTAATTTTACTGGTGCCACTACAAGAAAGGTTTCAGGGATTCTACTCAAATCTGTTTGTGGTACCAAAGAAGGATGGAGTCCGTCCAATCTTGGATATCAAGGCCCTCAATGCCTTTGTAAAGGTTCGAAAGTTCAGGATGGTCCTCGTGGTCGCAGAGGCTACATGGACGTCCAATCAGGATCCAGTCAGACAACGTCACGGCGGTGGCTTATGTCAACTATCAGGGGGAAACAAGGATGACGTCAGAGGTCACTCACATCCTGTGGTGGGTGGAAAGGAGCGTGCCGGCTCTGTCAGACGTTTACATTCCGCGCGTAGAAAACTGGCAGGCGGACTACCTAAGTCGCCAGATGCTGGATCAAGGTGAATGGTGGTTACATCCAGAGGTGTTTTAACTTCTGGCTTCTCGACTCAATTGCAAGGTGTCGAGGTTCGTGGCCAGGTGGAGAGATCCCTGGGTAGACGCGTCAGACGCATTGGTGGCCCCGTGGAGTTCGTATCTGCTAAATTATGCCTTTCCCTCACTGAAGTTGCTTCCTTGTCTGCTCCGCAGAGTGGAGACCAAGGGGATCCCGGTGATTCTAATCGCTCAAGATTGGCCCCGGCGTCCCTGGTACGCCGACCTCGTGTGCCTTGTGGCGGATGCACCCTGGCGGCTGCCAATGCGGGAGGACCTTATGTCTCAAGGTCCCATACTTCATCCTGCTTTACAGTCGCTGGCTTTACCAGCATGGCTATTGAAAGCCAGGTACTAAAGGACCGAGGTCTGTCAGATTCGGTCATCTCAACCATGCTGAGGGCGCGAAAGTCATCTTCTCAGAAGATCTACCATCACACTTGGAAGGCCTACATCTCTATGTGCGAAGAGATGGAGTGGCGCCCACTGGCTTATTCAGTTTCCAGGGTCCTGCTGTTTTTACAGATTTCAGCCTTGGTTGTTTTCTTTCAACGACACTTGGCAACCCATTCACTGGTGGGTATGTTTTGTGTAGGGGGTTCGACATGTGATTCCCCAATTAGACCACTGCTTCCTCCATGGGATTTGAATCTGGTGCTCTCGGCTCTTCAGAACATCTGAGAAATTCCTCTCTTGACACTATCTCAGAAAGTGGCCTTTCTGGTGGTGATTACATCTGTCAGATGGGTTTTTGAGTTGGTGGCCTTGTCTTCCAGGTCAACTTAAGGGGCAGGAGCCTCCCTTTCCTGTTACGGCGCATTCGACCAGGGCTATTGGTGCCTCCTGGGCTTTCCGACATCAAGTCTCTCAGGTCTGTAAGGCGGCGACTTGGTCGTCCGTTCACACATTTTCCAAATTTTACGAGGTTGATGTGAGTGCATCTTTAGATGGTTCCCTCGGTCGCAAGGTTTTGCAGGCAGTTGTTTAAAGTTGCATCTCCTCCGTTGAGGAGCTCTGTTTGTTTGGGGTGAGGTTAGTTTTTGATTGCTTTTCCCATACCTCGTTTTTTTAAACTGTTTCGGGACGTCCCACAAGTCAAGATTTACAGAGAAAAGAGAAAAGAGAAAATAGGATTTTTTGTACTCACCGTAAAATCCTTTTCTCTGTCGTCCATGGATGGACACAGCACCCACCCCTCCTTTTTAAGTTTGTATTGCTTTTTACGAACTGAGCTGCTGACTGTGGGGTGGAGGGTTATGTCTGGAGGGACCGCACCCTGGGTGGGGCTGTTAAACTCTGTTTAAAGTAACATGTATTTAAATATCTAACATGTTCTGCTAGTCCTCTCCTATAGAACATGAACATAACCCACAAGTCAAGATTTACAGAGGCTGTGTCCGTCCATGGACGACAGAGAAAAGGATTTTACGGTGAGTACAAAAAAAACATTACGGCGGTATTGCCGCGATTTCCCATTGTTTTCAATGGGAAGGAGCGGTATACATGCCGTTCCTCTCACCGCTCCAAAGATGCTGCTGACAGGAGATTTTTTTATCTCCCGCCAGCGCATCGCCTCAGTGTGAAAGCCCTCGGGCTTTCACATTGAGGATGCAGTGAAGGAGTTTTTCAGGCGGTATAGCAGCGCTATTTTTAGCGCTGTACTGCCTGAAAAACTTAGTGTGAAAGGGGTCTTACTGTCATGGTTGTTAAGGCATCCTTAACCGATGGGTTATCAGCTGTCAGTGGGTTACCCACTGAAAAAATTGCTCGCATTTTAAAAAATCTAAGAAAATTAATGCAGGGTGCCCTCCCAATCAATACCAGTCTCTTTGGGTCTGGAATGGATTTTTAGGTGGAACTCCCACGCCAAAAAAATAAAATTGTGCATGGGGTTCCCCCAAAATCCATACCGGTCCCTTATCGGAGCATGCAGCCTGGCTGGCCGGGACAGGGGGGACAAGTGAGCAACCCCCCCGAACCATACCAGGAAACATGCTCTCAACATGGGGGGGTGCTTTTGGGCTGGAGTGCTTTGGGACAGGGGGGCTCCCCCCCCAAAGCACCTTCTCCCCATGTTGATGAAAAGGGGGGCTCCCCCTTGTCCCCATTTCCTGCTGTGACTGACACTCGCCAAGAGAAAGTAATCAGAATAATTTTCAAGACACAGTGCAATGACAGAGGTTCTAACTTTGCATACAAATGTGTTGCCTTGAAATATGCTGATAGGAGGAGGGCACAATCAGCAAAGGAATGACCTCATCAGTAGTCTGCTACTCTTTCACTATACAGTCATCAGGCTGGGAGGTGGACAAAATAAACAATTGTATTCCTAAAGCGTAACTCAAATTTTGTTAAAAAAAAAAAAAAAAAAACATTCCCCTCCTGGGTGATTTATGTACATTGCAAGGATTATAACAAACAATGTTGTAGATTCCTCCTTTTTTGTTATTCTGAAGAAATTCCTGTTTGTTCCTCTGTGCTGAGTGGGTCTAATAGGAGTGGTTTCATAATTATCTATCAGCTATGCACCTGCACAGCACTAATGAGGAAATCTGCTGGGCTTGCATCCCTTTAGACATGTTACTATTGGGAGTATCTGACCTAAAATGACCGTTTTGTTGCAGCGGATGTTTCTGGGGGGAGTTCTGTACACATTCTGTGTACAGAACAACTCCAGGTAGCCATATTGCATTGCATTTACAGAAAATTAGAGTGACTGCACATTGAAAAGGAAAGGTTATTTTTAAGAACATTCAATTACAATATGACTTGTGTTGCAATTCTATATGCTATATTATTTTTTCGTTATTTACATTTTTTTTTTACCCACGAAAGTGCAGTTACCATTTAATTGTATGTTGTGTTGTTTAGCTGGTTGTGCTATGTGAGGGGGCTGTGTACACCTCAGGAATAAATAAACAAATACATTTTTTTTTTTTTACCCTTCCATATATATTTCTTATTTGTATTTTGCTGTTTTTTCGGATTTCAAGTTTACAACAAAAAAAGTTTGACTGGATCTAGACTTTAAATCTCTCAGTAGCAAGAGATTACAATTTCCCATGGCACCATAGACTAATGCCCCGTACACACGATCACTTTTTGTGATGAAAAAAAATGTAATTTTTCATCATGAAAAAAAACTACATTTTTCAAACTTAATTTTCAAAACATTTTCAAAACAACGGCACTCTAAAGGGGAAGTTCTATTTGCCTTGAGGCTGCTTTTAGCTGGTTACTTGTTAGTAAAAGACGATTCCTGCTTTTTTGTCTGTTACAGCGTGATGAATGTGCTTACTCCATTGTGAATGGTAGTTTTACCACCAATCTCCTAACTTGCTTCTGGGCATGTGCGGGTTTAAAACGTCATTTTTTACGTAGTTTTGTCCACACATGATCATTTTTTATGACACAAAAAATGACATTTTGAAAAATGACATAAAAAATTCGAGCATGTTCAAATTTTTTTTCGGTCGTTTTTCAGGAGACATAAAATGACATTTTGCCCACACACGATCATTTTAAATGACATTTTTAAAAATGTCATTTTTTTTCATCACAAAAAGTGATCGTGTGTACGCAGCATAAAACTGGCCATACACTTATTGAAATTTGTTTGTCCTTCTTTTCTTTAACTCAGCCAGCTTAACTCTTAAGATTTTTATTAGAAAGATCAGCAGATGCCTTGAGACTTTGGAGTGGCAATGGTAGCTCTGCCAAAGAGAATACACCTCCAGTCCTGGGACCACAAGAGATGCAACATGCTAATAGGTAATTGAACACATCAGTGTCCACAGATAACTTAATTGGTTGCTTTCAGGCCGCGTACACACGATCGGTTTAAACCGATGAGAATAGACTGAAGTCCAGTTTCAACGGTCCAAACCGACCGTGTGTACAGCCCATCGGTCTGTCGTCCTTCGGTCCAAAGTCTTAAAACTTGCTTTAAAATCAGACTGATGGACACCTGACCATCGGTCCAAACCGATGGTTAGTACGCAAAAGCATCGGTTCAAAAACCCACGCATGCTCAGAATCAAGTCGACGCATGCTTTGAAGCATTGAACTTCGTTTTTTCAGCACATCGTTGTGTTTTACGTCACTGCGTTCTGACACGATCGTTTTTTGAACTGATGGTGTGTACGCACATCAGATCATCAGGCCACTTCAGCGGTGACCCGATGAAAACGGTCCGTCGGACCATTCTCATCGGATGGACCGATCGTGTGTACGCGGCCTCAGTGGACTGGTCCTTTTTGATTAAAATATATATATATTTTTTGCAAGTGCCATTTGTACAACTATATTTAATACAGCCATACCATTAACTCGTAACCTCACACTTGCCCTTTTTAAAGCTTTTAACCAACTTTGGAGTTCTGGTGAACAAAAGCGTTATGGTTACTTAAGTACCCTAGTCACCTTTCAACTGTATTTCATAGCAGACTTTGGCCAGAACAGCTGTGTCTTTGAATTATATGAGGACAAGTGGCTGTTTTACAAATCAGACAGTGACAGACTTTGTCAATGACACCACTGTATTTAAAAGATAGGGGGCTTCCTTTCATCTGCAAAACTCTAGCCTTTGTCAGTGACTGTCGCTCCGATTTGATCATATACTTGTGAAAGGTTCAGGCTGTCATCCAATATGAAATCAGAAAGTGAGCTTTAGAGAGGGACCCAATAGCGATCCACTCTTTTGATGGTCAGCTTCTGATGGCCTGTAATAATGAGAGTATTGAAGAGAAAAACCACTTGGAACATGGAACATTGATCCTATCAATAAAATTGCCTCTAATGTGCAGCTAATTGTACAATATGAACTGCACTTTCACCCTCCATAAAAAGGCCAATCTGAGACCTTGTGACAGCGTAACGGGAACAAACCCAGTAATATTTGAACTAAGAAGCCTTCTCTCTTGTTGTTTCAAGACTTTTTGAAAAAAAATGTTTAACTATTTGATAGAGTTGGTGAGAAAATGTTAATGGAATACTTGAAGGCTGATACATTAAATTTTTTTTTTTTTGTACAATCACACACTATATAATATAATAATAAAACAAAATTTATATATATAAATATACTCACAGTGCCCTGAAAAAGTATTCATACCCCTTGAATATTTGTCATGTTACAACCAAAAATGTAAATATATTTATTTTATGTGATAGACCAACACAAAGTGGCACATCATTTTGAGGTGGAAGGAAAATTGTAAATGAGTTCAATTTTTTTTACAAATATCTAAAAAGTCTGGTGTGCATTTGTATTCAGCCCCCTTTAAGCAGGCCATACACGGTCGAATTTCGAACAAATTTTCTTTTGAAAAATCAGAAAGTTTATTTTTTTTGTGATTTAATTATGCCACCATTGAACCATTGAAATTCGGCCGGGAATATTCGTTTCTCTCCGGGAATATTCTTTTCTTGCACATGCACATTTTTTTTCTATTACGTTTCTCGCACGATTCTCCCATCATTGATCAGAAAATCGTTTGTTTTTCAAAAAATGTCCAACATGTCGGATTCCTCAAATTTGATTGCCGCACGAACATAGGCTGTTGCTGCAGCTCACTAACGGTGCAAAATTCGTACGAAAATTCTCTGATATGATTTTCGAAAGAAAATTCTTTCAAAATTCGAACAGTGTATGGCTGCCGTTACTCTGATACCCCTAACTAAAATCTAGTGAAAACAAAGTGGAAACAATTGCCTTCAGAAGTCACCTAATTAGTAATTTAATCTCAGTATAAATACAGCTGTTCTGTGATGCCTTCAGAGGTTTTTTAGAGAACCTTGGTGAACAAACCGCATCATGAAGGCCAAGGAGCACACCAGACAGGTCAGGGATAAAGTTGGGGAGAAGTTTAAAGCCGGGTGCAGTTATAAAAAAATATCCCAAGCTTTGGACATCTCACTGAGCAATGTTCAATCCATCATCCGAAAATGGAAAGAGTATGGCACAACTGTAAACCTACCAAGACATGGCTGTCCACCTAAGCTGACAGGCTGGGCAAGGAGAGACTTAATCAAAGAACCAGCCAAGAGGCCCATGGTAACTCTGGAGGATACACAGCTCAGGTGGGAGTATCTGTCCACAGGACAACTATTAGTCATGCACTCCACAAATCTGGCCTTTATGGAAGAGTGGCAGGAACTAAGCCATTGTTGAAAGAAAGCCATAAAAAATACTGTTTGCAGTTTGCGATAAGCCATGTGGGGGAAGCGGCAAACATGTGGTGGAAAACTAACACTGCACATCACCCTGAACACACTATCCCTACCATGAAACATGGTGGTGACAGCATCATGTTGCGGGGATGCTTTCCTTCAGCAGGGACAGCGAAGCTGGTCAGAGTTGATGGTAAGATGGATGGAGCCAAATACAGGGAAAACTTAGTAGACAAAGCTCGGACCTTTGAGCTTTGTCCGACCAAAATCACATTGGAGTTTCATCAGAGTAAAATAGAACACATTCTCTATCTAAACTCCGATGGAATTCATCGAACTTCCGATGTAATTACTCCGAAGGGGCATAAACACGGTCGGAAATTCCGATGGAAAGTCCGTCTGACTTTTTCCATCGGAAATTCTGATCGTGTGTGCAGGGCTTAAGTCTGCAAAAGACTTGAGACTGGGGCAGAGGTTCACCTTTCAGCAAGACAACGACCCTAAACATACAGCCAGAGCTACAATGGAATGGTTTAGATCAAAGCATATTCATGTGTTAGAATGGCCAATGTCCAGACCTAAATCCAATTGAGAATCTGTGGCAAGACTTGAAAATTGCTGTTCACAGACACTCACTATTGAATCTGACAGAGCTTGAGCTATTTTGCAAAGAAGAATGGGCAAAAATGTAACTCTCTAGATGTGCAAAGCTGGTAGAGACATCCCCAAAAAGATTTGCAGCTGTTATTGCAGCAAAAGGTTGACATGTGCATTCATTTTTGTCCGCATGCATTTTCGTCCGAATTTCAGGGATTTTCGCATTCATTTTAACGAACGTGCAGAATCCTAAATCAGAAAGATCCGACATAAAAAATGCTTTATTTTAATTTTGTTGTTTAAAACAGTTCGATACAGGTAGAATATTTAACATGACGGTGACAATAGCGTTCTGTATCTATCGAACCTTCGACATAGACAGAAAAGATTCAACATTATAGAGACATGAAGATTCGATGAAGCAGCTAATAACATACAATCGCTACAAACAGACATTTATGGTCTAATGTTGGTTGACTAGTAATAATAATTAATAAATACAACATTAGAATTCTACTATAGCTTGTGGGCAGAGCATTCGACCAGAGATGTACGATTACGGAGTCGTACAGTTTAGCTGCTTCATCAAATCTTCTTAGAACATTTGGAAGACACCGTGACCTTAAGTCAGATTTTCGGACGAATGCATTAAAAAATGCATTCGTCCGAAAATCTGACTTAAGGTCACGGTGTCTTCCAAAAAACTAAACAAAATAGAAACAAATTTTGGGAGTAACTAAATAAATACATTTTTCGGACAAAATTCCGAATCAAAATACTTCAGTATGCACATGTCTAGCGAAAGATGGTTTTACAAAGTATTAACACAGGGGAACTGAATACAAATGCACGCCACACTTTTCAGATATTTATCTGTAATAAATTTTGAAAACCATTTATACATTTTTTTTCACTTCACAATTATGTGACACTTTGTGTTGGTCTATCACATAAAATCCAAATAAAATACATTTACTGTATATACTCGAGTATAAGCCGACCCGAATATAAGCCAAGGCACCTAATTTTACCACAAAAAAATGGAAAAACGTTTTGACTTGAGTACAAGCCTAGGGTGAGAATGCAGCAGCTACTGTAAGTGGAAAAGAGGGTCAACAATGCCCATTTGCTGCTTCGCTGTGCCCATTTGCTGCTTCGCTGTGCCCATTTGCTGCCTCGCTGTGCCCATTGCAAGCATGATTAGTTTATATTAATACCCACCAAGCATTTATACTAAATTCAAGGTGCTGTGCACATCTTAATTTCAGCCTGCACCATTTTAAGTAGACAATCTTCTTTCTTGACATTATTACCCCTCACTCTATAAAGCTTTCAGAACTCGCATTATTAACCACTTAAGACCCGGACCAAAATGCAGGTAAAGGACCCGGCCAGGTTTTGCAATTCGGCACTGCGTCGCTTTAACAGACATTTGCGTGGTCGTGCGACGTGGCTCCCAAACAAAATTGGCATCCTTTTTTTTTTCCACAAATATAGCTTTCTTTTTGTGGTATTTGATCACCTCTGCGGTTTTTATTTTTTGCGCAATAAACAAAAATAGAGCGACAATTTTGAAAAAAATTCAATATTTTTTACTTTTTGCTATAATATCCCCCAAAAATATATATATATATATATAAAAAAAAATTCCTCAGTTTAGGCCGATACGTATTCTTCTACCTATTTTGGTAAAGAAAAACACAATAAGAGTTTATCGGTGGGTTTGCGCAAAATTTATAGTGTTTACAAAATAGGGGATTGTTTTATTGCATTTTTATTATTTATTTTTTTACTACTAATGGCGGCGATCAGCGTTTTTTTTTTTTGTGACTGCGACATTATGGCGGACACTTCGGACAATTTTGACACATTTTTGGGGCCATTGTCATTTTCACAGCAAAAAATGCATTTAAATTGCATTGTTTATTTTGAAAATGACAGTGCAGTTTGGGAGTTAACCACAAGGGGGCGCTGAAGGGCTTATGTGTGACCTAATGTGTGTTTACAACTGTAGGGGGGTGTGGCTGTAGGTGTGACGTCATCGATTGTGTATCCCTATAAAAGGCATCACACGATCGATGACGCCGCCACAGTGAAGAATGGAGAAGCCATGTTTACACACGGCTCTCCTCGTTCTTCAGCTCCGGGGACCGATCGCGGGACTCCAGCGGCGATCGGGTCCGCGATTCCCGCGGTCCCTGAGCTTTGGACCGGGTCACAGGAGCGCGCCGTGACCCACGGCTGGGTACTAGCACAGCACGTACCTGTACGTGCATGTTCCCAGCCGTGCCATTCTGCCGACGTAAATGTGCAGGAGGCGGTCCTTAAGTGGTTAAACACATTTTAAGCACTTATGTAACAATAAACTTACATTGTGTGTATAGGAAGTGTTTGCGCTGTCCACAATGTCCCGCCTCCTCCTTGTAACAGTAAACTTACAGTACATACAGAAAAGTGAATACCCTGCGCTGCCAAATGTGTGTGAATGGTAGCTGTTAACACGGCTCATTCAAAAAAGCAAGACGATGTGCTTTGATCACGAAACGCGTGACCTTGTTTGACCTTTGGTGGCATACGTCATTACTGGTCAACACGTTCCGGTAAGCCTGCAATTTTCTTGGTGGTGGGATCGCTACGTTGAAGAAGTCACGCATTTATGTTGGTTCACTCATTCACTTGATTGACTTTTTGACATTGATGAACTTTATACGTATTTGGTTATTACGTTTTGTCACCTATCAGCAGGTGCATTAGATCACCTGTTCCATGTGCCAGTTTGGCACACTTTCTGTTCCTTCCACCAGAGGGACTTGCATATGATTTATGTACATTAATGTATTTTTTGTTGTATGTATAATTTCTATTAATGCATGGTATTTGACTTTCACTCTTGGTCATATAGAGCGCTACACATATATATTCCTTTACAGTACAGACAGGGCTGTGTGTATAGGAAGTGTCTGCACCGTCCACTGTGGACGGCGCAGACACTTCCTATACACACAGCCCTGTATGATGTACTCTAAGATTATTGTTACGAGGAGGAGGAGGCGGGACAGCGGTGATGGAACAAACACTTCCTATACACACAGCCCTGCTGTAAATTGGAGGCTACAATGTAATATGGGCAGATAACCCGACTCGAATATAAGCCGAGGGGGGCATTTTCAGCACACAAAAATGTGCTGAAAAACTTGGCTTATTCTCGAGTATATACGGTATGTTTTTGGTTGTAACATGACAAAATGTGGAAAATTTCAAGGGGTGTGAATACTTTTTCAAGGCACTGTACAGCAACAGAGGAATCTCACACTAAAATCGCTCAGGCCTTAAGAGGGATGGTGGTGCTGGTGAGGAAAAGAAGCTCCCTATTTTATTACTGTGCATGATATGTTTTATATTTATAAACCCTAAATGCAGAATACAACAACAACAAGAAATATATGACTATACTCGTAGGTGTGGAACTCTATGGCCTTAAAACAAAAACTGATGCTTGCAGTCTTGTGGCTCTTCTAGGAAACCCTGTATCCCCTTTTTCTAAAATTCTGCAGTTCGATTCACATACATATTTAGGTGTGAAGAAGGAGAATGGGATTTTTTTTGTAAATATTTTGGAGTTACTTTTCTTATGCTACTACTCTAACACAGGTCAATTAGGACAATATGGTAACAGAATGACAGGCATCTGTTTTTAAAACTTGCTGAAAAATGTAGTTGAAACATCTTAAATTCACAGCACTGCTTCAAAATTGCTCTTCCCCCTTATCTACAGACTAGCAAGTTGCCTGACCAAAGAAGCCCATCTTTGCCATCCTTTATAGAAAATAGACGAATGAGAGGTGTACTGCAAGAAAGTGTGGCTCGCATTCATCTCCTTGCTGAAAATTAGATACAAACCATTAACGCGCCCTTCAATTTTCTCCAGCGTTGCATTGTGCAACGTTTTTCCAAACCTCTGAGTTTCTGGAGTCCAAATTTTGTTTTTGGATCGAGCAAGTAACCACAAATAATGAAACGTTTTATAATTAAGACATAGAGCAATACAACCTGACAGAACTCATATCCCTTCCTCATTGGAACAATAGATTTTTTTTCCTCCAGCATTTTGTAGCTTCAGGCTTCAAGCTACAAAACGCTCAGGTGTAAATGCAGCCCAATGGTATTTATGACAATAGGTTTTGGTAAAGTGCTAGAAAGCAGAATGCACAATTTAAATTTTTCTTTTTTTAATTCAGATCCATCTGTCCTTCGTTTTCTTGTTTGTTGAAGTATACATACTTTTACATTGTACTTGTAGCTGGGATTAAATGTTTTTATATGAAGATATCATTTTGAATATGTAAAATAAAAATATGTTTTTATCTTTTACTTTTCTTTTTGTGTATTTGGGCACCTTAAAATCCTCATTCACCACAGTCTCCCTTTCGAAGGGACATGTGTGTACCTTTCTCTGGACTAATGATTATAATTGGGGATTGTGCTAGGGTTTATGATCAGTTCTCCTACCCTATATCTAATTTTAAATATGTCTGTAAAAATTTACGAAATTTGAGAAAGAAATGGTCTGATTTATATAATGGGCAAAGCCCATGGGTCTGGTGGCTAATATTCCCCCTCCTTTCCCAACAAACACTTGCATGTTTTCTCCTCCATTGCACATATAAGCCCCCTTTAATATCTTGTTAAACAGCAGTACAGAACATTTTCTTATTGTAAATGAAAGCACTCCACCAGATACTTGATGATAAAGTCAGCAATACACTTGAAGTGTAATACTGACAAATCGTCATGTCATTACCTTTCTGCCTCTATTATCCTGGCCTTAATTACTTCACTTTGCTTTCTGTCACTTTGACTGAGTAGCCAAATTGCCAAATAAGAAGGAGATTTATACATGTTTAATTGTGGCAATGTTTAGCAATTATTATTTTTTTTAGATTTTGTGATGTGATGAAAGTGAGATATTGATGTATTCTGTGGTAATAATTCACTATGCTAGTTCGTCGTTGCTTGCAGATATGAAATTAATTTATGTAGTTTGCACAGCAACAAGTGTTTAGGAGAATACCTCCAGATATGATGGCTGCAGTATAGCAATAATTTTTAAAGAGAACCTGCCAAGAATGGTAATTTGTAGGAATTTGAATAGTAACACAGGTAAAATAAAAGAAATACAAGTCTATCAAGTTTAACCAAAAATAGAAAACCTCCAGAAACCAAACACTATACCCAAGTTTACTTTTGTTATAAATATTGCAGTCATATCTAACCCACTGCCCAGGCTGCTGGAGGAGGGTAAAACTGTAATATAATAAAGCTCTTAGGCCTCGTACACATGAGCAGACAGATTTGTTCAAATCTGTCTGTCCGACAGATGTGAACAAATCTGTCTGCTGGGATTTTGGTTTGCTCGCGTGTACACACGAGCAAACCAAAATCCCCGCCAGCAGACGGCGCGCTGACGTGTCGGTGACGTGGCGGTGACGTTGACGCCGCCACGTCACCGCACCAGGAAGTAAAACACTTCCGCGCATGCGCCGAATCCATTCGGCGGCGGTGCGGGACGACATGTCTGCTGGTAAGTGTACTAACCAGCAGACATGTCGGGCGGACGGATTCCCACCCGATAGATTTCAAAGCATGCTTTGAAATCTGTCGGGTGGCCAAATCCGTCGGCTCGGCCGTACACACGATCGAATCTGTCTGCTGAAACGGTCCAGCAGACCGTTTCCAGCGGACAGATTTGATCGTGTGTACGAGGCCTTAGTTTTACTTGATGTTTTTGACCTTTGCTATATGACCATTTCTAGTGTGGCAGTTTTCAGTGTAGGATGGTTTAAAGTCCGACACCCTTTCTTGTCAGGCCAACCTATCTATTGCATGAGCAGTGCATATAAGAGACACTCTGTTATACAGCACAAGCCCTGTCTGGTTTGTATTGTAAGAAATGTATAGGCTAGAATTGTATTTTTACGCTCCTCCAGCAAACCCAAGAAATAACAGATCTCAACTCTGAGCTCAGGCAGTAGTTGGGAACCTTTCAAAAGGGGGTCTTGCTAGTCACCCTGTAGTCGCTACTATGTACTGACTCTGTGCTGACGTGGATGTCTCTGTTTTGACAGAATTCAAGTGAATAACCACACATACATTATCCCTTATGTAGCTCTACCCCTGAAGGAGCCGCTGGTTGATTTGGAATCTACTCTCTTTTAGCTTAAAGGGTCACTAAAGGAAACATTTTTTATTTATTTTTTTGCTGAAATGACTGTTTACAGGGTATAGAGACATAACAGTTAACTGATTCCCTTTAAAATGATTAAAAAATAGATAAAAATCAATCCTATAATGTGCCTCTAGTTTCACTTTCGTTTTTAAACTGGTTTCATGTTTCTGTGAAGTACAGAAGACACACAGAACAAAAACAAATCCAGGGCAGTGTTTTGTTTTTAAAATTAATCTGGTTCTGAGGAGTTTTAGACACACAGCTTAGACCACAGTAAAAAGCTGCCATGAGATTTTTCAAAAGGAGCCAGGCAAGCAGGAAGTGTGGAGATCAGAGCAGAATTACAGCAACTTCAAAGCAAAAAACAAACAATGAGAACATGAAAACAGCACTGCATTAAGGTAAAGGAAGCTATTTAGCTAAAAAAAAAAATTCCTTTAGTGACCCTTTAACTCACCCCTGTTTAACTGGCTCGAACCCTCCCTTGACACATCAGAGATCTGTGAAGTGAGATATTGTGACCTCTGCTAGGCTGGCGTCACAATAACAGGCACACAATATGCAAACAACAATATAGCTGTGAATTACCTGATATCATGGGTGGCCCTTCTAGATGAGAAAAAGTACACTCCACACAGTGAATATATTTAAATATGAAAAAGGTAAGTTTACTGTTTTCTTTGAGCTTTAGGGAAACAGCATAAGGTTTAACATAAACACAACTAATCGGTAACGAGACAGTCTGATTGACAAGAGCCCTTGCAACGGTCAGACTAGTAATATTAAGAAACAATTGTGAACCTAGGAATGGTACCATCCACTTAAACTAAACAGGCAGTCTATGCTCATGAGCGCCCCTAGCAGGCAGTTCTGCAGATCAGTAAGTGTATACGATGTGGCCGGTTATAATTTGTAATCCACAGAGGGAAAATTATAAATGCAGTTGATTAAACAGGGTATCCTAAACAGCGTGTTGGTGAGTTGACCACCGTTGGGTGTCAATCACTTTGGTGTGAATACTGTGATCCCCGTAGGCCTCTTAAGTCTGAATTGAGAGCCCAAGGGAGGCGGGTGGTCTGTGTGATGGTGCTGAAAAGTCTATTTAAGAGGAGAGTCTAAATGTTGAGCGTATGCTCCCTTACCCAACAGGTCGATCCGCCCGTGTTTCCTCACAGAAGTTGCGTTGACAAACACTGCTTCACTCCACGGAAGTTCCCGGCGGGAGTGTCCCACTGTTCTGGTTATCAGCTGGGCTGCCTCTTCAGGATCCAGGTACGCAAGCTGGATACTGGGGGTCTCTCGGGAAACTTAGGCCCTGGCTTAAGGCCTAACCACACGGCTGTCTGTGTTAGCAGCTCCGCAGAGGAGAAGAGGTTGGGTCCGAGAGAGCGAAAAGACACGCTCCCTCTCCTTATGTAACCTCCCCCACAAGTCTGTGCAGAGGCATCACATGTCCAAACAGGCAAGGCATTGCGGGAAATGTAGCCCGTTTCTCCTGAGAGTCAATGGAGTCTATCTCTCCTGCTACTTGTAGTCCCGCAATGCACATTCTCACAATAATGCTTAACATATTTACAAGCAGGAACAAACTCTAGCGGGATGACCTGTCCTTACACTAGGGTAGGGAGACCCTGCTACACTTAAATGTATTATATCTAAGGTCTATTTGTCACTGTTTTCTTTTTATTCCTTGGTGGGGTCCTGCTACAGAAACATTTGACTGAGATATTTGTGTGTGTGAGCGAGTGCGTGCATATACTCTTCCTATCTTTTATGGCACATAAATTATTACAAAGTGTAGCGCTGTGAGAAGAGTAGGATACCCTACTCCAAAGACATATGTGGTAATGAACCAATCGTATAAGACTATAAAGTATTACCCTTATATCTAGTGCAGTATAAACGACAAAAAGGCACAAATGGTAACTTATAACTAGATACCAAGCAACAACCTTTTAGGCCTTGTACAGACGATTAAATCTGTCTGTTCAAATCGGTCGGACCGACTGATTTGAACAGATCTGTCTGCTGGCATTTTGGTTTGCTCGCGTGTACACACGAGCAAACCAAAATCCCCGCCAGCAGACAGTGCGCTGACGTGTCGGTGACGTGGCGGTGACGTTGACGCCGCCACGCCACCGCACCAGGAAGTAAAACACTTCCGCGCATGCGTCGAAATCATTCGGCGCGTGTGCGAGAAGACATGTCTGCTGGTTAGCATACTAACCAGCAGACATGTCGGGCGGACGGATTCCCAGCCGACAGATTTCAAAGCATGCTTGAAATCTGTCGGGTGGCCAAATCCGTCTGTTTGCCCGTACATACGATCGAATCTGTCTGCTGAAACGGTCCAGCAGACAGATTTGATCGTGTGTACGAGGCCTAAAGGATGTCTAAAAATAGTGCAATATAGTATAACCAAAATATGAAGATGTCAAAAATAGTGCAAAATAATAAGGTAAAATATAACCAAAATTTGGGAAAAACTTAGGACCATGCTGAGAATATACAATGCATATAATGTGTGTGTGTGTGTATGTATGTATGTATGTATGTATATACAGTGCAGAAAATAAGTATTTGAACACCCTGCTATTTTGCAAGTTCTCCCACTTGGAAATCATGGAGGGGTCTGAAATTGTTATCGTAGGTGCATGTCCACTGTGAGAGACATAATCAAAAATAAAAATTCCAGAAATCACAATGTATGATTTTTTTAACTATTTATTTGTATGATACAGCTGCAAATAAGTATTTGAACACCTGAAAAAATCAATGTTAATATTTGGTACAGTAGCCTTTGTTTGCAATTACAGAGGTCAAACATTTCTTGTAGTTTTTCACCAGGTTTGCACACACTGGAGGAGGGATTTTGGCCCACTCCTCCACACAGATCTTCTCTAGATCAGTCAGGTTTCTGGGCTGTCGCTGAGAAACATGGAGTTTGAGCTCCCTCCAAAGATTCTCTATTGGGTTTAGGTCTGGAGACTGGCTAGGCCACGCCAGAACCTTGATATGCTTCTTACAGAGCCACTCCTTGGTTATCCTGGCTGTGTGCTTCGGGTCATTGTCATGTTGGAAGACCCAGCCCCGACCCATCTTCAAAGCTCTAACTGAGGGAAGGAGGTTGTTGCCTAAAATCTCGCAATACATGGCCCCGGTCATCCTCTCCTTAATACAGTGCAGTCGCCCTGTCCCATGTGCAGAAAAACACCCCCAAAGCATGATGCTACCACCCCCATGCTTAACAGTAGGGATGGTGATCTTGGGATGGTACTCATCATTCTTCTTCCTCCAAACACGATTAGTGGAATTATGACCAAAAAGTTCTATTTTGGTCTCATCTGACCACATGACTTTCTCCCATGACTCCTCTGGATCATCCAAATGGTCATTGGCAAACTTAAGACGGGCCTTGACATGTGCTGGTTTAAGCAGGGGAACCTTCCGTGCCATGCATGATTTCAAACCATGACGTCTTAGTGTATTACCAACAGTAACCTTGGAAACGGTGGTCCCAGCTCTTTTCAGGTCATTGACCAGCTCCTCCAGTGTAGTCCTGGGCTGATTTCTCACCTTTCTTAGGATCATTGAGACCCCACGAGGTGAGATTTTGCATGGAGCCCCAGTCCGAGGGAGATTGACAGTCATGTTTAGCTTCTTCCATTTTCTAATGATTGCTCCAACAGTGGACCTTTTTTCACCAAGCTGCTTGGCAATTTCCCCCGTAGCCCTTTCCAGCCTTGTGGAGGTGTACAATTTTGTCTCTAGTGTCTTTGGACAGCTCTTTGGTCTTGGCCATGTTAGTAGTTGGATTCTTACTGATTGTATGGGGTGGACAGATGTGTTTATGCAACTAATGACCTCAAACAGGTGCATCTAATTTAGGATAATAAATGGAGTGGAGGTGGACATTTTAAAGGCAGACTAACAGGTCTTTGAGGGTCAGAATTCTAGCTGATAGACAGGTGTTCAAATACATGATTTCCAAGTGGGAGAACTTGCAAAATAGCAGGGTGTTCAAATACTTATTTTCTGCACTGTATGTATATATATTTATATATATATGTATAGAGGAACAGCCCAGAAATATTATATAAGATATACGACTTGGAGTATCACCCGGGAGTGCCTTCACCTTTGTGCAGTGGGGAGAGAAATAAATATTCTTACGGGCCAGAGTTGACCCAGCTCACCATATGGTAGTTTATCAGTTGCGCTTATGTCCACCACGTGGACTCAGGGGAGCGGGATCTTTAAATCGCCTCCTCTCTCAGCTGGCAATACCTCCGACTGGACCAGCAACTCCAAAGTGGGAACCAAGTGTGGAAGGATCAGATATCCAGACTATTACTTTGCCAGGCAAAAAGTGTGTAAAAGAAGAGAAATCCTCCACATAGTGTAAATCCAAATGGTTATAGAATTTTATTAAACAATTCTTAAAAAGTTCAAACAACTGAACAGATAAAAATCCAGATAAGACATAAAAAAAAAATAGATACACACACACCGCACTTTTTTGAATGTCTATTCAGGATTTGTTTTATCCACAGGTCATGTCGGTTTGTATGCTTCTCCAGCAGCTTTAATGGCAGCTCTCTCCCATCCCTCTTACTTTTTATTCCCTGCTATCTTTATGCTATATATGTAGCACTACCTCCGTAGGAGCTGCTGGTTATATTTTTGGGTGGCACGTTACCTCTATGTTCTCGCTGTCCAGGGTGAAGTGAGTCTGAAGAATTTCAATGTCCACACAATGCACTTCTTTTTCTTGGATTTATTTGGAAGAAAAGGATGAGGGATGGAAGGGTAGGTAGGTTCAGGTGCATAATCAGGAAGGAGTAAGGAAACACTCCTGTTTCCAGCAAACACTTCTCGTCGCCACTCTAGCCAGAGTGGGTTTTGCTCACCCGGATAGGTCCCTCTCACTGGCCTAGCAGCCGAGATGGCGCACAAAGCAAAGTACAGTCTCTGCCACAGACCTTCCTTTGTAGATGAGAAACTTTGTTCCGGAATCCTCTGCCACAGGATTCAGCACCTGGATCTCTTTATCTTGGCTTCTTTAGAACTTTTAGATTCGACAGGCGACACTGTCAAGCCTTTTCGGTGTACGGTGCATCCTTCGATGAAGTTTCCAGGCCTTCTCCCAAGGTACCAGCCTCTTTTATTGCCCTCTCCAGGATAGGTCCTCCCCTGGCTTTTTTCATCAAGTGGCTTCCCCCCGCAGGACGGACAGCAAAGAATCACCCTTTCAGCACGGGCCCCAGCCAGACAATTGGGCCCACTAGTGAAGCCACAGCCCTGGGCCAACATGGTCCTGGAACCAGGATTCAGGACGCACACCTCAGGCCAGGCGGGCCACGAGGCGCGGGCGGACGAAAGACCCCGCACCAATGGCGTCTGTCCCTTAAGTACTTCTCCCCAGCATGCACAGCGGGGCGACCACTCCCACTGATTTGTTGCTGAGGGGAATACTCAATACACCTTGACCTTGCTGCTGCCACCCTTGGCCTGGGGTGGTAATGACACCCCCAGGCGAGCAATGGCGGATACTCTTAGCACAGCCATGGCTGGAACAGAGGCTAAATTGCCCTTAATCACTCTGGCCTGAGCCAAATAACAGCTCAGACACCCACTAAATTTAAAACCGCGCCTGTTCAACAGGAGCAGGGCGCTACATATATTTATATCATTTACTTTAAGTAAGTCACCTAGGGAGGATTGCCTCCGTAACTACAAATCAGAGAGGGCCTGTGGCAGAGGTGTCTCCCTGATGTTCACCAAGGAGGGTCTGTGGCAGAGACTTTTCCTCAAGTTCACGTTCACCAAGGAGGGTCTGTGGCAGAGACTTTATCCTACAAATTTTCGAGTGATACTCCGGCTGCCAGGTCAGTAAGAGAGGCCATTCCTCCTTGAAAAAGAAAAAAATAGATAACAAAAAGGAAACAAAACAATAAAGACAAACTACCCCATTACCCTGGTTGCAGTGCCCTCCCCCCTCTTTACTGACTTTCAATAATCAGAATATCCTTCTATTAGTGCCCCTCTTCTACTTATTCACCACTAAGAGTTGACCCTAAGTTCAACCACTCATCCCAAATTATATAATATTTCTGGGGTGTTCCCCCAGACAATAGTTTCTCATATGGAAGGATTCGATTTACCACCCCAAGCCATTGTCCCTTCGAAGGAAACGTAGGTTGCATCCATCCCAGTACAATTAGTTTGCGGGCCATAAATAAAGTTTCTTGTAAACAAGTCTTCGCATATACATTCCACCTCTGACTCTCGATTAACTCCAATAGACATACTTCGGGAGTAAATGGGACGCATCCTCCCACCACTTCTGATCGTATATCCAAAACCTGTCTCCAATATCTACTGATGCCCGGACAAGACCACATCATGTGCTCAAAGTCAGCCCGTGGTAGGTGACATCTTGCACACTCTGCGTTTACTACTCTCCTCATCAGGCTTAGTTTATACGGTGTAAGATAAGCCTGGTGTATTATGTAAAACTGTATCAATCTATTATTGCTTGCAGGTGATACTTTCAAATGTGATTTGCAGGCTTCCCCCCAAATCTCATCCATCATAGATAGACATATAATTTGTCACTTCCTCTTAATCTGAAGCGGAGAGTCTCGTATCTTGGCCTGCATAAAATATGTGTACAACTTGGATACTAATCCCTTTGGTCCTTGAGTTCTCATAATTCCTATAAGGCCTCGTACACACGAGGGGATATGTCCGCTGAAAACGGTCCGATGGACCGTTTCAGCAGACATCTCCGCTCGTGTGTATGGGCTAGCGGACAGATTTCTCCACCCGACAGATTTCAAAGCATGCTTTGAAATCCATCCGGTGGAATCTGTCTGCCCGACATGTCTGCTGGTTAGTACACTTACCAGCAGACATGTCGTCCCCCACCGCCGCCGCGCCCCCGCCGAATGGATTCGGCGAATGCGCGGAAGTGTTTAACTTCCTGGTGCGGTGACGTGGTGGTGACGTGGCGGCGTCAACGTCACCGCCGCGTCACCGCGCCGTCCGGCGGCGGGGAATTTGATCCGATGGTGTGTACACGCCATCGGATCAAACTCCCGATCGGACATATCCGATGGAAATGGTCCGCGGACCGTTTTCATCGGATATGTCCGATCGTGTGTACGAGGCCTAAGGGGGAATCTAGATATATCTATACTTTTACTACCAAATTGGGCACTTAACGCATGCTTAACTGTAAAAATCTATAAAAGAATCTATCGACTAGTTTAGATTGTGTTTTCAAATAATCAAATGAGCATATATTCCCACTTTGGTATACCTATTCCTTTTTGCTTCCAAAATATACTATCCTCAAATGTATATAGTTCTTTAAACAAGGGATTACCCACATAGATGGCTCAGCAGGGATATAAAAATGTATAAGAAATAGTGCAGCGCAATATAAATACAATTAAACTAAAGTGCAAAACACAGTATTAATACCGATAACAAATTAATCATGAATGGTGCATAAATAATGCAAAAATCAGTCCAAAAAGTGAAAAATTCAAAAACACAAACACTTTGGTAGTAGGATCATTTTAATTAAATGTATTCTTCCCACCACTGACAAAAGAAGGTTTCCAAAACCTCAACTTGACTTTAATATACTCCATCAATGTTTAAACATTGGCCTCCAATGCCGCCTGGGATTGTCTTGTTATATGGATCCCTAAATATTTAAAGGAGTCCACTATCTTAAGTGGGGTATCCGTCATCTCCTCCATTTCCCTCTCTCGATGCAGTGGCATTAGAAAAGACTTCTGCCAATTAGTCTTAAGTCCTGAGTACCTACCAATGTATCTATTATACTCATAGTATTCCTCAGAGTATCCTGTGTATCTCGCATATACAATATGATGTCATCTACATACAGTCCAATCTGTTCTGTACTGTCCCCATTTCTATCCCCTTATATTCTTCAGACTGACGGAATCGTAAGGCTAGTGACTCAATTGTAATAGCAAATAGAAGAGGAGACAGCGGACACCCCTGCCTCATACCCCTAAATAAGTAAATTGATGGGGTCAATATTCCATTTACACATAAAGAAAAAATATTGCGCTTACCCAAAAGAATAAAGATACTAATAAGCAGCAACTCAAAAATGTTATACAACATAAACAGAAATTAAAAAAGAAGGGAGTCGCGCTAAATAAAAATTATTATAAAAAATTGTTGCATGATTGATAAGCGGCTTCAATGGGAACAATTGAATAAATGAAGCCTAAAACACTTAATCAATAAAATAATCTATTATAGCTCTATGAGTTAGCTATAATAACAAGCACAGGGAGAAAATGCATTAACAGTCAACGGTAGGTAAACTTCATTCTAGAAAGAAACCAATCCCAATATTATGATGGTGATCAAGGACAGCCTCAGTGAAAGATTGACAGACGATCCAAATACAGTGGGAACAAGGACACCTCCACCACAGAAAACACTGACCCTTACCAGAGGGATAGGTCTCCCTGAGACCAAACACAGCATAAAAGGGTTCTTTCTGTATACAAGGAAGGATTCTCCCTATATTGACACCGATTTCAAGCTGGTTACAAAAATGAATTCCACTCGCCAAGCCACAATCAGGGGTATATGGGGAAAGAAGAGGGATTTGCATAGTATAAAACCATTTTTATTAAAGGAAATGTAGATGTGCACTTACAGCATCCATACAAACAAGTAGCATAAAAAATACAGCCGGCCGGCCGGCTTTCAGAACGTGTAGCCTGTATCTTCCGGGTTGGATCACGTGTTGCGGTGACGTCAGGGCGTCGCCTCCCAACGTTTCGCCGCTATTGGGATGTGGTCACGGGACGAATATTCCATTAATCAATAGCTTAGATCGCGGGGCTGCATATAGTATCCTTACCCATTGCTTAAATCTGTTCCCGAATCCAAACTTCCCCAGTGTTGCCTGCAAGAATCTCCACTCTCCGGAGTCAAAGGCTTTGGCTGTATCGAGATGCCAAAGCCCCTGTCTCTGGAATATACTCCTTCATCTGTATTACCAATTGTGTTCTACGAATGTTTATCGATGTTGATTTGCCAATTATAAAACCTGTCTGGTCGACATGCACTATAGATGTTATTACAGTATTTAATCTTTTGGCCAATATCTTGGCTAAAATTTTAAAATCACAGTTCAGCAAAGATATTGGCCTATATGAGGTACATTCACTTGGGTCCTTATCCGTTTTTAATAGTAAAACTACTGTTGCTTCATACATGGAATTGTGGGAGTTCTTCACTTACAAAGGCCTCTCTATATACCTTAGTTAGTATTGGAGCTATCAGGTCTACATATCGACTATACACCTCCAGGGGTAAACCATCCAGGCCTGGGGATTTACCCGTTCCCAACGAGCCAATAGTTTTTCTTACTTCTGCCTCCGTAATCTCCTCGTCCATTAATTTCACATTTTCTCTTGTTAGATTTGGGAACTCTACTTCCTCCAGGTACTCCACTATATCCTACTCTGCACATGTTAATGAGGTGGCATACATTTTAACATAATATTCATGGAAGCATTTCAGTATTTCTTCTATTGTACAAACTAATATCCCCTGTTCATTTTGTATCTTGGAAATAGCTGAAGATGTCTGTTGTTTAGCTATACATGCCAATAGACTACTAGCTTGATTCCCCCGTTCAAATAATTTCTGCCGTAAAAAGAATTGTTTCCGTTTGGCTTTTATTTCTCTCTGACCTTTTATATAGCCTACGCAGGTTTTCCCACCTTGCCTGATTTTCACTCGAGGGGTTGGATATAAACTCATCCTCCGCTTTTGTATACTGTTTAGCCAGTTCCTCCTCTCCTTGCCTACTAACCCGTTTAACGTGTGATATAGTTGACTTCAAGACCCCCTGCAGGTATGCCTTAAATGCATCCCATACACTACCGTCCATTGCATAGGTCCCATGTGCCTGAATGAATGAAAACTTATATAGCGCGGCACATGCAAACTAAATCGCCTCAATAAAGATATCTAGTTGTTCTGGTATACGGTCATCAGGCCCATCTTCACCCGGTCTTCCTTCTGGGTTCTGTGCCTTCGGGTCACTTGCCTTGGCCAGGCTGCGTTGATGTCATTCCCACGCATGCTCATTCGCATCCTCTCTATCTCATCCCCACTTACTCTCTCATCCTCCCTCCCTTACCCCTCTCTCTCTCTCTCACTCTCTCATTTAATTTATAACAAGAAATAGTTAGCATTTTTATTTATTTATTATTTATAAAAGGCCCCACCAAAATCCTCAGCACCAAGCCCATGACGTTCTTAAGCTGGCCCCAGTCTGGTTAGGAAGGCGGTTTAAGTGCCCAATGGGCAAGTGGTTAAGGAACTCAGTCAGGTGATAGCCAGACCATTGTTCCTAATTTTTATTGACAGTTCACTGACTGGAATGTTACCAGCTGATTAAAGAAAAGCCAACATGGCACCAATATTTAAAAAAGGGTCGAGATATATCCCTGCGAACTACAGGACAGTGAGCAGTATGTACAGGAGAGAAGTGTGGAGAGTATGACAGTGGGCACTATGTACAGGTGAGGAGGCTGAAGGAATCTGAGAAGGAAAAATGTAAAGGTTTGTGAAAGGATGTTTAGGGACTGCGTAGTGGTTAAGTGGGCCATAAAAGGATTGAAATTAAGCCAATTAAGCAGAGACCAGCGATAGTCGATCTATGTATGGGCTAGCTGGTTTTACACAAGTCAATCTATTAACCGACTTTAGTACAACCAGCCTGTCAGGTTTTTCCAAAAACAATCAGTGCTGCCAGCTATTTTTAGCAACACTGATCATTGTATTCACTGGCAGAACCACAATAACACTGCAGGAGTGATTCCCCCATCCACAGGTCAGCATGAGAGGGGGTGTGGGGACAGGCTGGGAAGAGATAATAGTCAGTGGCTCGTAAGGCACTGGCTAGTATTAGAGCCAGATATACACAGGTTACATACGCCACGATCATTGTAGTGAAAGCAATAATTCTAGCACTTGACCTCCTTTTGTAACTCTAAACATCTAACCTGTAAAAAAAATTTAAAGCATTGCTTAGTATACAAACAAATCAGGCTAACTTCAGTGTTTTTTTTTTTTTTTTTTTTTTTTAATGAATGAAACCGTTTCTTTAAAAAAAAAACACATTTGAAAAATTGCTGCGCATATACAGTGTAACATAAAAAGTTGCAAAGAGCACCATTTTATTTCATAGGGTGTCTGCTAAAACAATATATATAATGTTTGAGGGTAGGGTTGTCCCGATACCGATACCAGTATCGGTATCAGGACCGATACCGAGTATTTGCGGGAGTACTTGTACTCCCGCAAATACCCCCGATACCTGGGGTATCAGGGGTACCCACTGCGTATAGACACTCCCCTTGCTCGGGATTGGATGGGTGATCGTGATCTGTCCAATCCCGAGCAAGGGGGAGTGTCTATACGTGCGGGGAAAACAGCTATTCAAATGAAAGCTGTGATGTTCCCCGTGCGGCGGCTTTCGGCCGCTAGGTATGGGGGACATGGCTGGAAGGACATGGCTGTGGGGGAAATGGCTGCACATGTGGGGGACATGGCTGGAGGGACATGGCTGCATATGTGGGGGACATGGCTGGAGAGACATGGCTGCATATGTGGGGGACATGGCTGGAGAGACATGGCTGCATATGTGGGGGACATGGCTGGAGAGACATGGCTGCATATGTGGGGGACATGTCTGTAGGGGCATGGCTGCATATGTGGGGGACATGTCTGGAGGGACATGGCTGCATATGTGGGGGACATGTCTGGAGGGACATGGCTGCATATGTGGGGGACATGTCTGGAGGGACATGGCTGCATATGTGGGGGACATGTCTGGAGGGACATGGCTGCATATGTGTCTGGAGGGACATGGCTGGAGGGACATGGCTGCATATGTGGGGGACATGGCTGGGGGGAAATGGCTGCATATGTGGGGGACATGGCTGGGGGGAAATGGCTGCATATGTGGGGGACATGGCTGCATTTGTGGGGGACATGGCTGCATTTGGGGACACATTTAAAAAAAAGTATCGGTATTCAGTATCGGCGAGTACTTGAAAAAAAGTATCGGTACTTGTACTCGGTCCTAAAAAAGTGGTATCAGGACAACCCTATTTGAGGGTTCTGAGTAATTTTTTAGCAAAAAAATATGATTTTTACATGTAAGAGAGAAGTGTCAGAATTGGCCTGGGTGGCAAGGGGTTAATTACCATAAGTAATATAAAAATATTTTATTATAAGCACTGTGAACTCATCCTCTCCGTCTGCTGCAGAGTGTGTCAGCTTGTATTTAAACTGGCCACACTGTATGTAGCTTCTTACAGGCTGTGTAAGCAGCCACTTATATATGGAGCCATAAATGATAGCAGTGGTGGGGTAGGTCTTCACCTACCTACCCCCCAAATGTGGGGTCTTATGTCACAACTCTCAATCTTTTTTTTTGGCCAAATGGGCCTATCTTGAGAAAGGGGCCTGGAGCTGCAGCTCCAATAGCCCCTATGTTAATCCGGCCCTGAACCAGACCAATTTTCAGCTTTCAGTGCTCTCATACAACATGAAGGGAGCACTATCAGGTGTTCTAGGAGCATAAATTGCACATCATTTGAGTACCTATTACACTTTTGTGAGACACTGATGAGCACTGTAGTGACACTGATGAGCACTGTAGTGACACTGATGAGCACTGTAGTGACACTGATGGGCACTGTAGTGGCATGGATGAGAACTGATGTGGCATGGATGTGGCATAGATTAATACTGATGTGGCATGGATGAGTACTGATGCGGCATGGATGTGGAATGGATGAGTACTGATGTGGCATGAATGTAGCACAGATGAGCACTGATGTGCCATGAATGTGGCACAGATGAGTACGAAAGTGGCACAGATGTGGCATGGATGAGCCATGTATTGGCATGGACGAGCATGGCTGGAGCATGGATGATCATGGCTGGAGCATGAATGGGCAGGGATCAGCACTGTGGGCATTTCAGATCCAGCCCACAGTGCTGTTATACCCGTGTCCTCGCCACGATATGTACAGTGTGCGAGAAGAGGGGAGGAGCTGAACCGGACATGCTCTGGTCTGTTTACCACTGATTGTTCCGTCATTAGATGGGGTGATCACGTGGTAAAGAAGCGATGTCACTGGCTGTCAATTTCCGACGACAAAAATTTGAGAGCTGGTTCTCAATTTTTCCGACAACAAAAAGTATTTTCGGAAATTCAACACACAAAAATCCTACGCATGCTCGGAATCATTAAACTTTATTTTTCTCGGCTCGTTGTAGTATTGTACGTCACCGCGTTCTTGACGTTTGGAATTTCCGACGACAGTGTGTGACCGTGTGTATGCAAGACAAGTTTGAGCGAACATCCGTCAAAAAAAAAAAGCAAGGTTTTGTTGTCGGAATGTCCGATCGTGTATACGCGGCATTGCATTCCTTTTTGCCTTCTTTTTAACCGCTTCAATACCGGGGCTATTTTGGCACTTCTCCTACATGCATAAATCATAATTTTTTTGTTAGAAAATTACTCAGAACCCCCAAACACTATATATGTTTTTTTAGCAGACACTCTAGGGAATAAAATGCCGGCCATTGCAACTTTTTATCTCGCACATTATTTGCGTAATCATTTTTCAAACGCTTTTTTTTGGGGAAAACAACTGTTTTGTGAATTAAAAAAAAACAAAACAGTAAAGTTAGCCCAATTTTTTGGTATAATGTAAAAGATGAAGTTACGCCGAGTAAATAGATACCTAACATGTGACGCTTTAAAACTGCGCACACTCATGGAATGGCGCCAAACGTCAGTACTTAAAAATCTCCATAGGCGACGCTTATTTTTTTTTTACAAGTTACAAATTTAGAGTTCCAGAGGAGGTCTAGTGCTAGAATTGTTGCTGGTGCTCTAACGCACGGGGAAATACCTCACATGTGTGGTTTGAACGGCGTTTACATATGTGGGCGGGACTTACGCGTGCGTTCGCTTCAGAGCGCGAGCTACCGGGGTAGGGGCGTTTAGAAAAAAATTTTTTTTTTTTTTTTTTTACACAATTTATTTTTTTTTTTAACTTTTTTTGACATATTTTTTTTTTTATCACTTTTATTCCTATAACAAGGAATGTAAACATCCCTTGTAATAGGAATGTGTGTGACAGGTACTCTTTATGGAGAGATGCAGGGTCAATAAGACCCAACATCTCTCCTCCAGGCTGGAAAGCATTAGATCGTGAAAAAACAATTCACCGATCTAATGCTTTCAGCCGCGATTGCGGCTGTGTTTACATTCCAGGACCCGGGCGTGACGTCATAACATTGCGCCCGGGCCTCCGACGATCATAGAGATGACTGGTGACCATCTGGTCACACTGTATGTAGCTTATGGTGCAGGGATTCGCCGCCTGAAGAGATGGATATCTGAATGATGCCTGTGGCTGCAAGCATCATTCAGATATCCCCACTGAAAGCCAGGACGTCAATTGACGTCCTTGGTATTGAAGTGGTTAAAGTTGGAATGCTGACAATGATCCCTTGGCTTTGTATTTATTGAAGGCCTTTTCTTTTGCTTTTATATGTATTTTTATGTTGCAGTTTAGCCACCCAGGATTTTTTTTAGCTTTCAAACTTGTTTTCCTGTTGGAATGCACTGGCCGATACCTTCATTTAGTATGCTCTTAAAGCACTCCCATTTTTACTCTGTGTTCTTTGTTCCTAGGATTTTATCCTATTTTAATATCATCTATCAAAGAGGAAAGTTGGCTGAAAGATAAACATACTGTAATCTATGGCTATTCTAATTTTTTTTATTTTTTTGGTGTTGGATTCCATGTAAACTTTTTCAAATTTACATTTACTGAAACTATTTTGGATTTTAAGTATTACTGTTTCAACAGAAAAAGGACTGTTTTATGCTGGGGTGGATTGTATATTTTTAGGTGTTTTAGGCTGGATTGCCAATGTTTACATAGAGCTACTTTGGTGGAATTAAGAGACCTAAAATATTTCCTTTCCGATCAAGATGTAACTTTAACTCATTGCCTCCAATGGATCCAACACATTTATACAGTAAAACCTTGCGAGCATAATTTGTTCCAGAAACATGCTTGTAATCCAAAGCACTATTATATCAAAGCATTTTTTTTACAGGATATAAAAGAGAAGAGAGGCACCTCTAAGTGTAGCAATAAGTTGATAAATGTTGTACCTTCATCAAATGTAACCATATTGCTACACTTAGAGGCTCCTCTCTTCTTTTTTATACTCAGTTGTGACATTACGGTACTCTTATATCAAGACATCGCTTGTATATCAAGGAAAAATGTATTTAAAACATTTTGCTTGTATTGCAAAATGCTCTCAAACCAAGTTACTCTCAAACCAAGGTTTTACTGTATGTGCATGCGTGTGTATATATAATATATATATTCCAAATGATAATGTGGGAATCAGGAGGCTTTAAAGGTGAACACCCACTGATAAAGTTTATTTCAACATTTTGACACGACACAAGCTAATTTTCTGTTGTGTGTGTGTTTTTTTTTTTTTGCTTATGCCCAAGCTAAAAGGGTTATTCTCTTGTGAAATGTCATCAAGGTAATGGTTTGTTATTTTAGATTCAAATAGCTGTTTCCATCCCATTCTTCAATTAATGGCTCAGTTAAGAATGGGTAAATTCTAAGTAGGTTCAGCCTTTGCCTTGCTTGCATTAAGTTAACCAAAAAGACTATAATACTTAATACTTAATCAGTAATTAAAAGTAATAACTGGGTATCTCTTCTACAGTGCTTAGCAGAGCTCCTTTTTAATGTTTTAAATCAAAGTAGTACATTTCTGATGACTGGTTGTCTTCCATTCCCTTGATATATTTTAGCTTGTTTGTCCCCCACAGCTATGTTTCTTCAGCTATCTAGTGTGACAGGAAAAATATAATCTGTGTGCAACAGTCATTTGACAGAGCCCAATCGACTTGAGTGATGAGGCGTACCTGTCAGGCACAGATAATGGGGAAATCCCATTGAATGATATCACAGGACCTGAACAGTCATAATGAGGCAGATTTAATGAGCCTTCTGTTTTACAAGTGATATTAATTGTCATGCTGTCACAAGATGCACACACTCTAGAATAAAACAGACACAGCAAATTATTATTTTTAATATTTTTTTTTTGCATGGGGAAGTTAGCCAGGCTGTGTGCATCATTTATTAGTGAGTCTAGTGTAGTTCTCCGGGCAGTAGTGAAACTTCTGCCACAACAATTAAGTGGTCATTTTGGGTTGGCCTAACAACCTACTTGTCCCAGACCCTTCTATTAGCAAATATAGCCATAAAAGGTCTAACTCATTTGGTTGGAGGAGCTACAAATTGTTTTTTTTTTTTGGGGGGGGGGGGTTGTCCTGTTTTGTCAAGCTTATAGTGAAATCTACAAAATATTTTTTTGAATCCGTCAGTAATTTATCAATCTCCACCCCTCCACTAACAGCCTTACAGATCACTACATATTAGACATGTATATAGATTATTTATATGTGTCTCATATGCCTATATGTATTGCTTACCCCCAAAGGAGCCGATGGATGTATTGGGTCCCCTGTTGCTGTTTGCGTGACTCTGAAAATAGCACCATGCATTCTGACACACATGGCTGTGTGGGGAATATTTATTGCAGATGTATATGCAGTACCAGGGCCGCTGATAGGGGGGGACCACCAGTCCTCCTGTAGGGGGCCCAGGCACCCAGGGGGGCCCAAACACCAAAGGGAAGGAAGGTCAATTACAAAATGCCTTGTGCGGCTCTCTGCAGCAGCTGAAAAATCATCCTGCAGACTTTTAGCTGTTGCAGGGAGAGACACAGGCACAACTGCCGGCTTCCTTGTCCTGTTAAAAAAAAACAAGAAATTGTAACCTTATTTTTTTCTAATCCCTTATAAAAAAAAAAAAAAATATAGAAAATTGTAAAAAAAAAAAAAAAATGATTTTTTTTTAAATAAAATCATTTTAAAACATTTTAACTTTTTAAAAAATGTTTTTCTTCAAACATTTTAAAAACCTATTTAAAAAAGGGCTAATTCACACAGCTTCTCTGTTATCTGTGTGTCCGCTAAGAATAATTTTAGTATATTAATTGTGAAAATGTTTTTTTATTATATATTTGAGGGGGGCCCTGCAGGTAGGTTGTACGGGGCCCAGGGATTTCTAACAGCAGCCCTGTGCAGTACCCCACTGGCAAAAGGGATATGAAACAAAACTAATGAAGCAGCAAACAGTTAAACCATGGCAAGAAATATATTGCAAATAGGTGAACAGTAGCAAGAAACAAACTGTAAAAACAAACAATTGGAGTAGGGATTAAAATCCTCCTTAACCCAAAAAGTTATGCAACCATAACAGTTCAGCATTTTGTAATTTACCCCCTCTCTTCTGCTGGCTAGCTCCTTAGGGCCCAACTCTTCTATAAGAGTGCTCAAGGTAACTTTTCTTTAACCACTTATGGACCAGCCCCCGCAGTTGTACTATGCTAGGTTGGCTCCCTTGCATGAATCGCTATCATTGTACATCAGACAATTGAAATAGAATAGGCACGCGCCCGCGACGCCGGAGCTGATGTGCATGGCCAGTGGCCGCAATGTCCGCCGGCCACCAGTGATTAGGAACAGCAGTTTCTCTCTACTCCCATGCAGCCCATTCCTCATACAGTTAGAATCACCTCCCAGGGAACACACTTAACCCCATTAACCGCTTACCCTGCCAGTGACATTTTTTCAGTAATCAGTGGCAAGTTTTAGCTCTGATGGCTGTATACATGTAAATGGTCCCAAAAAGTGTCAAAAGTGTCCGATCTGTCCGCCACAATGTCGCAGTCCCGCAAAAAATAGCTGATCACCAATTTTAGTAAAATAAAAATGTATTTTAAAAATGCCATAAATTTGCAAACCAATCAATATACACTTATTGCAATTTTTACCAAAAATATGTAGAATATATATTGGCCTAAACTGCTAATAAATATTAATTTTATGTATTATAGCAAAAATTAAAAAATATATTTCTCTTTCGTTCATGGAAGAACATAGCAGCATTGACCTTAGGGTATTATATCCTTCCTTCCAGGAGAGACTAGGCAGAAAACAGCACTTTAAGTGTTAATAACACTTTCCTCAGTACAGCTCCTCCCAAGGGGCTTGGTCCCCTGGGTATAACCCACTCTCTGACTCAGCAGCTCCCTTTTTTTTCTGCCTAGCGTCAGGAGTAGACATGGCCTTCTGGAGTCCATGTACTCTGGAATTATTATTTTTTTTCTTGATCCTTGTAGTCCCCCCATGCTCGGCCATCGAGCGTTTGACAGCCCTCAGCTCAGCTCTGGGTCGTCCACGTCCACATGCCCCGTTGCTCCAGGGGTGGCCGGGGAACTACATGTTCCAGGACACACATATGACCGGTCTCTATGGCTTTGTCACAGTGTGTCTGGCCGACAGCCATGCCGTTTAGCGGTTGTTGGTTCTGTCCGGAATGCCTCCAGCCGGTGTTGCAGGACGGGTAAGTAGTGGCCCCTTGCCCTGGCAAGGTGGTATGGCTGGTGCTTTCCTGGGTCTGCCCTGCTTTCCTCTCTCCCTTCCTCTCCCTCCTTCCCCATGCTGGTTGGCGGCTCCTGGGGTTTCTGTCACTACCGGGGCCTGTGTGCTGTGAGGTGCTGTTGTTTTTTGTTGGGGGAGTTGCTGTATGTGCTGGCTGTGTCTTTCTGCTGTGTCACTGTGTTTTAAACATGTGTATGGCCGCCATTTTGCCGTGGGCGCGGTTTGCATAGGTCGGCGGTCATTTTCTTGTGGCCCGCATGCTGTTTTTTCCTGCATACGGCGGCCATCCTGGAAAAGTCTTGACCTCTAGTGCCTGAAATAGCGCAGCAAAAGCCTGCGAATCACTTCCTGAGGGACAGCGCAACGCAGCCAGCACTTCTCCGTGCTTCAGCGAACACTACAACCGGGTCGGGTGGTGAGTTCCCTGAGGGTCCCCTGCTCTCTCTTCTGCAGCCAGGAGGGTGACTGGTGTGTGTCTGCCTTGCAATTCTAAGGAGGCATAAGCGGTGGGTCAACATGGAGTCTAAACCAGAGGCTTTTACCCCAACCATGCCTGAGTTAACCCTTAGTGCCCCTGCCCCTGCCGCTTCTGTAGAGGCTATGATGGCAGTCCTTGAGGCGTTTATCGCCAGGGTTGAAAGCGGCAAGTGGCCAGAAGGGGGGTAAAAAGTGCCCCCTCCCTGCGCCGGCTTCTGGGGATGGCTCTGACATGGAACCAGATCCTGCTACTGCGTCTGGCTCTGGTTCTGTCATGTCAGATGATGCAGGCTTAGCCCACACGGACAGTGAGGATGACTCTGCTTCAGGGTCAGCGCATGATAAGGCGTTTATTGGAGCTTTCATCACTGCGGTGCGGGATACCAAAAAACTTGAGGATTTGGCGGAGGCATCAGATGTCCCGGTCTTTTTTGGGTTCCGCAAGCCACCCCGCATCGCAAAAGTGTTTCCTTGTGTTCCATATCTGGACAAACTGTTGTACAAGGAATGGGATAAGCTGCAGAAAGTTTTTGCTGCGCCAAAATACTTTGCGGTCCGTTATGCCTTTGAGGAGGACTTTTAAAAAAAGTGGGTTTCTCCTCCGTCAGTGGACCTCCCTGTGTCCAGACTGAGCAAAGCCACCACGTTGCCTGTGGAAGGGGCTCCCGCTTTTACGGGCCACGCAAATAGGAGAGCTGAGGCTGTGGCCCACTCTATGTTCACAGTAGTGGATTCGTCAGTGAGACCGGTTTTGGCCGGGGCTCTGGTGTCGCAGACACTTACCGAATGGGCAAAGGTCTTGCTGCAAGAGCTGGAGGCGCAGAATGCTTCTGAGACCTGTATGGACCTGGCTGACCAGTTGGTACAAGGCCTAAAGTTTGTCTGTGAGTCGGCCCTGGATACGCTCCCCTTGCTTTCTAGGGCCTCTGCCTACGCGATGGTACTACGCCGCCTTGTGTGGCTGAAGTGTTGGTCTGCGGACCAGTCCTCAAAAAAGGCTTTGGTGGATTTACCCTTTAAGGGTGAACGGCTTTTTGGGGCGTCCCTGAATGACATCATAAAGGATGCCACAGGTGGTAAGGGCACACTGCTCCCAGAATCTGGGAAGGGTAAGGAACCTCGCCATAAGCAGGGTCCCTCCTTTACTACCCCCAAGCTTTTTTTTCGCCCGCCAGGTGCGGCAGGAAAAAGTTTTTTCATTGTGCTAAGGCACCCGCTGCAGGGCAGAAGCGCACCTGTTACCGCAAGCCTAACAAGCCTGCGGACAAACCTGCTTCCGCATGAAGGTCTGCCCCCGCCCGTGTCTCGGGTGGGGGGCCTGCTTCGCAAATTTGTGGCTCGGTGGAGGTCTCTTCTTTCCGACCGTTGGGTTTGCGAGGTAGTTTCCTCGGGGTACAAGATAGAGTTTCTCTCTTGTCCACCAAACTGATTTTTCTTTATCGTACATCACGGGACACAGAGCGCATAGCCATTACACTTGGGTTATATGGGTACCTTCAGGTGTGGACACTGGTGTAATCAATTTCACAGGAAGTTTCCTCCCTATATAACCCCCTCCCACTGGGAGTGCTTCAGTTTTTTCGCCAGTGTCTTAGGTGTTGGTCACGTCTAGCTGTCCCTCGGAGGTCTCGGGACCCAGGATAGCTAGCCGGATCCGTCCGAAGTGCTTCAAAGCCAAGGTGTACGGTACCCGGGCCCTGCTGGAGTGGGTTTTTGCCTATAATGCCTCTCCTTGGAGGGCTGGATTCTGGGCTCCAGTGCCTTAGTCTCTTCCAAGAACTAAACGTTACTGATGCCAGGATGCTATATAGGTCCAGGTGTGTGGGTTCCTTAACACAGGACCCCGGTCCCTGAAGGTCCAAGACAATACCCACGGAGATGGGGGAAGGTTGGGCCTCTTGCATTTTGCAATACCCTGCGGCGTGGAGCAGGTAAGAGGGAACCTGCGGGACTTGGTTCGACAGTAGGTATCCCCCTGGGGGTTCTGGGTCGGCTAATGGTATGCTTGTGCATCAGCCACTATCTCCACTATGTCTTTTGAGGCAGGATGGGATGTACTAATGTTTACCCAGATAACACGTAGGTATATGTATGCTTTTAAAGATATGTATTTGCTACTCCCCCCAGGTCTGCCTGTTAGCATGATACTGCAGCCCCACGTGCTATAGGAAGGAAAATGCTGTCAAAACTCCTGTTTCTTAGGAAGCCTATGGGGACAGCTTCCTCTATGTGTGCACTACAATAAAGCTTAGTGTCTTGCCTGGTGTCTGTTGGGTTGCTAGCGCTGGTCCAGGCTTCTCCTCTGCTTTCTGCTTCCTCCATGTTGGTTTCAGCGTGGGGGGGGGGGTCGCGCGCGTGTGCGCGCCACCTTTTACAGCGTCAGCGTGCGTGGGGGGGGGGGCGGGCCAGCAGCGTCAGGTCTCAATTAAAGCAGCAAAGCATTTCCTGGCTGGTCATTCCCTCCTGAAAGCGGAGGAGGCTGAGGACACAGAGCGCGCAGCTGAGCAATTTCTGGCTAACAGTGACACCCAGTGGGGGTTTGTGGATCTTTAGGTCTGGACTTAGCTCCATACTGACCAGAAAAAAAAAAAAAGGTTTTTTTCTTAAAGGGACTCAGCCTTAGATCTGGCAGTATCTGAGTCGGTGCAACCTTGGGCTCCAGCTAACGGGCATTGGTGTGGCAATACTCACAGGACTTTCCTCGGTATTGCCGCCTTCTCGGGCGTATGAAAATTTGGAAAAATTTTACCATAGCCTGTTCTTATTAATGGTTCACTTCTAGCTACAACAGTTGGGTGTTGGCTTTAGGGGGGTCTCAAGGTTGTGCAATGGCTCCCAAGGGATCAGGACCAGCTAAGGCTGCAAAAGGTACCAAAAAACTAAAGGGGTCTCCATCGGGGTCAGAGGATTTGGGCCAGGCTCTAGCGGTCCCACCCTCACCAGATAGACCACCGAACAGCATGTTGCAGGAGCCATTGAGGGTGCTAGGGGCAGAGGCGGCCCCCAATCAACCCATTCCCGTTTACGTTACGGAAGAAATGCTAGCGACCACCCTGGGTGGGCTAGAGGAAAGGTTAACTGCTTTAATTGCCCGCTCTTTGCCAGGTGGCAAACGGGCTAGATCCCCGTCACCTAGATTGGTGTTTTCAGATGCAGAGGTCCTCTCTTCGGAGGAATTGGACCCACAGGGGGATCAAGCGGACCCGAGTCCCGACGGTTCAGACATTGAAGGTTCCACTATAGATGAAATTTTTTCGGCTTCTCAAGCAGAGAGCCTGTGGATCCAGTCTCTGACAGATATGGTTCGCACTGCTTTTAAACTTCCAGTGTCAGAACAATTAGCCCCCGCGGTATCCTCTTTAGGTTCCTTGAAGGCACCGTTGAGTGGTGCGTCTTTTCCGGTTCACCCCCTTCTGGAGAGCGTGATTTTTCAGGATTGGGCTCGGCCTGATAGGATTTTTATCCCTCCTAAAAGGTTCACTATTCTCTATCCTATGGAAGAAGAATTTGCAAAGAAATGGGCACTCCCTACCGTGGACGCAGCCATTTCCTGCGTAAATAAATCCCTGACCTGTCCGGTTGAAAATGTCCAGATGTTTAAAGATCCAGTCGACAAAAAGTTGGAGACCCTACTGAAGGCTTCTTTTACCACAGTAGGTGCCGTGGTTCAGCCAGCGGTGGCAGCCATTGGCGTTTGTCAGGCTTTAAAGGATCAGACTAAACAGATATTAAGGGACATACCGGCTCAGCAAGCTCGTGAATTGGCTGACCTCCCAAGGGCTCTCTGCTTTGCAGTAGATGCTATTAAGGACTCCATTCAACAGGCGTCCCGTTTATCTCTGCTGTTGGTTCATATGCGTCGCCTTTTGTGGCTGAAAAACTGGTCAGCAGAGGCACCCTGCAAAAGGCTTTTAGCAGGATTTCCCTTTCATGGTGGGAGACTATTCGGTGAAGACCTAGATAAATATATCCAGACCATATCAAGTGGTAAAAGTTCTTTCTTGCCTGTCAAGAAAAGATCGCGTGGGCCCGCGTTTAAGCGAAAGGCTTTCGCAGGCTCGGCCCCTTCAACTTCCCGTCAGTATCGACGGCCTCCCGGGCGTTCAGCATTTAATAGCCGCCCACAAGGACAAGCCTCGGCAGGCAAGAGGCCATGGTCTCGCAAGCCGGTTAAACCAGTCATCAAGTCAGATTCATGAAGGGGCGCCCCCACTCTCTTGGGTGGGGGGAAGGCTTCGGTTTTTCTCCGAAGTGTGGAAGGCCAGAATTCCCGACTCTTGGGTACTGTCCGTGGTAGCCACGGGCTACAAGCTAGAGTTTCGGGAAGTCCCCCCTCCTCATTTTCAGGGGTCAAGTCTTCCAAGCGACCCATTAAAGAGGGCCTCTCTTGTAAAAGCATTGGATCGTCTCTTGCTCCAAGGAGTAATTGTAGAAGTACCAACCCAGGAATGGGGTCTGGGATTCTACTCCAACCTTTTCATAATACCAAAGCCCAATGGCGACGTCAGGCCTATCTTAGACCTCAAACGCCTAAATCGCTTTCTAAAGATTCAGACCTTTTCGTATGGAGTCCATACGTTCAGTGGCAGCCAGCCTACATCAAGACGACTTTCTAGCATCTATAGACATAAAGGATGCGTATCTGCACGTGCCGATCTACCCGGCACATCACAAGTTTCTTCGTTTTATGATAGATCACCGTCATTACCAGTTCGTAGCCCTCCCTTTCGGGTTGGCAACAGCTCCGCGGGTATTCACAAAGGTGTTAGCCCCGGTGCTAGCCGTCCGAAGGACAGAAGGCATTTTGGTCCTGGCATACCTGGACGATCTTCTGGTTATCGACAGCTCAGCTTCCAGCCTCAATCATGCAGTAGTTCGCACAGTTCAGCATCTAGAGGAATTCGGGTGGATTGTGAACCAAGAAAAATCGATATTGAAACCCACAAAGCAGTTGGAATATCTAGGCCTTCGGCTAGATACAGACTGCCAGAGGATATTTTTACATCAAACAAAGGTCAGATCAATAACTCAAGCAGTTCAAGTGATCTTAGGCAAGAAGAGGCCGACTATTCGCCTATGTATGCGACTGCTGGGGAAGATGGTGGCCGCCTTCGAGGCAGTGCCCTACGCCCAGATCCATACCAGATATCTTCAGGCAGCCATTCTCTCTGCTTGGAACAAGTCCATTCAGACGTTAGATCGTCCATTAGTGCTCTCCCCAGGAGTCCGGCGCAGCCTGTTTTGGTGGCTGGTCCCTCAAAATTTGTCAAAGGGGAAATACTTTTGCCCCATCACGTGGAAGATTGTAACCACGGATGCCAGCCTATCAGGTTGGGGGGGCAGTTCTAGAAGGACAGACCCAGCAAGGGCAGTGGTCGGAGGCAGAAAAACTGCTTCCCATCAATATCCTAGAGATCAGAGCTGCTCGACTGGCCCTGATCGCCTGGACTCTCCCCCTCCAGGGTCTGCCAGTAAGGATACAGTCCGACAATGCCACTGCGGTGGCATACATAAACCACCAGGGGGGCACGAGGAGCCTAGCAGCCCAAAGGGAAGTAAACCTGATTTTCTCATGGGCCGAAGCCCATGTACCCTGCATCTCGGCGGTGTTCATCCCAGGGATAGACAATTCTCAAGCAGATTTTTTGAGTCGTCAACAGTTGCTCCCGGGGGAGTGGTCTCTTCACCCCCAGGTATTCCAAGAGATTTGCCAAAGATTCGGAGTCCCAGATGTGGACATTATGGCAACGAGATCCAACAAAAAGTTGGACAAATTCATATCCCGAGCCAGGGATCCCTCGGCCTACGGGACCGATGCGTTGGTTTGCCCCTGGCACCAGTTTTCTCTCCTGTATGCGTTCCCTCCACTGCAGATGATTCCCCGCCTTCTACGGAGGATCAGGGTGGAGCGCAGGCCTGTGATCCTGGTGGCCCCAGCCTGGCTTGGTACGCACTCATCGTGAAGATGTCAGTCGGGGCGCCGTGGCCGCTCCCCCTGCGCCCAGATCTGCTGTCTCAGGGCCCAATCTGCCACCCTGCTTCACAGCAGCTAAATTTGACGGCTTGGCGGCTGAATCCCTAATTCTTAAGGGCAGAGGCCTCTCAGCTCAGGTCATATCTACGTTGATTCAGGCTAGGAAACCGGTCTCCAGAAATATTTATTACAGAGTCTGGAGAACCTATGTGGAGTGGTGCGAGTCTCAAAAATGGCATCCTCGAAAGTTTTTTATTGACAGGATCTTGCGATTCCTCCAGGTTGGCGTTGACAAAGGGTTGGCTCTTAGTACTCTAAAGGGGCAGGTGTCGGCTTTATCGATATGGTTTCAAAGACCCTTGGCCACCCATTCGCTTATGAAAACCTTCTTGCAGGGGGTCTTGCATGTGAATCCCCCTATTAGAGCTCCCCTCTGCCCCTGGAATTTAAATCTGGTCTTGTCAGCTTTACAAAGGCAGCCGTTTGAACCTCTGACAGAAATCCCTCTTGTGCTACTAACCCGAAAGTTGGTTTTCTTGGTGGCTATGGCTTCGGCCAGAAGGGTTTCCGAGCTGGCAGCCTTGTCATGCAGGGAGCCATACCTTATTCTGCATAAGGACAGAGTGGTTCTGCGGCCTCAACCTTCTTTCCTTCCTAAGGTCATATCCAGTTTTCACTTGAATCAGGACCTAGTCCTACCATCCTTCTTTCCTACTCCCCAGTCCAGAGAGGAAAGACTGCTTCATACTTTTGACGTGGTTCGAGCCATGAGGGTCTATCTCAAGGCTACAGAGAAGATTCGGAAAACAGATGTGCTTTTTGTTCTTCCGGATGGCCCCAAGAAGGGTCAGCCGGCTGCCAAGTCTTCCTTGGCTAGGTGGATTAAGCAGCTGATTTTTCAGGCCTATGGTCTGAAGCGCGTTCCACCTCCCTTATCAGTTAAAGCCCATTCTACGAGGGCCATGAGTGCCTCCTGGGCGGCACACCATCAGATCTCTATGGCACAGGTTTGCAAGGCGGCAACCTGGTCTTCCGTACATACGTTTACTAAATTTTATAAGTTGGACGTTGCAAAGGGTACGGACGCAGCATTTGGGCAGGCGGTCCTACGGGCAGCAGTATAGAATCCTTTGGTCCGGGTCGCGCCCCCTTTTCTCTGTTGGTGGAGCTACTTTACTTCCTGATAATTTTTTGTTTGGCTATTTTTGGCCTTACGGTCTCCCTCCCTTCATAGAGCATTGCTTTAGGACATCCCAAGTGTAATGGCTATGCGCTCTGTGTCCCGTGATGTACGATAAAGAAAAAAAGATTTTTAATAAACAGCTTACCTGTAAAATCCTTTTCTTGAAGTACATCACGGGACACAGAGCTCCCACCCCTCTTTTGGGGAACATTGTGTAACCTCGGAGGAATTGCTTGCTACAAAACTGAAGCACTCCCAGTGGGAGGGGGTTATATAGGGAGGAAACTTCCTGTGAAATTGATTACACCAGTGTCCACACCTGAAGGTACCCATATAACCCAAGTGTAATGGCTATGCGCTCTGTGTCCCGTGATGTACTTCAAGAAAAGGATTTTACAGGTAAGCTGTTTATTAAAAATCCTTTTTTTTCCTTCCAACCTCCAGCTTCCTCCGGATCGCCGGAAGGATCTGTCAGGGGCTGTCCAGGATCTACTGGAACGGTTTCAGGGGTTTTACTCCAACCTGTTTGTAGTCCCCAAGAAGACTATGCTCATCTTTTGGATGCACTCATCGCGAGGCCACATGTAATACAACGAACTGTTTTCTGTCATACTACCTCTTCAAAAATCCTTTCAATATCGTCCTGAAGAAGCCCCACGGCGAAACGCGTAGGCGACTTCTAAGGATTTAGCTAGTATTGGCTGCTACTTTTGTGGTTATATTTTTATGATTATGTATTTTTTCTTTATAACCGTAATATTCAATGTAATAAAGTTTCATTTTACATACTTCCACATGGTCTCAAAGTCCGACCATCAATATCTACCTGTAGTTATTGTTCTTTTTCCTTTACTAGTATATACGGATGCGGCCAATGTGAGTGCTCTCCCTTTTGTGTCACTTTTCTCTCTCCTCCCCCTCTAACTTCCTTTTGTTTTCTTTCTCTTTATTTCTTATCCTTCCCTTCCCCTCTCCTGCTTTCATTTTTAGTCCCCAAGAAGGAAGGGGTCCGTCCAATCCTGGACCTCAAGGCCCTCAATTGTTTTGTCAAAGTGCAAAAATTCAGGATGGAGTCGTTTCGCTCTGTAGTGGCAGCGCTCCATCAGGGGGACTTTATGGCGTCCTTGGACATCATGGACGCATACCTACATGTTCCCATATGCGCAAAACACCAGAGATTTCTGCGCTTTGCGATCGGAGAGGACCACTTTCAATTTGTGGCCCTCCCGTTCGGCCTGGCTTCGGCACCAAGGGTCGTCACCAAGGTGCTCACTCCGATTCTAGCCCTGCTGAGGCAGCGAGGGATCGCTATCGTAGGATACCTGGACGACTTTCTCCTGAGAGCTTCCTCAAGCTCAAAATTAGAAGAGGATGTGTCCATCACCTGTCGGACCCTTCGAGAATTCGGCTGGCTTCTGAATATCCTGAAGTCAGTGTTTGGTACCGTCTTAGCGACTGGAACACCTGGGGTTAGTCCTGGTTTTCTCGGAGTTAAGAGTTTTCCTCCCAACGGAAAAAATTCAGACGACCCAGAAGTGGTCATTGCTTCGATTCTGCATGAGGGTTCTGGGTCTGAAGGAGGCCTCTTTCGAGGCAGTCCCATATGCCCAATTCCACACCGGTGTTCTACAGAAGGAGATTCTGTCACGTTGGGACAAGCTCCCTTCGTCTCTGGATTACCAGATTCGGGTGAGCCGACTGGTCAAGTCCTCCCTGGTGTGGTGGCTAACGTCTCCGGTGCTTCGGGCCGGGAAGTCAATTCTGCCGTGCCATTGGACAGTGGTTACGACAGATGCCAGCCTCTCTGGCTGGGGGGGTGTCTGGGATACCCAGTCAGCCCAGGGGCGCTGAACTCAGGAGGAGTCCCGCCTTCCAATCAATGTGCTGGAGCTCCAAACAATCAAGTTGTGCCTCGCCAAGTGGTCCCTGGGTCTACAGGACCGACCGGTCAGGATCCAGTCCGACAACGCCACGGACATGGCGTACGTCAATCATTAGGGAGGCACACGGAGCTCGGCTGCAGCGACGGAAGTCGCGCACATCCTTCGGTGGACCAAAAGGTCTGTTCCGGCTCTGTCGGCCGTGTACATTCCGGGGGTACTGAATTGGCATGCCGACTACTTAAGGCGTCAAACACTAGACCAAGGAGAGTGGTGGCTACACCCGGCGGTGTTTCAGAGTCTGTGCCGAAAATGGGGCAATTCAGACGTGGACCTTCTGGCGTCCCGTCTCAATTGGAAGGTGTCACGGTTCGTGGCCAGGTCAAGAGACCCGTGGGCAGACGCGTCAGACGAGTTGGTGGCACCATGGGGTCACTATCGCCTAATCTACGCCTTCCCTCCTCTAAAGCTTATTTCTCGCCTGCTGCGCAGAGTGGAAGCCGAGGGGACTCCAACGATCCCGATCGCCCCAGATTGGCCGCGCCGTTCCTGGTACGCGATCTGGTGGCAGACGGCCCTTGGCGTCTGCCCCTGAGAGAAGATCTTCTGTCACAGGGTCCGATCTTTCACCCTCATTTACAGTCGCTGGCTTTAACGGCGTGGCTGTTGAGAGCCAGGTGCTGAAGGACCGTGGCCTGTCAGGCTCGGTGATCTCTACCATGCTACGAGCACGGAAGTCTACTTCACGATTTACCATCGTACGTGGAAGGCCTACATCTCTCTGTGTGAAGAGATGAAATCCCCGTACATACGTGATGTCCCGGATTCTGCTGTTCTTACAGCGGGGAGTGGATCAGGCTCTCGCCTTAAGTACGGTTAAGACTCAGCTTTCGGCTCTAGCTGTTTTCTTTCAGCGACCCTTGGCGGTGCACTCCCTGGTGCGTACGTTTTTGCAGGGGGTTCGGCACGTGGCCCCTCCTGTGCGTCCTCCACTCTATGGGACCTGAATTTATCCTCTCGTTGCTTCAAGACGCTTTCAAGGACATTCAAAAGATCCCTTTGTTGACTCTGCCCCAGAAGGTGGTTTCTCTGGTAGCAATTACCTCAGTCAGACGGGTGTCTAAACTGGCGGCCTTGTCCTGCAAGGCTCCCTACTTGGTCATCCACAAGGATAAGGTGGTGCTGCGGCCGCAGCCGTCATTTCTCCCAAAGGTTGTTTCGGCTTTTCGCATTAATGAGGACATTGTGTTACCATCCCTGTGTCCTCGGCCAAAAAACCTGAAGGAGGCCACTTTGCGTTCCTTGGACGTGGTTCAGGCCCTACGGGTATACTGTTCGTGTCGGTGACTGGTCCTAAAAAGGGTCTGGCGGTCTCGTCTGCCACCATTTCTAGGTGGATCAGACAGGTTGTGCTTCAGGCCTATGCCCTAAAGGGGCGGGCGCCTCCCTTTCAGGTTACGGCGCATTCCACCAGGGCGATTGGTGCCTTTTGGGCTTTCCGTCATCAAGCGTCTGTTTTACAGGCGTGCAAGGCAACGACCTGGTCGTCAATCTACACCTCTTCAAAATTTTACAAGGTGGATGTGAGTGCATCTTCGGATGCCTCCTTCGGCCGCAAGGTGCTACAGGTGGCAGTTTAAGGTTGGAGTTCCTCCGTTGAGAAACTCTGTTTTTTTTGTTTGGGGTGAAGCTTGGTTTGCTGTGTGTTTTCCCACCCCTCAAAATTTTTTGACACTGCTTGGGGATGTCCCTAAGGTCAATGCTGCTGTGTCCTTCCATGAACGGAAGAGAAAATAGGATTTTTGTACTCACCGTAAAATCCATTTCTCTGAGTTCATGGATGGACACAGCACCCACCCCTCCTTTTCTTTGTACTGCTTGTTACGAACTGAAGCTAGTGAGTCAGAGAGTGGGTTATACCCGGGGGACCACGCCCCCTGGGAGGAGCTGTACTGAGGAAAGTGTTTTTTTTAGCACTTTAAAGTGCTGTTTTCTGCCTAGTCTCTCCTGGAAGGAAGGATATAATACCCTAAGGTCAATGCTGCTGTGTCCGTCCATGAACTCAGAGAAATGGTTTTTACGGTTCGTACAAAAATCATATATTTTTTTCTAAATTTACGCTTTTTTTGTTTTATATTTTGTTTGGGTACAGCTTTGCACGACTGCACAATTGTCAGTTAAAGTGGCGCAGTGCTGTATCGCAAAAAATGGCCTGGTGATTAAGGGGGCAAATCACTCTGGTCCTTAATAGTGTTGCTCACGAATATTCGTATTGCGAATATTCGGCTCGAATATGGCATATTCGAGTATTCGCGATATATTCCGAATTTCGCGGTGAATATTCGCTATTTCGAATATTCGTATTTTTTCAATTTTTTTTTTAGAACAGATCACATCCTAGAGATCCCCATCGACGTCTAAAAGCATTGCTGGTATGATTAGAGACCTTGGGCCGAGTAGCTGCAGCGATCATTTTATATTGCCGAAAAATCGCAATGCGATATCGCGTGATTATTTTCGAGAAATTCGCAATATTGTTTTTAGCTAAAATAACACATATATTCGATTTCAGAGTGTTACTGTCGAAATTCCGCAATCAATTTCTCATTCGCATTTTTGCGAAATTACGATAAAATATCAAGAATATTCTGAGCCAATCAGAGTGCTCCTTCCGCATTTGCCGAATATTCGCAATTATTTTGTATTGTAATATATCACGAATATTCTGAGCCAATCAGAGTGCTCCTTCCGCATTTGCCGAATATTCGCAATTATTTTGTATTGTAATATATCACGAATATTCTGAGCCAATCAGAGTGCTCCTTCCGCATTTGCCGAATATTCGCAATTATTTTGTATTGTAATATATCACGAATATTCTGAGCCAATCAGAGTGCTCCATTCCGCATTTCTCGAAATTTCGCAATTATTTTGTATTATAAAATATCACGATTATTCTGAGCCAATCAGAGTGCTCCATTCCGCATTTCTCGAAATTTCGCAATTATTTTGTATTATAAAATATCACAAATATTCTGAGCCAATCAGAGTGCTCCTTCCGCATTTCTCGAAATTTCATTCGCATTCGCAATTCGCATTCGCATTAGCGAAATTTCGCAATCATTTTATTTCCAAAAAATATCGCAAATATTCGCATTTAACGAATATATCTTGAATATTCGACTATATATTCGAGATATATCGCGAAATCGAATATGGCATATTCTGCTCAACACTAGTCCTTAAGTGGTTAAGCACTGATAAAGGCACTAGCTCTGTGATATCTGCAGGCAACGCTGTTCTTCTTTTGTCAAAGTGTAGTGCAGTTTTGGCCAACAGTCTGTTACCAATTCCTGGGGAAGCAGATGATCTCCCTCTGTTTACTGTTATCAATACAACCAGCAGGTGTCCACAGTGTTCTTCACCTTGATCCGACAACATGAACTGTCGGCATCTGTGACCCTCACCGATGTCCCAGAATGTCTTCATGTGGTCTGCTGGCAGCCTGATCTACACTCGATCCCTACAGTCCTCGTCGGCATGCAGAAAACAGGAAACCACCTCAACTCTAGACCCAGTGCCTCAAAGGATCTGTAGATTTCTCCTCCCAGCCTACCAAGCCAACTTAATCTGTGTGCAACTAAATCTCCCACAATCCTAGCATTCCACATCCTGTGTGTATTCCTAATGGGTAGAGGGTGGGTTCAACAACAGCTGCTCTCAGTTCTGTAAAAGCAGTCTCTCCTAGCAGCTGTGCCTAAATCCTCTCCTCAAATATGGACAGCAGTAAACCCGACAGCCAGGTCCAAGTAGCTGCTCCTTTCTCTGCCAGCGTTACAGACCGGAACTCCACTAGTGATTAAAGAGGTCAATATACTGAGCAGAATCGGTATACACTATGTACAGAGATACAAACTTGGGTTCACTACCTAATGTACAGTCATACTTGCCCTGCTGCTTTGTCAGGGTGGATGGAGGCAGGGTAAACAGTCTGGAACTTTTATCAGCCTTCTAGAAATAACTTTTATGTAACCCTGGTTAACAAAACCCATCTGGTGAACAATGCAGCTAAAGGCCCAGCCTTCTTGACTTGCAATGTGTTTGGTTATATGAGGTCTGTCCTTTACAATAAACGGTTATATACGATAGTCTGGTCCTACTACAGGATTTTATGAATAAGTATTACGAAATGGCAGCATGGGTGCTAGGAATAAGCTCATTTTGGTAGAATCCAATCTATTCTTCTACCTGTGGCCACTATAAATAAAATCCATAATTATGTGGGCATACTCGGTGCTTCTTTTAGATCCGTATTAAATTGCTGTGGAGCTTATAGCATAGCTGGAGCCATTCGGTGGTTTCCCCTGTGTCAACCAATGCAGTTGCTCACAGAACATGAATCAAACTGTTTGGTTGGTACAAGCAACAATTCCAATTTCCTTCTCACTTTTCAGAATTTACGCCCATTGTCTACCAAAGATAATCCATATAAAGCCTTCCTAGCAACTAGTTTTGCATGAATTTATCTTGGGATCCTGTTTGGATAGAAATATGAGAGCTGTCTGACTTGTCTTTGAAGAGGTGAAGAGCTATCATGCAAATCCTTGCTTCACTACTTAGTAAGTCACTGACTAAAAACGAACATTTTTCTGCAAAACACTTGACTTTTTATATTTACTTCAGGTACTTATATAGTGCTGTCAATTTACACAGTGCTTTAAATATACATTGTACATTCATATCAGTCCCTTCCCTCAAGTAGCTTACCATCTAAAGTCCTTAACTCACATTCATACATACACACACATACTAGGGCCAATTTAGACAGGATCCATTTAATATACCAGCATGTCTTTGGAGTGTTTGAGGAAACGGGATCAAACCCACACAGACACAGGGAGAACATGCAAACGCCAGGCAGGAAGTGTCATGGTTGGGATTTGTACCAGCGACTTTTACTGCTAGATGAAAGTGCTAACCACTGCACCACGTGTAGAGGTTTCTCAGATCCCATGTCTCTATTTAAATGTCTGTGAGCTAAACTCCCCCCCCCCCCCCATACCCTGGTCTTATGTCTGCTGTTTCAGTCAAATCTGTTTTGTATTTAGGTTCTTAAAAATATGTTATATGGGATGTGGTTGTTGGTGCTATGCCTAGTTCCCAGCCTAGAAGACAGGGTGCTCGGATTTTAGGATTCCCATTTCCTAGATAAATTTGTTTGGTCATAGAGTCCAATCCACCTCTTGCTTTTCATCAAAATGATTTCTCCTAGTGTTTGGGGACTGTCCCTGTTCTTTTCAAGGGAACTATAGCAGGAGCCTAATGACAGCAGATGTTTGCTGTATAACAGCTTTGTGATTAAGTATATCTGGTACACCTGATCACACAATAGTCATCCTCCTACCCCATAAGGGCTCTTTCACACGGACGTTCCGTATGTCTGTTTTTCATCTATCCGTTGTCGGATGAAAAACGGACATACATGTATCCCTATGGGATCGCGGATGTCAGCGGAGACATGTCCGCTGACATTCGATTCGCTCCGATCCGCCAAAGTATGCCGGAGAAAAAAACTACTTTTCCTTCCGTCTGGCGGATCCGATCAGATGAACACGGATAGACGGTCCGTGTTCATCCGATTCCCCAATAGGGGAGAGCGGAGAAAAGACAGGGCGGTCCTTGCACAGTGTGCGGGGACCGCCCTGTCATCCGGCAGCTCAGCGGAGATCAACTGAGCGATCCCCGCTGAGCAAATGGAGGTGCATGGGGTTTATCATTACTGATCCGCCCCGTGTGAAAGAGCCCTAATAAAGCTGCCTATTAATTTGAAGTTGATTATTTTGGTGCTTCTTTCATATAGTCATATAGTTAGCTCTGTACATCAGAGAGGGATGAAACTCTTAAAGAAGAGCAGTGTTTGGGACAGACCTCCAGCCGTCCTGGGAAAACAAAAATGTGATGGTCCACAGAATGTGATAGAGTACACCCACACACGTAATGTGTGATAAAGAACGTCCTTTTGTTTCTTTGACTTGACTGTCACATGGTAGCAAAAATGTGGCTGCATGGCATTCAATCAATGGATCTGCTTCCAGCTTTGATCTGTAGTGCTGTGCCATAGATACATTTGGAAAGCTGTGTCAGGTTTTAAGGAAACAATTGACAAACATTCTGCCGCTTTTGTGCACAAAATGCAAAGGTAAATTCCATAATCCCAGATAAAAATATTTTTAAAAACTTTAACTCCGGCTATTATGCTAAAATTAAATATGCCTCTGGAAGTACCTTTTGTTTTCTTTTTAAAGCCAACCCCACATGTTGGAGCACAGCCAGCATATGTTTTTTTTTATGCTGGTCAGGGGATACATAGTTGAGTGTTGAGATAGTGTTGGGTGACCAGCATCACTGTATATAATATCACTGCATCGCTGAGAGGTTTACACGTTTTTAAGAATACAGCTTACAGGTTATTACCCTGGTACCAAATAGATGTTTATTGTTTTTACCAAGAAGGATACCTTTTTGGTAAAATGTTAAAATAAAAAACCTCTTTGGATTATTTTTTAAATGCCTTTTTAATAAAGAAATGACAGGTGGAGAATGGATACCAAACATGCTAATTTTAGTACCTTTGGTTGAAGTGACTGGTCATCTATAACTAATAAGTATGTGTATGAAATTATATTTGAAAAAGTTCAAAAATGTAGGCAGATTTATTGGTTAGTTCTCAGCCGATTTAAATTCCTCAAGGCTCGAAATTTCAAATCCTGAGCTACTAGCCAGGCCTCAAGGGTTATTTGCCACCAGTTCCCCCGCCCAAACCCTACTATGCCCGCCCCCAATTATGCCCCTAAACATGCCCTCATAAATTATTTCATGAAATTACACTTACATTTTTTTTATGCAGAATTGGGTTATAAAAAAATAAATATTAACAACAACTTTATCCATGTCCACCAATACAGCCTGCCCTTGTCCGCCAGTGTAACCTGTGTCACTAATGCAGTCTGTGTCCCCAATGCATCCTACCTTTGCAGGGGAAGAGAGAGGAGAAACGCCCCCTGGTTGATCAATAGCTGTGTGTTCCCCGCTGCGTGCCGTCATATACAGCCCCTCCCCCTTGCCCGGGGAACTTTGATAGGATTGGACAGGCGATCAGTCTATCAAAGTGCCCAAAGAGGAGGAGCTGTATATGACGGTCCGTGGCGGGGAATACACGGCTATAGAAATGAAAGCTGTTATGTTCCCTGCGCTCTACTCAACAAGGCAGAGGCTCTCCTCTCTTGTCCCCTCTGATCGCTGGCAAAACAGCTTCCATACAACCCAGGCAGCCCGAAATGCGAGCAGGCGAGTGGAATTTTTGAGGGCTGGCTTATCTCATGTACCTAAATACTTCAAGTATTGCCCTCCATTTTTTTTTCTTTCATTCCTGAAGGGAGAGGCTGCAGTTCACCTGTGGTCCAAGTGCCAGCAGTGAACATCTTTGGACTGTCTTTCTCCAGTGTCCTCTCACGTGGCACTGCTGAGAATCCAGATAAAACTGCTGCTAGCCCCTTAGCACAAAGTTGCTCCAAATAGAGTTATTAAGTTAAGTTATTAATTTGGTTACTGCTGTACATATTTAGGCATTCCTAAATTCATTTTGAGTAAGGTTCCTTAATAAACAGCTTCTTAGAGCAGATGGAAGCTGCTTCTGTGTAAATGAGTCACATAGTTGAATATATTGAATTAGACATCTGGGTTCTTTTCTTGCGTAAACCAGATTTGTCAAGCCACCACAATTTCTATCTGCGTGAATGATGCTTTAGCCAACAATGATAAATCAAGCACAGTTTACAAGTATCAGATAGTGTTTGAGACATGGAAAGACTAAGTTTAAGCACTGGGTAGATCACCATGAGAAAAGGAAAAAATCCTTGAACTGGGAAAGTCCTGAATGCTATGTGGCACAAAACTTGAGAAAATGCAGTAGCCACGTCCTGCACTCATCAATGGGTTATTTAAATGTTAATTTTTTAAGCTTTACCTGTCTTTTTTATTTTATAAGGTAGCTGCCGGTCCCCTTTTAACACACACATAGGTGTGTGCAGACCATTGAATTAGGGTGTGCACCCCAAGGCTCAAACACATCCATGTGTTTGTGTATGTGTGTGTGTGTGTGTATGTGTATATATATATATATATATATATATATTGTAATAGTCAGAGTCCCGGTCCCTATGAAATGGGAGGTAAAATGGACACAGGGTTTGCGTGTCTGCGGACCGCAGAACTACAGAGCGTAGCGTTTAAATGGAGAAAAGTGCTCTGTCAGTTTTCTCCAGGTTTTGATAGTTCTGAATGGGGCTGTGTAGTTGGAGATCCTGCAGAGACTTGGGCGGGATGGGGTCTCCAACCCTGTGTCCAGATCTTACAGACAGCCAGCAGGTTGGGTTCCCAGCTGAACACTGACAATATAATCAGGGACTGGTCAGAACAGAGAGGGAGGTGGAAGGTGTGCAGCTGGCTGTTGCTGCAAGACAGACCTGTGTGTGGGGATCTGTCTGTCTGCCCTGGAGACTACATCCCTGGTGTGGGGGGACTTTGTGTCTGAAGGACTGGGAGGCTGGTGGACCTGAGGTGACTAGCGAGTCCAAGAGGGGCTGAAGGAAGTCCGGAAGTCTGGGAGACAGTGGGCAGGAGAACCTGTTGAGGCCAGGAGTGGGCCAGGTGAGCAGGTACAGCAAGGCTAAGTAAGCCTAGGAGCCAGGAGGCTTGGTATTTTTGAGTTCTGTGAACATTTCTGGAGAAGAACCCCCTGCGTGGGAAATCCTGTATGTGAACTGTTCTTTTTGTTTCCTGCAATAAAAATGGGCTGCCATGCCCTCAAATATAACGTCTGACTGCTGTGGACTCGCTAAAAAAAAACGCATTTACCATTGAGTTAAACCCCCAACGTTTACAATATATATATATATATATATATATATATATATATATATATATATATATCTTCTACACACCGACACACACTTATCACACTTATAAATGTAAACAAACATTTTAAAATGTCTTAAAACATCAGTAGGGCAGAGATTGGTGAGCATTGGGCAGTGTTTTTTTTTTTACAGTATTTTTCATTTACAATTCTTTTTTCTGGAGGCTTTGGTGAAATATCAGGGGTCTAAACAGACCCCCTGATGTCTCACTTTTGCAACAGAGAAAGGGGCTAAGGACAGAGATTCCTCAGCCCCTTTCTCTTTCGCATCAGCTGCACTGGACATCGAATGAATGGGAAGTGCTCTGTGCTTAGTGGCGTCCTGTTCATTCACAGACTGAAGCCTTGTAAACACAGTTTACGAGACTTTGGTTAAGAATAAACACAGTGAGTAATCTGTACCAATCACTCACTGTGCTCATTCGGAAAAGCAAGTGGCTGGTAAATGACATGGGCCTGGGCAGCAAGGGGAATCTAAACAGCATGTGGGTGATTGGGGTGAGCCCAGGCACACCTGCCACACCCCATAAACACACCTACGAACAGACAGAACAGGTCACCCAATTACAATGTAGCTGTAAATGTGTTAAACGGCATGAAAAGTTGCTTCAAATGGTATTGAATAATAGTGTTATGTCCATATCAAAGTATGCACAGATGTACTGTATTGAATTTTTCTTGTTCCTATAGTCCTGGTTCACATTGGAGCAATTTGGCATGCGATTTGACATGTCAAATCGCATGCCAATTGCCAAAAATGGCACTGTGCGAATCGGTGCGACGCTGCATTTGCAGCACCACACTGATTCCCAAAAGTAGTTTCTGTACTACTTTTTGCGACTTCGGGGTGTGATTTCTATTGACATCTGTGCAGCAACCTGCACAAATTTCTCTAAAATCGCCCCCAAAGTCGGGGCTGATATGCAGGAATGAAAAGTTTAGTGGAACTCGCACAATTTAATTCCCACTGTTGGTGTGAACCAGGGCTTAAACTTTGTAAGTGCAAACAAAAGCTCTTGATCTGTCAGAAATCCATTGAGCACCTAACATCTCAAAGTGAGTTCACAACACAGGGCCTCTGCAGCATTGTTGTTCTAAACAGTGTATTTAGCCCTGCCCAGTTATCCACCGTGATCTACACGACATTTCCTATCTGTTTTTTTATTTTTAAATGAGCAGAAGGAGAGGTTTTCTATAGTCCTAACACACTTCCTATTCTAGAGTGACAACCCTGCTCCTCCAAAGATAAGTACAGTTATCAAGTGTTGTCATTGTAGGACAGGGAATATGTTACTGGCAGGATCATTAAGTAAAAATCAAGGAAAAAGCCTCAAAAAATAAAACCAAGGCAGACACCACATCTCCTAAATCAGGGGTCTGAACAATCTGAACAAAGGGCCAGTTTATTGTCCTTCAGACTCTAGCAGGGCTGGATTATGGCCAGCGGGAGTGAAAATTTCCCTGGCATCAGTGGGAGTAAGCATTACATAATTTTGTATTGGGGGCAGGAACAGTGCCCAGTCCTTGGTATCATAGGGAGGAATAGTACCCCGTTTTTGTGTCCGTGGGAGAAATGATGCCTCATTGTTGGTGGCAGAATAGTGTCTTGTATCAGTGGGAGGAATAGTGCCCAAAGGGCCAGATAAAGGCAAGCAGAGGGCCACATCCGGCCCTCAGGCCGCAGTTTGGGGACCACTGTCCTAAATGGTAAACTGTAATATCTTCCTTTTTTGTTCTTGAGGGTTTGAGAGTGAACATTTTAGGGTAAAGCACAGAGCATTGTCATATAGGGAATACTATGTCAAATGAGCTCCACCTCCACAGTGTCAATAATTTTCAAAGTATACAGTCATAAATTGCAAAGAACTAGTAGATCAGTTATAAAGGAATGGTGTCCATAAGGCTAAACCATTTTCCTCATTAGCCCCCAAAGTGTACAAAAACTGTGGTTCTATACATAGTTCCAAAGAACATAAAAACATTTCTGCATGAAAGCAAGTCTTTTTAGAGCATTATTCAGTAAATGGAGGCAACCCTTTTAGTTTCTGACCTAAGAGGTCAGACTGAGCTTCGAATGATGAACTCTCTCTCTAAACCAGACATTAGGTACAGTCTAAGGGGGAGCTAGAATAGCCATAACTTCTTGTGAAATGAGAATTACAACCCAACGTCAAGCCACTTTGCACGCAGCATGGCCCCAACTGATGACTTCAAGTTGCCGAACCCTTGGACCCAAAGTCTCCTCCCTCCATAGCAGAAAGAGTGGGAATGCAATCCATCAACCACCCTATACCTTGAACATTGAGACCTTCAGTAGGTCATCTCCAGAAACTAAAGTCCTCACTTCATTTCACCTGCCCCCACAACATGGAGAATTTTACCATAAATAACTTAGTACTTCAATTATGTAATGTTACGTTATAATGGATTTTAATGCCAAAACAACTTTGTCTCCAGTGTAAAAAAAGAAAACAAATCCAAAATTCACAGAATAACACATTACAATTTCAAAGTTCGACACTAAAAAATCTCAGTGGAGGATGCTCTCGTGCTCACACAAAAGCGGAAGTTTCTAATTGGGTCTCTACGTTTTAGTCTTCCTGCTGCTGTTTCCCTACTTCATATGAGGTGAAGTCTCTGCCAAGGAGGATTCCCTAAGGCGGGTTACTCACCGATTCCGGTTCTTCTGACACTTTGTGATAGGGAGTCCATCCAGGGGTGTTTATGCAACACGTTTCTTCAGCTATGACTCCACCCACTGCCCTTATATATCCCACCCTCTAAGAAGAGGGATTTACAGGTAGACAATACATGACCCAAGGGGCAGGACTTCTATTAAAGGGCCCTACATGCAGCTTACTGGCTTTTCTACTCTGGCTATGACTTTCTAAAGAAAACAAATTGTGAGGTTTTTACACCTTTTGTTTAATTTAACTGGAATGTGTTTAGTGGTCTTAAACTTAACTATCAGTTGGGCTTAAACTAGAAATTAATAATAGGCATTTTAGAGCATTAGAATTGCTTGTTATAGCCACCAGACCTGCCAACATGCTGGAAAACCTCTTTGTGACAAATGTTTTCCGTGGAGGAAAGAAATGTGGTTTTCTTACACCGCGTGATACTATTGCCTGAGTGGGAAAAAATGTAGGCAGGTCACCATGGTGTGTCTATTCAAGGGTTTTTGAGCACACACTTCTTCTAAGTAGGAGATTTTGTTCGTGCTAAGTCGTTTGGTTAGTTACCTTAAATAAAGATTTGAGCTGCATTATGTTTAGAGTGCCCATCTTTCTTCACAATAGATCTAAAAAGTTGTTGTTCAGTCCAGTTGCAAATTCACTTGGTTACTCAAAGTAAATGTTATGCCGCGTACACACCATCACTTTATGCGATGCAAAAAACTACGTTTTTGAAACTTCAATTTTCAAAGACGATGTTGCCTACACACCATCGTTTTTTCACAATGCTGTAGCAAAGCGAGGTTACGTTCACCACTCTTTTCCATTGAAGCTCGCTTCATAACTAGCTTCTGGGCATGCGCGGGTTGAAAAACGTCGTTATAAACGACGTTTTCTGCTACACAAGGTGATATTTTGTGAAACAAAAAACAACGTTTTGAAAAACGACACAAAAAATTGAAGCATGCTTCAATTTTTTTGGTTGTTTTTCACAAGACATAAAACAACGTTTTCCCCCACACATGGTCATTTAAATTGACGTTTTTTTCCATCACATAAAGTGAGAGTGTGTATACGGCATTAGGCTTGTATGTACTTATTTGTGGCACCTGGAGCCTTAACATTTGTGGCTATGCTAAAGAGGTTTCTTTAACTCTACCAACAAAGAAAAAAGCCTCAATAAATTTGAACAGACGAACTGCTAAATATACATATTAAAAACATACATGAGAGCTATTTTACATGCCAAAATGCCATTTATAACAATAAAGTCCTGAGTCACTTTTCATCCTACTTTAAAGCTCATCTACTCTGATAAATTGAGATCCATCACTAAACATCACATAAAAAAAAGTTTGGTGATTATAGCAGAGACATGAAACAGCACAAACAAAGACAAAAAATACAATTTAATCTTAATACAGCAGGCAATAGCAATATAATATATCATGTACATCCCAAGCATCTGTAATAATTACTAAATAAGAGTTTGTGTGCTGCGCTTAATTTTCATGCCTAATAATATCATCTCTTTCTGAACAGCTGTGTAAATTCCACACTGACACCCGTTTGAGATTCCCACCAACAATAAACCATCACAAAGCATCAGGCAGTCTCCCTGTTCACTTAGGCGGAATGTCACCTATAGTAACAATACATAATGTAACCCTGTCAATTTTCCACCCACAAACTTCACTCTAAATTGTGGAAGGAAGCATGCAAGATCCTAGGCCTCCCGCTCTCACACACACCAACAATTCTTTAAATTTAATCAACAGTATTTGCAGATTTTTTTTTAACCTTCCATTAAACACACATTATTCAAATGAAGCAGCTTATGACCATTTATCCAAAATGTTCTTCCAGCTCTAAATGATGTTGAAACTTTAAGCTCTACAAACAAGTGGTCATTAAACAACAGCTAACCTTAATTATTTCAAACAAGCTTTATTTTGCCTATTGTGTACGATAATAAGTAATCTAAAGCATTTGGTATCCTGGGTATAAAAACAATTTCTGTAGAAGGCTTTTATTTATTCTTGTAAAAAAGTAAACCCGGGATTAATGAGCTGCTGAAAAGAAATAAGTAGGCACATTAATCGGCTTGCATAATTGTTGTTTGTTGAATGACGGGTCATAGTGTATTTCAGGATTGATTCTATAGATATTTTCAGTATTGTGGCTTTTAAGTTTATTCAATGTGTGTGTGATTTTATATTTCTAACATTTTAGTAGATATTTTGTTTCATCAAAATGTAAAACCTCACACTTCCAATATATAAAATTGTAATTAAAAAATCAATAAATTTGAACATGTCTTGTAATTATGATCAAGTATTACTTCTTAGATTTATTATAAAAATCTTAAGCAAAAACTTTATTTTGTAACTAAAAAAATAAATCTAATATTTTAAACAGGAAGGAAGCAAGAAGTCATCAAATGTAGTTAAAATATATAAATATAATTTTCTTAGATCACTCATTTTCTTTATGTATTATTTCAGCTATACATTGGGATAGTTTATTTATAACCATTCATTTAGCGATACAGCTGTTAATGGTACTTAAAGAGAAATATGTACTTGAATTTTTTTTTTAAATAATAAAAGGAAAAGGAAAACCTACAGCTAGGAATTCTTATGTTATAGAAATATTATTCAAAACTGTTTACAGATTTAAAATGAGACTCACCTATGAGAAATGCGAAACCCAAAGTCTTCCTTTTGTATGTGGATAGTGTTACTATTCCTGAAGAGTGATGAGATGTCTGTTAACTCCAAGGAATCAATTTGCTCAGCCCAGGTCTAGAGGATTTAGAATCCTAGAGAAGCACATCACATAACTCTCCGCTCATGCCGTCAACTGAATACTACCTTGAGCATATCGACTACCAAACCATTTATGATAATGGTTCTTGACATTGACATTGTCATGTAAATGTAGGCAAATGCAAACAGTGCATCTATTTACATCAAAGCAACAAAGCTACTTCAAAATAAAGCTTTTTTTAAAATAAAAACACAGGACAAAAAAAACAATGTTACAAAAAAAATAACAATATGGTTAAATCGATCATAGTGGAATCACAAAATATAAACAAAAATGCTAAAAGTTTTTTCACCTTTTAATTATTTACATTATTTTTATGATTCTGTTAACATTTTTAGGAAAGAGTTGATGTTTGACATATATTTGCTTGTATAAAATGTAATTTTATATAAATAAAATGTAATTTCTTATACATCTTAGGATACATGTGGGAGTTAAAACACTGCTTTGTAAATGAAAGACCATTTGGCTTTATAATAAAAGACATCCTGACCCTTTAACCTTCCTCTTGAGCCCTTTTTATACACCCTATAAAAGTACCCATGTCCTCCTTGCACCCTCTTTTTATCTAAGCGAAAAATAAAACGCCCACTCCTACTTTAATGATTTATGGTTTCTTCTTTTGTGGCCTATCCCAGAACATACAGTGTACACAGGATTCCCAGTAATAACCAGGAGGACTCTCTGCTCCGTGCTGGGTAGAAGCTTTACGCTCTTGCCTGGTGATTAATCAAGCCAGGCCCACTCGCACTACTCCTGGTGTCAAAGTGGGTGGGCCTTGTTGGCGTCTATTTCAGTGCACGCTGATCGCTTTCTATAACAACTTCTCTATGGAATGTTGCTTGGAGGGCCACTGATTTTGTAGGTCTGGTGTACATGTGGGTTTTTTAATTTTTTTTTTTTTACATAAATAACATTTAGGGGTCAGTAAATATGTTTACCAATTTCAGCAGGCAAACTTTAGTAAACATTTTATTTATTTATTTTCATTGAAGTTGATTTATAAAACTGGAGAGTGCAAAATCTGGTACAGTTGTGCATGGTAGCCAATCAACTTCTAATTTCAGATTGTTCAATTAAGCTTTGACACATGTAGTGGACAGACCGGATTGGTACAGCACTTTGATCCCAGGTTCTGATCCCTTAGCGGAGCAAGCAGCCAGGCACAGGGAATTTTCAACCAGATGCACAAAATCTTACTCTGTCCTCAGATAGTGATCAGATAGTGCCATTTTTATTGTTTGTAGAACTGGGTTAAGTATTGGGAAAAGCTTTGGGATGCCCAGAACTAAACAACTTGATTGAGGACTCTATCTTGAAGCAGCTAAACAAAGTAGCACAGAGTTTTCTATACAAAAGGTAGCACACAGCTTTTGGCACAGGGGCCTTATTCTAAGGCACAACACCGATTACAGGTCTGTCCCTGTATCAAGAAGGGGGTGTACAGGCAACAGTCTTTCTCCTGAGAATTCTGTGTGATTCAGGCAATTTGAAGGCCTCCTCTGAGCTTCAGTTAACTCTGACATGAAGTTTCCCAGGAAGATTCCCTCTGGTTGTTGCCATGGGTGTTCCAGTGACTTTAGGGTTGATCCTATGGCTCCTTGGTGAGCGAGAATCATCCAGGACTTCTTAAGGCTCCTCCAAAGCCTTGGAAGATTTGACAGCATTTCCAGGTTAGGTAACCCTCCTGCTGGCAAAGGACCCTGCTACTCTTAGCTTTATATACACCTATCAGCCCCCTGCTGCTCATTCTACTTGACCAGGGATTGGCTGAAGCTGTATCTAGGACCATTTCAGACTTTTCCCACTTCTGCTCATTATGTTTGCAGAACACTCTGAAATGATGGGGGACCAGCAGTCCTGCAAAGGTTCCGTAGCAACCTCTACCTTTAGGTAGGTGCTAGAATAGGACTTTTGTGTTATGTTTAGGGTATCGGTGCAGGCACATTTAGGCAGGCCTGTGCTCTAGGCTAGGCCTGCCTGTTTTTTTTTAATTCTTTATTTTTATCCTTTTTTTTCCCCCCCCCCAAGATAACATCATTGTCACATTATATACAGTTACATCCATATTTCACATCATCTAACAGTCTCTGTTTATTATATATCGTTCTTAATCAGATGCCTATCACAATATCGGCTCTCCCTCTCCCTTTCTCAGCATGACCATATCTTTTCTACTCTTACTACCTCTACCTTATCCAGTAAGGGGAAGAGTTAGCGAAAGGAAAAAAAATCAGAACCATTGAGATAGTGGCATGCTCCTGTGACTGGGGAACACAGGACTTGCACTTTGGAGAAGGTCAGTGTGGAAGAAGCATTAGGAGGAATGTTTAGATTAGTGCAGAATTCTGTGGCCGGGGAAGGCAGCGTTTGCAGTTATGGACTGGCTGGGAGCAGTGGTCCACTTATTGCCATGTGCCATCTTTGCTAGGCCTTCGGGGGGAGGTACCGAGTATATCAGATCTAGTAAAGCAATCTGGTGATACATCCAAGAAACTGTTTAGCTATCCAAAATCACTGAGCCACTGGGGAGAGGTATTGTATGCCTCTGGAAGGGGCGGACTGACAACTCATGGGGCCCCCGGGCAATAGAAGACTATGGGGCCCCTGGGCTTACAGATGGCCACCACGCCAGGAGGCAATGCAGAGGCGGGGCAGCTAAAATCTCAGGATTTTCACATCAGAAGCATGTTGGTTTCAGACATATCGGGGACAGATGTCCGCCCCTGGCCTCTGGCTTCCTGAATTGCTCCAGCAACACAACTTAAGAGACTTTATTACATTAATAAAGTACAGCCAACAAGCTGGGGTTATTCAGAGTGATCCCTTTTTGTCTTACTGGAAGTGAAGCAACAGGAATCTAAGGCCGCGTACACACGACTAAACAAATCCGATGAAAACGGTCGGACAGACCGTTTTCATCGGATATGTCTGCTGGGCTATTTTGGTTTGATCAGTGTACATGCGATCAAACCAAAATCCCCGCGGACAAACAGCGCATTGACGTGGCGGTGACGTTGACGCCGCCACGTCGCCACTCCAGGAAGTAAAATACTTCCACGCATGCGTCGAATCCATTCGGCGCATGCAGAGATTTTTGTCCGCTGGTTAGGCATACCATCCAGCGGACATGTTAGATGGATGGGTTTCCAGCAGACAAGTTTTAAAGCATGCTTTAAAACTTGTCTGCTGGAAAAACCTGTCTGCTCGCCCATACACACGATCGAATTTGTCTGCTGAAACGGTCCGTCGGACCGGTTTCAGCAGATAAATTTGATCGTGTGTACGCGGCCTAACAGTTTTTCAGCATAGGATTTGTACAAGAGAAGTTCAAGGTAGTGATACTCTGCAGGAGCCAGTGCAAAGGAGGAGGAGGAGCAGTAGTCTGCAGTGAAGTTATGCAGGGGAAGAGACTGTGAATGTTAGAAATGCATCATTTTCAGGGCTAAATCTACTTAATCAATGTTGTGATATGGGTATCCCACATCTTCCTTCCCCAGCCAAGTTGTATCCTGCAATAAACACAACAAAACTATGCAAATGACTGCTTATTGTCTTAGAGATGATATATGGGGGGTCTGGCAGCAAAGTGATTTGGTGGATGTTTGTAACTTGTAGTAACCTACTGCTACAGGTCTTTTATTGTACTCTCTCTTGCCAATGCTCTAGCAATCACTAAGTAGAAGCTGGCTGTAACCCATATAGAAAAATATAAGTGTCACTTGAAGATGGACTAAAGTCTGCTGCTGGTCCCCAGGGCTTTTGCCACAATGTTCAAGAATTCTTCAAGAATGCACAGCATATTTGAACATTATGCCTGTTTTTTTCCATCTTTACTGCTAAAATCTCCACCCAGTCATCTTCTGGGCTTGGCACCTCCACCCATCTTCATTGGTCAACCTGAGATGACTTAACTCCTGCACATGCTCATGGAAGTAAAGTCACCCCAGCCCCAAACCATGCCCAGAATTTAGAATATACATGTAATGTGTTTTCTGCAGTAAAAGCTTACCTGCCAGCAGTGTTTCTATGTAGGGTTATTGTTCTGCTCTAAACTTTCTCCCTTTCTGGCAGCTTATACTTGCCTTTCCTTACTCCTGCACTCCTTACTCCTGCACCAATCTGTTTGACGGCTGTGGCTGGGGAAAAAAATCCCAGCGCAAACTCCTAACAGAACTGGACTCTGTTGTTAACCCAACCGACAGCCCTGGGCCTATCACAAATGGAGAGGGATTTACATGTTCACCCATACCTGGAAATGCTGGACATTTCACTTTGCTTTTGGAATCTTAACTGAGTGGTGGGGAAGTGATGGAAATATGCTTGTCTTGCATGGGCAAAGTATGAAGTACTTCTGATTTTTCTGACTTTCCTCATTTGTATATTTTTTAGGTCAAATATTCAAGCCATCATAGTCAGGAAAGTAGCATTTTCAAAAGGAAGTTGACAATGGCAGGCCCATGTTTCTCTTATGATAGGTTACATTTTGAAGGGGATCAGTATGGACAGAACTGTGTTTGATATCATTGTTGTAGCCAGATATTTTAGCCTGTGAATGAGAAACTAACCTGGTACAAACACACAGAATAGGAGCGCAACCTTTGTAGACTGCATGTTTTTTTCTAGTGATTCATTAGCCTTGGAAGGAAACCAAGAACAAATGGTGGCCATTGACCCTTCAGTGATGATAGTTCCCATACAGTGGAACTTCGGATTACGAGCATAATCCGTTCCAGGAGAATGCTTGTTATCCAAAGTACTCACATATCCAATTGAAGTCAATGGAAACGTAAATAATTTGTTCCGCATTGACTTCAATGGCATGCAATACCGCATGCGGCCAGAGGTGGGGGGTGCCGGAGAGCCTCGGAAACGGCCAGAAAGGCCCGATGACACCTTGTCTGACCTTGGCAAAACTCAGTTCCCGAGATTTGCAGAGGTCAGCCAAGCTTTCCTCGGGCCTTTCCGTGCATTTCCGAACGGCGCCGTTTGGCTCTGCTCAGCTCCAGCGCCACCCCCCCACCTTAGGCCAAACGCAGTACTGCACATCGCTTTGGTCTGAATCATGCTCCTTTTTGCGAGACAACACTCGCAAACCAAGTTACGATTTTTATAATTACAGTGCTCAGATTGCGAAACGCTCGTTAACCGCATTACTCACAATCTGAGGTTCCATCGTATTTCCATACTGATAAAATTCCTTTTAAATTAAATTAATTTTTGTTATTGTACACTATAGTGTTTGTGTCTATTGAATTTGTAACAAGCTTTACCTTCTTGGTTAGTAGTAATGAGTTCTGGCCTTACTGTCTGTGTGCCAGTCTATGGTTTTGTATATGAGAAACCAGAAGCAGCTTTGCCTCTTGTGAATGCATCTTCCCATTTAGATTAAGGGCACATGTTTGAGGCTCTGAGCTGGAGTGACTCTCCTCATGTGCACATGTGCTTGGCTGTTTTCCAGAACCCGATACAAAGCATTTGAATAAGAACATGTTCTACTGAGATGCTTTTTGGCACATGGCAAACAGATTGATAGCAAGTGGGGTTCAGGCATCTTCCGAACATCCAATTGCATGAGCCCGAATGCAAGCTGAAAATGATTTTCTTTGGGTTATAATGTTGCTCTGCACATATTATTAGGTCTCTTGCACACAGATGTAATATTTTACTGATGTTTATGCTCAGGATCCTGTTGACAGAAAGAACATGAGTAAAATGTTCCATAAAGACCTTATGTAAACACGCATGTACAGGCGTAAAATCCATCTTCAGCCTCTTCTAGTTCCCAGTGTTGCAATATACGCATTTGCGCATAAATTGCTGCACTAAAACCTACAATTTTCTATTTTTATTTTATGGCTCTGTACTTATCGCTGTATTACTGACCTTTACACAGCTGTGTGCATTGTTCCATAGACAACAATGCACTTGTGGCAAAATCGAAGCGAATGGTGGCAATACGGACTTTCATGGAACAGTATAGACTTACACAGAGAATTTAGAAGAATATAAATTTGTTACACAAAAAATATTTGGTTAAAAACATAGACAAGTGTATACTAAACACCGGATGCTGCACATTAAAGGGCACCCAATTCTCTGACGCAATCTGGGAAAAGAAATATCAACCAAATTCTTCAATATTTTCCACGGAAACAATTCTCCAGATGCAAACGCTACATGTTTTACGGTGACCCGCTTCCTCAGGAGTATACTTGTCAAAGAATGATCTACAAAAAAAACATACTGTATAAAATAACCAACATGTAAAGAAATATAATAATCAGATAATGGAGATAGAATGGGTCACCAACCAGCACAGTGAGACGTCATATCTCTGTGACCTCAATATATATAATGATTATGATAAACCCCCTAGAGACCCCCCCCCCCTGAGTAGTATAAATAGGGTCCAAGGATATATGTGTCACTTCACATTGGACTGTTTGTACTATTTCATTGGGACTATTTCGACCCCATATGGCGTTACATGCACATTGCACTTTTATGTATTGCACTAATGTACATTTTTGAGGACACACCTTTTTGATATGCAGGACATATAGATTTACACACTGCACTTATTTTGATGCATATGAGTTACAAATTTTCCACTTGCCTACTCGCATTTTGCGAGTGGAAAATTGTTTCTGGCGAGGAGCTGGTAGTGGGGGGGGGGGGGCTTGGGTACCGCCAGCATGCAGGGATTGATTGGGATCCGTTCTCCCATCAATCACCCCAGGGAAGAAAAAAGCAGAAGGGTTTCAGAGCTGATAACCCGCTGTTACAGCTGACTTTGCATTGCAATTGCCTCCGCTCCGCTCGTGGTTACACACAGCCCCGTCTCCTGACCTTGCTCCTGTATCATATAGACAGAACACGTCCCGGTATTGGACTGGCATTCTGTCAATCTGATACAGGCACGGGGTCAGGAGGCGGGGCTGTGTAACCATGAGCGGAGCGGTGGCAATTGCAATGTAAAGTCAGCTATAACAGCGGGCTATCGGCTCTGTAATCCCGCGGCTTTTCTCTTCCCCAGGGTGATCGATGGGAGAACAGCTCCCGATCAATCCCGCATGTCGGCGGTACCCCCGTTCCCCCCCCACTCCCCCCACTCCCAGCTCCTCTCCCCATGAGGCGATCCTCTGCACAGGTGAGCAAAGGCTACAATGGTGGGCACAGTGAGCAGAGGCTACAATGGTGGGCACAGTGAGCAGAGTCTGCAGTGGTGGGCACAGTGAGCAGAGTCTGCAGTGGTGGGCACAGTGAGCAGAGTCTGCAGTGGTGGGCACAGTGAGCAGAGGCTGCAATGGTGGGCACAGTGAGCAGAGGCTACAATGGTGGGCACAGTGAGTAAAGGCTGCAATGGTGGGCACAGTGACCAGAGACCGCAATGGTGGGCACAGTGAACAGAGGCCGCAATGGTGAGCACAGTGAGCAGAGGCTGCAATGGTGGGCACAGTGAGCAGAGGCTGCAATGGTGGGCACAGTAAGCAGAGACGGCAATGGTGGGCACAGGTGTGGCTGCACTGATAATGTTTGTAACTTAATTCTGCATAAAACATGTAAGTGTCATTTCATGAGATAATTTATGAGGGCGTGTTTAGGGGCGGAATTAGGGGTGGTGCAGGCCCTGGTTTAAGGTATATGCACGTAGCACTTCCAAATAATATTGTTTGTGCCTTAGATTGTATTTGATATAGGTAGGTGGTTCTATTTAATTGAATCACTGTTTTAATAGCGCAGCACTTTATTACACAGATAATATTCTACCTGGCTTCAGTACTGTCTCTGTCAGTGGCTTGGAAAAAGTGTAAGTCAAGTCAGTGTAAAGTCAGAAGTGCTAATCTGCACACTATTTTAAGGCCAGTGGCTCAGAAATTATAGTAGGCCCTAATATATTTAGGGGGGAGAGCTCAGAATCTCATCATCACACAAGTCTTGGCTTCCTTTCAGTCCCTCCTATACTTGTACAAACATTAATTAGCATGTTTTCATACACTTAGGCACGCCGCCCATTCATTTTGACATGCATTTTTAAGCAAAACTAGTGAAAGTGCCCAAATCTCTATTTGTACTAACTTCATCTACTTACCTGCATGCCGCGTACACACGGTCGTTTTTTGCGATGAAAAAAAACGACGTTTTTTAAAACGTCATTTAAATTGATGGTGTGTGGGCAAAACGTCGTTTTTTGTCTTAAAAAAAACGACCAAAAAAAAATTCCAACATGCTTGAATTTTTTGTGTCGTTTTTCAAAACGTCGTTTTTTGTTTCACAAAAAGTCACCGTGTGTAGCAAAAACGTTGTTTAAAACGACGTTTTTCAACCCGCGCATGCCCAGAAGCTAGTTATGAAGCGAGCTTCAATGGAAAAGTGTGGTGAACGTAACCTCGTTTTTTGTGAAAAAAACGATGGTGTGTATGCAACATCGTCTTTGAAAGTGACGTTTCAAAAACGTCGTTTTTTACTTCACAAAAAACGTCGTTTTTTTTCATCGCAAAAAACGACCGTGTGTACGCGGCAGCACAGCAGAAGTCTGATGACATTGCATGGTGCATTCAATAAATCTGCCCATACATGGGTCAGGTTTGTTTCTTCAACCAGTGACTTGATTCCCCCTTCCATACATTTGAGGTGGACAGGGGATGGAGATTTCCCTGCCATTAGAATACATTGATCAGCATTGCAGGCTATAACCTGCAGCGCTAATCGAGCAGGGAAAATTCAAACAGGGTGGCTGTACAGAAGTTGATAGGTAGATCAACTTCTGTACAACTACAGTGCCCATACATGAATCGAAATTCATCTGGTCACTGCTGAATTAGCTGGATTTCAATGAATGTATGGCTGGCACTACACTGGGAGCTTCCTAATCAGAGGAGAACACAACTTTGTTCCACATCAGTGTGGGTGTGCCATTGTACAAGCAGGTGGATTGGTGGCCATTTTTTGTCCAAGTGTAGTGGGGGGGGGGGGGGGTGAAGTACAAATATCAAGAATGGTGGAATAGTAGGTGTGTGCATGTATGTGTATATTCTATAAGAAATCATATGTATTTCTATGCCTGATGGAATTTAAGCTTCAATACAGATTCTTCTGGAGGTCATTAAAAAATAACTATAATGAATGTGCATGCAAATTTATATTTGATGCATGTACAGCTTATTCCATCTTCAAGGGAGTAGCTCTTTTTTTTCTTTAAATTTCAACTGCAGGGCTGTGAAATAGTTCATAATGCCAGGGGGTGGAGGGGAACACCAGGTCACTTTTATATTACAACTGTGTTTTCTGCAGCACAGTAATTGTCACTGAGTCGACTTGTGTCATATTCTAGAGACAATTACAATTCACGTGGGTATGACATCATATTGGCTTATTATTCCACCAGGGAAGGGAACTATTCTTTTTCAGAATACTATCGTAAACCATTACACAGGTTGCCTGTACAGTGTAGGAAAAGGCTCTCCGGGATGTTTATTGTTGCTGTACAATTACCCTGCTGAAGTCACTCAATGTCACTCTCCAATCCTCCACGTGCCACATAACTCACATGAGGTGTATAATTGGAAAGTGACAATGGCCTGCTTCCCTTCTAGCTAGAAAGCCCCCCCATGAAATTACGATAGCTGGCTTATTATATGCTTCCAGGAGGAAGTGAACAATTACTGTTTGTTTTGTCAAATGAGCCTTCATTTAAAAGTTCGAACAGTTTCTGAATTTTTTTTTTGTATTTTGTTTGGAATTTGGCCATTTGCTTTTAAAGCAAAAACAACAATTTTACTAAAGCGTGACATTTAACACACACACAAGATATTTTGTAACTTAAAAGATAACTCCACTTTTGTGGAAAAAAATAGCAAAAATGACAAAAAGTATTGGGATGCTGGACTTTACACACACATGAATTGTAATGACGTCATAGTCCGTAGGGTTCAATATTGAATTGGCCCACCCTTTGCAGCTATAACAGCTTCAACTCTTCTGGGAAGGCTTTCCGCAAGGTTTACTAGTGTGTCTTATGTTTGACCATTCTTCCAGAAGAGCATTTGTGAGGTTAGGCACTGATGTGGACGAGATCTTATAGCTGCAAACAGTGTGCAAACTCAATATTCGATCCTACAGACTAAGACTGGGATATCATTAAAGTTCATGTGCGTCTAAAAGCAGGTGTCCCAATATTTTTGGTAATATAGTGTGTGTGTGTATATATATATATATATATATATATATATATATATATATATATATATATATTAATATATACACACTCAGTATCTCACACAAGTAAGTATACCCCTCACATTTTTGTAAATATTTTATTATATCTTTTCATGTGACAACACTGAAGAAATTACACTTTGCTACAATATAAAGTAGTGAGTGTACAGCTTGTATAACAGTGTAAATTGTCTGTCCCCTCAAAATAACTCAACACACAGCTATTAATGTCTAAACTGCTGACAACAAAATGGAGTACACCCCTAAGTGAAAATTTCCAAATTGGGCCCAGACTGTCAATATTTTGTGTAGCCACCATTATTTTCCAGCACTGCTTTAACCCCCTTGGGCATGGAGTTCACCAGAGCTTCGCAGGTTGCCACTGGAGTCCTCTTCCACTCTCCCATGATGACATCACGGACCTGGTGGATTAGAGACCCTGCGCTCCTCTATCTTCTGTTTGAGGATGCCCCACAGATGCTCAATAGGGTTTAGATCTGGAGACATGCCTGGCCAGTCCATCACCTTTACCCTTGGCTTCTTTCGCAAGGCAGTTTTAAGGAATACAAGATGGGCTGCACACCACAGGAACATTCAAACAATTTTATTCCAAAAATAGCAAATGACAGCCAACAAAGACAGAATGCTTGAACCCAGGAGGTGACGCGCACGTTTCACCCTGCGGCCCAGTCTCCGAAGGAAGGGGATTATATCACAGTACATGTTGGCATTCATGGTTCCCTTTAATAAACTGTAGCTCCCCAGTGTCGACAGCACTCATGTAGCCCCAGACAATGACACTCCCACCACCATGCTTATCTGTAGGCAAGACACACTTGTCTATGTACTCCTCACCTGGTTGCCGCCACACACACTTGACATCATCAGACCACAGGACATGGTTCCAGTAATCCATGTCCTTAGTCTGCTTGTCTTCAGCAAACTGTTTGCAGGCTTTCTTTTGGACCATCTTTAGAAGAAGCCTCCTTCTGGGATGATAGCCATGCAGACCAATTTGATGCAGTGTGGGCCGTATGGTCTGAGCACTGACAGGCTGACCCCCTCCCCCCCCCCCCCACCCATTCAACCTCTGCAGCAATACTGCCAGCACTCATACATCTATTTCCCAAAGACAGTCTCTGTATATGACGCTGAGCACATGCACTCAACTTCTTTGGTTGACAATGGCGAGGTCTGTTCTGAGTGGAAATTGTCCTGTTAGACTGCTGTATGGCCTTGGCCACTGTGCTGCAGCTCAGTTTCAGGGTCTTGGCAATCTTCTTATAGCCTAGGCCATCTTTATGTAGAGCAGCAATTCTTTTTTCAGATCCTTAGAGAGTTCTTTGCTATGAGGTGCCATGTTGAACTTCCAGTGACCCAGTATGAGAGAGTGAGAACGATGACCCCAAATTTAACCTGCTCCCCAGTCAAACTTGAGACCTTGTAACTGTAGCGCCTGATTACTTCCAAGTACCGGTGCTATTGAAATTTAGAGGGTGATCAGAGTATTAGTAGACTCTAATCCAAATTGTAGATGGCAGCAGTGGAGTCAAGGTTTGGGTGCTCTTCCCCAGCAGCCAATCAGGAGGGTTGAGCCTCGCTGTGCATGCTGGGGGAGGGTATTTATGGGGCAGACGCCATTAGTTCTGGGTCTTATTCTTCCAGTGGGGCACCCACCTTTAGAGTGACCACATCACGGCCCCCCGGTATTATGCCTACCTGGCTGGGGCGTGCGTGACACGTGGTGTTCCTGGTTGCGGGACCATGTTGGTCCGGAACATTTGAGCAGCGAAGGGGACCCAGTGATTGACTGGTTTCCCACTTCTGAGGATCCCAAGCGGTATAGCTGTTCGGTGGGGAGTCCGTCTGAGGACCGCCAATGAGAGACTGGCGATCCAAAAGGATTTCGACAAACCACCGGGGATCAAGATAGCCGGACACTAAAGGATTGATCACCTGTCAGTCGGTACCTGGACAATGTTAAGAAGGAGATCCAGGCGTAATTCACCTAAGGAGGATTGCCTCCGTATCTACAATCAGAGAGGGCCTGTGGCAGAGGTGTCTCCCTGACGTCCATTTCAGGAGGGTCTGTGGCAGACTTTTCCTCAAGTCCAAGTTCATTTCAGGAGGGTCTGTGGCAGAGACTTTATCCAAAAAAAGGTTTGAGTGATACTCTGGCTACCAGATCAGTGAGAGAGGCCTGTCCGGCTACACTAAACCCACTTAGGCAGAAGTGGTATGAAAAGTGTTACGTATGGGAGCAGGACTGTTCCAAATACTACGCCTAAATCTGCTGTTCTCCTTCTTCTTTCAAACTCTATCCTTTTATCACCGGTTCATTGTTTTTACCCGGCTGGGTAATAAAGAGCACAGAAAAGACACTTGTTGCGGACATTCCTTTACTACTGCTGTACGCACCATTCACCCCTCCGGTGGTAGTGATACATAACACTAACAAGTCACATGACACAGAGGAGGGAACATGGCTAATTAGGCCCAATTTGGACATTTTTACTTAGGGGTATACTCACTTTTGTTGCCAGTGGTTTAGACATTAATGGCTGTGTGTTGACTTATTTTGAGGGGACAGCAAATTTGCACTGTTATCCAAGATGTACACTCACTACTTTACATTGTAGAAAAGTGTTTTCTTCAGTGTTGTCACATGAAAAGATATAATAAAATATTTACAAAAATGTGAGTTGTGTACTCTACTATGTGTATGTTTGTATACTGTACTTTCCAGCATATAAGATGACCTTTTACATCGAAATTGCATAGCCAATAAGCGGGGGTTGTCTTGTACGCCCGGTGAAGAGGCCGCAAGGTTGATGTCAGCCCGCCGGGTAATACTGTATACAAACAGTATGTGCTGCTCAGCCAATCCCAGCGGGCGATGCTGATGAATCTGTTGACGAATACAGAGCCTGCTAAGCCTGCTCTTCACCTATATAGAAATCAGCAGACATGGTCAGGCACCAACACCCCTCAGTCTTCATCTGGACTACAAGTCTGCATGAGGAATCTTGCAAGGAGGCACATATACCCGGTACTAAATACATAGGGCCAGATTCACAGAGCGATTACGCCGGCGTAACAGGAGATGCGCGGCATAAGTCTAAATTTGCGCATGCGTTTCGATACTCCGCATCCCCAAAATGAGATACGCAAGAAATCTACTTTTTTTTGTCTAGCGTAATTTCGTTAGACAGGCGCATCCGTCCGCGCAAAACTGCGCTAGACACACCATTGATTTGCTATTCAAATATGCTAATGAGGGAGTTACGGGGATCCACAAAAGAACGTTGGTGCAGCGCAGGCTACGCGCTGTGCGCAACAGCTGCACGGCCTGTCTAAAATTAGACCATAGAAAAGGTGGTATAAAATTAGACAATTCGTCTACATGTCAGAGAAAGCAACACTGTTAGTGAGGAGCTGAGCAGTCACACTTGCTGCCCAACAAACTGTATGCCAACATGCCAGTGGCATCCATGCTCATAGCTATACTACTGACTTTAGATGAGCAAAGAAGGAGGAGGGCATGGAGGAGGGCACGGGAGAGGATTTTTTTTTTTTTACCAAAAAAAATTCTTTGCTTTTAAAAAACATTTTTACAAAAAATATACATACATATATACATCAATACATAACATACATACAAATTACAAACACGGTCTCACTATCTTTCAATAGCCCTTTAAAACCCTGATGGATATAATAATCTAATTTGATACAAGCCCCTCACTCTTCACTTGATATATCACACACGCATAGACATCTTTGGCATGAGTGATTCTGAGGTGTCTCGCATCTTCAGATTCACCCCTCATGCCATCCTGGAATTAACCACAACCCTGCAGGAGCCCAACACATGACACCACCCATGACACCCATGACAGCTACATATACAATCCTAGCCCTATCCCCACAGATTTCGAACAGAACAGGTATGGGGACAGCTGGCTGGTTGGTGAGTGACATGGGTGGCAGGCATGACTGTCCCCCCCATGATGCTGAAATCACAAGGGGCACATGCACTACTAACATCCTCCTGTCTTATCCCTTCAGGGTGACTCTGCATATGCACTGGGACCACATCTCATGACTCCCATACGGAACCCCCCTAACCAAGGCTACCCCGTCTTCTGAGGGAAGAGCAGCCAGGAGCCAGCTCACATTAGGCATCTTTGCACGTTAAACACACAAATTAATCGTGGCACAATGAGAATGCATGCATGCACACCACTGTGGTCCCTAGCACAGACACATCACATCCTCATCACATTGGAGGACTTGTGAGCAGCAAAGCCACGCCACAGCTACAATTATGTCACTGTACATTCATACACCATTCACACGGACCTGGGGATCACTTCTCCCTGGTCCTGGGGAACCCTTCTCCACCAAAACTGAGGGTGACACCCCTTTTCCGGCAGGAATATCACCCCCACATTCCAAAAACATTCACAACACAAAAAAAAATGTCCAGCAAAAAAAAAAAAAAATGGCCAGCAAAATTTTTTTTTGAAAAAAACACAACAAAGAAAACACAGAAAAGACAAAAATCACTCGGCAAAACAGTCACAAAATATCTCAAAGACACGTCACAAACAAACAAACGCTAATAAACAACAGAACAAAAGCACCTTGCTGTATAGGGAGGGATACAAAGGGATGTACTTTTGCAAAGGAAGTGCGTTTGTGTCTGTCCTATTTATGCTGTCTGCGTAGTTCACAATTTTGCCCTAGTCCACTTCCAATTTCACTGATTGCGCCGTTCCCGAGTTGTGAGCATGCGCACAGAGGTGCTGACCATGGTCTGCTTCAAGCGCGCATGCGCGAGACGGCCGGCCCTTCATTTGCATGGGGTCACGGCTTATTTAAATGTAACACGCCCACGTCCTTCCCAATTTGTATTACTCCGCCTTGCGCCTCAGAAATAATGGTGCGCAGGCGCAAATTTCTGCGCAAAACCGACGAGAATGGGGTGATTGCGCCGCTACATTGCGCCAGTCTAACGTAAAGGCGGTGCGCTACGCCGGTCCAATAATGCACAGATGTACGTGAATCTGGCCCATACAGTTTTACAGAGCACCCAGCGGGCTGATATTCATTTGGCATAAGGGGCGTCTTATACGGTGAGTGCAGCACAAAACCAACGTTTTAAATTGAAAATGGGGGTCATCTTATATGCCCAGCCACCTTATACGCCGACAAATACGGTATATATATCATATAAAATTGCTAGACCAGTCATTCCTTTTCAATCTGCAGCTGCTGTAATATTCTGGAAAATGTAATGCAGTATGGCAACCATTGGTGTGCCAAACACAACAGGGGGTGTAACATTTGCCAACCTGCAATGCGAAGCATCGTAGATGAGGGCATGCATAAGCCTTTGCAGCAGAGATGCGTGATTCTGGCTAAAATTAGAATCACAATTTTTTTGCTTAGAATAAAGATTACAATTCTCTCATGATTCTCACTGTGTAACATAATTTTTCACATTATGCAAAAAAATTGGGTTAATTTTACTGTATTGTTTTTATAATTGATTAAATTGTATTTTTTCCCCAAAAAATTGCATTTGAAAGATCGTTGCACAAATACAGTGTGACATAAAATATTGCAAACGACCAACATTTTATTCTCTAGGGTCTCTGCTAAAAATATATATAGTGTGTGTATATATATATATATATATATATATATATATATATATATATATATATATATGTGTATATATGTATGTTTGGGGGTTCTAAGTAATTTTCTAGCAAAAAATTCAGATTTTTAACTTGTAAGCAACAAGTGTCAGATAAAGGTTTAGTATTTAAGTGGTTAAACTGCCCTCATTTGTTATGTTATATAGTTGAGGGCGCGGCCATCCGGTGACGTAAATGGGTGACCCCGTCCCCTTCTGACGTCATGTGACATAAAATTGGGGAGAGTGGTAAGGGGATTAATGTTAGGAGGGCATCATCTTCAAAGAGGCGTAGTTTGAAATCATGGCCTGCATAAGGGACTCCGGTCACATTTTGGTCCGCACAAAGTGCGAGCGCTAGAGGCTCTAATGCCAAGAGGGAGAAGGCTAAGGAATGGGGTTAATCCTGTCTCGTACCCCTATAGATAGATAGAAAAGGGTGCAGGAAAGTATCTGGCATACTTAACTGAAGCTGTGCGAGCGGAGTATAAGGCATTGATCCAGGTTAACAAGGCTTCCCCAAAACCCCAGCGAGTGAACACAAACTCTTATACCTACACTGCTCAAAAAAATTAAAGGAACACTTTTGAATAAGAACTCCTGGGATATTGATCTGGTCAGTTAAGTAGCAGAGGGGGAGTGGTGTATACAGAGGGGGTTGTTAATTTCAATTAACATCAAAGCAGCTGAAACTGATTAACAGGTACACTAGATGGGCAACAATGAGATGACCTCCAAAACAGGAATGCTTTTTCAGGCGGAGGTGTCTTACATTTTTTTTCCCTACTCATCTTTTCTCACCGTTTTTCACTAGTTTTGCATTTGGCTAGGGTCAGTTTCACTACTGGTAGCACAAGGCGATACTTGGACCCTATAAAGGTTGCACAGGCAGTCCAACTCCTCCTGGATGGCACATCAATACGTGTCATTGCCAGAAGGCACTCAAGAGCATGGGAGAGATTCCAGGAGACAGGCAGTTACTCTAGGAGAGCTGGGCAGAGCCTTAGAAGCTCCTTAACCCATCAGCGGGACCGGTATCTGCTCCTTTGTTCAAGGCTGATGTCACGTACCTGGTGGAAGAGTCTGGTATGCAGAGGGAGGGCTCCCTTACACCTCTGACTCAAAGCCCCTGATGGGGGAAGACAGGCGGCGCAGGAGTGCAGAGTCGCACTAGAGCCTGGCAAACTTGCTGGTAGACGAGCTGGACCGAAACTGAAACAGGAACTGCAACTGTCCCGTGAACAGCTGTCAGTTGCTTCATAGTGTTCAACGGTGCTACTGCTGCCAATATATGCAGTGTTCTACGGGAAAAAAAATATTGGGGGGGGGGGGGGGGTAACACTATGTTTTACCGCGCAGGTGACACCAACCCTAGTGACACCACTGTCAATCGCACCTGTGCCATCTCTCTCATGTATACAATCCAATGAGGTAATTTAATTATTAAATTGATTAATAGCCAAATAAATCCAATGCATTTCTCTCTGCATCAGGTCTTAAGAATTCTGACTGTGCTTAAATAGGCTCAGGGCAGATACCAAATTGATCTGCACTGTGATTTACTGCTTGCAAAGTGTCAGAAGGGCAGATTATGCCAGTGTTTGTGAATGCAGCAAGGACTTTGACCCCCGAAAAGAGTTGACTACTTTGAATCAATGTTATCATTAAATTACAATTATACACTTGCACATTTGTTTGATGCTCTCATTGGACTGTATGTGTGTGGAATCTTAACAGTCCATTGCTTTTTTCCTGACGTTGGTCCCTTTTTTTGTGGAGTGTTGCTAAACTGGAGCCAGTGTGCTCAGTGACAATTTCAGTGATCCTTAAGAAATCCAAATCCAGCACCCCATTTTGTTCTTCTGTTTGGTCTTCCCTCTTGTATTTTTGTAGCCAAGGAAGGCTCTGCAGTTGTGAGCCTAGTTTGAATAGGAATTTGTGTGCAGGGACAAATTGCACAAATTGCTACAAAACATGGCTTAAAATAAAATTATAGACCAAGACCCTGTTTATGTCTATGCATCATAACATGCGCATTGGGATGTCAGTTACTTGGCATTCTATTTTTTTTAGTAGGTCTGGCGTTCAAGTATATCTTTTTATTCATCAATGTGCGCCAAGGGGCACATGAAAGTCAAAAGGTGCACATGAAAATGCCCAATATTTGTGCTTTCATGCACTGCAATCACCCTTGGAAACAGGCAATGCACTCTTGGCCTAACTTACAATGAAAATGGAGGCTCTTCTCAAACCTCCCTAGATGTATGATATAAACGCACAAAAACATGTGTCACAGAAAAATAAACCATTAACTTCTTGAGGCCCGCGCTATAGCCGAATGACGGCTACAGCGCGGACCTGAAATTCAAACAGGACGTCTTTTGACAGCGACTGCATCCTGTCACTGTCAGGGAGAGAGGAGACACAGATCGGTCACCTCCCCCAGTCACCCCCTCCACCTACAGTTAGAACACTATGCAGGGTACACATTTAACCCCTTCTTACCCCCTAGTGTTAACCCCTTCAATGCCAGTCACATGTATACAGTAATAAGTGCATATTTATAGCAGTATAAATGTGAATGGTGCCAAAAATGTGTCAAAAGTGTCCGATGTGTCCGCCATAATGACGCAGTCCTAATAAAAATCGCAGATCGCCGCCATTACTAGTAAAAAAAAAAATAATAAAAAATAATAATTCTGTCCCCTATTTTGTAGGCGCTATAACTTTTGTGCAAACCAGTCGCTTATTGCGATTTTTTTTTTTTTTTTTTTCTTTTACCAAAAATATGTAGAATACGTATCGGCCTAGACTGAGGAAAAAAAATGTTTTTTTATTTATTTTTTAAATTGGGCTATTTATTATAGCAACATGTAAAAAATATTGTATTTTTTTTTCAAAATTGTCGTTCTTTTTTGTTTATAGCACAAAAAATAAAAACCGCAGAGGTGATCAAACACCACCAAAAGAAAGCTCTACTTGTGGGGAAAAAAGGACATCAATTTTGTTTGGGAGCCACGTCGCACGACCGCGCAATTGTCAGTTAAAGCGACGCAGTGCCGGAAGCTGAAATTTCACCTGGGCAGGAGGGGGGTATATATGCCCAGTAAGCAAGTGGTTAAAAAAACATATGAAACTGGACATGCATTGGTGTGAAGCAAGCCTAAAAGTAAGTGTTTTTCCCTTTTGATTGAAATAGTTCCTAATATTAAAACTGGCATCTATATTAACTGATATGTTTGTGTATTTATGTGAGACATGATAATTGCAGATTAAACTGACCATAAATTACAAGCAGCAGAACTCGAGTATTTAAAAATGTTTCTTCTCTGTGATCTTCATTAGGGCCTGATTACCTTTGCCATTAGCTTAAGTTGGCTCTATTTTTAGAGACGTGCGCCTTTCACCTTAATGGACAAAAAGTTCACTGTAATATCTTGATTATCACATCAATAATCATTTAGACCAATTTTTCTTCATTTTGTGAATATATCCATCACATACCTTTCCAAAAGTACATACAATTAAATCACCATCCAGGTTTGTCACCATTGGGAATAAACATTTTTGTAGGGTTGTGTGAAATTGCAGCATAAAATACGGTTTAGTTCTAATTATGGGCCTAATGCAGCTTGATGGATAATTTATAGAATACATTGGACAACTGGCTTCATGTGCACACTATGGGAGATTATTGTGTATTCCCAAGAGTCATATAAATGGGTTTTATGCTGCATCTGATTAAACAGCTTGGTAAACAGTCTGCAAATTATTGGAGCTGCTTCTCTTTTGCTTTTCTTTCTTTCATTTTATTTTATTTTTTTCTTACTTTTTTATGAAAATTCTAACTTCAATAAGTACTTAAAAATTTAATTTGCTTTTAACTTACATTTTTTTTTTACTTAAGTTGGTAGTAAACTCTACTTATTTACTGGGCTCCATTTAAACCTTTAATATAAGACTTGCATATAGCTTCCTGTAAATGCTTGTGAAGATGTTCCATTAAGGAGATTTGCCCTGTTCTCCATGTAGTTACGTACTTTGTGCATGCGCAGCATTTACGGCACTCTGACACGGACTGTGCCGTGAATTGTATAGTGATGTGCGGTAGTGACATAGTCCTCACTCCCCAGCATTGTGGCTGAGTGCTGAGAGAGAGAGCTCTGAGTCTTCTCACTGGCTGTCAGGGACCTGCTGGAACGGAATGAGGGCTTTTGCGTTCCTGCATGCACACATGCATTCCTATACAGACTGGACAAAGGCACCAATGCTTGCCGTTTGCTCGCACATTAGCGCTACTTGGCGCCAATGGGCCTTTTAAAGGGCAGCAGCTGCACTGGTACATTGCTGTTTGATCTGCAGCTCTGTACCCAGTAACCTTTGAACCTGTTGCCTATTACCTCTACTGACCCAGCTCTGCTTGGCCACCCATTCTCTCCAATCCTGACTAGGGATGAGCCGAAAACCCCTGGGTTCGGTTCGCACCAGAACCTGCGAACAGACCAAAAGTTTGTGTGAACTTTAGAACCCTGTTAAAGTCTATGGGACTCAAAAGTTTGAAATCTAAAGTACTAATTTTAAAGGCTAATATGCAAGTTATTGTCCTAAAAAGTGTTTGGGGACCCGGGTCCTGCCCCAGGGGAGTGTTTGGGGACCTGGGTCCTGCCCCAAGGGATATGTATCAATGCAAAAAAAGTTTTAAAAACTGCAGTTTTTTCAGGAGCAGTGATTTTAATAATGCTTAAAGTGAAACAATAAAATTGAAATATTCCTTTAAATTTCATACCTAGTGGGGTGTATAGTATTCCTGTAAAGTAGCGCTTGTTTCCTGTGCTTAGAACTGTCCCTGCACAAAATGTAATTTCTGAAGAAAAAAGTCATTTAAAATCACTCACCTTAGGGTCTGGTATGGATATTAAGGGGAACCCTGCGTCAAATAAAAAAAATGATGTGGGGTTCCCCCCAAATATCCATTCCAGACCCTTCAGGTCTGGTATGGATTTTAAGGGGAACTCACCCCAATTTTTTTTTAAAAATGCCGTGGACCCCCACACATTTTTTTTTATGAATGACTTTTCTCTGTATTGCCAGGAGCCGACAATTCATTATAGCCACAAGTGATTTTAAATTACTTTTTTTCCTACAGAAATTACACTTTGTGCAGGGACAGTTCTAAGCATGGGAAACAAGCGCTACTTTACAGGCAAACTTTTATTGTTTCACTTAAAGAAATTATTAAAATCACTACTGCCAAAAAAACTGCAGTTTTTAAAACTTTTTTTGCATTGATACATGTCCCCTGGGGCAGGATACAGGTCTCCAAACACTTTTTATTACAATAACTTGCATATTAGCCTTTAAAATTAACACTTCATATTTCAAATGTTCGAGTCCCATAGACTTTAATAGGGTTCTAAAGTTCACACGAACTTGTCGCGAACACCTTAAATAGTTCGCTGTTCGGCGAACAGGCAATGTTCGAGTCGAACATGAGTTCTACTCGAACTCAAAGCTCATCCCTAATCCTGACCTTCGGCTTCCCTTTGACCCTGCTTAATCTTCTGTTGTTTACCTGCTGCCAGACCCTGCCTGTTTATCTGACCATGCTCCAGCCTGCTGTGTTTAACCACCTGATTCCCTGCTCCGACCCAGCTTGTCTGACCCTGCTACTGTCTGCTGCTTTGCTCTGAACTGCTTCTGCACTGGGCTTGTCTCTCCCTGCTTCAGCTCACTGCTGATCCTGCACCAACCAGCTCTTCAGGCCGCTGGCCTGCAACCACCTCTGCTGCCACTTGCAGTTCCAAGCAATCCCTGGAGCCAGCTACTACACAACTATCCGGTCACTCCTACCTCACTATCCACTCCAGTGACTCCTGAGCCAGGGCTCTAAAGAGAGGTCTCCTCCTACAAAGTCAGGCTTTACTACTAGGTACGATCAGTACATAACACTGGCCTTTGCTATATCGTAGCTCGCATTTGCGAGATTGCCACTGTGATATAATAGAAGGGTGGAAGTAAGGTTGCGAGCAGCATCAGAAACTTTCCCTTAAGATGGTGTCTGCTTCTGCAGCATTGGAAGAAATAGAACTTTATCTGCAATAAAAGTAAGGACACTCCAGTGGTGCTGTAACATGTCTGGTAATGATTGTAATGTGCATTGCAGTGCCGATCTGTGTTTACCGGGATTGTGAACTACTGAGTTTATTACCACTTTAATGGACTTTTCCAAATTAAAACCACATTCACTGTCACTAATTCATTTGAGAAAATGTTTTCATCATGTTCCTTTGAATTCTGTCATCACTGCGCCCGAAAACAAATGTTGATTTTACCTTACTATAGATGGGAAAATTTAAGAAATGTTCTTAACCACTTAAGCCTCGGACCAATATGCTGCTAAATGCCCAGAGGCGTTTTTACAATTCGGCACTGCGTCGCTTTAACAGACAATTGCGCGGTCGTGCAACGTGGCTCCCAAACAAAATTTGCGTCCTTTTCTTCCCACAAATAGAACTTTCTTTTGATGGTATTTGATTGCCTCTGCGATTTTTTATTTTTTGCGCTATAAACAAAAATAGAGCAACATTTTTTAAAAAAAAACAATATTTTTTACCTTTTGTTATAAGAAAAATCGAATAAACAAAATTTTAGTCAAACATTTAGGCCATGTATTCAGCCACATGTCTTTAGTAAAAAAAATCGCACTAAAAAAAAATTGGCTACCTAGCGGCAACAGCGGCACTAATACAGCGATCAGAAAAACGATTGCTTAGTGACGCTGGCAATAGGGGGTGAAAGGGTTAACTAGGGCGGTGATCAAGGGGTTAAAACTTTATTAGGGGGGGTACGGGGCTGCCCTGGACCTAACACTAACTGCCTGTCACACTGTTACACTGACACTAAATGCAGTGATCAGTAAATATATGATCACTGCAATCAGTGACACTGTGACAGGGGGCTGGAGGGGTGATCAGGAGGGGTTAAATGTGCCTATGTGTGTGGTGTCAGTGTAGTGTTGGTGCAACTTACTGTGATGTCTTCTATCCTCTCGTCGGATTGAAAATACCGCCGAGAGGAGAGCTGACATCACTTCCTCTGCCAGTGTTTACATTATACAGGCAGAGGAAGTCACACGGTGGAGGCTCAGGGGATTGGCTGAGAGTGATCACGAGGGGGCGGACAGAAACGAACAGCCGCCCCCTCATCCCGATTGGACCCCCGACCCGCAAGAAGGCAGAGACGTACATGTACGCCCATCTGCCTGTACGTGCCATTCTGTGGACGTACATTTACATGCGGCAGGTGTTAAGCGGTTAAAATTAAGAATTTGAACAACATTAAACTAATGTATGCCCAACTTTACATCTACCCATTCTTTAAAATGCTGCTTCACCATGTGCAATATGTTTATTCTTTTCTCTACTGCATAGGTGATAGAAAGATGCAACTTGCCGCTAGGGAGGTTTTATGGCTTGTCAGTCACCTGAGACCACCTGTTAGAACAGCAGAAACTAAATGGGCAGCATCATAAGACTTTGGCCACTCTTTAGGCCCATACAAACGGTCCGATGGACTTGTTTGATCGGACAATTTGACTATGTGTATGCTTCATCAGACAATTGTTTTTGCTTTTTCATCGGACAAATGTTCGCTGTGAATACTCTCAAACTTTTCGGGAACAAATGTCCTACGTCAGCTAATACTATCGAACTAAAGTCCAAAGTACAAGCACGCATGCTTAGAACCAATGCTTAAGATCAGAAAATAGCAGAAGTTGCCCAAAGGGTGGTGGTAAAGAGCTGAAAAAAACACGTGATTTTGGGTGGTGACGCCATGTGTATGCAGAACAAGTTCACGGCCAACGCCCATTCGGACCAAAATCCACAGAAAAGTCAGATGGAAGTCCAATCCTGTGTATGAGGCTTTAGATATATCGGTGTAGAAGTGTAGTAGAGGAGATCTGATAGAGCATCATCTAACACCAGAAACCTGTAATCAAATAAATAAGACGGCTTCAATTTCTGACCTCCTGTAAAAATACTAATTATTTTGAATGATATTTTAATATGGATACATGATAGTTTATATTTTTGGTGTTGTATTCGATATTTACAAAGAGAGATCACACAAATACTTACAAGTATAACTTGCCCTCTGGGTGATCTATGTACATTGCAAGGATTATAACAAACTTTGTTGCAGATTCCTACCTTTTGTTATTCTGAAGAAATCCATATGATGGTCTGTGCCTCCGTTCTGAGTAGGTCTGTATGTGTGTGTGTACAAGGCATTGACCCAATATGCTCATTGTTTCTCATCCCTTTGATGTGCGGGTCATTAAATGAATAATCCATCTAACCCTAGTCATCTACAAAGCCTTTAAAGTCTACAATGTAATACCTTTTGCTCTACCACTAGAGGCACTGTCTGACAGTTATGAGTAGTGTCCTTTCAGAAGAATATTACACAGTTGTAAGTTAAACCCCAGAATTAGATTTTCTAATAACTGTAAGCTCTGACAGTTTTGTGTGTTGAAGTTAGTGAACTATCATTTTTTAAAACCTTACATATGTGAACTAAAATAACATTGTGTCACTATACCATACACAATAGATGATTGGAAGGGTTTTTCATTTTGCTTATGCAGTTCAGGCTGCCTATAAATATACAGTTCAGAAAAAAAAATTCTATTCCTACTTTAATTTTAAGAATCTCATGGTAGGGCTTATGCAGATGCTGCCAATCCCTTATGCACTGCCCAGCCAGTGCAATGCTGCCTTATTCCACCACCTTTGTTTCAGTTCTGACAATACATATTTCAATATGAAATTGAGTGTACATATTTGAAGCCACTTGCTCCATGATTGGCTGTGTTTTCTAAAATTCCTTCCCTTGAAGTCAGTCACCCACACATTTTCAAAAAAGGCAGAGCAGCAAAATCAGCATTATGCTCAGTAGCACCCACTAAAAACAGGCTATTATGGGCATTTGATTCTCTGGTAGTTGTAATGTTACCATTGATAGGAGGTAGAAATAGTAGGATCATTCCTAGTCTAACTGGGCTGTATTCATGCAAAAGAGGTAAACTTTTTCTGTTCCACAGCAGGCAGGTGCTAAGGTACAAAGCCAGACAAGAATAATTATTTACCTTCTCGGGTAAGTGCTTTATGCTTTTAGAGCTATGTGAGCGGGTACAGGCATTTAAACACATCAATGGCTGCCATTTTATCAGGAAAAGATTGGTAAATGGACCACTATCCCCCCCCCCCACAAGCAGCCTTGGAGAGAGGACAATTGTTCCCTCCATTGGAAGGGGGGGAGAGTCAGCTGCTAAGATGGTGCTATAGGATGGCTGGCTTTATTAGAGACAGGCTGTTGTATATGGCAATCTGACCCTATAGACATTTTTTCCTTTAAGTTAGCTTAGATAATCAACTTTTTTTTCATGTCAATTCCCATCTCCTGCATTCCAGCTGGAAGTTTATTTAAGGCTGAATGCATAAACAGCAGGATTCAATGGGGCAAACTGAAATATGTTTTTTTATAAATCCATATATTGTAACAATTTCATGTTTTAGGCACTGGCTAGGTTTTTGGGTGGCTCACAATTCATATAGAGTTCAGGCATATGCAAGTCAGGGAGTGACGCAGAGAAAGACTGCGGGCTGAGATATACTTGTATGTTCTAAGAAATGAAGGTCAAAGTGAAAGTTGTTTGTAGAAATAGGAGCTAGCTAGATAAAGAAAAGATGGATTACAGATTAGGCATTGTAAATGCTTAGAAGCAGATTATTGGTCCTGAAACCAATTTACAAAGGATGACTATTTCAGAACCCACTCTTTCCCTCCTCCTCCATTTTTTTGTATACAGATACAGTTATATGGGGAACCCGAAGGCTGTTGAGTTCATCTATGAATGTAATGAAAGGTCATTGCACTTTATGGTACAATGAAAATTAACATTTCCTGCAACTTGTAGAGCAGCAGATGAAGAACGTCGCCTCCTGATTATACAGTAAGGATGACGTGTGTTTGATGAACTTGGCTGCAAGTTTATTGGCTTTTCATAATAAAGCTCTTAACAAACAAATTTTAAAAACATGCTGAACCTTTAATGACGTAATTTACTAAAAAACAGCTGAAGTCATGAATTGTGTTTTCATATTTTTTACCAAGCAACACATTGGCCTGCAGTGATGCAGAAAGATGTACAGTACATGTAATTACCAATAGACTACATATGTTATGCTTTTATGAATGCAGACTGGACTGGCACAACTTGAATTAAAATAGTAGCAGTATTCTTAAAGGATAACTAAGTTTAAAAGAAAACAAAAATACTGTTTACCAGTCCTTCAAGGCTTCCTTTATACAACTGACTATATACATACACTAGATTCCAGATTCTTGAGAGTAAAATGATAGGTGTATGCAAACAGCAGAATACTGTACAAAAGCAATGACAGACTTGGAGGAACCATCGCTGTTCGCATTTATATGCACACCCAGTGCTTATCTGCAGTTAGGGATAGATGGTCGACCCTGGATGCAGACAGATGGATGGACAGACATCCACCCCTAATCACAGGTACCTCTGGAAACACATATATACATGTAAACAGCTATGGATCCTCTCAGCCTGTCATTGCTTTGTAGAGGCTGAGTGGCTGCCACTGTTTGCATAGACCTGTAATCCCAGCCAGAGTGATACCTTTATTCTTGTGCTGGAATCCAGTGTATGTAAATGTAGTCAGGAGTTGGCTAATATTGCCTGCTTATCAGGAGACACTCTGCAGCACAGCTGCTGTGGTTCTTTCTAGTGCTCAGCTAAGACTTTATGTCGTTTAAACAAACATTGAATGACATCTTCTCACAAATAACCATGTTATTTCTAAATATATCAGACCCACCCCTGCGATTGTGTTCCAACGGAACACCTTCTTACGGGAACAAATTAACCTGAAGTCACTAGACTCGCACCTCTTGCCAAAATAGAATGCCCAAAGGCATTTTCAGATGTGGATTTTGCGATATGTGCCCCTGGATGAGGGAGGGAACCCGCTACACGCTTCGGGGGGTTTTCACTCCACACTTCCTCACAAACTGCAATACAAAAGAGGTGATCTACCTGATGCAGTGTCATTGTGGGGCTTTTTACGTGGGGAAAAACGATCTGACATTTGAGACAGAGGGTCAATGATCACGTTTATTATTCCTCCAACTGGAATGATTACTCCAGTGAGTTGCCACCTCGACCTATACCATGGATTTGACACAAGTTATGTGTCAGTTATGGTTCTGGAGGTAATACCCCAAGATCCAAGAGGAGGGAACAGGGATGAGAAAATTTTACAAAAATAAACTTTTTGGATCGAACGCTTGAATGCTGTCTTGCAGGCCCTTCCTGTGATGGACTTTGTACTGTCCTGATAAGGGATTGTGTTTGACTGGCACTTCCCTTTTTCTTGGCATAAACAACAACCTTTTGTGTAACTAGATACACATATATACCTATTTTTGGATATTAATATTATCTGCTCTGACAATTTTCCTACATGAAGTCTTTCTCTTTTCCGCTGCCAACACAAACAATATATATATTTTAACGAAAAAAAATATTTATTTTTATTGATTCATTGTAATTTCCTTGTGCAGGTGTATTGTTGTCCACCTGTCACCCTGCCCCAGCCCGGTATTCACTTCCCAGTCACTCTTGAGACAATGAACAGTCCAGTCCGTATGTTTGTTTTGTATTTTATTGAGAGATTATGAACTTAAAAAGGTTAAGGAAAAGTATGGGATGCCCAGAATCGATAATGGAATCAGTAAAATGATTGGTTGGAACCTCTATTTACACTTCTAGAGTTTTCCAGTGTCCTCCAGCACAAGGATTATTTGTAGACTGTTCCTCTCTCTCCTGTAGAATACTTGGTTGTTCCTGGTACAGTTAGCACATGGTAGGTCCAACTCTAACTCTGTAAAGCCTTTGCAACTGCCATTTGTAAGCAGGGGCCGTGGGCCCCTTTTAATGTAGCAATAAAAATAGGAAAGTCTTTAGTGCTACACTGCTGGCTAACAGTTTTGGTGGACTACTGCTCCCAGTCAGTCGTCTTCAGGCCCTCCTGGCTGCAGCTGCCCAACTCCACTGCCCATGACATCACGGTCTTTCCTGCTGGCTCTACATCCATCTCAGAGTGCACTCTTAAAGTCTGCTACAGGATGCCTCCACTAGCTCTCCCAACTGTGCCTGTCACTCATCAGCCCTCCTGGCTGCAATCCGGTGGATCCCTTCTGGAGACTTGCCCAGCAACACTACTTTCTGTTGTCCTTCTCGGTCCCTCTCAGTGCCTCCCGTCCAGATCCTTCTTTGTTACCCAGAAAGGTTCTGACTTGCACTCGAACCCCACAGGCCCAAGGTCAGCCCCCCCCCCCCCCCAGACTAGGGGCTACCTCAAAGGCCCCAACAGCCTAGTTCTCCATCTCCAGCTTCTTCCACTCAACAACTTCTCCCCAGCTGGGCTGAATTTAGGTATTTAAGGAGGCAAGTAGAGGGTGCTACACAATTATATATATATATATATATGTGTGTATTTTGTCACTGAGGAGGATATCCAGGGCATGCAGGCTTCTGCGTGGCTGGTAAAGCCGCCTATCTAGTTTGCCTGATTAATTTTGTGTTATGTGGATTGGTGGTATGTGGCAGTGCACTGCCTTCCCTGCGTGCTGCTATGTAGTTGCCTGAACCCAGGGCCGGATTAACATAGGAGGGACTATTGGAGCTGTAGCTCTAGGCCCCTACTTTGAGATAGGGCCAAACCAGTGAGTCATTGTTATGTAAACCGCGGATGCTATTATATAAATCGCGGGCGACAGGCAGTATTGATATTTAAATTATGGAGCGTCAGCTAAGTTCCACACAGTTTAGTGTAGCACAACACATAGGCTGACTCTTGTTTCTTTTCCCACTGCCCATTACCTCAGTAAGAGACTCACTTGCTGGGCACCCACACTTGTCTTTTGCTGGTGGATGGAGAGTGGGTAAGGAAGGATCCACACACTCTTATTGACCAAAAATTAAATAAATGATGACATCTGAACATCTTCCAGTAAATTTAAGTGAATTCCTCCCTTACTATATAAGCAAGCTTTGTACATATTTTTTTACCTTTAGGAAGCCGGCATTAACAAAACTCCACCCCCCCAACCATTTCTATATATACTATAGCTAACCGAAGCAGAGGTATATGTATGGGGTCCCATGACTACTGCAGGCTGCCTGCTGAAATATAAGTCCCTGCACGGTGTAGCTAAATTGTAGAAGGGGGGGGGATGTGTGCTCATAGACATTTTGTTGATGGCATCTACTGATTGCAAGTTCCCTGACAAAGGTGTGCTGACAGCAGTTGTGATATCGGGTTAGGCAGCTTGCAGCATAGTGTCACTGGTTCTCCAGAAAAAAAAACACTACACACACACTGAACTCTTTCCCGCACTTTAGTTGGCCCTCTTCAGGCCCTACCAGCCCTCATGGCTGCAGCTGCCTCTTTCCACTGCCCCTTCCACCACAGTCCAAACTTCTGGTTCTGCATCCATTTCAGACTGCAAAATCCCAGTCCTCTCAGGCATGCCTCCCCAGTCCTTCTGACTGTGCTTCACTCACCAGCCCTCCTGGCTGTGACCAGTTGTCCTTGCTGGAGTCTCTTAGTAGCACGCTCTCCTGCTGTCCTCTTCTTGGGGGTTGGCCAGGGCTCCTCAGATTACTCCAGGCTGCTCCACCTCCCCTCCAGCCTCTTTTTCTAGAATACACTAGAAAATTATAGAAAGAAGGTCCTAGTGATACCACCTGCGAGTCACCCAGCACTTTCTTTGAGCCACTCTCAGCCCAGAATGAAAATAGGCCTAGCTGCCAGCCAGGCCTGCTTAAATTGACCTATTCTCTCAAGCACACTACTAGAGGGTGCTACACTTGTATAAACCAAACTTTCTCTTAGTTTTAGGTAAAGTAGGGAAGGGTTAAAGCCCTTATCTTGCTTATGTTTTGCTGCCTGTATCATTCAGAATATTTTCATTGAACAGAAAGTTAGAGGGAAATCTCGAAAAAAGAGGGGAGTTTTCCTCTTAGACAGTTGTCCCCAAAACAGGTGTCTCCATTAAAAGATTTCCTTCCTTACCTTGTTTTGGAGATGACTCCAAATGTATTTATTTATTTTTTCCTGGTGACACCAGTTCCTAATGGGAACACAGACATGAATAAAACAATTGAGAATCTAAACCTTCTTCTACTATAGCCAAAACTTTAAAAAGGGTCTTCCTAGAGGTACACTTTAGATTGTACATTTGATTAATTGGTCATTTAAACACTAAAATGTATTGGTTATTAATACACAGAGTACAGAGTCAGGTGTAAAGTCATGATTTAGGGCTAATTTACACTTGCGTTGAGGACTGCTGCACCAATGAAAAGCAATCTGAATGCAGATCACTTTTCAGAGGCGTTTGACAGGTGGTGAGGAGGCTGCATGTTGCCTCCTCATTGCTTTTTTTAACCCCGTAAAGCCCTATGTACACTGGATGTATACCAGTAGCGTAAACTAGGGATGAGCTTCGCATTCGATACGAACGTATGTTCGACTCGAACATTGTCTGTTCGTACGTTCGACGAAATTCGAACAAAAGCGGTCGTTCGCGCCAAATTCGAGTGACGCAAAATGGCCCATAATTCACTGCGGCATTGCGCGCTGATGATTGGCCAAGCATGCTGTATGTCCCGCATGCTTGGCCAATCACAGTGCGCAAAAAACAAAGAGCCATAATTGGCCAAAGCCTGGGTGGCTTTGGCCAATTATGGCTCTGGGCTTTAGCACATGCCCCACACTATATAAGGCCGCCTGCTGGGCGGCCTCGTGTAGTGTGTTCCGGCTTGTTCATAAAAGCAGTCAGAGAGACAGAGAGATTGTCTTTTTAGAGAGCTAGATAGAGCAGGCAGACAGGCTAGTCAGTTTAGCTTAATTTACAGTGTGTATAGAATATATATACATCCCTAGGAGTTGTACATATATTTATACACTGTATAGCTTAGATAGATCAGTTCTTCCTAATTTACTGGCAGGCAGGTGATTGTGCTATTTAAAGACGTTATCACAGGTATAGACGCCCAGCAGGTACAATATTTAAAGGAATTTTTCTTTTTTTTTATTTAAGCATCAATAAAATCACTAAATGATTTTAATGATGCTTTACTTAAAAAAAGAAAAAAAAATGAAAATTCCTTCAAATATTGTACCTGCTGGGTGTCTATAGTTTGCCTGTGAAAACTTATTTGAGAACCCGGGTCTTGCCCGAGGGAACATGTATCAATGGAAAAAAAAGTTTTAAAAACGGTAACTTTTTCAGGAGTCCTGCTCCTGAAAAAACGATCGTTTTTTAAACTTTTTTCCATTGATACATGTTCCCTGGGGCAAGACCCGTGTTCTCAAAGACGTTTTCCAACAATAACTTGAATATTGGTCTTTAAAATGATAGTTTTTGAATTCGAACGTTCGAGTCCCATAGACTTTAATGGGGTTCTAAATGTTTGCGCGAACGGTCGGTCTGTTCCACGGTTCTGGTGCGAACCGAACGTGCGTAAACTGTAGCTGTAGAATAACCCCCATTGTTAGGCATTGTTAGGCACACGGTTAACCCCTTGATTGCCCCTAGAAAACGCCCCTGCCAAAAAACGCAGATACAAGTCTGTGTGCATGGACACATAGGATACCATGCTGGGGAGTTTATTGACTGCAGAAAAAATGTCAAAAGCCAAAAACGGCAGAAGCAAAAACGCCCCGTGTGCATGAGGCCTAAATGTTGCACTACTGCACCAAAAACACTTTCATTGCACGTGGTTGCGGGGCAGTTGCAGCGCTGCCCCTTCACTTGAATTAGCCATGTTTGGTAGTTTTTAGTGCCTAACGAATGTGACAGAGGGTAAAATTGGTGCCATGACCATGAAATAAAGTATAGTGGCTACGACATTTGTGTATGAATAAGTACACAAATTACTTCTTTCTCCACATAATCCACAGTAAATGGAGTATTCCTCTATTCTATGGCTAAAGATTGCTTTATAGCTGTGCAGTACATTGCAGGGCTGATTATTTAGAAATGCACCACAGAGCACATACCACATGTTGTGGTGCATTACAAAAAATTGCAGGTCTGTTTTTTCTTCTGTTGCCTTGTGTTGGCAGCCCATTCAAAACAAATAGGTGTCTTTCAAGAAAAAGCAATCCTTAATCAGTCATAAGACTGTTCCATGAGAATGGGAAGTGCAGTAGACTGGTTATTATTATACTCAGGCACTCACTATTTTTAACTCCTGCATTACCTGCTTACTGATTCAATGCCCATATCGGCAACATTTTTAATTGTTGCCACCTGCAAAGCTCTTGAGGCTTGATTACTGAACCTAGGGCTACAAGAGGCTTGTTTAAAGACTTGGATGGGTGCAGACCACAGGTGGTAACTGACTGCATATGTGTAAGGCCCCTTTCACACGGGGCAGTGGAGGTGCTGTTAGCGGTATAGCGCCGCTAAAAATAGTAGCACTATACCGTCGGAATTGCTGCGGGATTCGCCTGCTAGCGGTGCAGTATTGCAGAGGCGCATTGCGGAAGGTATTACTGTGGTTTTCTATTGTTTTAAATGGGAAGGAGCGGTGAAGAATCGGTATACACACCACCAGAGCTGTATCCTGGCCTAGGCCAACAAGGCCCAGGCCTAGGGCGGCAGCACTTTGCAGGGAGGCAGCACAAAAAGAGTCCCCGCCGGCTTGAGCTACACTGTTAGGAAAATTATTCTAGCGCCCCCAAAAACCAATTTTGACTGTTTTATCATCCTAGAACACAAACCTTCCTCACTGTGCCATATGTTTCTGCTGCACCATCTACTTAAAGTAGAACTTTAGGCAACACTTTTTTTTCATTTTGGGTAGAGTAAGGGAGGGTTATAGCCCCTGTCAGTTTATTTTTTACCATCCCTTTTCACATTGCGAAGATTTCCCTTCACTTCCTGCTCTATGGGCAACCAGGAAGTAAGAGGAAATCTATGCACAGGGAATCCATTGGCCGCCCCCCCCCCCAGGCCCTCAGAACTAGTGTCCTCACCCGAAAATGTCAGGGCGGGTCTTAAACAACACAGGGTGTGGCCGTAACAGGAAGTGGTGGGTCATATTTAAATTAGGGGGTGCACAAGTTTAGTCAGGCCTAGGGCAGCACAAAAACTAAATACACCTCTGCACACCACTCCTCTCACCTCTCCAAAGATGCTGCTTGCAGGAGATTTTTTTCTCTCCTGCCAGCGCATCGCCTCAGTGTGAAAGCCCTCGGGGTTCACATTGAGAAGGCTGGGCGGGAATTTTTCAGGCGCTATTTAGGCTCTATTTTTAGCGCTGTACCGTCTGAAAAACTCCTCAGTGTGAAAGGGGCCTAACAGATTACCTGTAATCCTAAACTGCACTCTGATTACAGTAACTAGAGATGAGCTTTGTGTTCGACCGTTCGAAATTCGAACAAAACGGGGGTCGTTCAAGCCAAATTCGAGTGACGCGCCACGGCCCATAATTCACTGTGGCATTGCGCGCTGATGATTGGCCTAGCATGCACTATGACACGCATGCTTGGCCAATCACAGCACGCAAAAAACGCAAAAAACGGAGAGCCATAATTGGCCAAAGCCAGGGTGGCTTTGGCCAATTATGGCTCGGGGCTTTAGCACACGCCCCACACTATAAAAGGCCACTTGCAGCGCGGCCTCATGTAGTGTGTTCCGGGCTTGTTCCAGTTCCAGATGAGACAGGGAGAGAGAGAGAGAGATTGTCTTTTTTTCTAGCTAGATAGAGCAGGCATGCTAGTCAGTTAAATTTACAGTGTGTAGAGGATATATATACATCCCAGGAGTTGTACATATATTTATACACTGTATATAGATTAGTTCTTCCTAATCTGTCAGGCAGTTGATTGTGCTAGCTGCAGTGTTCTCACGCGTTGTATTGCCCGTGTGCTCAGTGCACCTAAACCAACTTGCTGTATACTGCAAGTTTGCTAATTACTTTGCAACTAAACCCACTTGGTGCATAGTGCAAGTGTGCTCATTACTTTACAACTAAACCCACTTGGTGCATAGTGCAAGTCTGCTCATTACTTTGCAACTAAACCCACTTGGTGCATAGAGCAAGTGTGCTCATTACTTTGCAACTAAACCCACTTGGTGCATAGTGCAAGTGTGCTCGTTACTTTGCAACTAAACCCACTTGGTGCATAGTGCAAGTGTGCTCATTACTTTGCAACTAAACCCACTTGGTGCATAGTGCAAGTGTGCTCATTACTTTGCAACTAAACCCACTTGGTGCATAGTGTGCTCATTACTTTGCAACTAAACCCACTTGGTGCATAGTGCAAGTGTGCTCATTACTTTGCAACTAAACCCACTTGGTGCATTGTGCAAGTGTGCTCATTACTTTGCAACTAAACCCACTTAGTGCATAGTGCAAGTGTGCTCATTACTTTGCAACTAAACCCACTTGGTGCATAGTGCAAGTGTGCTCATTACTTTGCAACTAAACCCACTTGGTGCATAGTGTGCTCATTACTTTGCAACTAAACCCACTTGGTGCATAGTGCAAGTGTGCTCATTACTTTGCAACTAAACCCACTTGGTGCATTGTGCAAGTGTGCTCATTACTTTACAACTAAACCCACTTGGTGCATAGTGTGCTCATTACTTTACAACTAAACCCACTTGGTGCATAGTGCAAGTGTGCTCATTACTTTGCAACTAAACCCACTTGGTGAATTGTGCAAGTGTGCTCATTACTTTACAACTAAACCCACTTGGTGCATAGTGCAAGTGTTCTTTGCACATAAAGCTACTTGTTGTGTGCAAACTGCAATGAGGTGTGTGTACTGCCTTTGTCCTCTGCAGGCCATTATAATGTCTGGAAGGGCAACAAGGAGAGGCAGAGAGTCACGAGGGCAAGCAGGCTCTGCATCTACAGGCAACAGTGCTGGTCGTGGACATGGTGCATCCTCATCAGCAAGTGGCCGTGTGACACGCTCGTCCTTGTTTTCGTCAGCTGGCCGTGTTGAGCCGCAACATGCCGAAGACTTGGTAGAGTGGATGACCAAGCCATCCTCCTCATCCTCTCTCACCCATGCTTGGGGTACTTTGTCTGGCAAAGTAGCTGCCAATGCGTCCTCTTCTCTCTGCTCAATGGCATCACTTACTCCTTCCCTAGTCCCACCATGTCCTCCTGAGAAGTCCCACGAACTGTTTGAACACAGTGTTTGGTACATGCTGCATGAAGATGTGCAGCGTTTTGAAGTCTCCGATGATGAAACACAGATAGAGGAAGGCAGTATTGTGAGCTCAGAGAGAGGGGGTGCCCAAGGACAGCAATGTGGCAGTCATCTCTGCCCCAGCTGCTGCAGCGCCGAAAGAAGTACTCTCCCAGCCATCCACATGCCCAGTGGTTGAATGCTAGCTTAGCGAAATTGCTAGCACTTCAACTGCTGCATTTTCAGTTGGTAGATTCTGCCCCCTTCCGTGAGTTTGTGGAATGTGCGGTACCTCAGTGGCAAGTTCCCAAACGCCACTTTTTCTCACGGAAGATCTGGCTCTCTACCGCCATGTGGAAGGCAATTTCCATGCCTCGCTGGACAGGGCGGTCAGTGGGAAGGTGCATATTACCGCTGACTCATGATCCAGCAGGCATGGACAGGGACGTTACCTCTTTCACGGTGCATTGGGTGATTCTGCCAGCAGCTGGGAAGGATGCAGGGCAAGGTACAGTAGTGTTGGAGGTTGTTCCGCCACCACGCCTCCAAAACACTACTACTGGTTGTGACACACCTCTCTCCTCCACCCCTCCTCTTGTTCTTCCTCTGTGGCCTCTTCCTGTGCTGATGTGTCCTCGGAACCAGCCGTGCTCTGTAGGCGTACGAGGGGCTACGCAGGAATGCAGGCAAAGAGATGCCATGCGTTGCTAGAGCTGGTGTGCTTGGGAGACAGGAGCCACACTGGGGCAGAGGTTCTGTCAGCTCTTCATGGGCAGGCTCAGAGGTGATTGACGCCATGCCAGCTTAATCCAGTAATGGTGGTTAGCAACAATGGCACCAACCTCCTCTCTGCCCTGCGACAGTGGCAACTGACCCATGTGCCCTGTTTTGCTCATGTTCTGAATTTGGTGGTGCAGCGGTTCTTGGGCAGGTACCCGGGCTTACAGGATGTCCTGAAGCAGGCCAGGAAAGTCTGTGTGCATTTCAGAAGGTCATATGATGCCACTGCTCGGCTGACAGACCTCCAAAGGGAATACAACCTGCCCAAGAACCGCCTAATCTGTGACATGCCCACCAGATGGAACTCTACATTGGCCATGCTGCAGCGGCTGCACACGCAGCAGAGGGCCATCAATGAGTACCTGTGCCAGTATGGTGGTTAAAGGACTTGTCAAAAATTGCTTTGTATTTTTATTTACTTTGCACTTTGGGGGGGGTGAGTAGGGGTATTCCCTACTCATTCACATGAGTTTAAGGGGGCTTCCAGAGTCCGATAAGCCTGCCCACCTGCTGACCCCAACAGCCACCACCCAGGGTTGTGGGGCAGAAGCCCATGTCCCCATTAACATGCACCTCTGCCCCATGTATGGTTCAGGAGGGGGCGCTAGTTCGTCTCCCCCCTTTCCCGGCCTGCCAGGCTGCAAGGCTTCATTTTTAAACGCCGGAATTTTTTTTGTTTATTTTCTGCTGTCAGCAGGGAATCCTGCTGACAGCAGATGAGTCATGGTTGTTAATGACGTGGCAGCCGCCCCTCCTTAACAACTATGATATTACTGGTTGTTAATGATTCCGGCTGCTGCTGGCATAAAAAATACTGAAAATTTTTACTACTCAATTCTTAAAATAGCTCATGCATTACTTTTGGTAGTGTTTTTTTAGTGACTTGCTAAAAAAAATTGACAAACACTAAGAGGTAACTTCCACTTTGTGAATTGAGCCCAGTGAGTGGTACACTAACGTTGTAACATTGTATCTATTGGGGATGCCAGTGCCAAGAGCTCCCTACTATAGCTCATGTATACTTGATTATTTTGGGGGGATCTTGCCTGCTTGAACTGTTCCCATTTATTTTTGTTAAATGTGTGAAAAAAAATAAAACCCATCAGGAGAGAGTGGAACCTTTGAAGAAGTGGGTGCAGCAGGTGTAAAGAGTTAAGAGCTTGGGAAAATATTTTACATCCAGAGTCAAAATGTGACTGGACATGGACGGATGTCCCCTCCCAGTAATCGGTGTCTGCCTGGCTTGATCTCCTGCTCCTAATGTCTGCAATATTGACTTTATGTAGTGTTAGTCAATTTTTGATCATTGTAACTTGCCGATTCCATGCTTAATATTTTTTAAATTGTCAAAATTATTCAGTACTTTTTTGTTAAAAAGTATACAGTACCAACATTTCAGTCTGGACAAGATTTGTGATGTTCCCATAAAATAAAGTGCATACATTTTCCTCCAGCCAAATGCTAGCTTAGCTGTGGGGTGTTTCTTATAAAATACATTTGAGCAAATAGTCACAAAATTGACTGTGCACATATACAGATTTAAAATGGATGAATAATTTGTGCTGTTAAAAATTTTCCTCAACAATTCTTGTGAATAAAACAAATCTGATACAGAATATGTATCAGTCTACGTGGTCATAAAGTGCAATAAGTAGAGGAGACTCTAGAAGAGGTCTTTTATAACAGTGTCACTCATGGTTATGATGACTAAACAAGTCGCTGAGCTGTCACACTTGCCAATCTCTTTGGCAGAATACAGATGCTACAAGTCTACCTGAATGTATTCAGCATGTCATTTATTGACTGCTGAAATGGTGAATTGCAAATCACTGTATCACCAACCCAGTGTTAGTGTAGAGTGACAGCTGTCCCGTGGGAGGAGCAGTGTGCTGAGGAAAGCCATCAGCCTTGTAATCAGCAGGACCTCTGGAGGGACCAATGTCCTCCCACACACCTTTGTTTGTCTCTTCTAACTTCTTGCTGACAAGCCTGTACTGTAGCAAAACAGTCTTCTGTGAGATCATGTGATCAGGCTTCAGCTACCTCAGAGTAGACTGGCTAGTCCACTCAATAAACTGTATTCCCAGGAAGAACTGTCCACATTAGCATTCACTAGTCCTTCAAAAGTAATTGACGTGAGCTGGTATTCTTTCCTGTTTTTTTGCTGCAGTTTTGAATTGTATGTATACGTGTGGATATTTGCATTTCAATATATATTTTTAATGTAATACTTCTGGTTGTTCAACAGTTGCTAATCTTTTGCACCAGTTTTAAAATATGGGCATGAGTTAAAACAACTGTTCTAAAAATATGTTTGCACCCAAAACATTTTTTTTGTTTTGTTTAGCATGGAGAAGGATTAGAACTCCTGTCAGATTTAAATGAATCCATGAAGAACCAATACAAAAATGGCTGAGTAGGTTCAAATTGCATTTATAGAAACCAAAGGACTGCCGAAGCCCCCTAAGATCGCATAGGTTTTATACACTCTGCAAATAAAGATTAGGATCAAATGTTAACATCATTGGGTAATATAATGAACTACCAAATATTTATCCAATCATAAGACAACATTACAAAAATGTCCATATCTATCAGATGTGTCCTCCCAATATAAGGCTGGTAGGTGGTAGGGTGTTGGTTTATATGATGACTTTTGTTGTGTATAGATGTTCTTGGCGATGAGCCTTGAGTCTTTAGATGATGACTTGGCAAAATTCCCCTCATAGACATGTTTACTAACCTTTAGACTTGTCTAGACACTCTCTACAATATATGTATTGACTTAACATGGAGATCTCTAAAATGGCTCCTCTCCAAGGCCCCGTTGGAGAGGAATATGACCATGTTCATGTTACTTCCTAAACATAAGTGTAACGTGAAACAGAAAATGGTCTGATAGGTGAACTTTGCTTTTAAGACATTAAACTCTTATAATTAATTTATCAATAAAGAGTTCACAACATCAGAAAAAGCCCCAAGGTGTTTACTAAATATGTAATAAAGGTTAAGCACTGAAACAGATCAGGGACAGATAAAAACTAGAACCTAGAGTGTTGTGCATGTTCCTGTACTGGCAGCTTGCATTTGCTGCTAGTAAGGTCACTGAGCCTGCTCCTAGACCCCAAGATGAAGAGGACCCCTATATCAGACGGGATTAACAGTAAGGCCTCGTACACACGAGGGGATATGTCCGCTGAAAACGGTCCGATGGACCGTTTCAGCAGACATCTCCGCTCGTGTGTATGGGCTAGCGGACAGATTTCTCCACCCGACAGATTTCAAAGCATGCTTTGAAATCCATCCGGTGGAATCTGTCCGCCCGACATGTCTGCTGGTTAGTACACTTACCAGCAGACATGTCGTCCCCCACCGCCGCCGCCGCCGAATGGATTCGGCACATGCGCGGAAGTGTTTAACTTCCTGGTGCGGTGACGTGGCGGTGACGTGGCGGCGTCAACGTCACCGCCGCGTCACCGCGCCGTCCGGCGGCGGGGAATTTGATCCGATGGTGTGTACACGCCATCGGATCAAACTCCCGATCGGACATATCCGATGGAAATGGTCCGCGGACCGTTTTCATCGGATATGTCCGATCGTGTGTACGAGGCCTAAGATTTGTGCTGCTTGCATGACAAACATACAGCCCCTTCACTATCTTCATCCTGGGGACCAATAGATACAGCAATATCAGGAGCACAATGCACAGAATCCAGGGGAGATTTGGTCCGAAATCCCAAGCAGAGAGAGCCTTTTGCTAACCAGTAACCACTCAAATATGGCCCTTTTTTCAACAAACACACACCTAAACCTATACAGTGAACCAGCGTCTTTTACTTGCATTCACTTACAGATATATGAATTCGGAGTGGGTGAAAATGTAACTGTGACCACAGCCCTCATTGACCAGCATCTGAGCATTCTTTGCATATGTTCTTTGCATATGTTCTTGGCTGAGATTAGTCGATTGCAAGCTAAATAATGAAAAAGATAATACACCAACTGTAGACAACCATTAACAACATTGGGCTAGATTCAGCAATGAGTTACGCCGGTGTATCTCCTGATACGCCATCGTAACTCTGAGTGGGGTCGTATCTATGCGCCTGATTCTTAGAATCTGTTACGCATAGATTTGTGTTAGATCCGAGCGGCGTAAGTCTCTTACGCCGTCGTATCTAAGTTGCATATTTACGCTGGCCGCTAGGTGGCGTTTCCGACGATTTACGCGGCGAATATGCAAATGAGCTAGATACGCCGATTCACAAACGTAGCGTATTCTTTTACGTCTGCGTAAGCGTAAGTCCGGCGTAAAGTTACCCCTGCTATAGCAGGCGCAGCCAATGTTAAGTATGGACGTCGGGACGGCTTCATATTGTACATCGTTTGCATAAGCCGATTCAAAATGGGGTTGGGTGTAAGTTACGTTCACGTCGTTTTCATTGACTATTTGTGACGTGATTTGGAGCATGCGCACTGGGATACGTTCACGGCCGGCGCATGCGCAGTTCATTCGGCGCGTCATTTACGTGGGGTCAGGGATAATTTAAATACAACACGCCCCCTACCTGCCCTATTTGAATTGCGCGTAGATACGCTGGCCCATTTGCGCTACACCGCGGAAACTTACGGAGCAAGTGCTTTGTGAATACAGCACTTGCCTGAAAAAGTTAGCGGAGGCGTAGCGTAAAAAGGATACACTACGCCCGCACAAAGTTACGCTCATCTACCTGAATCTAGCCCATTGTTATAATAGTTGCACCTTTAGGATTTTACTGTACCAGGCCTGAGATGTATTTGCTGTGCTAAGGACCTGAAGGGTCAGTGTTGTACCTACTCTTATTAAAATGTTTAAGGCAAGGTAAACACTTGAAACAGATGTGGCTGATGGCAGAGGTCTGGTGCATCCCTTTTTTCCATTTCAGGAATGACTCAGGCCTGAATTCGGACCTGAAATGGAGCCAAAGACACACAGAACCCTGTGCAATTCGCTCCACAGCTCCACTAAGAGACAGTTAAAATCTCCTGTCATGCGAATGGGATGTGGAGAAAACTTCATCCAATTCCCACAAGTGTGAACCCAGCCTCATGAAGGAACAACCTGATTTAAAAAAAAATCTCAAAAATCCATTTTATAATAGTTTTCAGCACAGCTTAAAGGATTTGTTACTGTGGATTATGAGAGAAGCTAATTAGAACCTTGAAGGGAGAAATACTGCAACCTTCAGGAAAACCACAACGAACAAAGTCACAGCAGCAGGCTATTGTCACTTTGACTAGACAGAGAGAAACCACCTGCAGGAATAGCCCTTTCTCTGTTTTCCCCCCAGCAGAAGTGTCTAAATGATGATTAATCACTGAATAAACTAAAAGAGTGACACACCTATAAAGGCAAAGGGAAAGTGGAGCTGGGGAGAAAGCAGTGGGTGCATGTGGTCCAGCATGGGTGGGTGGAACGTTCCAACAAGATGGATAGGCCTGTATAGGCCTGACGCTGGAGTATCTTGTCCCCCTGAAAAGTGGGGGAGCACCAATGTTCTAATATATTCATAAACCCTAATACAATTACACAGATCAGACATACCTCAAAACTGTACGCAAGATTCTCTCTATTGCTAGTTCACATATAATCTTTTTTTCTTTGTTTGTCTTATGTATACATCTGTAAGTTTACACCAAAAAAAATATATAAAAACAGATGTAATGTTTGTTGCTAAACATAATGCCAAAGAATAAATAATTGATTAAAGCTAAACACCAGGTTGCTATAAAAAAAAAAAAAGGAAAACCTGTATTTATTTTTCTGTTCCTTCTGGAAAAAATATTAGTTGTCTGGCAATCTTGGCTTACATATTTTTAGTCACTGTTCTGGAAAAAGCATGCAGATCAGGAATATCCGAGTGAATGGCTAAAACTGGCTGTAGACCAGTAGAATTTACTGTAGTTTGAAAAAGTTCTCAACCGAGTGTGGATAGAATACGACAAACTCGCTTCTTTGTATTCTATCCACACTCGGTTGAGAACTTTTTCAAACTACAGTAAATTCTACTGGTCTACAGCCAGGTTTAGACATTCACGCTGAACATTTTTCTTGAACAAACTCATTTCTAACCATGAATGTGGTTTTAGTTTGGGAAAAATCATATATATAACAGGTCTAGATAAAAATGTTAGGCCTTTTGAACAAGATTTGTTTACTAAATGATGGCAAGAAAGAAAGAATGTTCTGATGATCTTTTACTACGAAAGTTCGAACACAATTCTAACTTTACTCTCCTAACGCTTGTTAGGAGAGGAGAGCCTTAAATCAGCCTTTCTCAACCTTTTTACCCAAAAGGAACCCTTGAAATAATTTTCAGGTCTCAGGAGGAACCTTGCTAAAATCAGTTTGTGTATTGTCGGTGAAAAAAATGTGCTTTACAGTAATAATCAGTAGAAAGAATGCAACCCTTAAAGTAGTGGTCAAAATGCAACCCTTACCAACAGCTAATAGGTTCTTCGCTACATGCAACTGGGTCTACCAAAAGGTGTTAACCCTGGGACTATGCAGGCACCATCTATTTGGTCAATCAGCCACAGCTCAAGGAACTCCTAGCAGCCTCCAAAGGAACCTCTAGGGTTCCACAAAACTCTGGTTGAGAATGGCTGCCTTAAAGTTGTAGATCAGTGTGACAACCATGAGACTAGTATTTTCAAAAAAAAGTTGCTGCAATTGCTGGTTATTTATTCATTAAAAAATATAAGCAAATTTTACATAGCAACTCGTAACATAGCATTGTAATCTTCCTTGATATCAGCCTCGTTCAATCCCTTGCATAACACTTAAAAACTGTCTAGAAGGCTACACTCTGAGCCAATCTAGCTGTACTGTTTTGCAGAGTGCTGTCAGTCTATTATCGTGAACATACCTACAGCAGTGCAGAGATGACTTGATCACTGTTCTGCTGCTACTTGGGCTAAGGTGGATCTTGGACCAGGTTGTATTATGTAATTGTGATGTAGTCTGCAGGTAGGTCCATTACATTCCTCTGCTGTCAGTGAAAGTAAAAGAAAACTCCAAACCTTGGGTTGTCCCCAGAAAAGCAATAGCGGGGTAATTTTCCAGTGGGGGCACTAATTCCGGTGAACTGGGGGACCCTAATAAATTCCCTGAATTTTCAGGGATTTCCTATCAATTCCAGTTTGGCTATGGGACAGGAAGTGAAGGGAAATCTCTGAAATCAGATACAGATGGTGAAAAAAAATCTGAAGGGTTATAACCCTCCCTTGCGCCATCAGAAATAAAAATAAAAAAGTTTTGCCTATAGTTCTACTTTAATGCTGCATGATGGTTCTATGAAGATCATTATTCATTTATTATTATTTATTTGTTTATTGCTTCTCAGTGTAACTTTTAAGAAGGGTCCACCCTTCGTTTGGAAAGACCTGGAAAAGAGGGCATAGATTAGCTAAAGTGATGTCACAGGACATGATGCACTGTGGCTTATCTCCGCCCCCAGCCCGGGCTGTGCTTCAGGAAATGAGAAAACCGACCACGTTACCTAGAAAGTAAACCATGTATAGTAGTACACAGCTTACTTAGTAAATAGGGAGCATGTGGTGGCAACATTGCAGAGGCTCTATGATTAGAAAGGTGTAGAAATGGAAGGATCACCAGGTGCTTTAAATCGGAGGAAACATTTATGTTAAAAACTTAAAGCACAGATGGTTAATATATGTAAGGGAATACACTGTATATATACCACCCCCCTTTGCACTTGTATCGTCAAGGGAGAACCTTTCATAAAAGATTAGTAAAATATGAGCAATATTGTACACAATGTACTAGCTAGATTAACGGGGAAAAGTTTTTCCCACCCCCTATCAAGGCTATAACATACCAATAAAAGATATACTACATTTGTCTTCTTATGTAGTATATATCATTAAATGTCCATGTGGGCTTTTATATGTGGGGGAAACGACACAGAAAGTGAATAGTCGCATTGCAAGACACAAATATTCTATTAGGGACAAGTTGGATAAATTGCCATTGGCAAGGCATTTCTTAGAAAATGGTAATATGGTTTCACAACCTGGCTATATGATAATCGATGGTATATCTAAAGCCTCGTACACACGATCGGACATCAAAAAAACGTTCCCTTGGATTTTTGTCTGAAGGGAGTTGTCTGGTCACACCCATAGCATACACACACTCTGACTTTTTCGGCAACAAACACGAACGTAGTGACGTTTCAACGTACTGACAAAAGTTTGAAAGAGGAAGTTCAATTCTCCGGCGTCACCCTTTGGGCTCCTTCTGCTAATCGAGAGTTAGTAGAGGTTTCATTTGTGTGCATTCGCGATTTTCAGTTTCGTGCAATTTTGTTCATCTCTGAACGTCCGTTCGTCAAGCAGACATGTTGCGCAATGGGGTTGTGCTAACTTGACCCACAAAAAAAATATAGAAATATGTTTGATTCATATAACCAAAATACACTAATCCAAAGTAAAGACATTTGTTTTTACTCCGTCAGTATCACCAGCAAAACAGCTTTTAGTATTATCACATTATAAAGAAGAAGAGAATGTGCGCTGCTTTTCTTGATTTCAGAACTTGCCGCGTCACGAATGTGCCCTTTCAAATACGAACGCTAGTTGTACTAGACAGAACGCTTCCGGCTGGTCTTTGCTTCTGAGCATGCGCGTTTGTACTTTTTACGAAAGTCCGATTGCTTGCTGTACACACGGTCGGACTAGGCACCATCGGACTTTTGTTGACGTAAAGTTTGTCCGTTTGCAGACCAACGTTTTTGTCCGATGAAACCCGAAAAAGTTTGTCCGATGGAGCGGTCGGACTATTTTGAAAACTTGCTCATTTTGAAGTTTGTTGGTAAAAAGTCTGACCGTGTGTACGGGCCTTAAGAGTTGGGAAAAAGAGAGGTTAATTGGATTAATTGGCTTGATACTATACATCCGACTTATTTCTCTAAAGTAGATTTTTTATGACTTAATATTTCCTGCTTATTACCTTATTTTCATAATTTGTTTTCATTTTCTTATTTTTTATTTTTTTAGTTTTTTTATTTAACTTTTAAATATTTTTATTCATTCCTATATATATTAATTTTTTTTTCTTGTTTTTTATTAGGTTTCCCTAATATAGGGTTCCTAACCGACAATATCTTTGCAGTATGGGAAATTTTATATACCTGTTGACTGTTTCGCTCTAATATCATGTATTGATAATGAGTTTCACATAATCACTTGGTAATGAATTGATTCCAGATTGTTTAATTGTTTAATCATGTGATGATGTTAATGAGCTATATATTCCATCATGTATGTGGTCATTTGTAGGTATTTGGTTTTGAAGACAGGTGTTACTTTTTGTTAGCCCAAAACTGTTACCATGAATACCATGAATTTGTAATTGCTTTATTAAAGTAACTTTTGTGCACCAATCCCACTTATTTTTTCTATATTATGGCCCTTGGGAAGGCCTGATTACATTTTCACATATTTGTATGACCGACGTGCATCTCACTCTTGGAATTTTCTTATATAAATTTATATAAGCAGAAAACTATTGTGATCTGTTTCACATGTTTCAAAGTTTTGTTTAGATGTGTTTTTGTCTTTCCTAGAACCGACTGTAATTTCTTTATACAGTAATTGATAAATTTTTCTTATTAGCAAAAATATGTAAACTTCTTGGTATTAACTGCAAAATGTGCAATAAAATGTGATCTGATACTCTATCTAAGGCAGACCATAGATGGTGTGATTTTCTTTCTTGCAGCCATGATTTTCCCATCAAAACAGACGGTGCTGACAAGGAAATCCCACATGTCGAGCAATTGTCTGCTCCCAGCGGGGGCGTGCAGGTGAAGCCACTATAGTAGCCACTGGCAATAATCAAAATTGAATCCAGCAGGCTGGTTGTACCAGCCAGGATTCAAACCATCTATGTCTGGCCTAAGTTACAACAATAGCCAAACACAATGGTGTTGATTTATTAAAACTGAGAGTGCAAAATCTGGTGCAGCTCTGCATAGAAACCAATCAGCTTTCAGGTTTTAATTAAAGGTTAGTTGAACAAACTTAAGTTAGAAGCTGATTGGCTACCATGCACAACTGCACCATATTTTACAGTCTCCAGTTTTGAGCCGGCCATAAACAGTTAGCATCTTGGCAGGTTTTTGGGGGAGCAGGTATGTGGTTTTGACAGGGGATCGTAGCGGAAGCTTGCCCCCACCCATCTCACCTTTGCTCACAGCCTTCTGGTACATGTCACAGGTCCAAGAAGGCTATGGGACCATTCACAAATTCACACCTGGCTCGTGCATGTGTAGTTGAGAACAGCACTGGATCCCTGGACAGGTAAGTGTCCTTTTGTTACAAGTCGGCAGCTTCTGCATTTGTAGCTGCTGACTTTATTTTTTTTCATACAGCTTTAAGATCTAAACATAATGGATCACTTTTTATGCCAAGTTACTGCAGAAACACTGTTAATTCCAAGGGGTTTACATACTTTTTGCACTAATTCTGTGAGATTGATTATCCTGAACAGTTCAATAAGGAAATAATATCTTCAAATATTGATTCCCATATACAGTAGTATAATTCACTGCCATTGTGTCATTTTTTAAATATGATGAATAACCAGGTCAAGCACACCTCATATTATCCCATTGTCAACAGCATTCGTTACAGCTGTTTATTCTCAACTATACAGAGTCATAGATATTTATCAGTGGAGAATTTACTCAAGATCAAGAATCATTAACAGAGAAATTACATGTTTTGTTTTTTTTACCAATTTATAACTCACTTACACTCTTCCTGTTTTTCAAAGCAATATTGTCAGAAATGTGAAAAACACATACAGAGGGCTACAAAACAGCTGTCCGCTAAGTTAAAAAGTAAAAGTTGTTTTCAAAGCAATATCTTTTAGTGGCTAAATTAAAGGGGTCAATGTATCATTTTTTTATTGAAAGATTCACACAACTTTCGCCCAAGATAATAGACTTCCCAGCACTCTGTCTTAGTGCTAAATGTTTATACCTGGGGAGGGTACAACGTTCAGGTATACAAAACTGGGTAGGTGCTCTACGAGTGCTGTAAAGAGTACAACTGGTGCTGTCTCCACACATTACTACTATGCACTAGTAATATTCTTCCCCTACACAGACTGCAGATTTAGAGTGGCTTAAAGTGCAGGGAAGCTCTTCCAGGTTCCTCCACTGTGATATGTCACATGACACAAAACTGAGGAGAAGCATGTGGGACCTCCCCTTTCCCCCTTCACCAACACACATTCACGCTCTGTGCCAGACACTTACAATTGAAGTCTGATAAGTGTTTTTGCTGGGGTGGTTGAGGAGTAGATTATTGCTGGAGAGATAAGGGGTGAGATTTTTGCTAGGAACGTTGATTGTCCTTGAGGTTGCAGGTGGGATAAGAAGGAATTTTTGTTGGGTGGGGTGACTGAATTGGTGCTGGGATTGTGTCATAATAGGTGTATTGTCAGGGTCTTAATCACCTGCTGATGCCACTGTGGTTCCCAAAGCTCAAGGACACAGTTCCAGTGGCCACCAGCAGGTGTCTCCTAACAGCCAGCAGATATCTGTAATTAGACACCACCTGATGCTGGCTGCTGGGAAGGTATATACCCCCTCCCTTTTGCATCTTTGCTTCAGTGGTTTGCCTGTTAGATTCCCGCTTGCTACATTTTTTCCAGTTTTGGTTTCCTGCTGTGATCCTGTACCCTGCTACCTCTCATTTACTTCCTTTGCTCCTGATCCCAGTTATAGTTCCCCCTTTCTTGACTGTTCTTTGCACCTCTGGTTTTACCCTGTGATTCGTTTGCTTCCTTTTTTGTTTGGTGTTTTGTTTCACTATCAATAAATCTTACTTAAAACATACTTGGTCTGATTCTTGTTTCCTTTCAGCGTAGCTAACCAATCTGGTCATACCTGCTACCACTGGATACCTGCACGCGTTATCACTTACATGTATCGTATTGACTGTTCATTTGTTGTCTGCAAATTATATATGATTCGTTTTGGCCAGTATATTTTCAGGATTGCCATTTTTTATGTATAGTTGCAAGAAAAAGTATGTGAACCCTTTTGGAATGATATGGATTTCTGCACAAATTGGTCATAAAATGTGATCTGATCTTCATCCTATGCCACGTACACACGATCACTTTTTGTGATGAAAAAAAACGACGTTTTCAAAAACGTCATTTAAAATGATGGTGTGTGGGCAAAACGTCGTTTTATGTCTTCAAAAAAATCGACCAAAAAAAAATTCGAACATGCTTGAATTTTTTGTGCCGTTTTTCAAAATGTAATTTTTTTGTGTCATAAAAAGTGATCGTGTGTGGGAAAAACGACGTTGAAAACTACGTTTTTAAACCCGCGCATGCTCAGAAGCAAGTTATGAGACGGAGCTTCAATGGAACAGAGTGCCGTCGAACGTGGTGTACGTCACCGCGCTTTGCTAGAGCATTTTGGAAAAACGATGGTGTGTATGCAACGTCGTTTTGGAAAATGAAGTTTGAAAAACGTTGTTTTGTTTCGTCACATAAGACGTAGTTTTTTTTCATCACAAAAAGTGATCGTGTGTACGCGGCATTAAGTCACAACAATAGACAATCACAGTCTGCTTAAACTAATAACACACAAATAATTAAATGTTTTTATTGAACACACCATGTAAACATTCACAGTGCACATGGAAAAAGTATGTGAACCCTTGGATTTAATAACTGGTTGAACCTTCTTTGGCAGCAATAACTTCAACCAAACCTTTCCTGTAGTTGCAGATCAGACATGCACAACGGTCAGGAGTAATTCTTGACCATTCCTCTTTACAGAACTATTTCAGTTCAGCAATATTCTAGGGATGTCTGGTGTGAATCGCTTTCTTGAGGTCATGCCACAGAATCTCAATCGGGTTGAGGTCAGGACTCTAACTGGGCCACTCTAGAAGGCATATTTTCTTCTGGTTAAGCCACTCTGTTGTTGTTGATTTACTTCTATGCTTTGGGTCCTTGTCCTGTTGCAACACCCATCTTCTGTTGAGCTTCAGCTGGTGGACAGATGGCCTTAAGTTCTCCTGCAAAATGTCTTGATAAACTTGGGAATTTTTCCCTTGATGATAGCAATCCGTCCAGGCCCTGATGCAGCAAAGCAGCCCCAAACCATGATGCCCCCACCACCAAACTTCACAGTTGGGGTGAGGTTTTGATGTTGGTGTGCTGTGCCTCTTTTTCTCCACACATAGTGTTGTGTGTTTCTTTCAAACAACTCAACTTTGGTTTCATCTGTCCACAAAATATTTTGCCAGTACTGCTGTGGAACATCCAAGTGCTCTTGTGCAAACTGTAAACGTGCAGCAATGTTTTTTTGGACAGCAGTGGCTTCCTCTGTGGTATCATCCCATGAAATCCTTTCTTGTTTAGTGTTTTATGTATTGTAGATTCGCTATCAGGGATGTTAGCATATGCCAGAGACTGACATCTCACTCCAATTAGCTCTTGAAGATGTCATTAGTCTAGGGGTTCACATACTTTTTCCACCTGCACTGTGAATGTTTACATGTGTGTTCAATAAAAACATGGTAACATTTAATTCTTTGAGTGTTATTAGTTTAAGCAGACTGTGATTGTCTATTGTTGTGACTTAGATGAAGATCAGATCACATTTTATGACCAACTTCTGCACAACACCATATCATTCCAAAAGGGTTCACATACTTTTCATACTGTATTTTGTACTGTTTCTTTTTCTTTTTTTTTTTTTTAATTGACGTGATTATAGATGGTCTACACATGCAGCCAGATATCTTCCAAAGCAATCGAGAAGCTTTAAAACTCAAGGCAATCTATTATGTAAAGCCTGACTTTGGGTCTAACGTCGTGCTTGGCCACAGTCCTCTACTGTAGTTTCTGGTAAAGGATTGACCGTGACAAAATCGCATTACATCAAGCTGTGACCCTCTGTTTCACTATTTGGTTACCAAACTATTGCTGCATGGCCCTTGGGACTGTCTCTGCCAGACCACTGCCATTTAGCATATTGCTGCACACATATACTGGGGCAAATCGAAACCCTAAAGCCCTGTACACACGATCGGTCCTTTCGATGAGAACGGTCCGACGGACCATTTTCATCGGTTCACCGATGAACCTGACTGATGGACTGATGTGCCTACACACCATCAGTTCATGAAACCATCCTGTCAGAATGCGGTGACGTAAAAAACAACGACGTGATGAAAAAAACTAAGTTGAATGCTTCCAAGCATGCGTCGACTTGATTCTGAGCATGCGTGGATTTTTAACCGATGCTCGTACGTACTAACGATCGGTTTTGACCTATCGGTTAGCTGTCCATCGGTTCGATTTTAAAGCAAGCCATATATTTTTGGACCGAAGGATAACGGGCCGATGGGCCCTACACACGATCAGTTTGGACCGATGAAAATGAACTTTAGTCCGTTTTCATCGGTTTGAACCGATCGTGTGTACGCGGCTTAAGGAGGCTGGTGGCCACGATAGGAGATAGTAACTGCATATGAGGGAGGAAGAGTGGTCGGCTGAATAAGGAGGTGGAAATGGTTGTTCAATGATTGGGAGGAAACTGATCTGGTGATCTCTACCTGTGGCAGCATCTGTCTGTGATCTGTGAAGCAAGGCCCTGTGATTTTGGCTCTATAGATCAAAGTATTCTAAAGATCTAAAGTACTTTACTACTGTAGTTACTACAGTGATGTAATTGTCTTTCTACAAAGTTAGGGTGTGAAACTCCATATAATATACATCAAAGGAATTTATCCAGAATATTTAGTATGTTCAAAGACTATTGCTGGACCTTGAATAGTCTGTAATCTAGACACTAGGTTGATTATTTATCAAGACAGTTCTACAGTGGTGTTCAGTAACCCTGGTGTCCCGTTTAAAGCAGTCAAAACAATTAAAGATTTAGAAGTGGTATCTGAGTTTCTGCATTTTGAACAATGGTCTGTAAGCATGCGTAATATAAAGTGAAGTGCTATAAAGATTTTTATTAAATAGTCAAATGATACAAATATGTGTGTACCAAATAGAGTGCAGATGTTCAAAAGCTAACTGTGGCTTCTATACAATATTCCATGTAAAACCAACACAGTGAAAAAGCAAAAACACATTTAGATGTAAATCAAATATCGTATAAAGTGCAAAATAGTGAAAACACACAACTGTGTACATGTACAAAAGTTCATAGGTTATTTATATTCAATAAGAAAAATCCTTGTGTGGTATGGATTCAATGAGAGAAATCACTTGTGAAGTATGAAGCATGATTCAAAAATTTGACCACTGGAAACCCGTCACCACAATGAGACAAGAGGCTTACCGAAAAGCCAGCAACAATCTTATTCATGGGGGGGTCACAAAACACTTGTTGAATGTGAGATCCATTGGAGAGATGTCATGATGTCCTAACCGTTATCCACCAGAGGCCTCCACGGATGCCGGGTGATGTTCAAACCTGGTCCAATAGCATCAATACTAGAGAGTGCAAATTTGCAAAATAAATTAATAAACCCCAATAGTGCAATAATGACTTTAAGAGTGCTTTAATGGTAGGTAATGCAGTTCTGCAAGTGAAAAAACGAGTCATCCGATTCAAGAAAATAAAAAATGGAATTCCATACAAATAAAAATCAGCTCTGCGCGCGTGATCGCCCTCACACGTTGATGTGATTTTTTTTATTTGTATGGAATTCCATTTCCAGTCGTTTTGTGACCCCCCTGAATAAGGTTATCACTGGCTTTCCGGTAAACCTCTTGTCTCACTGTGGTGACGAGTTTCCAGTGGTCAAGTTTTTGATTTATGCTTCACAAGTGATTTCGCTCATTGAATACAAATCACCTATGAACTTTTGTACATGTGCACAGTTGTTTGTTTTCACTATTTTGCACTTTATACGATATTTAATTTACATCTAAATGTGTTTTTGTTTTTGCACTGTGTTGGTTTTACACGGAAAGCTACAGTTCGCTTTTGCCCATCTGCACTTTATTTGTTACACACATTTGTATCATTTGATTATTTAGTACATTTTTTATAGTGCTGCACTTTATATTATGCATTCTGTCCCTGTGCCCGATATCTGGGTTATAGAGCTTAGCTGCTGTTTTTATTGTTGCTTTATTTACCAAGCACAGATATTACTTTTATTTATTAAATAAGCACTTGAGTAAGTTCTGAATCATTTTTCCTACGTAATCTCCACAGGTTAAAAATCACAAAGTATTGAATAATTGAAAGTGATACTGGTATATGTGACCAGGCTCTCTCTCGCCTACACTTTTGATTTGATTTTACAGTTTATTTTACACATTTTCAGTACCAACAGATGAATAAGCCTCAGGGTTATAATGCCAGCCTCTTAACTATTGCAGAACAATTACACAGTATTTGGCCCTCACAACAAGGCACTGTGGGACAACTATGTAGACATAGAGTAACCTCCAAGAAGTATACAATAAGTTAAATATGCCTTTAGAACTTGGCAACATAAAGCACTTTGCTGTGAGACAAGGGACACTAGCACAATGATCAGGGACAGTGACATCAACCCACACAAAATTTCCAAATACAATAGTGGAAGATCAAGACATGTATATTTTTTTTTAAATCTTTATTTTTCATATTTCAACCAATTGCTTACTGGTCACATAAACCCTTCTTCGTGCCCAGGTGAAATTTCAGCTTCCGGCACTGCGTCGCTTTAACTGACATTTGCGCAGCCGCACAACTTGGCTCCCAAACAAAATTGACGTCCTTTTTTCCCCACAAATAGAGCTTTATTTTGGTGGTATTTGATCACCTCTGCGATGTTTATTTTTTGCGCTATAAACAAAAAAAGAGCGACAATTTCAAATATATATATTTTTTTTTTACTTGTTGCTATAATAAATATCCTAATTTTTTTTTTTTCAAACATTTTTTTTTCTCAGTTAAGGCCGATACGTATTTTTCGACGTATTTTTGTAAAAAAAAAAAAAAAATCACAATAAACGATTGCACAAAAGTTATAGCACCTACAAAATGGGGAACAGAATTATGATTTTTTTTGTATTTTTTTTTTTTTTTACTAGTAATGGCGGCTATCTGCGATTTTTATTGGGACTGCGATATTGCGGCGGACATATCGGACACTTTTGACACAAATTTGGGACCATTCACATTTATACAACGATCAGTGCTATAAAAATGCACTAATTACTGTATAAATGTGACTGGCAGGGAAGGGGTTAACACTAGGGGGTGACTGTGTCTAACTGTGTGGGGGGAGGGGGTGACTGGGGGAGGTGACCAATGCTGTGTCCCTATGTACAAGGGACACAGATCAGTCTCCTCTCTCCCTGACAGGACGTGGAGCTCTGTGTTTAGACACAGAGCTCCACGTCCCTGCTGTGTTCCCGCCGATCGCGTGTACCTGCCGGGCATCGCGGCCGCCAGGTACACGCATCGGCTCTTCAGCGATGCACCGGGACAGTGTTTACCCGCTGCGCGCCACCCAGTGGCGCACGGGTAATGTACACAACTTGAAAGACGTGATCCCGGCACTTCAGGTCCGCACTGCAGACGTCTTTTGACGATCGCGCGGATCTGAAGTGGTTAAACAAATAAAACATACACAACAATATGTTATCTTTCAGTAATTAAATGAATTAAAGCAAAATATCAAAGTACAATACACAAAGTAGGATTCATTATAACCTCTATTCACATAAAGACCCCTACAACAACAACAAAAAAACTCCTCCTCTTTTCTTTTTGTGCCTCAGCATGATAGGCCATTAGACATTCGCTGTCTGCAACTTAAACATTCTTGCTTCTAATTGTCAACACAGTTAAAGGATAAGTTCACCTTTACAATAATAATAATTGCAGATAAAAAATAAAATTGTCCTCCCTTATCTTTACCTCTCCTCTCCTCCTTTTTCTCTCTCTTTCCCTGGCATTGCATGCTATTATTAACTCTATGGTCAATCAGAATCCTAGATCCTTTACAACCATTACATCCCCCAGTTGAATCCCTCCCTAGTATGCATAGGCGTGCACAGGGGGGGGTGCCTGGACACACTCTAAACACTGTGTGTGGTGCCGATTCTCCCTATTGCCTGGGCTTCATCCCATGTTGCGCTCATAGAATGGAGAGTGGGGAAAGTGGCTAGTAAATATGTCATTTACTGGCCCCTTCCTATTCTTAATAAACACACTCGCTCACTGTGTTCATTTATAACTGAAGAATAGTAAACTGTGTATACTATGCTCCAGTTTGTGCACTGAACAGGAAGCTCAGCACATAGCACTTCCCATTCATTCACTGTCCAGTGCAGCTGAGGCAGCAGAGAAAGGGATGTGTGTTTGAGCTTTGGGGTACACACCCTGATGCAATAGGCTGCGCACACCTAGTAAGCCTATAGACTTTAACTTATACATTATCTGTTTGTGTGGAAGTATATTATATACTATGTATGCTATATCCACAGTCACTTCTTTGTTTACTTCCTCATAAAAGCAAAGGAGATTTTGACAATTTGCCCTTGAATCCATGAATCCTTTCCCCATTTTTTTTTGTTCTATTTTAGGCTGATAAAATGTTTTTGAATAAAATGTACTGCAGATAGGATGAGGAGCCAGGAGTTTCTTGTGTACTGAGAAGCACTGTTTATGGCTCCTATTCATCGTCAGGAAATGTATCTTACAAAGCTCAAACTATTTCAGGAAAGGTAAATGAGTGTATTTGACCTAATAGTTCATTCATATGCCAATATCAATGTTATATTCTGTTAGGAAAAGAACTTGCCAAGCAATTTTCCCATGTGAACTGACCACCAAATATAACCACAATATGATTTCAGAAGAGGCAAAATAACATTAAAGCCCAACTCCAAGAAACTTGAAAATTCTTCCATGCAGTGGGGTGGTTACTTGCTCAATTATGTCTAGAGTACATGGAAAAGATTTAGTTACCCGATCCTCTGCTTGTCCATGCTAATAGTCCTACCAAGTCCCTGCAATGTTTTCTCTCATTAAGCCCTGCATTGGATATAAGGATGCAGAGGAACAGTCATTCATGGAGGAGTGTCATTTACTGGGGGAGCAGAGGATTGGGTAAGAAAATGTGTTTTTGCCATACCCTAGACCCAAACAAGGATTTCCCTGAGCTGGGCTTTGAGGCGTCACTCAGGCCTTCCTTAATCCACCATGCACAGTCCACAGCACAGTGAGTGGTGGCCGGAAAACTAGAAGTGACGCCACGGTGCCACAAAAAGCACTGCCCACCGTCCTCTGCTCCCCTCCAATCAAAAATGGCACAGGAGCCAAAGGGACAAATCATTGTAGAGTGGAAGTATTTGTGGGTGCATTACTTCCCAAACACTCCCTAAACACAGACGAATCGGCTTCCAAGTTGCAATCAGCTGATTGCAAGGTGTAAAAGCTTCCCATAGACTTATTTAAAGTCTATTGATGGGCCGCTACTGAGTATAAGGATATATCTTAAGATGCTTAACAAATCATGGATGTCCATTCAGGTTAAGGAAGGATCATTTTCTGAACTATTCAATTGCTTTGATTATAGCCAACCTAAAGGGAGTTTGTATTTTGTCTGGACTAGATAAATCAACATGTTTTATTGATATAAAGGGCTCTAGCTATGATAACTAATAATGGGGAGACACATGGTCCTGTTTACCACAGAGCAGTGCTTGGTGAGTGAATGTCCAGTCACCAGAGTCATTTTAGGTGCCGCAGTACTGACTTGGGAAAGGAACGTACAAATTTGGGTGCTTGATATTTGGTGAACCAATAGTATTGGATTTTTTTTTTCTGCCTTGCTAAAATACATTTAGATCTTTCATTCTTGTATTACTTGTGAACTAATAAGGGATGCTGTAGCTGTACCAGCAATAATGGCCTCTTTATTCTAGCTGGTAGTTCATACAAGGTTAAGTAATGACAAGTGGAAGCAAATAAAAGGCTGTTTCTAGAAGTGTTTCTAGGAGTGTTTGCTCATCTACCAGGAACAAGGCATGTTTTCTCTGTGACTACACTGCATGGGCAAAAGCCTAGTAGTAAGCAGTTTATTTGCATACCTCCACGTGCCAACTATGGTAGTTTGCTTCTAAGAAGCACTATACCAAATAAATGTAATCAGCATGCGTGTGTATAACTAACCCTTGTTGCTGAAGTTCAGCAAAGCAGTAATGTTTACTTACTAGCACTACAAGATTCAATTCACTAAAGCAGACAAAGGTACAGGATCACATTATGGTTACTCTATCCAAAAATAAGAAAACCAAAATACACAAAATTGCCACCCATGGGCTGCGAGTTTGAACTGCGCTGTCATCAAGCAGTTCAGCCTTTGGCATACTTTAGCATCCCCCACCGCATACTGTGGTTCCACTTGCTGACCCCTCAATCACTACAGGAGATGGTAAAGATTTGGTGTTTTGGCCAGCAGGAGGAACCATTTAGTGAAGCAGGGGGACACAGACATTTGACACTTCTGGAAGTGTCGAATGCTGAAGCCAAAAACATTGGTGATTAATGACAGTGGATTTTGAACTTGCAGCCCATTGGAAAGGTAAGTATGTGGCCTATTCTACTGCATGGAGCTTCTTCTTTTTTTTTGGGGGGGGGGGCAGTATTTTTTTCAAAGGCAGATACAACAAGGTGTCTGCTTAGAGCATCTGCTCTACCCCTCTGCCACATCTGTGACTCGGTGCTCCATCCTTCTGCAGTATTCATGTACCATAGCTCCCAGCTGTCCCTCAGTTGGAACCAAATCCCTCTCTCCCTCTTCCTGTCTAAGTTGTCCCTTACATTTGTGTCATGCCTTGTACACACGGTTTTCCCGACGAGAATTTTTTTTTTTTTAGATTTGGTCAGGAAAACCGGTCATGTGTATGCTCCATAGCAGTTTTCCTGACGAGAAAACTGCCCACAAAAAAATTCGAACCTGCTCTATTTGTGTTTCCCGTCAGTCTTTTTCTCTTCGCAAAAACTTCTCATGTGTATGCTTTTCCGAGGGGGAAAAAACGTGCATGCTCAGAATCAAGTATGAGACAGGAGCGCTCGTTCTCGTAAAACTGGCGGTTGTAATGGCACATTCGTCACGATGTAACAGACTGAAAAGCATGAAGACTGAAAAGCGTGAATTGCCTTTCGCCAAACTTTTACTAACACAAGGATCAGCAAAAGCAGCCCGAAGGAAAAACCGGTCATGTGTACAGGGCATTAGGCTTCATGCTTGGAGCTTGAGCCCATGTAAAGTAAATTCTGGTAAGTTTTCTTTAACTGAGAAGCTATGGTGCTGTGCACAGTCACCCATAGACATACAGGTTTTTGTAATGCTGTAAATCCAGGTGCTACATATGTGCTTGTGTGAATACCGCCATATACCTAAGTACAGAAACACACAGCTATTCCTGTCTATAGACAGATGTACACAGCACCTGAGTGGTGGGCATATGTCAGAATTTGTTGCATGTGCTTAATCACCCATGTACAAGAAGCCCTATACTGCTCTAAACCTTTCACCTAACCTCTAAATTATTACATTTCCTATTTAAAAAAATCCAGTAGAAATTTAATAAAGTGTTGGGGGAGGGGGAACAATAATTTGTTACTTACACATTCTTTATGTGGTCTGTAGAACTGGGGATGTGGTGAGGCTTTGTTCATTGCCTGCATGCTTTGTGCTAGATGGTGTCTCTCTTCTTTATCTCAGGAAGATGGGAGGTATGATATACCAGTTGGAATGAAGGCCCATTGAACCCATCTTTAGGGAAAGGAAGTTTTGACTGCTGGAAGCATGGCATCACTCTGGGCATTACATGTAACACAGGAAAGTTAGGTGGCTCCATTAGGATTGGCAACAAAGACCTGAGGTGATTTGGTGGAGCCTGCACTCTAGAAGAAGGCTATGTTAGAGCACATCCAACTGATTTGGGGAGATTCCGCTGTCAAGAGTTGACCACCTATCTGGCTGTTGTCTGTGATGTTTTGTCACAAGTTTATGGCGGTTTTGACCATTGTCAACAATTGATGTTGCTTTAATGGACTATGTGCTTAAGTTAAATTCTGGGGTCAATCTAATGCCTGTCTGGCACTGATGGTAAGGACAGGCCTTTTAGGCCTCTGGTTAGGTTTTATGGGTGCTCACAGGCAGGGGCGTTGCTAGGTGGTCAGCCCGAAGTCCAAGGCTGGCAACGGTGGGGGTGTATGTGCTGCAAGCTTTTTTTTGGCTGGGCGGTGGGGTTGTGTGGCAGGGGGTAAGCTCACTTGGTGGTTGCTGCCTGGCTTACCAGCGCCCATCCATGCTGACAACTAAACTCACCTACCTGACTCACTGACCATTACACTGACCTACCTGACGAACATACACTGACCTACCTACCTGACATCAGGGGCAGACTGACCATTGAGTCACCCGGGCACTGCCCGAGGGCCCCATGCCACTAGGGGGCCCCACCAGGGTTGCCAGGCTCAGTAAAACCAGGGACAGTATGTAAAAATCTGTTTTTTTTACATCTGTCTCTGATATGTCCGAAACTGACATGCTTTTGATGTCCCGCCTCTGCACTGCCTCCTGGCGTGGTGGCCATCTGTAAGCCCAGGGGCCCCATAATCTTCTATTGCCCGGGGGCCCCATGAGTTGTCAGTCTGCCCCTGCCTGACATACATAAACTGACCTACCTACCTGACATACATACACTGACAGTAGCGACATACATACACTGACGGTAGCGACATACATACACTGACGGTAGCGACATACATACACTGACGGTAGCGACATACATACACTGACGGTAACGACATACATACACTGACGGTAGTGACATACATACACAGACCTACCTGACATTTATACACAGGCCGTGACCTACCTGACCAGGAGAAGACAGACTTCATGTGTCCTGCAGCAGCTCAGCTCAGCCGTGGTGTGTGTTGTGCGGCGCGCCCAATGCCAATCATCACAGCAGGTAGCCAGTCTCCAAAGGAGAGGCGAACCGCTCGCCCCAAACGGGGATGTGGTGCAGCAGCCATATTGTAATTCCCTCCTTCTGGAGCCTGCAGTGCCTATGATGAATGTCACATGTACCACGGTCCCGGCATTGGAACAGTGGGACATCCATCATAGGCACTGCAGGCTCCAGAAGGCGGGACCTGCTATGTCACTCGGCCGCACTCTGCATCAGATCAGTCCCAGCTCGGGGCTAACAAAATAATGCTGCAAGACTGAGACACAAAGCTTTTTGGGGACCCATTTGGGGCTCCAGCCTCCCCTTCCTGACACCCCTAGTGACAGGCATTGATTATTTGTTACATTTGGAAAGTTGTTACATTTAGAAAGTTCAATAAAGCTGTGGCCTTGCCCTATTTTCAAACTTAATCAGCCTCCATATCATTTTGGGGGGGCAAGGTATTGGTTTATTAGTTGGTCATGAATGCTCCTATGCTTTTCAGCAGTCATGGTTTTACTGGTACCTTCAGTGGTTTGAAGATGTAGGAAAGGCAGGGGCAGAGCTCCACGTCAAAGAGGAGAATATCCTTGTCATATTCTCCTTCTATTGTGGTCTTCCTTTCTTAACAAATACACAAATGAGGAAATGGCTGCTTAAGCCTGAATAGGAAATACGGTGCTGTTTTATTTTCGAAATGTCTAAAACATCTTGTGCGACTGTCCCCAACAATTGCCAAGGAGATTGATTGCTCTAGATAGAATGGATAAGGGAAGTACTTTTTCCAAAGTGCCAGTTCTTTTTGTATGTAGCTCTCTGCATGTACCTTGATATCAGTACACTCAGCAAAGTTGTCTGGTTAATGTTCAACTAGGTACAGTAGTAGGTGTATAGCACTGACAGGAATAGATCAATCTGACAGACACAGCACTTCAGCCTATTTAAGTATGCATGTAGTGCCTTGTAAGTTTCCTTGTCTAATTAGCTGTGGCCATGCTCCATCTTCATCCCGTGATGGCTCACTGATGCTGGAAAGTGGAAAGAATCCCTGTCGCTGACTATGACGAAGCAGCACTTGATTATGCTACAAGATGTCCTACAGAGTCCAGACTGTTGGAGCTAATCATCAACTAGGTTCTGTTTTAGATCTGGTCTATCTGCAGGATTTTGCTTCCTGTACTATGTAGGTGTGTGTGTATAGAGTACTTACGCATATATCAAATGTATTTAAGATGATGCAGAAGGTGATGGTGCGTGAGCACAGTAAAGCTGTAGCAACCAGCTATTTCAGATGGATAAAACATTTCCTATTATGCACCATACTCTCTGAATTAAAGGCTAGAATAACCCCCCCCCCCCCTAAAAAAAAAAAAAAACTCAAATGCACATATGTTAAAAGAAAAAAATGTGCATGTATTATTTTCATTGAAAATTAACCTGCTAAGCATTGCAACTGCCATTAGTGGATTGTGGGTGAAATGCCAGTTTCCTGCAGACATTTCCTCCATGTCCATACCGAGGTACCAGACCAGGAAGACAAGTGTCAATGAAGTGCAATGATTATCACACTCATAATCCATTGAGAACGACAAGTCCATTCATCCATCCATTTGTGGTGGCAGATGGGACTTGTACTTAAAGCGGAGCTCCACCCAGTATAACAACATTTTACAATGTTGTTTGAAAAAAAAAAAAAAAAAAAACCTGAAAAAAAAAAAAAAAAAATACTCACCCGAAATAGCTGTTGCTATGCGGAAGTCCGTAATCTGCCTCTTCCTAATCCGCGGTGTGTTTTCTTCTTCTCCTTCTCCTTGTGAATGGGCGCGCTGCTTCCTGGGAACTGTGTGTGTTCTCAGAGAGCAGCGCGCCCATTCACAAGCCAGCGTGAGACTCGCGCAGGCACAGTAGGAAACGGGCAGTGAAGCCGTACGGCTTCACTGCCTGTTTCCCATATTGTGAATGGCGGCGCGGGACCCGGAGCGATCGTGGGACCGGCATCGGGGGGGCCCATCAGCGCGGGCGCCTAGGACAGGTAAGTGTCTTTATTTAAAGTCAGCAGCTACACTGTTAGTAGCTGCTGACTTTAATTTTTTTTTTTACCGTGGCTGGAGCTCCGCTTTAAGTCATTCACCGGCGGGGGTGGGAATCCCATTTAGCTATTAGCTGCGACAGAATTTTTTAATTCTATATAAAACAGTACTGTATTTGCTGGCATATAAGACTACCTTTTACACTTAAAAAATCTGGCCAAAAAGCAGGAGTTGTCTTATACGCCGGGTCAGCTGCTCGGATGCCTGCTGGATGTGCAGTAATACTGTATGTAGCTTTGGCTACATACAGTATATACCTCTTAGCCAATCCCGGTGAGCGATGTATTCAAATGAATAAAGAGCCTGCTCGGATTGGAGTAACAACCTCAGCCAATCCGAGCAGGCTACATACAGTAGCCTGCTTGGATTGGCTTTGAGAATCAGAGAGGCATGGCCTGATGATGTTACAGCATCTGCCAATCCAAGCAGGCTTTGTATCCATTAATAGAATACATCGCTCGCCATGATTGGCTCCCGCTCCAGCAAGAATAAAGAAGAATATGGCTCCAGAAGGAAGAAATATAAAGTGTCGGAAGCCTCGGAAGGGGGGTGTCTTATACGTTGAGTACAGGCAAAAAAATCTTAAACTGTAAAATTAGGGGGTCGTCTTGTATGTCCGGTCGCCTTATACAACGGCAAATATGGTACCTAATTTTGTAAGCTGTGCTTATGTTTTGCATACTGCATTCATATTTTGCACATGGCACTAATATTTTTTTTTCACACGATCACCCTTATCTATTACTATTATGAATTCACATTCTATAAACTGATGAGAAACTAGCCTGCCTATGTACTGCTTCAGTTACACCCATTGTTAATAAGTACAATTGTAATAATAATGTGATGCCTACATAAGCAAGGTTATAGCAAAGAAACTTCTAATGGCTGAATAAACAGAACAGTTATTTGGAAAGATGCTGAGTGTATTTTTTTAGTTTCCTTTCTCTACTGAAGTAGTTATTATTCATTTGGAATCAGTAATCAATATTAGGATAAGAGTTGCTTACCTATAAAATTTCCAAGACAGCAAATTTTATTTATTTTTTCTTGTCCCAGCTAGAGAGATTCATTCTCTATTGGTCACAAGGACAGCACATGAAGAAAAAAAATCAACATTTCGAGGGTCTGACTCTGCAAGGGAATTTGCTCCAGAGCTTAGTAAATGATGGCAAGCTCTGCTGACTTCCATCATCCAATCACTAGCGGGCACATATGCTGTTTATTTGTTATGTTTTTTCCTTGCATGTGATTGATGTATTATTTGTAAATGAAGCTTCGCATCATTTATGAAGCTCTGGAGCAAATTCCCCTGCAGAGTGCACATCCTATTTGCCTTTAGTAAATCAACCTCTTTGTTTTTTTTTCAGAGCAGAAATAGCAAGGAAATCTTCAAATAAAGATACTTGTCCGGTGACAGTTGTCTGTGGGTGAGTGCTGCTATACAGAGGTGCAGGAGACTAATATCAAGACAGATTTAGGTTCTTAGAACTATTTAAATTCATGTTGTGTGTTTATATTTTGGTAATCTGGCCAATAACACACACCCCCTTTTTTGGGTGGCTAAGCCTACTTCTTCACTGTATCAATAGAGTAAGCCATGGTTGTTCCATATGCGTAATACACATAATGAGAAAACTGGAAAAACAATACCACCCTCTTGTTCATACACAGCTTTTGAGAGCTGATCGCAACAGTTCATGCAAAATTAACCAAAGGGACAAACACGAAAAAGTTTCTCGTACTATACCAGAACAAATGATTTTCATTTAAACAGTACAGTATTCATCCAAAAAAAATCAAGTATCCAAGACTAGACATGCTCGAAAACTAAAGAACACATTACAATACAATACATTACATCTCTTCTGAAGGGTATGCCGAAGTTGTATTCTTTCTAGAGATGTAACATTTCTGGAAATTTTGAAGACACAATTTAAAGTCTTTTTTTACACTGGGAAGGTGAAATGCAGTGTATGTAAAAGTATTATGCTCAAAATAAAAGTATAAATAAACTAAACTTTTAAAAATTGTGTTATTATTATTACAAATGGAATAATGAGGACTGTATGTAAATCTTGAGAACTTTTCAACTACACTTGAGAACACGTAACCAACCCCTTTCCCTCGTAATAATGTAAAAGCTTCCCGACATGCATTTTCGGTTATTGACGATACTGATCCAGAGGCATATATTGTTCTTGCAAGAGCTTGATGAATTTTCTCCTGATTTGCAGTGGAATTTTTCTCTATAAATGAAGGGATCATGTATTTTTGAGAGGCTGGGTATTGTCACACTTCCTTGAAGATGCTGCTGGTGAAGAAACACTTTGTGATGATCCAGAAGCAGCAGAATGAGAACACTGGCGGAAAAAACTCCTTGCACTTTTATTATGCTCATCATTTCATTCCATAAAGTATTTATTTGTGTCTTTAGTGCATCTCTGGCATGCCAGTATGTGTTTTGTTAGCCTTGTAGCATTTGGAAAACAATATTTATTTTCTCAATATTTGCAAATTGCAGCTTTTGCTCTCAGCAGAAATCGCTCTCTAGATGTTGGTCTCGATGTTTTACTGATAGGAGGAAAAGAAAAAACAATTTACTGATTAGACTATAGGGAAACATTATGGTGTAAGGATAAGTTCACCTTTTAGAAAAAAAATAAAAAATGCATTTTTTTTGCTGGTAAAAAAAATGTGCATTTATTTTATTTTTTTATTTTTGGAGCCTGTAAAGCATTGTACCACCGATCGGTAGATCGCTGGTACCATGCAGGTTTCCTTCAGATCTGTCAGTATATCTGTGTATCCGTACTCATAGGCGTGCCAGGTGTGGCCGGGCACACCCTAATCACTTTGTGTGTTGCCGATTCCCCCTTCTTCTCAGGCTCCCCCCAGCCCCCTTGTTGCCCCACCCTGCCCCACACTGCAGTGCTGTTGGGGGTAGTAAATAGTTATTTTTCTAAATAAACACGATGAACACACTCGCTCACTGTGTCCATTCATAACTGAAACATAGTAAGTTTGTGAATGAACAGCAAGCCACTCATCCCAGATCACTTCCCATTTAGTTACTGCCCTGTGCAGCTGAGGTTGCAGAGAAAGGCGTGTGTATTTGAGATTTGGGCTGCACACCCTAATGCACAAGGCTGTGCACACTTATGACCGAACATCCTGTCCGAGCAGGCAGATACACTGACAGGAAAAAATCAATTAACTACTACGGCGCTCAACAGCCCCGTGGTAGTTCATTGAGAACTGCAAGCCAACAATTGCAAAGGATGTCAGGGCTTGTAGTACATTCACACAGAGAGCTGTGTAAAGGAATGATGCAGCCGTGTGGGGGCAAAGCTGCGCACGGACGCACTGATTTTGAAAAGTGACCGCTAGTATGGGAAACTTCTTCCTGTACTGCTGCCGGGGTGAGGGGGGCCATTTTATAGGTTAAATAAGATAATTAAATAAGATAATTCATAATAAAACAAATTTGTCAGACAAATTTACTCTCTTACCTGTCAATTAAGGCCAGAGACAACAGAAACTATAATCACAACCATCACCCAACTTTAGGTGGTACAAGATGGAGGCCTGAAGCAAACTAAATGTAAGCCTTTCCCCTGCAGTGTCATCTAGTGGTAGAAATACATATTTATTTTGCTTAAAGCGGTTGTATACCCGCTATTGAAATGCACAGCATACTACCTGATTATGAAATACTTGCCTCGGAACGAGGTAAAGAGCACTTACCTGGTCCACGCCAAGCGATATGTCCTCTTGCTTCGACGTGTCTTCCGGATATCGCCGCTCCAGCGGCGATGTCGTCACTGGAGCGGCGATGTCGTCACTCCTGCGCATGTGAACGGGAGACTTCAATTCGGCAAGGTCCGGCAGCTGCCGGTCCTTTCGCCGAGGGTCCCAGCTGCGCATGCGCCGCTGCAATCATTTCGGGGGGAAATATCTCCTAAACCGTACAGGTTTAGGACATATTCTTTATACTTACAGGTAAGCCTTATTATAGGCTTACCTGTAAGTGAAAGTGGTAGTATAGAGTATACTACCACTTTGAGAAGTACAGTGTTACTTGAACTGCATTCCAGGATTTGGTTGTCTTCAGCTGAGAGAACTTTCAATATTGTAAGACTTTACATGTTATATACCATGTCATAGATATGTTACTTATCATTGTAAAATAACATATTCCACACTTCTTTAATTTTCTTTTAAATTTTTCGGGGGGAAAAATGGCTTTGAAAATAAAATGGATTTTTTTTTTTTTTTTTTTCAATGTTAGTTTTTTTCAGGGCTTCCCATCTCTAATTTTGTCATACGAGAATTTTTTTAACTTTAGTAACCTCTTTATTTATTATATCAGACTAGCATGCAAAAAAAAGTGGATGCTCAATCGTCTGATATTCTTATTGAGTGTACAAGGCTAAAGGCTGGATTTGAATTGCTTTTGTTCATGTCCATTACATGGGGGGTGTATGTAAGATTATTAGTTTCCAATTGGAAAAATACCGGTAACATGCTTTGCTTTTAGTGAAGCTCATAGGAAGTGACAAGGACACTTCATTCCTGTCAAAATCAGTGGGCATTTTCTATATTTCTTAGTCTGGAAAAAAGGAAACGAATGTCCAGCCATCACCTCTAAGGGCTGGTAGGCTGTAACATATGAGATTTTTGCTTTTGGGTTTACATCCTTTAATGGTAACCCAACCAGCGGCACATACTTAGCTTTCATTAAATTCTCTGCATTGCATTCAACCACCATCAGAGAAAGCGATGTGTAAGCTCCAATGGGTGTAAGTTACATGATCACTCATTACTGAAAGTACCAGGTATGTCTCTTGTTTCCCAGCAGCTGAATGTAGTAAGATAGTTAGAGAGTGTTGAACACTTCAGAGTATAATTCCTAGTCCCATACAAGGTGTCCCTTTCTGTGTGATGTTGTGAGAATTATTTCTTCGCTGTCAGTCTTAGGCAAATCGTGTTTCCATCACAGCTAGATATTATCTGTTTATGTTGTCCTTTGGGTCATTACAGTGAGTAAGCAATACAGATAAATTATCTCTAATCGTCTCCCTTTTCCTCATTGTACTGATTGATGTGGAAACAGCTCCTGTAATATAGGCTGAAATATTATGCTGATATTTGCATATGTTAAAAGTGAATACTAAAACTTTCTATGAAGCTGTAAAAAAAGAATGGGCTTTAGAAAAAAATGCTGCTAAAAGCAAAGCAGGCAAAGCAGTAAAAGTATGAAATGGCAATTCAAGTTTAAAAAATAAACATTTATCACCATTGAGGAGAAAATTGCTGCCTTAACCTCCCTGGCGGTATGATTCTTTAAGATTTTAGGTGCTAAAAGCGGTACCATTATTTGCAAGGGAATTTGGCGTTTTATACTGTAGGCTTGTAATTCTTAGGAATAACTCACTTAAATCTATTCAAACAAGAGTCTAATAGGCATCCCGGGTATGATTTTTTTTTTTTTTTTTAATTAAAAATTATAATATAATAAATAATTATAAAAAATGATCACAAATGATAATATAATTATAGTAAAAATTATTCAATAATGTAATCAAATCAAAATCACTGAAATTTGCTCAGTTGCAGAATTTTTGCTGTCATTTTTTTTTTTTTTTTATGACGAATTTCCCCATAAATCGCTATCGCTAAATTCTGCAAGTGATTCTGATTTATTATCGCTGTTTTTTAGCTGCTCTAAAACAATTTTTGCCATAAAGGGACACTTTTGGTTGCTATGGGCAATCTACAGTTTGCAGGGAGAAAGAAAAGTTTTTATTATACAAAATGACATGTAGTGTACAGGGCAGACCACTAGGGACATGGGGGGTGTGTATTTTTTACATACAGTACTGTAATCTATAAGATTACAGTGTACTGTATGTATAGTGTTTGTTTACTTTTTTAAATTTGGCGCCGTTCCCCCCCCTACGTCGCGACGCTCGCAGGGAAGGGAATCGGCGGAACACACAGCATCAGGCGGACATCCGCCCGCCGTGTACTGCGGGGATTCATCGCTGGATCGCAGAGAAAAGGTAAGTAAACTTTTTCTGCATCCAGCGAGGTAAGCGCGTGTGTGGCACGGGGTTACCGATATTAGCTTAAAAATCTCACCCCGTGCCACACACGTGAAGACCGCCAGGGAGGCTAGTCTGACCGGCGATCCAGCGGGAAACCCCCGCCGGATCGCCAGGAATTTTTGGGGGAAAAAAAAATGCACCCCGAGCGTGACTCGGGGTTACCGCTTCTGGCACTGAATGTTAACCCCGAGTCACGCTCGGGAATACCGCCAGGGAGGTTAAAGAGACTCCTAATCAGGACAAAGTAACAGAGTCTCTAAAAAGTAGACGTACCAGACATCCCCTGTTTCCGGAGACAGTGACTGATTTTAGTGGGCTGTCCTGGGAATTTTGTTTCCTGATTTCATCCCTGATAAAGAATGTGTCCCCTTATTTCTTTCCAACTTTAAAGAAGCCCATGCGGCTGCAGGGTTTGTATGCTCAGATGAGAGAGGTAGAAATATATTCTATATTATTTTCCATCTTGCCCTTGCTTGTGATGGTGACCTGCAGTACACATCTGGGCCTACACACTTGACCCAGAGCAAAGTAAGCTCTAGTGTTATTAAATCATATATACCTCTTTAAGCTCCTCCCAGCACCATTTGGCCAAACCCAACATTTAGCATGGTGAGCTTCACATGCTGCAGTTATGGCCACTTCCTGCTCTTGCCCCTAATAAAGGCAGGTGCGGTGTGGTCATTTTGAAAATCTGATCACCTCATATTAAAGAACGCCTGAAACCTACTTGCCTTCCCAGTGCTCCCTATTCGTAAGAGCCTAAGCTCTCTCGCCTTCCTTCTCTGCTTGGCTGGAGCCTGTGCATCTGGAGGTGTACTCGTGCCAGGAGGAGGATAAGAAGGTGGAGGAGGAGAAGGTGGAGGAGAAGAAGGTGGAGGAGAAGATCCGCTAGTACATCTATTACTACCCCCACCCCCAATGGGTTGACAATGCTGCTGTCTAAGGGTGGCACCACTGCTCCTACATTGGGTTGAAGACACCCTAAGGCAGGTGTGTTACTGTCTTGATTACCAGGTAAAAATAAAGGAAAAAAGCCTAAAAATAAATAAAATTATAAACCACATTTAAGTGTTGGTAAGTTGCAATACATTTATTTTTTGTGTCAAGCCAGCAACTCAAACACAAAATGGCTGATGTGGTCACTCGATGCTTTCTGCTGTGTGTATGTCTGGGAGGTTAGACTGTGAGCTTCTGGCAAGGTTGGTGTGAATGGTCTGCATGTTTTGTAAAGCGATGTGAAAATGTTCAGTGTTCTATAAATAAGATAGACGTGAATAATTTGAAGTGCACATCTCCAAATATGGGCAGAATGAGCCATATGAGTATATTTTTTAATGAGGAAATCTTTATTACTTGATACTACATCCAGTCAGTTTGTCTTTTTTGTCCATTGAATGCATTACATAATCTGGCTGTACTATATAAAATAAATGAGACAAATAATCTTTTGGAACTACCACACATCAGATCATGTTCAGGTTATGCCAATTTCTTGCTTTAAAGCTAATTTAATTAAGTGTTTTTATTGGCCTAAGTTTCTCAGCTGTTGGCAAGCCGGTCTCTTACTATTTACAGAACAACTTAATAAGGAGAATGACGATGCACAGTCAAGGAGTAGCAGAAATATGTGGAAGATATGGAGCATCTGCTAGGACACCATCTCCTCCCTGCCTGTGCAGTTTCTGCGGGGAGAACTCCCGATGGTGCGTGGTTGGATCTCCGGCTAAGTAAAGATTGAACTGAACAGCAGATGTGTGGGCTTCTGGAAGGTTTCAACAGTCTCTCACTATCAGGTTTTAGTTTATTTTTTTCAACCTTCCTTTTTAAAAATGACATTTATTGTTTTAGTAATGAAACTTCGAGGACATGTAAAACTGAAAAAAAAAAAAAAAAACAGACATTGGTTATACAGCCTTTAAAAAAACAAACAAAAAACAACAACTAATGTGTGGAATTGTTATTGCAAAAATTGTTGAAGAGAAGTGCCAGCTGCTGTTCCCCAGTTATCCTACAGATATTGTTTGATTTGTGGGCCTTGATTCCATTTGTCGGCCGTTTATCGAACTCATGAAAGATTCCAGAAATTGTGGACTTTAAGGTTTGTCAAACAAAGGGCTTTGGTTGCTTAGTATGGGCGGGGGGTGATTGTATTAATGCAAAAAAAAAAATCCATTCTGGCATCACTTAATTTACATGTGTAATATTTGTTTTCCTTGCTTGACTTTATTATAGCAGCAGCAGCACTCCATTTGATAAATTATTATAATTAGGATACAATTGCTCTTTCAGGTAGTTTTAGATGTGATATCAGATTTTTTTTTTTTCATCTTCAAAAAGGTAACAGGCATTAATTCACCAGTGAGAGTAGCAGCCACAACAGATAAAAAAGCTGTAGGAAACTGTTCTCTTAACCACTTAACCCCCGGACCATATTGCCGGTCAAAGACCAGAGCACTTTTTGTGATTCAGCACTGCGTCGCTTTAACTGACAATTGCGCGGTCATGCGACGTGGCTCCCAAACAAAATTGGCGTCCTTTTTTCCCTACAAATAGAGCTTTCTTTTGGTGGTATTTGATCACCTCTGCGGTTTTTAGTTTTTGTGCTATAAACAAAAATAGAGCGACAATTTTGAAAAAAATGAATATTTTTTACTTTTTACCATAATAAATATCCCCCAAAAATGTATAAAAAAAAAAAATTTCCTCAGTTTAGGCCGATACGTATTCTTCTACATATTTTTCGTTAAACGCAATAAGCGTTTATTGATTGGTTTGCGCAAAAGTTATAGCGTTTACAAAATAGGGTGCAGTTTTATGGCATTTTTATTAATATTTTTTTTTTTTTGGTACTGCGACATTATGGCAGACACTTCGGACACATTTTTGGGACCATTGCATTTTTATAGCGATCAGTGATCTAAAAATGCATTGATTACTATAAAAATGTCACTGGCAGTGAAGGGGTTAACAATAGGGGGCAGGGAAGGGGTTAAGTATGTTCTCTGGGTGTGTTCTAGCTGTAGGGGAAAATGACTGATCGCTGTTCATACATTGTATGAACAGACAGTCAGGCATTTCTCCCCTGACAGGATCGGGAGCTGTGTGTTTACGCACGGGAGTCAGGGAAGAGCGGGGGCTGGGGCGCATGCCCCTATTGGCTGCTGGGCAAGGTGATGCATAGCTACGTGCTCTCGCACAGCAGAGCCGACCTGCCGCAGTAAAACTGCGACGGCTGGTCGGCAAGCAGTTAAAAAGTATGTAAACCCCAAATATTTCATATTCCTGATATGTGCCTGCTGTACCATGTACTTTTATGAAAATGTATCCTGTTCTCTTTTTATTGCTTCCTTTGTGTGAAATCCCTGGTATTACTGCCAGTTCCTCCCTGCTTTTTAAAAAAAAAACGACCACACTAAACCAGGAGAGCACAGTGTGGTTAGTTCTGGTCAATAGCTATACTGGGAACAGAGCTTGCTCTCCTCCAATAATCAGACTTGTCCTGACAGCCCCCCCCCCCCCCGCATAACCATTCACTGGGAAGTTCAGTGTGCTGCTGTTTCACCTCCCCCAGCTCTTATGCAGTTGAGAACAGAGAGAATGTGAGCACTTTAGGAAAAAAAGGGAAACAAGGTATTTATGATGATTTTTTTTTTAATACCTATACACAACTATTTTGCCTATAATTTATATTTTAAACTGAATGAGTTGTTTTATGAGGTGAGGGATAACAGTGACTTTAAGTGAAAAACTATTAATGACATTGTACAGGATAACTGTATTTCCACATGGTATCTGAATGCACTGAACACATTTCATACAGCATATGCTGGTGTGCGTGCATTTTGTAAAGCTGAGGCTGCATAAAGTTCCTTATAAAGAAAAGCTAATTATGTGGGAATTACAGGCAGAAGCTATTTTGACTTGTCATTAACTGAATCATTGTTTGGAAGGATTTTTTTTATGTTTGTAACAGATGACAGATGGATCTTGTGATCCTCATGGGTCTTGTTGACTGTACTTAGTTCTGATATCAAATTAAAGTGGTTCTAAAGCCAAGGCATTTTTTATCCTAATGCATTCCCTGAATTAAGCTAAAAAATGTCCCAGTAGTAGTATCACCCCCTCACCTTCCTATATACTTACCTAAGTCCTGTCTCGATGCAATTCTGTGCTCTACTGCATTGGCAGTGGTCTCTGTGCCTCTCTTCAAAGAACCCTGCGATCAGTCAAATCCTGTGAGGAGGGTGTGTGTGGGGGGGGGGGGGGGGGAGTGTAACAGCAGATCTGAGCCAGGCTATAGACACACACGCAGCCTGGCTCATGAGTGAGATCACGGGAATGACCCCAAACAAGCGGCTTCCAGACAGAAAAGAGGGTGAGCGGTGGGGGACTCCAGAAGAGGAGGTTTGAGTACCTTCTGTGCAATAGCAACACTAACTTTGACACAGTCAAGTCCCTTGCTGCATCCTCTTACTGCAAGATATTTGTGAATACAATTGAGCCAGTATCTTAGTGAAGAAGCAGACATTGATCTCAGATGAAGAGAGATGGCACAGTCCTTACTAAAAGAAAAGCAGATAAAAGGAATTGGCAGGGGAGTACTAAGCGATAATAAATACCCATGTTACACATTACATATCATGCACATACGGTAGTTAACTTGAAAAATATATATCAGAGCTAGGCCAACATGGCCATGATGATTTGACAAGTTATGCGTCCCATGGCAACCAACCTGTTATGTAATAAGCACACTGAACAATTCATCTCTTTTGGTTACTGAGATCTAATTTATCCATTACTTTACCCATTGCTTTTTGCCTTATGCATAAGATCTCTATTTAAATGTTTGATTATAGTCACAGTAAAGGTGTAAAGTGCTGCCATAACATAAGCATAAAAGCCTATGCCCCAAAAAAGTCTACATTATACACCTATGTGCATATGCAGTATGAGGTGCTTTACATTTGTTGTTACCATTCATTCTTATGGAAGGGGTTATTTCCTAGTATCTGCACCAAGGATGCAGCAGATTTTTTGTGCAACATGCTGGTGTTAATCTAGTGTAAAATATTGCAGCGTGAATTCTTATTTGCACTATAAAATGTAAAGAAATACTTTTTTTTTTTTTTTAGCTTGGATAGAGTGGTGAGATCTTTAGAACTTTTGTGTAGAATTATATCCAGACACTCCTGACAGTGACCATCCAAGGAGGCTATTCTCACCTAGACTGTGCAGTTGTGTTCTGGCTCTGCTACATTTTTGGGTGAGTTTCTGCTCAGGGCTTTAAGAGGCTTGGTTTTATGTTGCTTTTTTTTTGTTTTGTTTTTATCGATTGGCTGGGTTTATCAGAAGTTCATTGTGTATAGACAACATCTCACTTTATTTTCCAGATGTATTATTTTGCATCTGCATTGTCCCGTGTTATGCCAAGTAAAAGGCAAGATGCGTTCTGTCTTTGAGACAGCCATGTAGAGTACAAATCTTAAATAATCAATACGTCTCCCTAGTGTGACGGTTGGGTGCAACTCATTGAGCAGAATAAGAATGCGTGAGCACTATTTATATACTCGTCTGTTCACATAATATCGATGGGGTTAATGTTGTCTTTCCATTTATTAAGTGGACTGCCTGTCATTTAATGCTGTTGATAAGAGTGCACAAGCATAATCAGGGCTCAGTCCAGACAACGTTTTGAGTAATGTCACATCTAAACAACATGTTGTTCTATGCAACAGATCACATATGAACTGCTTGTAACATTCGCTTTATACATTTTCTGTTTACAAGCATTTTTATAAAAGGGATGATTTTTGCAAAAGAGATGTCGCTGATATCTCGGCAATTACCAATATCATTAGAAACCTCAACTCTTAATCTCACGCACTGAGCAACTGCAACTTTTTTTATTTTTATTTTTTAAATTTAGGGGGTGTGTTCTTTTTTTCCAGGGGTGGGGGGAGTAATACTAATGTGGGACTTCTGCAATCCTTGTGAGTTATTTAGTCCAGTGTAACCTTTCAAAAAAACACCTTTCATCTTCCCTATTATTGACTGCATTGCTCCAAAATGGCAACATTTCTAAGAAATTCACAAATTTTTCCTAAAATCTTGGGGAAATTAAAAATGATTTGTCTTATCCCATTTGTTGCTATAGGGTATTACACGTTTCCCATGTTTTACAACTCCTTACTGAATAAAACAACTAAATTCATGTTAATATTGGCTATACCCAGATAATACATTTTGATTTTTTTTCTACATACTGTAGGTGGTATATGTATTATTTAAACTGTTATATACAAATACCCTTATTAATGCTGTTGCCATTAAAAAACATATTCTCCCCTTTTTCCTAATTTGTGGATTCCTTGATTTAATACCCCTATGCCAACAATAAATCATTCATTAAACAATAAAAAAAAATAAAGTGTAATTTACAGGTACAAAAAAACATTTTTGAAATATTACACAATGTCACGATAAAATGTTTATTAAATTAGCATATATAATTGTTCTTTTGCTATGTACAAAATAAAGCAGGGTTTTAAAAGAACCAATGCTCAGTTTTATTTATAAAAAAAAATCACCATCCCAAAGGCGCCCCTGAAATCTTAAATGAATCTTGAATGAAACTATGGGGTTCTTGGGGCTCCTCTGACACACCTGTTTAATTAATGAGAAGTTGCAAAAACCTATGAGCTCATGTTTTAATATACTACCCACAACTGTATTAGAATATAGGAAATAGGTGTATTACTACCAAGCAGAATAAATGGCAATGTACAGAAAAGTTTGTTTAAATGCAATAAGCTAACAAAAATAAATTTATTTATTTTTTAAGTGTATTTTGTACGTGAACTCGAGAGAGAGGAGCCGGACTGCAGGAGTTTGGGAGTATGCAGACCCTCCCCCCCAGAGGCAATCTGCCATCCTTCTCCATGGAAATGGCGGGTGTGAGGGAGGGACTCCCACTCACCCTGCCCTACCTGCTCCGCTTGGGAGCCCAACGGGGCCCAACGGGGCAGAGGCATTCCCCCTATGAGAAAGTGAGGGGGTCTAGCCCGCTCAGCCAGCCCCGCAGGTCCTTCGCCTCTCTTTTTTAGGAGACCGCATGGCCAAAGTGCGTGCGTGTTAAACCAATTTAGTGTGCGTGCAAGTGTGATGGTTTTTGGGGGGGGGGGGCGTACTAAGCACAGGCGTACCTTGCATAGCACACCCACCGGGAGCCGGGCTGAGACCACCAAACTCTATTCACATTTAGCCGAGATCGGGATCCGAACCCTTGGCTGCAGAGGTGAACGGCTTGTCAGCGCAGTGCCAATCACGTTGAGCCACCACAGCTCCTACAAAAATACATTTTAAGTTAACTACTTAATGATAAATATTCTAAAGAAAAAATACATTTCCAAATTCACAATGCATAATCTATAACATAATTGATTCCCAGTGAATACAGTAATAAAGTGCAATTGTGCTCTAAAGATAAATCTCAATCTCTGATAGCACATGTTACTTCCATAACAACTAAAACATTCATAAATCCAAAAACAAGCATGCTCCAAGTGAAGGTTGTGGTTAGTTTAGCATCCAAAAGGGCTTCAGATAAAGTGCTCCGTGTGTTCACTTCACAGGACCACACCGTGGATGATCCCCACCAGGTTGCTCACTCACTGACAAGTCTGGACACCCTTGGTTTATACAGAGGTGGGTCTACTAGGCTTGAGTATACTACTGATGGTTCTCTGGTAAACCCTATTGGTGCGTCCAGTTCATAGCAAATGGAATTACAGGAATCGACATTCCATTTATTAAAATCACATAAGTATAAGATACAGATGTCCACTCACATGTAAAAGTGCCGTAACCTGGCACTAGGAATGATCTGCCAACAATATCAGTTAACTGCCACTGCACCCTGATCCTCCCTGATCCTCTGGTTCCAGCTTGCATTCCACTAGGCAGAAGACCTGGTGTGCGTGAGAGGTGGGCTCTCCAGGCACCTAGCCCAGTACTTCCGCCTAGTGGAATGCACGCAGGCTCCACAGAATCAGGGAGCAGCGGTGGTATACTGATATTGTTGGCAGATCATTCCTAGTGCCAGGATACGGCACTTTTACATGTGAGTGGACATCTGTATCTTATACTTATGGGAATTTAATAAATGGTATGTCGATTCCTGTAATAAAATTTTCGCTATGAACTGGACACATCAATAGGGTTTACCAGAGAACCATCAGTATACTTAAGCCTAGTAGACCCTCCTCTGTATAAGCCGAGGGGGTCCATACTCGTTGGTGAGTGAACCCCTCTGGTGGGGTATCATCCACTGCGTGGTCTTGTGGAGTGGAGGGCTGCATGCACACGGAGCACTTTATCTGAAGCACCTTTGGATGCTAAACTAACCGCAGCCTTCACTTGGAGCATTCTTGTTTTTGGATTTGTGGAAGTTTTAGTTGTTTATGGAAGTTACATATGCATCCAGAGATTGAGATTTATCTTTAGAGCACAATTGCACTTTAATACTGCATTCACTATTTCACTGGAAATCATTTGTATTATAGATTATGAATTGTGAATTTGGAAATTTATTTTTTCTTTAGAATATTTATCATTGAGCAATTTTAGGCACTTTTGCACTTTAACATTGGATTCACACATGATATTTTTATAGTGTTGTGCAGCAATATTTTTCCAAAATTCATGCATGGGTAGCATATGCCATTTAGTTGCTGCAACCCACACGCTAGTTTTTGTTTTTGGTAAATACTAGTTGTTTGTGTATAATTTAATTATGCAGTGTGGACACAATATTTTATCTTTGCTCGAATGACACATACACATATTTTTTGCACAGTATTTGGCATCTGAATTTGCAAGCTTTAGCCAGTTTACAGTGGGGCCCAATCTGTACAGTGGTGCACCTTCCCAATAAGTCTGCATGCAGTGGTTGGTTTTGGGCCTGCTAAGAAAATTGGCAGTCTCCCCCTGTACTGCACGGCTGAAACTGTTCACCAGTTCTGGCATCCCTCTCTCTCTGGTCGTAAGGTACCTGATTCTCAGTAGCTCAGTCCTCAGCAACTCAGTCTCAGCCCTCTGGTCCTCAGTGGCTTCCCCTGGTCACTGCACACCAGGCACAGGTCTCTGTACAGGCTCAGTCCCAATACTGCAAGACCCCGCTTTCTCTGTGTCTCCAAAAAAAACCAGGAACTCTCCACTCTCCTTCGCTCACAGGGGTTTTGTATACCTTGTTTGCAGCCTTATCCACCTACTCTTCACATCTTCATCTCCCAGTGTCCTGTGCATCTGCAAACCCAGTCTATTTAAACCTTCAGGTCTTACTGTCATTGCAGACAACACCGGGTGGAGGGGAAAAGCAGGCAGAGGAGCCCGCTTTGAATCCCAGCGCTCCTCTAGCTAGCAGAGTACTTTCCTAAGCATATCATTTTTGGGAAGATTTGTTTTTGGAATGAGAAAAGGTCTGGTGACAGGGACTCTGTAAATTCACTTTGAGCCTGTGTGCTCAGACACACAGCAATATGAGGAGCCAATGATTTCAGAGAATTTAACAGAAGTTTTTTTTTTTTTTAAACTGCTCATGGTAGCATTCATATAAAAAGTTATATTTATTCAGTCTATTTTTACATTGTTATCTTGTTTCATAAGTAATAAATTGCTCTAACCCCACCACGAACGGTTTAAGCAGAGTTTTGCTTTGAGAAAAGTTGGGCAGTGTTCCTCCATAATTCTAGGATAGTCTTCCTGTGCTCATGTAAGCTGAAATCCTAAATAGCACAACTACCAGGCACATTTTACCCATACATAACACTTACTTTGTGCCATTTATAACTGACATTACAAGTGTTTATGAACGGGTATTTGTTAAGCTATCAAAATGTCATCTCTCGCTGTGAATGCTATAAATTGATAGAAATTATCCATATTTGTAAACAGCAGTAAATCGAGATAGAGATAATAGATTTATTACTAGACGAGACAAAAATCCAATAAATTTACAATAAGAGATCATTAGCAAATGGAATTGTGTCAGCTTAGATTAATGGATCTGATTATTGTGCTTAAGTCAAACTAAATTACTGTCTTTGTATCTATTACCACATTAATAAAAGTGTCCATATCCTGACTGTTAGGTCTCGAAATGTAGGTGTACAATCACAGTAATTTTGATAAGTGAAAACAATTTCTTCCAGGGTAGGAACAAATGAAAAAAAAAAAGACTAAAAGTATGACTGGCGTGCTAAAATGGACATATTCATTTTTAATCTTTTTTTCTTTATCCTTTGTAGCTGAAGCATTACAATACTTTGAAGGTTTATATGGCAACGGATTAATTGGAGGTTGGTTCTTGAGCAGTGCAAGAACAAAGATTGTGCAAAGTGTGATTATTCATAGAAACTAATTGGAAATTCTCTTATAATTAGCCTGACTATAAGAATCTGAACTGTGATTTCTATGGGTTTCTGTATTTTGCAAATCCCGATCACACTAATAACCTAGTATCATACATTTATATAGAAACTTTGTGAGGTCAGTTTACTAAGGATGGGCATAACCACTTGTTTAGCTTGGTCGTTCATATACAGTCATGTAAAAAGTAAGTACAATGGAAATTGTTGACTTTTTCAACATGCTTGAAAAGACAAAAATGAGCTCTTAATTGAAATGGTGCCTGTAGATAAATGTAATATACATGAACACATGACATAAAAAAAATGATATGGTGTAAAAATGTTTATGTTCTAAATGAACAAAAATGCAGTTTTAAGTAAATACACCCCTACTTTTACAATTTACCAATTTGAGGAATATGGGGAATATGCAGGAAGAACCTGTCTTAGTTTAAAATGATATAGCTAGGGTCTGGTAGTATCGTTGCTTTTAAAAAGGGGTGTCACCATGCCAAGATCAACAGAGGTCTCTAAGGTGACCAGAAAGAAAGTTGTGAATGCCTATGAATCTGGGAAGTGATTTTAATCGATTAGCAATTGATTGAAATCAATAATTTCAAAGGAAAATAATTGAAAGTGGCTAAATAGTCTAGGACTAGCCAGCCCAGCAAATTCAACCCAAGAGCTGACCAGTTGATGTTCAAATAAGTCTACAAAAAACAAAAAAATTCATCATGGGGTGTCTATGTAGCTCTTGGAACATTTTGGCTTACTGCATCTACAATGAGAAAGAAAATACACCTTTCCTTCTGGCAGCAACGTTTTGGTAGAAAAAAATGCTAAACAGGATTTAGGTATGTTTTGGGCATCTAGTGCTAAGATGTTAATTCACTTAATTGGCCAGAATAATAGTTTATTTTGGCTATTGAAATGAATTAATGCTCAAGAGATAAATACAGCTGAGAACAGAGAGAGCAGTGGGATTATAACGATGCTATATAGAATAAGTTCTGAATATAATAAATAATTTTAATAATTTATTAAAATATTAAGATCAAATAGTACAACACATGATACAAAAGCTTAAAAACATATATTGTATCAAACATAGATATCCGGGTTGCTGGAGATCCCAAATGTTGCATAACTGGTCCGTTAGGATGTTGTCACCCAATATATTTTGCCTATTCTAGGCTTCCTCAGGGGTTGGAACAAAACCAGTAATAGATAGCTAGCTCTAACAATAATAGAAAACAAGACATGTAAGAAAAAACACTTACTTTGTGATCTACTTAAATGTATTAACAAAAAAGTTTGCCTTCTTTGAAGAGGACAGATGCTGACCTGCCACCCCGAATGGGGAGAAAAATCACAGTTCCTACCAATGCACCAGGACACCAGTAACAACTCAGACCCAAATGGTTATAAAGCCGTACACCGAGGTATTGACGCCATGCAGGGGCAGAAGCTCAACCATAGGGGCGAAAAAAGGAGACCCAGCTGTAGGGAACACATAGCACCTAGTTAGTATTGTGTTCCAATGGTTAATCAGCTATATAGTTATAAAAAATCTACACTTACTGTGTTTGACAATTTATAAGCACATACGGGGACAGCCAAAAAATTGAATTCTGTCAAGACATACATAGGAGTGGATATGCCTGGTCAGCCAATCTTGTAGTATAGAGAAAAGCACAAAAGGGAAAAGAGAAAAGCGAAAAATATATATTTGAATATTTGGTATGAGTGTATATCATGCCTAGTGATTACAGAGAATCATTGTTTAGCTATTTGTTTTAAAAAGGTAGTATTTATACTGCAGAGAGGCAAAAAGATTGGTAGCCACATTTACAGATAGAGAAGGAAAGGGATTGGCAGGCATCCTGCTATACACAGACTTTAGCGGAGTGAAGATCGGATGTCAGCGGATATGTCACCACTGACATCTGTCACTCCATAGAGATGTATGGAGCGACCGTTTAAAAAAACTGACAGGCGGCTCTGAGAGGTCCGCACATGTGAGGGCCTTTTAGTATGATAATGACCTGAAGCAAGCTGGCAAAACCAACACTTTCCACTGTACACTGTTACATCTATTAATAATTTTGTTGAATAAATGATGCAAAGACACATTTTTCTTGTGTTCCTTTTCAAGTATACACTCAGGCCAAGCCTCCCTGTAACTGTCTGGCCAAGCCTCCTTGTAAACCTCATGTTAAACCTGCCTGTAACCCCCAGGCTAAGCCTTTTGGTTTTTTGAAACCACAAGACTAGAACCCCTGGTAACCCCCAGGCTACCTGGGGTATTTTGTACAGAAGGATATCTGCACAAAAGTCCCAGTTCCAGAACCTTATATTTTGTCAGAAAAAAACATATGGCAATTAGATCTTATGACCCGTGTCTTATATCTCGTCGTACTTAAGGATTAAGATGATTTGTTATGGGGTCTGTCACATCAGGAAATATCTTGTAAATTTCATAAGCTATAGCTTTTATTGCCTTTCACTTGAAGATGAGGGTCTTTGGGAAAACGGCTCATTATTTTCAGCCCTACATAGTGGAAGATTTAGAAACAGAATGACATTCAATTAAAATGATATTAGCAGCACAGGAGTGATTTTGTTTAATTTACTCCCACTCTGATGTAAAAACATTAGCGACTTTTTTAATTGAACCTCATAATGTCTAACACCTACTCAAACGCAATGAAATTAAAGACTTTGGTGGCTAAATACCGCTTAATTTACTCTCGCCCAGCCCTAATGCCATTAAATATGCTTTAGGGTGGATATTATTTCCAATCAATTCTATTCAGAGGAAAACTGATCTAAGAGGCACCATTATTAGGCCAGTAATAAAATCAGACAAGAAATATAAACTGCAGGGCACGTGTTACTTGTCAATAATATTAAAATGTAATCATATTCTTTTTGGTAATATAGAGATATTAAAAAGTAACCCATTAGACAGACTTGTGAGTCCTTTATTATCACTGGCTTTTGTGTCACATTAGCATGAGATGACATTTAATCTTAATGCAGCATCTAAATTGTTTTGCAGTATATTGATTGGTAGATACACACGCAGTATATATAGATATATCTATATATATCAATTTTCTTTCTAATTTAAAGAATTGCCTGTCACCAGGCAATTTAACAACAATCTTCCCATAAAATTATATGTACAATTAACGTATGTTAGGGATGTTATTTATCTGTAAAGCCTTCCTCGTGTAGACCTTCAATATCCCTGTGATTGCTGCTGGGTGCCACCATTTTGGATGTGATGTAAGCAGAACCAGATGATTTACATCTGTCACTCAAATGACCCTCTGTTGTATCCCTGTTTTCTCCTTCCATAATTGCTACCAAAAAAGATTTTGTATGGAGGTGAAAGGAGAAGCAGGTGAGCTGGGCCAGCACAGACAGTAGTTGGACACTCCCAGAGAGGGGTTGTTCTAGGGAATTGATACTTTCTGGAGTGCCATTTCCCTAAAAAGTTCAGAGGTACATTGCTAGTCAATAAAAAAAAATTATGGGAAGGAAAAATGGTAAGTGCGTGGAAAATAGCTGATTTTTCTGTGCTTTTACCTGTAGCTTTTATCCTAGTAACAGGCTCCCTTTTTAGGAAAAGTTTTCAGGGTAGAATTTCAGATTTGTGTTCTTGTATTTGTTTTCTTTTGCCGATTTATTTTTTCCCTTTTTTATTTAGTAGATTTTGATAAGCTGAATCAACACCACCATCTTTTATTTCCATTTTCCACATGGATGCCAAAAGGGGTTTGCTTGGTAGATGCCTTCAACACTTTCTTAGTGCACCTCAACCACCAGGATGTAACAGGACTTAAATAAGAATTCATCTCCCCTTACTTTCTTAGCCACACTGGCATGTTTGTCTGGTCTCTTTCTAGGCTCATGACTCTTAGGCCCCGTACACACTATCAAATCTATCTGTTCAAATCGGTCGGACCGACCGATTTGAACAGATCTGTCTGCTGGCATTTTGGTTTGCTCTCGTGTACACACGAGCAAACCAAAATCCCCATCAGCAGACATCGCGCTGACGTGTCGGTGACGTGGCGGTGACGTTGACGCCGCCACGTCACCGCACCAGGAAGTAAAACACTCCCGCGCATGCGTCGAAATCATTCGGCGCGTGTGCGAGAAGACATGTCTGCTGGTTAGCATACTAACCAGCAGACATGTCGGGCGGACGGGTTCCCAGCCGACAGATTTCAAAGCATGCTTTGAAATCTGTCGGGTGGCCAAATCTATCTGTTTGCCCGTACACATGATCGAATCTGTCTGCTGAAACGGTCTAGCAGACCGTTTCCAGCAGACAGATTTGATCGTGTGTACGAGGCCTAAGAACATCTTGATTAGCCAGTCAATCAGAGTTTATTGATTCCGGTACCGAGGTGTGCTAAGATTGTACACAGAGCTGCGCAAAGAGCCTGTCCACTCACAATTTTTTTTAATGTTTCTGTTTAGTTCCACTTATCTGTGCTAACTGCATGGAATATACTTACCTGTTCACTGGGAACAATATTACTCCATGCTGACACAACATTTGCATGCACAATTTGAGCCATGCTTTATCCATTCAAGTAGAACTTAAGCCAAAACATTTGTAACGTATACGGAGTGTGGAACAGTTAGAGTCCCTATCCTAATTTTGTATGCTCTCTGTATCCTCTTTGTGGCTATTCACCACCCATTATCTAATTCATGAGGGGGATTGCCAAATGTTACGGTTATAGTACAGTAGAGGGATCTTCCAATAAGGTTTTTTTCCAGTGACAACTGTCAAAGGTAAAATATGCTTCAACTTCTTGTTGTATCTTTGGGTATGGGAAGTGCAGGGATATATAACTAATGTAACTATGGATGACAATAAAAACCTAACAAAGGTTCCTGCCCTTTGAAACACAACCAAATAAAAAATAAAAAATGTTTTATCTTCATATGGACATTCCCCTAGTTGGAATGTGATTGAAGCAAACCCTGACAGTGGCTGAATATTTACCTATATCCACTACCCATGTGATCTAATCCTTGGAGAGTTTGTGGAAATATCTATTGTGCGTGTATTCCCAAACTTACCTACCTTTACACATGAGCTGAAAATCATCTGAAAAGTGTCGGTTCGGCAGTTACTGGCTGACTTTCAGCCTGTGTGTACAGCTTCTTGTTCTACAGAAACCGGCTTCTGTCAAATGAGCATTCTTAAAAACCAGCAGCCAATCTGCATTCAATTAGCTCACCAGATTATTCTGAAGGGGGCAATCCCCCTTTCAGAACACAGTAGCACAGCTGCGAAGATTGCTGTACTAACATCGCATAGCTAATACAGTGATCCCTGCCGTTTTAGTTTGTTTGGCTCAGCACTGTTGAACAAAAATAAAAACTTCATGTGGGTACCAGGCTTTAGGGCCTTCATGTAGAACTTCTACTCTTTTATTTTTTTTATTTTTTTTGTATAAAGGTAAAGACTTTCAGATAAGGCAGAACTGAGGGAAGAATGAGAGTGGGATTTAATGTAATTTCTGATAAACATCTGGATAGAAGAAGCAAGTGGATAACTCAGCCAATATAGTTTTGGGTGGAATAGGGTTTGTGCAGAGAAATGGATAGTTGGCTGGCTATACACACATTTTTCTGTCCTCTGGACTGAACTAGATGTTTGACAGCTTGCTTAAATTGTGTTTTTTTTTTTTTTTTTTTTTTTTGTGGTTCAGAAAAGTATTCTGTACCACAATCCAGGTTTACACCTCTGCAGTAAAAATATGTGTTCTAAACAGGACCACTAAGAAATCTAGTTGTGCTAGGTGTTAATTACCCTGGCTAATTGGTAGGTTGATCCACTAATTACTATCCTAAGTCTGAGTTTGGGGTAGTCTCTCTCTTCTATCAATATGTGGCCCTGCCTCTTCTGTCATTAGAATTATGGATTACCATCAATTCGGGTAATGGGTAACTAGGTTGTCTCAGCCAATAAGCAGGAGTTTCTTTGGCCTGCTCTGTATGTTGGAATAAGCTATTTATTTGAGAGGAGTCAGGTGATCAGGGTTCTTCCCTGGGTGTGTGTGTGTTGAGAAGCTTCTGGTTGCTAGGCCTAAAGACTGAGGCCTAATCAGGAGGCATGCTGGCTGCTGGGTCCACTTAAGTCCTATTCAGCAGTTCAGGTTTCCACAAAGGAGGAGCATTCAAGGCTAAGCCCAAAGCCTGGGGCAGAACCACAGGTGTTAGAGTCTCGGTCTGAGGGGAGCCTGATCGTTGTTAGAGGTAAAGGAGAAGCAGTTGCCTCAAAGAGATGACCAGTCCTGTTACCGAAGGCAAGTTTTGGAAAAGATGAAGTTCTGAAGGAGTACCAGAGCAGACATTTCACTAGCCAGGCACAGTGAAGTGGTGGGAAAGCTTTAGTAGAGACTCATTCAGGAAGGAAGTGGGTAGCTGTGAGTAAAGCTTGAAGATAAAGTTCAGCGGTTAGCTCTGAGTGCAGCTCGGGAATCCAGCGGGTGGCTGAGAGTCCAGTAGTCTAGTAAGAGAGATGGCAAGGTGAGCTTTTTTCTTGGATATTATCCATAGAAGACAAATGAAAAAATCCAATTTTTCTGGACTATTTTGCGAACTTCATTTATTAATTAATTAATAGCTATATTACTAGTCAGTTAGAATTTTCCACTACAGGATATTTTGTCTTTACATAAATCCTACTATCTCCCCCCGGGGTCCCCCCCCTTGCTATTCCCCCTAATTTTTGACTCTACCCATACGAGCACGGTAGTTATACCTTCCGGGAATAACAACGGGGTCGTCTTTCATCAGCGTCCGGACTGCTCTTCTCTATTTGTTATTTGTTTTTGTCTGTCCCAGTTGTGTTTTGTGTGTTGTATTTTGTGCACCCAATTGCATTTTTTCATGGGTGCAACATTGGCCGGCCACTACAGCTATATACATAGCTTTACTTGGTTTATTAAAAACCTTTGAACTTTTTATATTTTTGATATTGTCTAACATACATTATCCAACTTATTTATTAATAAACAAATTAATTATATTCAGTTACTGTCCGTCATTGCCTTGGTAGCCGCTCAGCCTACAGGGGCACCCTTCTTTGGTGCTTCCCTTTGGGCTAAAAAACATTTTTTCTTCACATATGCTTGGGCTATGGTGGTGACCTCATCTCCATGAGGAGTGACAATCTGGATTTTTTTGCTGTTTTTGTTTTCAAGTAGGGATTCAGTTTTTTTTTTTTTTTTACATGAGCTTAAAGCTCTACAGTGAGATACTGTGAGTTAAACTGGAAGATCTCCCGCTGGTATACAGTGAGAGAAGTTGTAACTATAGGAGGCTGTGGTTTCTACTAAATACAGACTGCTGCATTCAGCTTAACCACTTGCCCACCGGGTTTGTTTTTCAGATTCGGTGTTTACGAGACTAAAACTGTTTTTTTTGCTAGAAAATTACTTAAACCCCCCAAACATTATATATTTTTTTTTCTAACACCCTAGAGAATAAAATGGCAGTCATTGCAATACTTTTTGTCACACCGTATTTGCGCAGCGGTCTTACAAGCGCACTTTTTTTGAAAAAAAAACACTTTTTTGAATAAAAAAATAAGACAACAATAAATTTGGCCCAATTTTTTTATATATTGTGATAGATAATGTTACGCCGAGTAAAATGATACCCAACATGTCACACTTAAAAATTGCGCCCGCTCGTGGCATGGCGTCAAACTTTTACCCTTAAAAATCTCGATAGGCAACGTTTAAAAAATTCTACAGGTTGCATTTTTTGAGATACAGAGGAGGTCTAGGGCTAGAATTATTGCTCTCGCTCTAACGATCGCGGCGATATCTCACTTGTGTGGTTTGAACACCGTTTTCATATGCGGGCGCTACTCGCGTATGCGTTCGCTTCTGCGCGCAAGCTCGTCGGGACGGGGCGTTTTACATTATTTATTTTTTTGTTTTCTTATTTATTTTTAATTAGTTTATAATTTTATACATCGAAATAAATTAAAAAAAAAAGATTATCACTTTTATTCCTATTACAAGGAATGTAAACATCCCTTGTAATAGAAAAAAGCATGACAGGTCCTCTTAAATATGAGATCTGGGGTCAAAAAGACCTCAGATCTCATATTTAGGCTTAAATGCAAAAAAAGAAAAAAAAAAAAAAGTCATTTTTCAAATTTCAGAAAAAAAAAATGTTTCTTTAAGACGCTGGGCGGAACTGACGTTTTGACGTCACTTCCGCCCAGCAGAGCTGTGGGGGACGGGTGGGGGCGATTTTTCCCTCACTCGTATCCCAACACAGCCAGCAGGAGGACCCGATCGCCTCCGCCGTTACCGACGGCTCCGGTAAGCGCGGGAGAGCGGCGGGAGGGGGGGGGCCCTCTCCCGCCACCGATAACGGCGATCTTGCGGCGAATCCGCCGCTGGGACCGCCATTATCGTGTACAGCACTGCCCATGGAAAAGATGGATATCTCGGTTGTGGCAGCAGCTGCTGCCGTTACCGAGATATCCATCTTTAAAGTCATGACGTATTTTGACTATGACACCATGGGCAAGTGGTTAAAGGCCCTCGTTCTGTATTGCTTTCTGCCTAGTTCTATTTTACCTTAATTGCGATTACATTTGCCTAAGGGTGTCCTGTGCCCTAAACCTTCTTTCCCCAACATTCCTGTTAAAAGAAATAAAACTCTCTGTTTGTTCATTTTGAGTCTCATCATGTTTGGATGCTTGGCAATCCAACAAGGGCATACTGTATGATCTTATATTTAAGTTAATGAGATGACTGAATGCACCATTTTTACATTATAGAGACTGCAGAATCAGAGGCAAGGTGCCTGTTAGGCCGCGTACACACGATCAAATTTATCTGCTGAAACCGGTCCGAAGGACCGTTTCAGCAGACAAATCCGATCGTGTGTACAGGCGAGCAGACAGCTTTCTCCCGCAGACAAGTTTAAAAGCATGCTTTAAAACTTGTCTGCTGAAACCTGTCCATTCGACATGTCCGCTGGTTAGTACGCCTAACCAGCGGACAAAAATCTCGAATGGATTCGACGCATGCGTGGAAGTATTTTACTTCCTGGAGTGGTGACGTGGTGGCGTCTGCTGGCGGGGATTTTGGTTTGATGGTTAGTACAACCATCAGACCAAAACAGCCCAGCAGACATATCCGATGAAAACGGTCCGTTTTCATCAGATAAGTTTGAGCGTGTGTACGTGGCCTTAGACTTCTTGATGGTCTTTCCTAGAGGAGGAGCTGGGAAATTCAGCAAGACCTTATCAGCAGAATCGCATAGAAAAATCAAAAACCATGGGGTGACTACTCAGAAATAAGATGTCAGCTTTTGTTAATTTCAATGTTAATCGTTCTAGTTTGCTCCTGTGTGTGCTCTCAGCATGTCAGACAATGGCGATTAGGCATGGTGACATCTCAAAAAACGTTGAGACATCTGGTTGGTCCAGCTCTGTGTAGTTTTGTTTGAAAATGCCCAGTGGGATAATTCAGACATGAAATCTAAATACCTGAAATTTTCAAATGGCAAATGAATCTTGCTGACACTTTCATCCCCGCTCAAAGACTGATACAATGATCTGTGGGAGTTGAGTAGGAACACCAAAAATCCTCTTCAATTGTTAGTAGTTGGCTCTTCACAGAAAGGTCTTCTCAATCTCTGTTGTATAGAAAGTTCAACCCACACATGATCATTATTCTGTCTTCTGCTTTAGAGGCTTGTTTTTCACAGATGCGCTCTCTCTTTTTGGCATGTATAATAAAAGAATGCATTTCTTTTTTGGCAAACATGTATGTCATTGGAGTATTTTTACTTCTGAACAGGAATTTGATCCTAAACGAAAAGTAATCATCAAATAAGCTTTAAAAAATTGAGAGAGATTTTATGGAATGTCTTCATGTAGCCTATGTTTTTAATCAAGGTTGGATAATTCTGAAGTGAGAAATCATTCACTGGTACTCTGATCCTGATGGCTCATTTTGTCGCCTTTGTAGCACATGGGACATACTCACTGATCACAGGTCTCATAATTTATGATCATGACACAACTGAAAGGTGCTTACTCGCCGATTACACAACTTTTTAGGTACTAAACAGTGTGTATGAATCTGAATGAGGGAAAGGTCTTTATTGTACAAATACCATGACAAAGAATTCCACGCCTTTCTTAATGTGGACTGCTAATGTAAATAAATTAAAGACACGCAAGAAAGCTGTAGGAGATCTATGATTGTAAACTGCTCTGTTTGCTACTTTTACTGGGGCAAAATAAGGAGATTTAGATTAGCATATACCGTACTTAATTAAAGTTATATTAAAGGATTTTTTTGTTTTAAAATACAAAATATGTTCTATTTACCTGCTCTTTGCAATGTGTTACACAGAGGCATTCCTTGCCTAATGTTTGGCAGTCCCCCATTAGTGCTGTTTGATCCCCCCCTATTCAAAGTCCCTCCTTGTCAAGCTAGGTGCTAAATAAATACCCATGCACACACGCTCTCGAGCCAGGCTCTGTGTGTCCTTGGACACACACAGCCCAAGTAAACCACACCCCCACTTATTTCTCACACTAGTTTTACTGACAGCAGCTCTCAGTGTCACCTGTAAGATCAGAAAGTAAGCAGAGCAGTGGTACAGCCGGGAATGCACTGGAGCAGTGAGATTAGCCAGATACAGTAAGTGTTTAGCGATGGGCGTTTGTTACCCTAATGTAGGGAATGCATTAAGGTAAAATAATGTTTTGACTTTAGAACCACTTTAGAATGCATACATTTTTAAGGCTGAACTACAGGTACAAAAACATTCACTAAATCATTTTTCTAAATGGCCACAATGGACATAAATACGTTTTGCATGCACCAAATGCCTTTATAAACCAACTTGGGTATTCTCTTGTAGTAGTAACATCATCACTGTGCTGCAGAGAGTAGAGCCCTGGGAGGAACCCAACAGGTCCATTTACTATAGGCTGCCTGTGAAATGTTACTATGGGGCAGATACAAGACTAGTCACCTTGTACATCAAGAGAGAGAGCAGCAGTGACTGGTCTTTATTAGAGGAAACAAATGCATAAACTTAATTATTACACAGATGTGTAAGATATAGCAGGAATAGATAAATGCTAATATTCAAGGTAGAATACACACGTAGTTAGAACACATTTACTTAGCACGGAGTTCTGCTTTAAATACACAATTTAATACAAAAACAAATCCTTTGTATAAACTGCTACTAATTCAATTAATAATATGCTTTCAGCAATTTTGTGCAACTTGTTAAGGGAGCTTGTTTAACCACTTCAATACAGGGCACTTATACACCTGTCACATTGTGCATGACAATTGTGCGGTCATGCAATGCTGTACCCACATTTTTATCATTCTTTTCCCACAAATAGAGCTTTCTTTTGGTGGTATTTGATCACCTGTGGGGTTTTTATTTTGTGTGCAATAAATAAAAAAAGAAAATTTTGAAAAAAATGGGTTTTCTAGGTTTTTGTTACAAAACTTTGTAAATAAAGACGTTTTCTCCTTTACTGATGGGCACTGATGAGGCAATACTGATTGGCACTGATAGGTGGTATTGATAGGCAGCACTGATGGGCACTGATAGGTGGGACTGATAGGTGGTATTGATAGGCGGTACTGATGGGCACTGACAGATGGCACTGGTAGACGGCACTGATAAGCAGCACTGATGGTTTGCGGTGATAGGTGGCACTAATGAGCACTGATAGGTGTCACTGATGGATACCGATAGGTGTCACTGATGGGCATCACTGATAGGCAGCATCGATCAGAGGTGCTGGCAGGCATCACTGATGGGCACAGAGTGCCATCCCTAATGGGCAATGATTGCCATCCCTGGTGGGGTCTAGTGGGCATCCCTGGTGGCCATGGGTAGGCATCCCTGGTGGCCATGGGTGGGCATCCCTGGTGGTTCTGTGTGGGCATCCCTGGTGGAGTGGGCGACACTGATAATCAATCAGGGAAGACCCCCCCTGTCATCTGATCGGCTCTCCTCTAATCGCATCTGTCAAAGCGAGTAGAGGAAAATCTGATACACACCTTTCCCTGTTTACACTGTGATCAGCTGTGATTGGACACAGCTGATCACATGGTAAAGAGCCTCTGTCGGAGTGACACACCACACGACCGATCGTTGTGCAGGCACGCAATCACGGCTTATCCTGCTGGACGTCATATGGCACCCAGTCAGGATAACTGAACCACTTCCCGCCGTTATTCTGCGATTCTAAAATGTATTTTTATTTTATTCTAAGATAACAAGCATGTCATAATTGCCTGCTCTGAATGGTTTTGCAACCCTGATCCTTCTCTTCTTTTCCGAGTGCCCCATAACAAGCCACTTGCTATGGACTCTCTCTTGCAGGCTTGATCCCGAGCCACACTGTTTGCGACTGTTGACACACACAAAGTGGCTTAGCCCTTCCCCCTGCTCTCTGCTCACATGAGTTTATTGACAGCAGCAGGAGCCAATGTCTCTCACTGCTGTTGAACCTCTGAGAGCTAATTGGAGGAAAAAGACACAGCCCTGTTCACACAGCACACAGGAACAGAGCTGTGACTGTCAATCACAAGCTGTGTGCTGGAGATCCCTCCCCTATCACCTTTTTTTTCTTGGTGTCAGGAAAATTTGTCAAAAGTGACTTATTCTGATAGCAGAGGAATGAACATGCAGACAGAATTGGCACTTAGTGCTCTTAGGGAGCCAAATACACACTATAGAGGGATAGGATTTGTTCATTTCTCATGTCTGAGGTTTACAACCACTTTTATCTTTACAATCACTTTAAAGTGTCTGTCCAACCAGATATTTTAGTTTTTTGTAAAAGCTGGAGAGTTAAACTAACAGACTATACCCTGCACTGAATCTCTCATGGACTCAAAATATTTCTGCATTTGAGATACTTGATTTGCACACCTGCTGTGGGAATTATGGGAATTCCTAAAGTAGATAGAACTGGAGGCAAAACTTTTTACTATTACTTCATAAAATCTTTTAGGATCCCGTTTTTTTTTTTTTTTTTGTTCTTGGTCAAAATTGCAATGATCATTCCTCAGATGTAACGGTTGTTTTTATACTTGTGTGCATCATATAGGCCATATACATACTGCAATTAGGAATCAGTTGTAATGATGAATAGAAAACCGTAGCAATTAAACCTGCTGCATTTTTGCTAAAGAACGTTTGCAGCATACTGCAAAATGAAAAGTGTTTTAAAAATATAACATTCCCAATAATAATAACTGATTGAGCTGTTATTCATTTTCACTTCACAAGTGTTCTATGAAAAACGGATACAAGCAAAGCTGGTCTACTTGAAAAATACACATAGCAAACAATAGATTAATTTTCGCAAACTGTTTTTCCCATACGGTACTGAAGCCACCCAGAGAGTTAAAATCCTATTGGCTCCTGTATAGAGCAAGGCCTATTCTATCTTATACACCCTTAAATACCAAATGAGCTGTGTATCGGGGTTCCTAGCAACAATTCTAGAACCTCTGTCATGATGTCTATGTCAGTGGCGGCTGTAGATTTTTTATTTTTTGGGGTGGTGGCAAACTACCACCCCCCAGGCAGCCAGAGGCGGCACGCCACCCACTGTCTACCGGTTGGTCCGTCACCTACCCCATCTAGGTAGCGGGTGGCGAGCAGCGGCGCCGGTGTCCTCATCTCTAGCACGGCGGCTTTTGCCGTGCGTTTCCTCTCTCCTTCTAGGCGCTAGGCATCCAATAGTATCACAACCTGCTTCCGGATTGGCGGGGAGGAGATTTAGTATGAAAATAGTAGATATTATTTTGCTATTGTCACATAACTGGGTGGGATCTGGGCACAGTGCCCTGCGCCCCGAGCCCACCCTTATTTAAAGCCTCTGGCTCTAATCACGTGCTTCAAAAAAAACACTCACCTTCCCCATTGGAATCCATAGTCCGGCACCCTGTATGGAAATCACGGGGCCGGACGCATGGATGGGGGGTCTGTGTGCCCCTAATAGATGGGCCACCATGGTCTATGTTTCTCTCACTATTTGTCCTGATGACAATGGTCCCTGGAACAGAATGTAATAAAGAATACAAAATTGTTTTGTTACAAGAAAAAAAGGTGGAGGGAAATCTTACAATGGGAACAGCTGTTCATGTGACAGCAGTGCAAACGGGTAAAAAATTTAAATAAAAGATAAACTTGACATGGGCTTCGCCATTCTCTTCTGTATCTGAAAAAAAAAATTACATTTGATACACTTACATGAGTGTGTTTCAAAGAGCAAAGATGGCTGAGAAAAGAAGTAATGAAAAAAGAGTAACATTAGCTGTATGTTTCTGGCAGACGTCTAGCCCTCCTCCTACACTCCATCTGAACTTTTTGTAGTGAATGCCAGTGTTTGCATTTTTTATTACTCAACTATCATATTCATGTCTGCTTTGTAGGAGATTTACCAGTCATAGAGGCACCAATTCTCAGGTTCTGGAAGCCTGAGCTTGTTTCTGGAGCATCAAAGAATATCCAAAATTACCCCGTGTTCTGTGCATGTGCACTGTGTTTATGGCCTTTTGTCAGTTGCATTTTGTGAGTACCCATTTTTATACAAAAAAATCTTATTAATAAATTATCTCTGATAATGCAATAGGTGTGCGCGCTTTTCATTTCTGTTTTTCTTGTAGTAAATCAGTTTTTCTTTATCGTACATCACGGGACACAGAGCAGCATAGTAATTACTATGTGGGTTATAGAGCCTACCTTCAGGTGATGGACACTGGCACTCTTCAGACAGGAAGTCCCTCCCTATATAACCCCCTCCCCTAACAGGAGTACCTCAGTTTTTTCGCCAGTGTCTAGGTGTTGGTCACGGTTAAGGACTGGTCCATTGTGGCTAGGCAGGCTACATACCGGATCCGTCCAAAGTGCCGCAGTGCTAAAGTGGACGGTACCCGGGCCCCGTTTAGAAGACCGGGGTCTTGCGTATAATGCTTCTCTTTTGAGAGCTGGATCCTGGGTCCAGAGCATTGATCAATTACAGGGTCAAATGTTTGTCTGCTTGCCAGGGTGCTTATATAGGTCCAGGGGAGAGGTGACCTGCTATGGACCCCAGTCCCTGAAGGTCAATGACTATGCCCACGGTGAGGGGTGAAGGCTGGGCCTCTTGCTTTTAGCAACACCCTGCAGCGTGGACAGGTAAGTGGAGGGCTGCAGGACGTGGTCTGTTGGCAGTCTCTCCTAGGAAAGGGGATGGTGGGCTAGCCTAGATGTGCTGCTATGCACAGGCAATATTTTCCACTATGTCTGCTGTTGACAGGATGGTTATTTTTCCCACACTGTTCCCCTAGCTGGCTAGGTGTTTGTTTGTCGAGGGGGTGCACGTCTATGGAGCATGAGAAGGGTGCTTACAGGTCTAGAAGCCATCATGTGGCGGACTGGAGTAGGCCTGGTTCTCCCGGCAGCGTGTGGTGTCCTCCTGCTTGGCAGCATGGCTTCCCCTGGGGGCCGCCTTTGATCGCCGCGGCGTCTTCCTGCTGTGTGCGTGCGCGCGGCTGGGCCGGAGATGCGCGCGTGGGGGGGGGAGGCGGAGCGGCATGCGGACACCGGATAAAGCCTCGTCGGTGGAGGACACACAGAGTGCAGGGCTGTGCCTTCAGGAGGGATCCAGGACACTCAGCCGTACACCAGTTCAGGGGCTGTGAGCCCAAATCTGGACACACTGCTCAGCCAGAAAAAGAGGCGCTGCAGGAATATTCCCTAATACCTCCTTCCCCCCAGAGGAGACAGACTCTACACTTGGTTAGCAGAGCGGTTGCTGCTTTAGACAGCTACCTAAATCCCTGAGTCTCCTACCAGTGGCCTGATCACCCCAGAGTGGCTGTGCTATAGGGGTACCTCGGGGTTGTACAGATGGCTCCCAAGGGATCAGGCTCTACCAAGGGGTCTAAGACGGCAAAGAAGGCTAAAGGATCTCCATCAGGCTCAGAGGATTTGGGTCAGGCCTCGGTCACCCTGCCCTCCCCAGAGAGATCAGTGTTGGGGCTCCAGACCGAGTCATTGGAACCGGCGGGTGCTGTAGCTGGCCCTAATCATCCACCCCCGGTCTATGTAACTGAGGAGGTTTTGGCTACCACCTTGGGGGGTTTGGAAAGCAGACTTGCAGCCTTGATTGCTGCCTCCCTACCAGGGAAGAAACGCAATAGATCTCCTTCTCCTGCATTGCAGGCTCCAGGCTTAGATCTCTCCTCAGACGAGTCAGAGTTTTCAGGATTCCAGGGAGAGGACCTGGAAGAAGGGGAATCTGAGGAATCCACCATTAAGGAACCCTTCTCGGCTTCTCAGGCAGAAAAGCTGTGGGTCCATTCTCTAACAGAGATGGTTCGGTCTGCCTTCAAATTACCTACACCGGTGCCTCCGGTTGGTACGGTAGGTTCCTTAGGGTCCTTGAAGGCTCCTCAGGTTTCTATGTGTTTTCCGGTCTATCCCCTCCTTGCAGATGTAATGTATAAGGAGTGGGGTAAGCCGGATAGAATCTTTGTACCCCCTAGGAGGTTCGCGGTACTTTATACCATGGAGGAAAAATTTGAGAAGAAGTGGGCAGTCCCGGTGGTGGATGCAGCTATTTCATGTGTTAATAAAACACTGACCTGCCCTGTCGACAATGTCCAAATGTTCAAGGACCCGGTCGATAAGCGGTTGGAGACCTTGTTGAAGGCCTCCTTTGCCACCGCTGGGGCAGTGGTCCAGCCGGCTGTGGCTGCCATTGGGGTATGCCAGGCTCTTAAAGACCAAACTAAGCAGGTCCTAAGGGACCTCCCAGCCCAACAGGCACAAGATTTGGCAGATCTGCCAAGGGCACTCTGTTTTGCGATCGACGCAATTAAAGATTCGATCCAGCAGGCCTCCCGCCTCTCTATGTCCCTTGTTCATATGCGAAGACTTCTCTGGCTAAAGAATTGGGCAGCCGAGACTCCGTGTAAAAGACTCCTCACGGGGTTTCCCTTCCATGGGGAGAGGCTGTTCGGGGAAGACCTGGATGCATATATCCAGAAGATATCCAGCGGAAAGAGCACGTTGTTGCCAATAAAAAGGAGATTCAGAGGGCCCTCATTTAAGCGCCCTGCTTCTCCCGCGCCAGTATCTTCCAGCTCTAGGCAGTATCGACGGCCGGCAGGTCGGCCTGCCGGGGAGAGCAAGTCCCAGGGTCAGTTTACAGCAAACAAAAGGCCCTGGACCCGCAAAGCGGGGAAACCCGCCCCTAAGGCGTCTCTCTGAAGGGGCGCCCCCATCCTCACGGGTGGGGGGAAGGCTCCAGCACTTCGCAAGGGTCTGGGAAGCAAGGATCTCCGACAGATGGGTCCGCTCCACAGTCACTTCAGGGTATCGGCTGGAGTTCCAACAATTTCCCCCACCCCGGTTCCGCAGGTCTTGCGTACCAAGCGTCCCAAGGAAGGTGGCCGCGCTCTTGGCATCCTTAGACCGCCTCCTGGATCAGGGGGTGTTTGTCAAGGTACCAATTCAGGAGAGAGGGATGGGATTTTATTCCAATCTCTTTATTATTCCAAAGCCAAACGGCGATGTAAGGCCTATCCTGGATTTGAAGGGCCTAAACAAGTACCTGTCGGTCCAGTCATTTCGGATGGAGTCCATCCGTTCAGTTGCCGCTGTCCTTCATGGAGGAGAGTTTCTAGCATCCATAGACATAAAAGACGCGTATTTGCATGTCCCTATATTTTCTGGCCACCACAAATTCCTGCGGTTCATCGTAGGTCGACGCCATTTTCAGTTTGTGGCCCTCCCTTTTGGGTTGGCCACGGCTCCCAGGGTATTTACAAAAATCCTGGCCCCACTACTCGCAGATCTAAGAACCCGGGGGATTCTGGTTCTGGCCTATTTGGACGATCTCCTCTTGATAGACCAGTCTGCCCCCAGCCTAAGGCGGTCGGTTCAGACTACAGTTTGGTATCTAGAGACCTTCGGTTGGGTCATAAACAGGGACAAATCTGCCCTGCAGCCAACCAGGATCCTAGAGTACCTAGGTATGCGTCTCGATACGAATCGACAAAAGATCTTTTTGCCACAGTCAAAGATTCTCGCCTTGAGGGCATTAATTCTGTTGATTCTAAGAAAGAGGAAGCCATCCTTGCGACTCTGCATGCAGCTGTTGGGGAAGATGGTGTCAACTTTCGAGGCGGTACCCTTCGCCCAGATTCACTCCAGGAAATTGCAGTGGATCATCCTGTCAAGGTGGAACAAGCAGGTTCAAGCCTTGGATCTACCCATTTTTCTCTCCCCGGTAGTCCGGGAGAGTTTCAGTTGGTGGTTGACTCCCAGGAACCTTCGGAAGGGGAAACCCTTCAACCCAGGGCCGTGGCAGATAGTCACGACAGACGCCAGCCGGACAGGTTGGGGTGCAGTCCTGGAGAACCTATCCCAGCAGGGGAGGTGGTCAGCCACGGAACAACACCTGCCCATCAACATCTTGGAGATGCGGGCAGTCCGGTTTGCCCTGAAGGCTTGGACATCCAAGCTAGAGGGGACGGCTGTCAGAATACAGTCGGACAATGCTACGACGGTAGCATACATAAACCACCAAGGAGGTACAAGGAGTCGAGCAGCTCAGAGGGAGGCAGATCAGATTTTTGCGTGGGCAGAGACCCACATACAGTGTCTCTCAGCGGTATTCATTCCGGGAATACAAAATTGGCGAGCAGACTATCTCAGCAGGAGACAGTTGTTGCCAGGAGAGTGGGCTCTCCATCCCCAGGTTTTTCGAAACATCTGTCAGAGATGGGGGACACCAGAAGTGGACTTAATGGCGTCAAGGTTAAATACAAAACTACCCAGATTCGTATCCAGAACGAGGGACCCACGGGCCTGTGGCACGGATGCCCTGGTTTGTCCATGGCACCAGTATTCGCTGATGTATGCCTTCCCGCCACTTCAGCTGCTTCCCCGACTCCTCCGTCGGATCAGGGCAGAGGGCAAGACCGTAATCCTAGTGGCTCCAGCGTGGCCCCGGAGGTCTTGGTACTCCCTAATTGTGAGAATGTCAATCGGAGACCCCTGGCCTCTGCCACTCCGGCCAGACCTGCTATCGCAGGGACCAATATACCACCCTGCCTCACAGTCGCTGGGTTTAACGGCTTGGCGGCTGAGGCCTACGTCCTAAGGAAGAGGGGGCTCTCGAGGTCTGTGCTTTCCACTATAATCAATGCGAGGAAACCAGTTTCAAGGCGTATATACTACAGGGTGTGGAGAAACTATGTGTCGTGGTGTGAGACCAGGAGGTGGCACCCCTGTAGGTTTGTTGTCTGTAGGATCTTGGAATTCCTGCAACACGGAGTTGAGAAGGGACTGGCTGTCGGCACTATTAAGGGACAGGTGTCGGCCTTGTCAGTTCTATTTCAGAGGCCATTAGCCACGCACTCATTGGTCAAGACCTTTTTACAGGGGGTTCTGCGAATTAATCCCCCAGTCAGGCTCCCGGCTTGTCCCTGGGACTTAAATTTGGTTCTCTTGGCCCTACAGAGGCGCCCCTTCGAGTCCCTAGGTCATATCCCGTTGGTGTTGCTGTCAAGGAAGTTGGTATTTTTGGTGGCCATGACCTCGGCCAGAAGGGTCTCAGAGCTGGCGGCCCTTTCTTGCAAGGAGCCGTACCTGATAGTTCATGAGGACAGAGTCATCTTGCGACCCTTGCCCACCTTTTTGCCTAAGAGGGTCTCAGCCTTCCATTTAAACCAGGACTTGGTCCTCCCGTCATTTTTTCCCAATCCAGGGTCCAGAGAGGAAAGGTTATTACATTCCTTAGACGTGGTAAGGGCTATTAAGGCCTATTTGCAGGCCACAGCCCATATCAGGAAAACGGATGCGCTGTTTGTTCTGCCGGAGGGGCCCAGAGTAGGTCAGGCGGCGTCAAAAGCCACACTAGCCAGGTGGATCCACCAGATAATCTCACAGGCCTATGGCCTGAAGGGTAGGGACCCCCCGGCCTCTGTCAAGGCTCACTCAACCAGGGCCTTAGGGACTTCTTGGGCAGTCCAGCATCAGGTTTCCATGGACCAGGTCTGCAGAGCAGCAACCTGGTCGTCGGTTCACCCGTTCACAAGGTTTTATCAGGTGGACGTGAGGAGGCGCGAGGACCTGGCCTTTGGCCAAGCGGTCTTAAGAGCCGCCCTCTAGTTTTCTTGCGCCCGGTGGCATCTTTTGGTCCTTCCTGTTAGGTCTCCCTCCCCTCAGTTGGCATTGCTTCTGGACATCCCACATAGTAATTACTATGCTGCTCTGTGTCCCGTGATGTACGATAAAGAAAAGGGGATTTTTATAAACAGCTTACCTGTAAAAATCCTTTTCTTGGAGTACATCACGGGACACAGAGCTCCCACCCCTCTTGTTGGGGGAATTTATGGGACAAATTATTGCTTGCTACAAAACTGAGGTACTCCTGTTAGGGGAGGGGGTTATATAGGGAGGGACTTCCTGTCTTAAGAGTGCCAGTGTCCATCACCTGAAGGTAGGCTCTATAACCCACATAGTAATTACTATGCTGCTCTGTGTCCCGTGATGTACTCCAAGAAAAGGATTTTACAGGTAAGCTGTAAAAAAGGTACACGAAAAACAAATACACAAAAAAGAGGAAAATACTGAGTAAATTACACTAAACTATCCTAAATACACCCAGAAAAACAACCTGTACTTTCCCCAAAAAAATAAAATAATTGTTTTCTTTTCAAGTATATTGTGCCTAAGCAGGTCAGTGAACACAATTTCTAAAGTCAGCAAAGTTTGCTCATTCCTTTTCTAAATGTATTTTCTTACCTGAGACTCTCTGACTATTCTATTATTATCATCAGCAATTGCAAACCTGCACACATATGCTTGCAGGATTCATTGAACCTATTGGCTGCGTGAGGCAGCATTAACAGAACTAATTGGATTTAAAGTGATGTAAAGGGGCCTGAGGTAGTAGAAAGCAGCAGGAGGCAGTCACTTCTCTGCCCACCTTTTTAAAGTTGCTTTACTCAGCAACCTCCAAGCACAACAATTTAAAAGACACCAGACATTGTTTTTCCTACAATAGAGCTGAGCAAGGCACACTACTACAATGTGAACATCTCATAGTGTCTGAATATACAGAAAACCTGAATTGTGTTTCTAGGTCTGATAAATATTTTTTAACAACAACAACAAAAAACGTACATTTTGAATATTTTGTTAAAATGTTGGCACATGTGTAAAAAGCGTTGAAGCAGTAAGATTAGAATTGTAGCCAGGCCAGGAAATTACCTGTTTTGGAAGGGGGTCAACACAAATGGAACAACTAATGCACAACCTGACTGCCCAAGCACCTAAAATTAAACTTAGTCCAACATATCTTGAAATACATATAAACTTTACAACTGTGAACTTCATCATTGTAGGTCCGGCCAAGAAGAACTTTACCATAGTGGGGCAGATGAAGCTGGAATGAAACCTTTAATAACTCCTCAAATCTCCAATGTGTCTCATTCCCAAAATTGTTTAGTTACCAGCTCTTTTTTTTTTCATGTACCATACCCTATGATACATTTTGTGAACATTTTAAGAGGATTTGTTCTAAGTAAATGTTTTGTATACACTAAGGGGGTTATTTACGAAAGGCAAATCCGCTTTGCACTGCAAGTGCACTTGGAAGTGCAGTCACTGTAGACATGCAAGGAAAATAAAAACTGTATTTTAGCTTGCACATGATTGGATGTTAAAATCAGCAGAGCTTCCCCCAATTTTAGATCTTCTCCTCAGATCTACAGCGACTGCACTTCCAGTGCACTTGTAGTGCAAAGTGGATTTACCTTTCGTAAATAACCCACTAAGTGTTCATAGATTTTGTAATCATGGTATTTTGGTATACAAGTAGAAAACATTGGAGAAAAAATTGCGCTAATTTTTGGTATACAAGACAACAGTTGCCACGCGGCCCAAACAGTTCTCATTTTGTTTGAAAAATGTTTGTGTTGTTTTCTTCCACTGCACCAATAGAAGAACTATTAGAATGTTAATCAGCTAGAAAGAGACTTTTTATAATTCCAAGTTTGTTATATTTTTCAGGTATTTTATGTGTCATGTATTTGAGCAGGGCCCTCTTAATACTTTTGTATTTCATTGTATTGTAACTGTATTGTCTGCCTTTTATATTGTAAAGCGCTGCATAAACTGTTGGCGCTATATAAATCCTGTGTAATAATAATAATAATAATAATAATTTGTTACTAATTATTTTATCTCTAGTTATTTGATACTCTGATTTGTTTGCGTTGTAGGATACAGGTTTCCATGCTGTGTATTAAGTGTCTCATGTTTACATACAGAATTTCCTACTTGTTTGTCTTTAGGCATCCCATACCTGTCTAAACTGCCTTGTCATCCAAATATTTTCTTACATTTTAATTTTTTTTCAGCACCTGCATACAGTTCCATTGTACATAACACCCACAGTTGTGCAAGTATACAAGACCTAGCAGATAGCAACAACGCGTACGTAAAGCCAATTTTGTTTTTGTTTTAGTATAGTAGATCAAAATACCTGTCAGGTTTTTTTTTTTTCTGTCGGTTTCTTGCCAGGGAGATTTTCTTATATGTCCTCTTAGGCCGCGTACACACGATCGAATCTATCTGCTGGAAACGGTCCGAGGGACTGTTTCAGCAGACAAATTTGATCGTGTGTACGGGCGGACTGGCGGGTTTTTCCAGCAGACAGATTTTAAAGCATGCTTTAAAATCTGTCTGCTGGGAACCCGTCCGTCCGACATGTCTGCTGGTTAGTACGCTAACCAGCAGACATATCTGCCCGCGCATGCGTCGAATGGATTCGCCGCATGCGCGGAAGTGTTTTACTTCCTGGTGACGGTGACGTGGCGGCGTCAACGCCACTGCCACGTCACCGCGCTGTCTGCCGGCGGGGATTTTGGTTTGATCGCGTGTACACGATCAAACCAATATACCCCAGCAGACAAATCCGATCAAATCGGTCTGTCAGACTGATTTGATCGGATTTATTTGGTCGTGTGTACGCGGCCTAAGAGGCAGAAGTGAGAGGAAATCTCTCCAAAACCACAAGCAGCTCTTCTAAACAGTTATCACTGTAGTAGGTGCCCCCACTGGACCATTTCCCCTCACCTTTTTTCTGGTGTCAATTCTAAAATCATGGATTTGGCAAAATGCATTAGTCAAAATTGAATGCAAAAATGATGGTTGTTTTTAGGTTGCAACATGCTTTAAAAGCTTCTTTGGTGCTATGGAAGCTCCTTTCAACTATCCTGGATCAGTTCTTGAAACAAAAAGGCTCTTCATTAGTCTTAATAATATAGAAACTTTGGAAAGAGTGCAGAAATACCAGGAGTTGAGTCATAATAGCTGCCTGCCACATCATGGGTTTATCTCCTATTATTTTGATCCAACATGCTTATGGCTCTGCCGAAGAAAACAAAACACTTGAGTCTGTGAGAGAAGAGAGAAGTGTAGAGAGCAGCTATGCCCGCCCCTCCCCTCTGCTGCCCACTCACAGATGCCTTTTGATTTTGTGAACTCATTCAGACAATACAAAGGCTTCTGTGATTGGGCAGGAGGAGGGGAGGGGCGTGTATAATAGCTGCACCAATGCTACACTTGAAGAGGCTGGGACTTAATGAGTCCAGTGTCAGAGTTCCGAAAGCTGTGCTGCTGGAGCACAAAAATCCTGTCTGATATAAATAATAGAGAAAAGCCCAGGAGGTGGCAGACAACAACTTGGACTTATCTCATAGTGCCTTTACTTTTTACAAAGTTGCTGAAATCCTGGAAAACACAAATGACCGTTTGTTCTGGTGTCAATTCTAAAACCTTGGATTTTCCTTCATTGTCTGTACTAAAGACAGGGTGGAGTTGGAGGCACCTGCATTAAATTATGATTCTAATTCTCTGCACTGGATGCAGTAGAGCACCCATGTGGCAAGTTTCAATGTGCATTGTACTGGATTACCCCCGTTGGGAAAAGCCAGAAGTAACACAATGGAACTGCCATTTTAGCAGTGAAGATAGCATTTGGGTAGGAATACCTTTCCAATGCAACTTTAAAGTGTCAACTGTGCCATTTTGCTCAGTGTAATATTTTAGACCTAGCATTTTCAAGGTTTATGTAGGTGTAAGAACCACTTGCAAGCACCTGGACACCAATGAATAAAGCTGCACTCAAGGTTGATGGGCCTGAGTAAAGATAGGTTCAAATTAAGACATTGATTACAGAGGGACCAGCAGTCATTATACAGATACCTGCTCCCTGTTCAGACCTACAGTCACAGAGTCTAGCAGTGGGAAGCCTTGCAGCTCCAACTTTATTTGCAGTTCTGAGATGTTAAGTGAACAAATGCCAAGAGCGGCAAAGACAGCTCATGCTGAAAATTTTGAAAAGGTGTGTTATGATAAGCCTTAAGCAATAAAGTAATACCGACTTATCACCATGCCTGTTATTCTTTGCAGCACCAAGTCACACTTTGCCAGAAAATGTTCCTACTATGAAAGGGTTATTTTTGTGCCCGAGTCCAGGTCCATATATATATAGGTAGGTGTGGTGGGGCAATGGGTTGTCTATGGTCTGATTCTTTAAGCTACAACATTTGTGGCACAGAAGAAAGGATATCACAGTTTCTTTGTTTGCCAGGTTTTTAACTTGCACTTAGTAAGAAATGATGTTAAATGAAATGAAGGCGAAACCAAGACCCAGCTTCTTTACTTGTCATCTGCCATCTTACTGGTGGGCGGTTGATGTTGTGACAGTTGAAGTGCTCATTTCAGCATGATGAACAAGAAACAATGTGGATGCTTTTGATTGTGATAATGGCAGCATAGTGGAGCAGACTTACACTGACAGGTGTGGGTGTCAGGAAGTTCCTCACTTACTGCATGTGTCCTGTTAGCTATGTTTCTAAATAGTACTCCTTTGTCTGCCACGCTCTTTATCCTGATTCTTCATTTGAGCTATATCCACCCACAAGTATCATTTTTACAACTAACGCTCTGACAGCGCAGAGACCAGTGTTTATGAATGGCTGGAAAGTGTGTACTGCAGATGTACTGAAAGCAGTTTTATCTTGTCTGCAAACTATTCTCGCATTGTCATGGATCTAAAAAGAAAAACTGGTATTTACCTGACCGTAAAAGATTGAGCAGTGGTGCTCAATTAGATTCTAATATCCATGTACCATCACTGTGGACCAGTGGTACCAGTATCTTTTCAAATTTAGCAATAAATTAGGAAGGCTATATGTATATATGGAAACCCAATCACCAAGATTTAATACAGGCTTTAACATGTTAACCTACTTTTAAAAGTTGATTTCAATATTAAGTCTTCAAGTTTCAATGAAATAAAAACTGGTGATTCTGGCGTGAAGGTCCATGTCTAGGCACTTCCTGTTAAAGGGTGAATATGCTCTTCAGTGTGATCCTGCATTGTCACCCTGTCACTCAGACTTTCATTTGAGACCAAAGGTTGTTTTAAAAAACATTATTAAGGCACTGTCTGCTGCTGTCACTAACAAAGCATGATAAAAGATGAAAATTATATTTTATTGAATAAAATGGCTATTGTTTATCATAGAGCTTAAGCAAACTAAATGTCATTTTAGTGTTGCTTTGGGGGTCACTTCACTAAACTGACCTGCAATAAAAGGCTGTAAATAGTTGCCTCTCCAGAAAATAAATGGTACAAGCACTGCTGTCTTTAATCACGTAAAGTGCATTTATAGGCAAACTTTTTTTATTTATCGTCCATTTAGGGACACCACTTGTAAAGTAAGTAACCTAGGACTATACTGCCATCTACAGAAGTAATTTGCCTTTAATTTGTTAGTCAAATTGACAAATGCTGCTGTCCAAAGATGTCTCCGTTGCTCATTCACCAGGTAAAAATAAAGGACAAAGTATCTGGTACATGATCAGCACTCCAGGGTAAGGAGGGCGCATGCGCCTGCTGCCCCACGTGTGCTGTGATTTGTTGCAGCACAACCCAATCAGTAGGTCCTGGCCAATGATTGATCACTGGGACCTACTAATTGGCTTTGTCATTCACTTAAGGGAGCTCAGTGTTTTGTAACAACACAGAGTTCCGAACACTGACAGGCAATCTAGCTGTTTTTTTATTCCCTGGATACCATGCCAAAAAAAACAGCAAGTATGCTTTGTAAAATCAGCCCATAATACACACCTTACATTTTGTTGGGCACATATTTAACCCCTTGATTGCCCCTAAATGTTAACCCCTTGTGTCATTACAGTGACAGTGTATAGTATTATCACTGCTCACTGCATTAGTATCATTATATTAATGTCAGTGTCAGTTAGTGTACCCCCCCCCCCCCAGCCAGCATCAGCTAGTGTCAGATTTCCTGCCAGACTATCACAGTCCCACTATAGGTCGCTGATCACGCCATTACATAAACCTTTTCTTTTTTTTTTTGTTTTGTTTTGTGAATTGACTTTCACTCCTGTTTATGTGGTATTGACCGAATGTTTTTGTTTTATGCGGTAAATACCGCATAAAGCGATGGTCAATTTCCATTTTCAGGATCGCATGCGGAATTTGGGAAGACACCTAAATACTGCATGCAATCTGGTCCTGTGAATGGAATCAATTGTTCTTCTTTTTTTTATTATTATTTTCCATCTTCTTTTTTGTTTATATTGCAAAAAAAAAAAAAAAACCCAGAGCTGATCAATTACCATCAAAATACATAGTTCCCATATCTTAAAAAATGTAGATTGTCAACCATTAGCATTGTAATCATGTGCTCTTTGTCTTCTTGAAAGTGGATTGTGGGCTTTTTCCAGGCTATGGCTATCATTTTTTTGGCAGCCAGGTACATGTGTGTGGCTTAATTTCTGCAGGTATGGGAAAAGTATCATGTGGTGTAGAAAGGCCATCCTGGCATTTATAAAAATAAAAAAATGTTTGAAGGAAGCCAAACATTCTGGACCAAAACAGTATGTAGTACATCCTCACACTGGCAAAACCCTCTAAAGCATTGGTCCCTGTAATTTTGGATTGGCATGAGCTATGAGAGCTGTTACCCAATACCACCAAAAGAAAATCGTATATGCCTTCTACAGATTAGATGTGTTAAAGGAACTTTTCCCTATCCCAGACCTGACTTTAGCCCAGTCCTCCAATTCCAAGGAGTCTGTAAGATCCAGCTCCCCAGTTCCAGATGTAGGAGATAGATAAATGTGGTTCCTGTGCATTTAGAATAAATTATAGGAGCGATAAGGGTCTGGGGAATTCCTGAGTGCATTATTGTTAAAAAAAAAATGTATATGGGAAATCTGTGTTCCTTTCATTCCTTTCATTAATTCTCTGTTATTTTTGGAGGATCCTAGAGATGTCTCTTTTGGCTTTCTGGTCTACTATTTCTAAATTACATAGACAGGTTGTTGACCAGAGAGTTGCTAGATAAAGTACCTTCCCGTTCAAGCCCACTCTACTAGAGCAGTAGTAAATACTTCTTCGACGTTTCATAAACTAGTTTCTGTGGCCGCGATCTGTATGACTGTATACTGTAATCTTCTATGCATACATTATTAAAGTCTTCTATACTTAATGTATCTGTCTCATAAAATGCTAGTTTGGGTCAAAAGGTTTTGCAAGTGGCTGTTTAACGCCCTTGGTAAGCTTTTTGTCTGTTGTTGGGCAGATTCGCTTGCATTTATATTCGTTTGTCTGTCCCTCTGTTTGGACTGCTTTTGGGTGCCCCTAGGTTGCCTAATTATCATCAAGCTATGTCCCTCAATGGATGTCATCGAAAGCAAGATTTTTTTACTCATTGTAAAACCGTTTTCTTAGAGTCTATGGTAGGAGATAACTCCCTTCCCTCATATGCTACTGCCCTTATTTTGGACTGAGCATGTGTCAGGGTGTAGACCTTTAAAGGAAAATGCCTTCAGTTTCTATGTGCCTAGTGTCCATTTCTACTGTAGGTGGCAGCTTAACTCTAGGTGGTTTAATCATCAAGCTGTGTCCCTCAGTGGACACTGAAAAAATGATTTTACGGTGCCTCCTTTTTTTGGGGGGGGAAGGATTACAACTTCTGTTGAAGAGAAACCTCCACTTCCTGTCTGGTAAAAAGGTTGTTCCCTGGACAGGATGTGAGGTCTGATTCACACCTATGAAATTTTTATTTTTGTAGAAACACACTACATGGTTTCCTATGGCTGTAGTTCACAGGTGTGCATTTTAAAAAAAGGGCCAGGGATTATTTTTTGTTTTTTGGTTCCATAGGCTTCAATGGATCAAAAATGTGTATTGAAAAATACAAAATGCCCCAGCAATATGGAAACTACAACCAGAGTCTGTGAATCAGACCTTAAAGTAAATCTCTCTAACTGCAACTAATAGAGGAATAAAGATGATTTTTTTTTATTCAGTAGGAGAAATCTAAAACTTCTGTCCACTTTTATTGTTGAGACCCAAGAGGATCTCCACGGTCTCTTTGGGTTGTAGTGTAATGCATCAACACTTGAAATGCAAGTGCTACATGTAAGGCTGGCTATACATTATACAATTCCCTTGTACAATTGTCCTTTAGATTTACTAAAACAATATAATATGAGCTCAAAGATAATGCTATCAATTTGCATGCTAGCATGCTGGCCCTGGCACTATATAGGAAGTAAATCTAAAGAAAATGGAATAGAAAAATTGTGTAATGTATGGCCAGCCTAAGAGGTGCTAAGAGGTTCAGATATAACTTAATTTGCATAAAAGTCAAATGGGAAATTCTAAAAGTGGCCAACGTATATTTTGGGGGTCCAAGAGTACATCTCCTTCATTGGGGCTTGATTGACAACAATGTGAATAAACTAGAAGTTACCTGGACCTTTATTGGTATTTTTCCATTGTGATTAAAGCACAGGCTTTGTCAGCAGCTGGTTTGACATTTTTTTATTGATATCTGCTTACCTGTTGCAGATTTTCCCTCACTTGTTTGGTAAACAGTTGTCCCCAGAACAGAAATTGAGATGAAATCTCTCTAATGGAGGCCTGGATAGTAATAAAACCATCCCCATCCCCATCTATCCAAAATGAAAAAAAGTGTGTAGATAGACTTTAAGCACCAAACAAAGTCTTCACAGTTTGACACTTGTGCTTGTGTAGAATGCTCATGTCCGTCATAGTGCTGTGGTTCCTCCAGCCGATGTTACTTTGGTGATGAGGGGAGAATGCATGCAATAACAAGTGTTAGTTTGCGTGAATTACATTTTGTGATGAATTTTAGGTCCAAATGCACTAGTGTGAATGCACTGTGCAGGGCAAAATAATGGGTTTGCATTATTAAAACCCCTCCCCAACAGCACATACTTTATCTTATGCATCACCTATCCGCCAATCTGATCAGCCACCAGGGGAAATCTTTGATAATTCCAAGATTGGAGGAGCATGGGTTGCTCTTAGTGATTTTTGGTGGGGGAGAAGGACAACATCAATGTTTTTTTTTGTTGTTTTTTTATCTCATGCTTTTAAGGGTAGAGGATGGATCTGGGATCCTAAAGACCCCTGATGTCTCCATAAAAGGGACCTGTCATACTTTATTTCTATCACAAGGGATATTTACATTTCTTGTGACGGCAATAAAAATGATCAGAAAAAATAAATCAAAGGGACAGCGTAAAAAATATTTTTGTTAAATAAAATAAATAATGCATTAAAAGCACCCCATCCCCCCGTGCTTGTGCACAGAGGCAAACACATACATAGATCATATCACATATGTAAATGGTGTTTGTACCACACACGTGAGGTATTGAGGCAATAATTCTTGCTCTAGACCTCCTTTGGAACTCTAAAATGGTCATCTATAAACTTTTTTAAAGCATTGCCTATGGGGATTTTTAAGTATCGTGATTTGTTGCCACTCCATGAGAATGCGCAGTTTTATACTTTACCAAAAAATTGGGTTATATATTGTGTTTTATTTAATTTTTTGCATTAAAGTTCATTAACCACTTAAAGACCCCCGCACGCACATATACGGCCACAACATGGCTCGTACAGGCACAAGGGCGTAAATTTACGTCCCCGCCTGAGTGCGGTTCGGGGGTCCCATCGGGACCCCCTCCGCGGCGTGCGGGGGTCTCCCTACCTCTGGGAGCGATCCGGGATCTGCGGGCGGATGTCCGTGATATCCGCCCCCCCCACGATCGCTCCCAGCCAATGGGAGCGCGCTCCCAGCCTGTCACTTCCTCCTCCTGTGTTTACACAGGAAGGAGGAAATGATGTATTCTCTCATCGCAGCGCTGTTTCCCAGCACTGCTGATGAGAGAAGACATCACAAGTAAGTGTACACCAACACAACACTGACACACACTCACATAGGCATATTAACCCCTTGTGATCGCCCCCCCCACCCCCCTGTCACAGTGTTACTGAATGCAGTGATTTAATCACTGCATTTAGTGTCAGTGTGACAGGCACTGTAAAAAACAGTTAGGCCCCTTTCACATTGAGGCGTGGAGCCGCGGTGACGGTATAGCCGCGCTATTTGTAGCGCCGCTATACCGTCGTGTTTACCGCGATATTCGGGCGCTAGCGGTGAGGTTTTAACCCCCGCTAGCGGCCGAAAAAGGGTTAATACCGCCCGCGTTGCGGGCGGTATTACCGCGCTATTGCCGCGGTTTCCCATTGATTCCAATGGGAAGGCGCGCTATAGGAGCGGTGAACACACCGCTCCTATACCGCGGTAAAGATGCGGCTAGCAGGACTTTTGGAGCGTTCCTGCTAGCGCACCGCTTCAGTGTGAAAGCCTTCGGGCTTTCACATTGAACACTACAGGGCATGATTTTTCATGCGGTATAGCAGCGCTATTTTTAGCGCTGTACCGCATGAAAAACGCCTCAATGTGAAAGGGGCCTTTAGTGTTAGGTTCAGGATAGCCCCCCCACCCCCCCTAATAAAGTTTTAACCCCCTGATCACCGCCCTAGTTAACCCTTTCACTCCCTATTGCCAGCGTCACTAAGCGATCATTTTTCTGATCGCTGTATTAGTGTCGCTGTTCCCGCTAGGTAGCTATTTTTTTTTATTGCGATTTTTTTTTTTTTTTACTAAAGACATGTGGCTAAATAAATTTTGGCCTAAATGTTTGACTAAAATTTAGTTTATTTGATTTTTTTTTAACAAAAAGTAAAAAATAGTGTTTTTTTTTTCAAAAATGTCGCTCTATTTTTGTATATAGCGCAAAAAATAAAAATCGCAGAGGTGATCAAATACCACCAAAAGAAAGCTCTATTTGTGGGAAGAAAAGGACGCAAATTTTGTTTGGGAGCCACGTCGCACGACCGCGCAATTGTCTGTTAAAGCGACGCAGTGCCGAATCGCAAAAACACCTTGGGTCATTTACCAGCGTATTGGTCCGGGTCTTAAGTGGTTAAAGTACATTTTTGGCCAAAATCACAATTTTATTCTATAGGGCTTCTGCTAAATATATATATATATATATATATATATATATAGTGTTTGGGGGTTCTGAGCAATTCTCTAGCTACAAATACTGGTTTTTAAATCTAAACAAAAAGTGTCAGAATAGGCTGTCTTCAAGTGGTAAATAGTATGCATTTATCCCTTACCCCACCACCTTCTTAATTCACCTTTCCTGCTCTCGCCACCACCCTAATCCATCCCAAAACTCCAAAGAATTATCTGTATTCGTGGATATGGAGGCACATGTACAGTAACGCTCCCCATGCCTCTATATAATGTAGCACTTTGTGCCTAAGTGGTCAGTTAGAATAAAAAGAGGGCATAACTCTTTACACAAAAAACAATGACTGTCTTTCTCCAGGTAATGACAGCAGTTTTATATAATCTGTTGTAAACAAGATTTTCACATTTGAGTGTTGCAATGCAAAACATGTTCCCACGATCTGCCTCTCAGTACGTAGACCAAGACCTCCTAAAACAGTGTAATCCAAAATGATCATGATGTGCTAGAGTGCCTCTTTAGTATATGTCTGCATCTTAAAGGAAGTCCATATGAACCTGGTGCTTCATCAGTTTTCATTCAATTTAGCCATAATCATAGTTATATATGAAGCTCTAGGTGCAACCACTTCACCTTCACTTCAAAAGTCAGAGCAAATGTAGCTAAAAGCCCTGAGTACTTTGTGTGTTTTAGAAAACATACTCATTTAATAATCATTACTAATAGGAGGTGTGGGATATAAATGTCAAAACACTTTGTTTTTTTTTTGTTTGTTTTTTACTGCTTTTTGCTATTTGTATTAAAAACCCATTGATTTTTGTATTACTTAATCACTGTCTGCCTTTGCCAATCTCGCAGCTGTCCATGGTACTGAGTGGGTGTGCTAGGATATTTTCCCACCCTCACACTTCCCATTTACCACTCAGAGTGTGGGTGGAAGGGTCACTATACTGAATGCTGAGCCAGACCTCTGGCTTCTGATCAGTGTCAGCAAAGGACTGATAATGCCTCGGGCTTTAAATAGTTAAATTCAATAACATTTCTTATGTTCTGCACAAGCCTCAATGGCTGTACATTAAAAATAAAATCATAGACAAAAATCCAAGTTACAGAAATGTCATGTTGTGACCCGTATGAGGATACTTTTTTTATATACAGATTTTCTGTATTTTAAAGAAAAGAAGAGATGATTTACAGTATCTGTCATTGATACAAAAGTGCAGTGTTCTCACTTTGAACTCATCATGTATTAGGCCTACCGCATTCAACCTCATTTATCAATGTGGGCTAAATAAAAATTGTTTGTGCAACCTACAGGCACCAATCACGTTTTTCCATTTTGACAGCTGCGGTCTGATTAAATCTGGTTTAATGTTGTGCGTTTGATACTGGGAAACTTGAAATGAAACATCAATGCAGAGACAGAAAATAGGTTGGAGTTAAGGGGAGATTAATATCGGATTGAGTGATGGGTATAAAATGTGATGAATAATCATGGGAAAGCCAAACTTTTCTTCTTTTTATATAGTGATTCATATTTATGGCCTAAAACAACCTGCAGAGATTTCGGGGATATTTTCAGACCCATTTTGAGTACAAATTTTAGAATACGGGAAACCTATGAATGCAGAATAGTTGATTTGAGTATCCTTGAATTGCTGTTGTGTAACCAAATCACACAAGGGTGAATCACAGTCTGTTCTCATTTGTGTTTCATTCTCAAGCCTTTCATAGATTTACTTTACTTAAAATCTGTGTTCAGAAGGAAAGTATACAATAATATTGGAAAATATATATTAATCCAAAACATCTGTGAATAAAGTAAAAGAAAATGTTCAAAACTGTGTTCAAAACTGTCTGAGAGCCTTTATACTGAGAATGAACATTTGAATCTGATTGGTTGCTATGGGGTAATAGAGAGATTTTATGAAATAGACTGTGCCCAGTGAAAATGAATTGCTTTGCGTTTGTTGAAGGTCACTGCTCCTTTTAGGTGATGCCCATGCTATGTGTTATGAATGAGTTTTGCGAAGTGGACATCCCTTGCAAAATAAATGGAATATTACTAAAAGCCAGCTGTCAAAGTACTACTCATGTACAAAATCACCATTCTTCTGTGTTGAATATAGTGAAGCTTAGTCCGTTATTAGTATTAGTACATAGTATTAGTACATTATGGTGCAGTACATTGTGATTCCAGTGAAATGGTTACTTATCTGTACTCACCACAACACCAGTATGTATGCTAATTCCCAAGGATATTATTTTTTAAAGACCATCTCATAGAAAACTTTTATGTACTTGTGGAAAAGAAGAGGGTGAGGGATTGGGGTGTCATCAAGAGCCTTTATCAGGTTGCTGGCTGTGTCCCTTTTAGCATACCTTTCATCCCTCTCTGTTAGGGAATATTGGGAAATCTCTCCAACGGGGATACAGATATAAACAAAAACACATTTATTACAGTGAGGAACAAAGATGTAAAGTCTGAACTTTCTGGGGTTGCTGCGTACACCCAACATTCTTGCTAACAGTGGCAGTTCAAAGTGAAGAGAAGCCATCCTCCCTGCTCTGGTCATATGACGGAGCCAAAGAAAAGAACTTCCCCTCTCTGTGAACTGCTGCTGCTCTGAGCTAGTGAGTTAAAAGCGGAGCTTCACCCAAAAGGGGATGTTCCACTTTAAGACCTCCTCCCTGCTCTTGTTTGTGAAATGGAGTCTTTGGGGAGAAGGGGGGGAGCGGGTATCCGATTTTGACAGGTACCTACTCCCACTTTCACTCCGACTGCCTAGTCGATCGAAAGCCAAATTTTTCCTTCCCCCCTTGCTCCCGGAGTCCTCTAGGACATATGGCAGGTCCCAGAAAACGGCTGGACCATTCACAGTGTGCAGTGCCACTTGCGCATGCACACTAGGCACCCAGCTGTGAAGCCGCAAGCTGTCATGGTGCCTATAGTAAAGGTGCCAGAGCCGGCGAGAGAGGACCCAGGGATTAAATGGCTGGGGTAAGCACACTGCTGGATAATGGGACAGGTTCGTGGCTGTTTAGTAAAAATCACTAGCTGCTGACTTAAACATTTTTTACTTAAGAGACTGGATCTCCTTTTTAGGCTGGGTTCACACCTATGCGAATTGGATGTGGCTTACACCACAAAATGATAAGTACAAAAAAATTTTTAAAACTCCCAGCATTCTGCAGATGTGAGCAGAATGCTGGATCTAATGTCAGAAAGTTGATTTTTGGGTGAACCTCCACTTTAAGAAGGGGGAAGATCTTTCCTGAAGGTTTGTACTTTGAAGGGGGGCACCGAGGTGTCTGCACACAGTGCGCTATACTGGGGAGGGGATGTCTTCACAAAAGGATTTGTGCTGTGGGGGGTCTGTACTGGGAAGGGAAATTTAGGGATGCTAGGGAAAATATGTAATGTGGAGTATATGGGCTTTCTGGGGGGGGGAGGGGGCAAGGATTATACCCCGAAGACCAGGTCATTTTTGTTTGTACACTGTAGAGGGCCTGTGCATTACGCACTAATGAGCCTTGCAGTATAGAAGCTAGGGTTTAATTACTAAAAGAAAATACAGAAACTGTGTTATAAACCAACATGTAAATAAAAACTGTGAATATCTGAAATATAAACAATATAAATACCACAATAAGTGCATGAGTGTGAATATAAACCATATAGTTTTATTATCAGATGATATAGGAGTCCAATTGCCAACAACTGAATGGCAGCAAAAAGGAAAAGAAAGTCCTGATATGTGTCAAACAAAAGTGAGTCCACAATGGCAGAAACGTGAAAAGAAGTCTACGATGACACTAATATCACACGTGCCCCTTCACCAGAATTACAAGCCTGCTTACCAGAACACAGGCTATGTGGGCCTGGAAATCAAACACACTCTAGGCTGAAATAGGTCAAACAACAGGGAGATGAACACGGGTAATCTGAACGGATGCAGACCGATCACCTCAATCTCAGCAGCTGGAGGGTGGATGGAAGTAATCTGCCACATGATTTTCATCATCTAAAACAAACTGCCTTGCTATGTTCCTGTAGTTGATCTGATCTTGCCAATAAAAGGCCACTGTGTGCACCCTACAATGGAGTATGAGAGGGAGGTTGCAGCACATCATATGATATATTCAGTCTTGCCTATTATCTCTAAGAGAAGCAAAATAAATAAGCTAGATCTGTGTTATAAACCAGTTGGGTACACAATGTGCAAAAAGAACTAGCAGCTCTAAGGCCGCGTACACACGACTAAACAAATCCGATCAAATCGGTCTGACAGACCGTTTTGATTGGATTTATCTCCTGGGATATGTTGGTTTGATCGTGTACACACGATCAAACCAAAATCCCCGCCGACAGACAGCGCGGTGACGTGGCGGTGACATTGACGCCGCCACTTCACTACTCCAGGAAGTAAAATACTTCCACGCATGCGTCAAATCCATTTGGCGCATGCGGGAGATTTTTGTCCGCTGGTTAGGCATACTAACCAGCGGACATGTCGGACGGACGTGTTTCCAGCAGACAAGTTTTAAAGCATGCTTTAAAACTTGTCTGCTCGAAAAACCTGTCTGCTCGCCCGTACACACGATCGGATTTGTCTGCTGAAACGGTCCGTCGGGCCGGTTTCAGCAGATAAATTTCGATCGTTTGTACGCGGCCAAACAAGAAGAATGAATAATATGATTTCTTATTTTCCGAAGACAACAATGTGCTTTTAAAGATGCATATATAGCAGTAAAGAGCGCTTTGAAAACATTGGCAATCTAAAATCAAAATACAGCTGACATGTCTCTGCTCTATCAATGGTTGAAATGATGTAATTTTATTTAATTATGTTCAAGTCCTGTACTTAGGCTTTGCTTTGTAATCCATCATGCATTGAACCATAATGGTGTCAACAGTCTAGGAGCAGTAAGCTGTGAGCAATTAGCATTTCAATCAGTGTCACAAGAGGAGGGCAGCAGGGGGCAGTGCTGTTTAACAGCCCATGTTTTTTTGTAAATAAGAGGCCACAATTGCAAAGATTCAGTTTAGACAGCATACTTTTCATATGTACTTGTCTATGCTGTCTTGGTTAAAAGCCATTTATTTAGTTTAATTAGAAGCAATCAGTAAGACATTTATTGGGAGGCAGGCATGCTGGGACAAACTTGGTTACTTATACATTTGATATAAAACTTTTGGTGGTAAAACATTTTCTATGTAAAGAATTTCAAACTGACTGAAAAATTGGTCTATGTTCCATTTCCTAGAATATACTCTATAAGCCTTAAAGCTACAAGTTTATTGGCATCATGGAGAGGAGCCACTAGTTTATTGTAGCTGTGAGCCCACTTGGCTAACTGGTAGTCCATTTTAAACTTTAACTGCATAAGACCCTGCCTAATTGCCATTCCACTGTCCAATAAGGTTACCTTGTTGTTCAGTCATTTAGTCGCATCCGACTTTTTGTGACCTCATGGGCCATAGAGAATCAGGCTTTTCTCTCCTCCACTGCCTCCCGGAGCTTTTTTAAAGGGGTTGTAAAGGTACAATTTTTTACCTTAGTGCAGTCCACCTTCACGTACCTTATCCTTCGATTTTGCTTTAAAATGTCCTTATTTCTTCTGAGAAATCCTCACTTCCTGTTCTTCTGTCTGTAACTCCACACAGTAATGCGAGGCTTTCTCCCTGTCTGTAACTCCGTACAGGTTTAGGAGATATTCTCCTTACCTACAGGTAAACCTTATTATAGGCTTACCTGTAGGTAAAAATTAAAAAAAGTGTTTACAACCACTTTAATTCCAGCTTGTGATTTGCCGATCCTGGCATTTCGCATTATGTACTCTGTATATAATTTTTTTAAACCATTGAAGAGTGCCTTAGTACATGATAAAAACATTCTTCTTAAATGGGGGTGGCATCTGAGGAAACTTTGCCATGGAGGCAGGAATAACCTGGACCCAAAAATAAAGTGAAACTAAACCAGAGTTCCTCTGGCTACCAGGTCCCAGGACATGTTTTACTTTATATGCGCTCTGTACTGCTCTGGCTCAGCACCCTGGTAATATAACACCTTACCCTTCACGTTCACATCGCTATTGTGGTTTATCCACCACATCTTGTCCAATTACCTGTGTGCTTGCATTTACCAGGTCCCTTGTCCTGGGACCATTACCTTTAAACTTCTCTGCTACTTATTTCTCACTGGAGCCACAGGTTCGCTCTATATCTCCCTCCTCTGGGCCCCTATGGGAGTTACCACCCCTGTGGTGGCTTCGAGCACTTGAGTTTGAGTGGACTTCTCGCTCCTAGAGATTTTCTCCTGATGAAGCGAACCCTCTTTCGCGAAACTAGTTGAGACCGAGATCCTCCGCATTGTGACTGCAACATTCACTCCCAAAGACACCCATATTTTGGGAATTGCACCTTTTGGTGATATTGTATGTTGTCACGTGCTGTGTATATTTTAATTGTATGTTTTCTTGTGTCTATGTTTTTTAGACTTTGTTTTTTGTTATTACAATAATAAATTCTGTACTTCTTTTTTTGATCCCTTTACCTCTTTTTTGAGTTTAACTTGTTTATTGTGTACCCCGTCCCATCTGTGTTGGCTCTCAGGGACTTTTGGGGTTCCTTCAGTCCTTCCTCTATTCTATATATTTTTGGATGATGGTACTAAAATTTCTTGCTCTTTCTACTTTTTGTATTGTGAGGCAACTCGTTTTTTACCATCTATAGCTGGCTTTAATTCATCTAAATCTACTAATACATCTCTAGTTTGTCCCAAGTTGAACTGTAAATGTTTGATATGGTGGAGATAACATGTATTTACAATAGCATGATGATAGTCAAATCTCTAAGTTTGACCTTTTTTAAATTATATGTTAAAAGGGTATTTAATAGTAGACCCGGATAGTAGGAGTAATATATCCTAGGGATAAGGAGTGTGCAACATTCTGGAATGAATTCTTCCTTTATAAATCTTAGCAGGATGAGTCAAGTTTAGATCCTTTTATTCTGCAGGACACCTCATGGTTTATGTAATTGCGTATGACAACATTCCCGAAAAAACAAATGTCCTGGAGTGTAATCATTGCTCTGAAATCCAGTTATCCTGCTTAAGAAACATACTACTTCAAATGCTATTTTTACTTTTCAAGAAGGACAATATATGTGGTGTATCCAACTAAAGCATTAATACTGTACGGTACGGCTGTCTTGAAAACAAATGAGGCCCCTTTCACATGTGCGGACCGTATGTCCGCATTTTCATCCATCCATTGCGGATGAAAATGGGACATACATGGGTCCCTATGCGATTGCGGGTGTCAGGGGATGACCATCCGCTGACGCCCGTAATCACCAGCGTCCGCAAAGATCCGATTTTTCGGATGGAAGAAAATCCTATTTTTCTTTCTGTCTGGCGGATTGGATCGGGTGAACACGGACATACGGTCCAGTTTTGCTTACAGTTTTAAGTCTTTATTGTGGAGATTAAACCTATGATCTTAAGGTTTTATTATGTAATAGAAAAATAAAAAAATAAAAGTTCACTATCAGTTAAAAGATATCAAACTATCAATAATGACCACAGTTCTAGCCAAATAGAGATGTTACTGTGCTCCGTACTTGACGGTGTAAGCCTCAGTCAGACCCCTCACTCTCCCGTTAATTTTTTTATCGAATTGCTTGCCAATATACAGCAGAACCTGGGAGGTTGAAGGAAGCTCTGCAACTCACGCTGTTGATGATCTCTTATAATCTGAGATCATGGAGATTTGGTAAGAGGCCACTGTTTCTACTTTTGAGCACTGGTGGATCACAGAAGAACTTTATTGGATGTCATTATTAAGGAAAACTGGGAACAGTGCACCTTTTCATTATCTATTTGTCCATTATGAAAAAGGGATTTAAATGAGGTCTAAGATTTTTACTATTCCTTTTACCCACTGTACCTGCGGTAAAAATGGACACACATGAGCTTCATTATTATCCCTACAAGGAATGCTTCTAATTGACCAGTACAATTTACAAATTACAGTCAGGACCAAAGCTTTGTGTACTTTTATTAGGTTTGAATGCAACCAAACTGTTTTAAGGTCACTTTCAGACTGACTTAGCCCATTGTTGATGACTTTATTTTATCTTACCACCTACCTATGATCTAATGTTAAGATTTGTTTTTCTTGTATGTGATATAACATTTCATACACATACTACATACATCTGTAAATATAGGCTTGACAGACATTCTCATTGTCTTCAATTGCATACATAGAATGGTTGTAGCAATATGGGATTTTTTAGGTGCCATACACAAAGAATATGAGAAAAATTAAAATGACATAGTTTATTGATATACAAGATTAAAATTCATTAAAAAATAGGAAGTATAAAGACATCTCGGTTACACTGTCATAGCATATTCTCATATCTAGCAGGACCAGGGATGTTGCCAACATGTTTCGCCTTTCAAGGCTTCTTCGGGGGATATTGATGACCACTGTTAATATATGCAGCGCTCACCCCGAAGGAGCCGCTGGCCAGACCTGGCATCGGCATATTTAAGTTACTTCTGTAATGATGGTGATGAGAGCAGTCATAGAATGTCCAGACCGTTGGTTGACGTTTTCAATGCTTTATTTCTGGTCCAACACGACCAACAGCCAACTCGAGGTGGACAGAGTAGATTGGTGAAAAAAAGAATAACCTTGCAGATACAGGCTGTGCATAATAGAGGCAGTACTGCCTCCAACGAATGTGTTTGTCTCGTCGCCACTCCAGCCGGAGTGGGCAAGGCACCCCCGGACAGGTCCCTCCCACAGGCCTGGCAGCCAGAAAGTCATTGAGAATGCAGAGAAGGAACATGTCTCTGCCACCAATTTGGCTCTGATAAAATTTGGTTTAGTAAAGGGTCTCTGCCACAGGCCCAGTACTCAGGAACATGAACGTAGAGCGAATCCTCTCAGTCAGTAATTTTGGGGCCACCGACTGACAGTTTGCAGCAGACAACCCGTCAGTGTTCGGTACCCAGAGCCCCACCGGTTCACCTGCCACCAGGCTCACCCCAGACCGACTCCCCACCGAACAGCACATCCAGCCTTGGATCCTTTCAGTGTGGAACCCCAGTAAGTCACTGTGGTCCCATCATAGCCTCAGTTTCTCTGAGCCAGGAGGGCCCAGAACCAGGAACCCTGCGTTGCACAGGCCCCGGGCAGGTAGGCCATAGTGGTGGGGCCCGCGAATGTGCGCACACCCCGAAGGTGGGTGCCGCAACCGGAACCAGGAACCCACGAAAACCCCGGAAAATGGCGTCTGCCACAGATATACCCTCCCCCAGCATGCCCTGCGATGGAAACACTCCTCCAATTGGCTGCTGGGGAAAAGCGGCTCTGCCTGAACCCCTCTAGCACCACCTGCTGCCTAGAGATGAGACCGCATCTCTGGAGCACAGAATGACCCACGGGACAATTCAGGGCTGACAGCAGCCCAAATTTACCACAAATCAACCTGGTTGCAGGTAAGTCTCTCACCCTACTAAATTTACAATAGCGTCCCTTCTGAAAGTAAGGGGGCGCTACATATACAAGCTATATAAAAATAAGTAACAGGATGTTACAAGATGTCAAACATAATAAGTAATGTTACATCAATCAACTACATTACTAACGTACACATCAATAATTTATTCAGTATGGGAACCCTACTGTAATACAGCTATATATGTGAATATACTATGACAGTGTAACCAAGATGTGTTTATACTTCTTCTTTTTTAATTAATTTGAATCTTGTATTTTAAAAAACTATATAAATTAAATATTTCCCATATTCTTTGTGTATGGCAACGAAAAAAAAATCACATATGGCTACAGCCATTCTCCATTTGACTACTACTTAGGGATGTGGGGCATTTAGAGTTGATTACATTAAAATATTCCCTTTCTATTACAAACATTCACACCCAATTTCAATTGTAGACTTTTAATATTTGCATATACACTTAAACCTCTCTATTTACATTATGCTGTAAATAGAGAGGCTGTGGCTGTGATAGGCTGTGAATTATCATAGATGTACTAATATGGCACATAATGTACAGATAACATTCAGTGTTTGCATTGCACAAACTTCCTATCCTTTACTGCTATTGTTGTATTTCACTGCATGATAGCACTATACTAACATGCATGTTTCATTATTAATAACAATTCTAACACAATATATAGAATACTGAATGTTGGCACAAGAAAACAAAAAACAAGAGAAGGGAAATATATATATATATATATATATATATATATTTTTGATCTAATGTCCCTGTAGCCAGGCAGACCCCCATACTTCTACCCTATTCATATAGAAGATCAGAGCAAGGGCTTGCCATACAAAGTTGTCGTAGTTTATTGCAAAGTTATAACTGCCAACACTTTCAGAAATCCTTTGATGGACTTGGAAAGGATAGGGGTGCCCAAATGTATTTGGTTTTTATATATCTATACAGAGAGAGAATAGATTAGTTAGAATATAAAATAGTAGATAGTGTACTGGAAAAAATCATAAGATAGTAAAGTTCTGTAAAGAAGATTACAATAATGAAGCACTCACATGTCATTGCATGAACAAAAAAAATATATATATTTATTCATACATTTTCTTGTAAATATACATATTTAAGTAGCAGTGTGTCTCAGATAAAATGACCACAAATGATTAAATCAGGAAATGTGGGGGTGTTGCAATCTGTTGTGCTGTCTTTTTTTCCTTTACACATCTGGAAAAGTATTCCTACCAAATATAAAGGAGGGTCACACAAGTCAGAAAATACATTGTTCTTTGCAGTGTGCCAGGCTACGATAGAAGCAGAATGGGGGCTCTGAAGACACCTCAGTGTTTGGTCAGGAATTTTGGTGTGGGAGGAGAGAGCAGAAGAGCCATTTACCTGTCTAATGCTGACTGAGGAACACATGATGAGCCAGCTTCCTCTGCTGTCACCCCCTTAGGAGACAGAAAATGTCAGCCCACACTTTGCTTAACACTCACTATTCCTTGATTGAGTCTTTGTGTCAGTGTGTTTTTTGCCTGGACTGTGCATTTTTTTAGTCATACAGCAGCCAAACACTGTCTCCTTTTCGTTTTGTCATTGTACATGAAGCCCACATGGCCTCCCACACAGCACTCTTCCTCAAAGACACAAGCAGGATGCTGGCATTCTTTGAAGAGGCACTTTTTTTATTGAACAAAAGGATTGCCCAGTTCTTGATGTGCTGCACAATTCTTTTTCTCACCCCTCATGTGAATATATTGGATAGATAAATATATGTCCATCCATTTCTGTCAACCATCCAGCAGGTTGGGTCTAATAAGTTGTGTTGTTTCTTAATTACTTTGAGACATCATCTGTTGGTGAATACTGCACAATAGCCCATATGGCTGTCCGAAGTATAGATCGCCTATAGTTATGATGGAATCGATTTCAACTAGAGGATTAAGCTGGGGGCTTTTAGCATACTTTTTGCATAAAGGGACATTGTACAGCTTTACTGTTCTAAACGTGTAAGAACTATGTGCAGTAACCATTGACTGTGAGTCATCTTACTAAAGACATACATTCTGATATTTCTTTGATATGGAAACTTTCCATAATCACATTGATGCACTTTAAAAAAAAAAATAAGCCTATGTAAAAGCTTCTGTACACTAGGGACTTCTGTTTTAAAGTAGTTGTAAACTCTGTTACACCACTTTTACCTACAAGTAAGCCTATAACCAGGCTTACCTGTAGGTACCCTAAATATCTCTTAAACTTGCACAGTTTAGGAGATAATCAGTATATGCCTTTGTCTTGCAGGGTTTGTTCATTTTTTTTTTCCAAGGTTTACAACCTCTATAACCATTTTAATACCAGGCACGTTCCCCCCTTCCTGCCCAGGACAATTTTTAGCTTTCAGCGCTGTCGCATTGTGACAATTGCATGGTCATGCAACACTGTACCCAAACTACATTTTTCAAATTTTCTTCCCACTAATAGATCTTTTGGTGGTATTTGATCACCTCTGTGGTTTTTAATTGTTGCACTATAAACTAAAAAAAACTAATCATTTTTGAAAAAAACTGATAGGCGACACTGATGGGTGGCACTGAAAAGGCAGCACTGATGGTTGGCACTGGATAGGCAGCAATGATGAGCTACTGAGAGGCATTACTGAGTGGCACTGATTGACACTTTGGGGCACTGACAGGCATTACTGATTGGCATTACTGATTGGGCACTGATTGGCACTGTTGTGGGCACTGATCTGCACTTTTATGGGCACTGACAGGCTTTATAGAGGGGGACAGACTGGAATGTGATGGGCACTGATTGGCAGCTGATGGGCACCTTTTGATGGGGGCTGTGCTGATAATAAATGTGCTAATTATCAGCACAGATCCTCCTCTGACAGGTAGAGCTGCCAATCAGCTATTCCTGTCAGTGTGAACCGAGAAAAGCCATTTACTCACTTTTCTCACACGATGATCAGTAGTGATTGTCACTGCTGATCACGTGGTAAGAAGCCTCTGTCAGGGGTTTCATACCACGATCGGAGTTGCGGTGTGTGAGACAGACACACAGCACCTCCAATAGCTGCGCGCGCCAGCTCCGTTATCCTGATCACATCATATGACATCTGATCAGAATAACTAAATCTCTTTGCCACCATCATTTTGCTATACTTTTTTTATTGAGATTTTAAATAGCAAAATAAATACATTGTTGAGTAGCACAATTGAGTACAAAATCAAACTTGTCACCATAGTCGGTATACAATGGAAAAATTGGTGAAAATAAGAGATAGGTGATGAGGGATTCACTGTGAACCCATGGAAAGTCCAAAAGTAGATAGGAGAGGCTATATCCAAGTGATCAACCATGAAGAGTCCAGTGTAATACTACATATTTGACAAAATTCTAAGAGAAGTCCAGTAATATGTGGGGCATATTTCAGAAGACTCTTGTAGTTTTTATGTGCATGACCATCGATGACACAACCTTTGGATCAAATCCAGGAAGAGGCCAGCACTTCACAAGTAGCTTTGTTTTGAATTCGAAAGGTTCCTGAAAATGTCATGTCCTTGAAACAGTGGACTGTGATATGACATAAAGAAGTGACAACTATTTTTTTTATGTTTACAAACGGTTTTTATTATTGGATAAGGTCATAGTATAAGCTAGTTCATAACAGTTCAGCAATATTTCTGCCAAGCATGTCCATCACTTTAAATATTTAAAAAAAAAAATCTATTTGTTGACACTGGGTTCAAAAAGGTAAGTGTATTTTGTGCATTTGAGTATAAAGAAAGCACACTAACTAAACCATGGTAAACAATATATTGAAGATAACTAGAAGCTGCAATGGCTGTAAGGGTGTGGAACAAGATAATTGATGCACAGCTATATCAGTGGCTTGTTGCAAGCAGTCTTTCTCTACCTAGCAATAGTGATCCATGAGTACTTACATTGGTCTCCTGAACGGTCAACAGCAGATTTGTGCTCTTAAAAAGTCTTTTGCTAGACACCAATGTCATCAGTATTCATGAGCAGTAAACATCCCACGCTGATCACCCAGTATCCGAGATGTTGTACTTGCAGCACTTGTAGGCATCATGATGGAGATCTACAAATATAACGTGGGTTGTCTGACCCTCCACCTTTCTATAGAAATAGTGTGTGGGCCTTACAGAGGCTCAAAGGCTACAAAAATACATGATACTGCTCCCACAGGTCTGCATTCACTTTCTAGGCTACTTGACAATCACAGTTAGTGGTATTTGTACAACATGCCAGATGTCATTGGTAATACCCTGTCGTTATTTGGTAGAATATATAACATGGTCATTTTTACCGAAGTAATTCAACCACTCACGACTCGAGTGCCTTTTTCAAGATTAAAACCAGTTTAGCTATTATAATTTTTTGCTTTTAACTATTTCATTAGCAATCATCTTTATTTCATAATGGAAATAAAAAATAAGAACCAATATAGATAGCCCAAACTGGCAGCCCTTCACTTGTAGCTTGGTAGCCCTCATGAAGAAAGTAGTTTTGTTAAAAAGGAGCTCCAGTCAATTATTATTTTTTGTATACGATTGAAGCGGCTAAGAATTGAATATCTGTCTGTCACCACAGAGAATGTTCACTCTTCCTTGGTGACTGTTTTCATTAGGAAAGAAACTGAGGGGAAATCTAACATTTCAAAACAGCTGTAGAATGTAAATGTTCAAATAGGAGCACCTGTTCTAGTGACAGTTGTCAAATGTAGGACTCCCCTTACTTTTGAAATAATCCTTATTATCCAGGCTTCCATTAATCACTTGTCTTAACTTCTCAAACATCTAATAAATGTTTTAATTTCCTGATTTCCACATGTCACTTTTTTTTGCACAAATACAAACACACTTAGTAGGTTGTACTATCAGATAGATCAAGGGTCTCCAAACTATGGCCCATACAGGCATGTCATTCTGAAGGGCTGAACATTGGGCTCCCAAATGTACTGCCTGCTTTTCTTTACTGCTGACAATACATTCCATTCTGACTGTACAATCTTCCTTATATCTACTAACAGTTATGCTCTGCAATAGTGAATAGAAATAAAACTGATTGTGTAGACAAACCTCACGTTACATCGTTTTGATAAAAGGAGATTGTACAAATACTAAGCAATCAGATTGTATTGTTTATGGTACAGTTTTAGCACTATATTGGAGCTCTATTAGGTGGAATATTTGATTCAAAAATGTAACTACACCCCATGGAATAAATTCTTCGCCTTTTCAACATATTGTAACAAGCAAACCAATCTTTATTGAAACCGTGCCTACAGATAAGGATGATATACATAAAATAAAGCAAAGAAAATCAGTGATGGACGAACATCCGACGGGACGGTTCGCGAACGCTAACCGTAAACTTTCGCAGATGTCCGCAAACCGCAAGTTCGCGGCAGGCCCCATTGACTTTAATGGCAGGTGAATATTAAAAACCTGCAGGTCATATTTTCAGCCACAAAATACTTACAAATAGTCCCACAACATGGACACTGACCTACCAAAAGTATTAAGTGAAAAACCGGATACATAAGTAAGTGCCGGCCATTACAAGCCCCAAAAATTAGCCGACAGGCATTCACCTGACAGCAAACAACTTTGTATTCTGTGGCTGGAGGTACATTAAGCTATTCACCGGATACAGAAGTAAGTGTCGGCCATTACAGGCCCCAAAAATTAGACCACAGGTGTTCACCTGACAGCAAACAATATTGTATTCTGTGGCTGGTGGTACATTAGGCATTGAAGCAGCACTGGTGAACGGAAGGGAACCACAACTGGGCTTGTGATAGGAGGCCAATTCATGTGACTCAAGCGGAGGGTATATGGTTGTAGTGTTGGTTTGCGAGCCACTCAACCAAGTCTGGTGCGTCCTTTGATGTAATCGAACGAACATTGTGCCACTTCCCACTTTGGCTCCAGCCTGGTGCTCCTGCCCTACCCACAGCTATGTACTGCAGAGCAAGTAGCACACCGATACCAGTGCTTGAAAGGACGTTTGTGGACCTTTTAGATAGCTATTTGATTGAATACAGCCTGTCCTTGCTGGAAACACCAACCTCTCCCTACACTGACAAAAAGTATATGAATGTATTAGACACCTATATACTGCACAGTAAGTAGCACACCTATACCAGTCCTTAAAAGGACTTTTGTGATTCTTTTAGATAGCTATTTGATTGAATAGCAAATGGAAGGACGAAGACTGGACAGCCGCACTCCAAAATTACTTAAAATAAGTTGTCTTTTATTTTCAACTGTACACACAGTCACTGCAACCCACAAAATACAGTATGGCCGACGCGTTTCGCACTTACAGTCAGTGCTTAGTCATGGCCAAGACACCTATATACTGCACAGTAAGTAGCACACCTATACTAGTCCTTAAAAGGACTTTTGTGATTCTTTTAGATAGCTATTTGATTGAATACAGCCTGTCCCTGCTCCAAACAGCACCCTCTCCCTACACTGACAAAAAGCAGAATGTAAGATGGCCGCCAGATCAGATCTATTTATGAGGTAGGGGGTATGTCCACGTGCTGAAATGTCTCAATTGGCTGTCCTGCACCACCTGATGGATGTGTCATAGGTCAAAGTTCTTACCCATGTAACATTGCGGACTGCGCAAACATTGCCAGATGTCTGCCGGTTTGGCGGACCGCTAACGAGCAATGTTTTCGCCGCGAAACGATCACCGGGCGAACCGGCAGGCCATCTCCAAAAATCAGTTATTGAACAAATTTATCAATGTAATGTACAATTATAGCTAAAGCTGGTATTGCCCCCCTGCAGCAAAAATAATTTCCTGTAAGCATTTTGTAACTGTGATACCGACTAGGTCACTTTCTTACTACTTCTCCGTGCAAAAATCCTTTAGTTACATGATGTTTGTCCTTTCATGAACTGCCTGTTTCAAAATCCCCCTACAAAATTGCAATGGGAATCAAATTAAGGTTTTGACCAGGGCAGTCCATAACCCTCTGTCTTCATTTTGATACATTCCTTAGTAATTTTGCTAGTTTTCTTTGAATCATTGTGTTAAAAGACTAATTTCTGGTTCAGTTCAACTACAACATTTGATGGCCTCACATGCTTATCAAGCCCACTTTGATATGCTGCAGAATGTATAGTTGACATGATTACTGTGAGCTGCAAAGGCCTTCAAGCAGCAAAGCAACACTACACCATAACATTTCCACCACCATGCTTCACAATTGTTATGAGATTCTTCACCTAATATATTGTATGTTGTGTGCAAACATGTGCTCCACTATTGGATCAAACATCTCTATCTTTGATTGAACAGCCTTTAGCACATTGTTCCAGTGGTCCTGATCGTTGCCTAAATGTTAAATGCAACATTTTAACAATGTTAACAATGTTAAATACAGCGCTCATGGTGCAATCTTCCAGATTTTAGATGCATGCACTTTAACCCCAACTGCTACAAGACTTACTTTAACATTAAAATAAATGTTGGGGTTCTTGAAGACTTGTTTTAGTATCAAATGGTCAGCCCATTCGTTGAATTTGCAGGGCCGGCAAGTTGTGGACACATTTAGTAGTTGTAGTTGTTTTCCTTATAGCAGCAATCTTTTTAAATTCCTAATCAGAATTGTGTGGTTTCCCTGCAGCTGCGTAACTCGTGTACAACAGCCCATTTATTTGAATGGGCTGCTGTATACACTGAAAATGCAGGGAAAAGTTCCCTGTACTTTTCAAAAAACGTGGCTGCAGGGAAACCACATGACTTAACATGGTTCCCAGTGCAGGGAACCACACTGTAGTGCATGGGGGTTGCATTAAGATTAATGGTATTCCCACGTATTTCCTGAGTGGCATTTTTCTGTGCAGGACCACCTGCAACCATGCAGCTGCGGGAACAGGTGTGGTCCCACAGCAGCAACCACCCTCACAAGTGTGAACCTAGCCTAAGGCCCCTTTCACATTGCGGTGGGAGCCGCGCTGGTGGTACAGCGCCGCTAAAAATAGCGACGCTATACCGTCGGATTTGCAGGAGTTGCAGCCGCTAGCAGTGCAGTATTAACCCCCACTAGCGGCCCTAAAAGGGTTAATACCACCTGCACCTGGTACTGCCACAGTTTCCCATTGTTTTTAATGGGAAGGAGCAGAATACATGCTGCTCCTCTCACCGCTCCAAAGATGCTGCTGACAGGAGATTTTTTTCTCTCCTGCCAGCGCATCGCCTCAGTGTGAAAGCCATCGGGCTTTCACATTGAGGTTGCTTGACAGGAGTTTTTTAGGGCGCTATAGCAGCGCTATTTTTAGCGCTGTACCGCCTGAAAAACTTCTCAATGTGAAAGGGGCCTTCTAATCATTGGCATCTAGTCAGGAACATCAGATTCTAATTTCATGGATTTGAAGTGGTCATAAATATAGAGGTGTACTTTTTTCCATATGAGAAATCTGCAATATTGTTGTTTTTAGATCATGAAAATTAATACACCATGTCCATTTTATATGTCATTTGTTCAAGTATATCACCTTTTATCTATAGGCACTATTTTAAACGAGATCTAATGCTTGCTTGTTGAAATGTGATTAAAACAAACTCAATAGTACTTTGTCACATGACTGTATGTAGTCTGCAGGAGGCTTGGTTGATAAGACAATGCACAGTGATGCCGCGTACACAAGACCGTTTTTCGGGTTGTAAAAAATTAAGTTTTTTTTATGTCATTAAAAACGATCGTGTGTGCATTATTGTTTTTAAAAAATTTCGAACATGCTCTAATTTTTCACGTAGTTTTTAATGTCGTAAAAAATGGTCGTGTGTGGGCTTTAACGATGTGAAAAAAACGCGCATGCTCAGAATCAAGTTATGAGACAGGAGCGCTCGTTCTGGTAAAACTAGCGCTCGTAATGGAGTGAACACAATTATCACGCTGTAACAGACTAAAAAAAACGCAAATCGTCTTTTACTAACAAAAAATCAGCTAAAGCAGCCACAAGGGTGGCGCCATCCGAATGGAACTTCCCCTTTATAGTGCCATCGTACGTGTTGTACGTCATGGCTCTTTGCTATAGCATTTTTTTTCACGATCGTATGTAGGCAAGCCCGTTTTTACTACCCGAAAAATGGTCGTGTGTATGCGGCATAACTCTCAGAAATCAGGCTTCATTTTAAAGCAAGCGATATTTGACTGGGTATATGTTCAACATACTGCCATATTACGGTACTTATTTATTTTATAGCTACAGTAAGTGTGCCTCTACATGGGCATGTGTTCTCGCACATTGCAAAAGTTTGGAAACGAATGGCGAACCCCATTAAAATCTATGGGACCAGAAAAATCAAAAGTCCCCATTTTGAAGGCTTATATGCAAGTTATTGGCCATTAAAAGCTTATGGGGAACTGTATACTGCCCTGTGGGAACATGTATCAATGCAAATATTTTATATATATATATATATATATATATATATATATATATATATATATATTTTTTTTTTTTTTTAAAAGATCGTTTTTACAGGAGCAGTGATTTTAATGATGCTTGCAGTAAAACAATAAAAAATAAAAATTCCTTTACTGCAGCATTACTGTTTATGTCGGCACTTTGAAGAGGGATATCTGTTATAGCAGCTAGCTAATCCAGGTATCCTTGTCTTCAGCCAGCGGTCCGGTTTCCGATAATGGTGGTCTCTGCGATAGATTCACCGCAAGATCACCGATATCAGTGACGGGAGAGGGGCCCCCCACCGCTCACCCGTGCCCTCCACCGCTTATCGGAGCCGTCGATAACGGCAGAGACGATCGGTAAAGGGAAAATGGCCCACCCATCTCCATACCGACTTCATAACACTTCCGCCCATAGCTCTTAAAGGGGCCAGTTTTTTGTTTTTTTTCAAATGACAATTTTTTTTTTTATTATTGCATTTTAGTCTAAATATGAGATCTGAGGTCTTTTTGACCCCAGATCTCATATTTAGGAGGACCTGTCATGCTTTTTTCTATTACAGGGGATGTTTACATTTCTTGTAATAGGAATAAAAGTGACCCAAAATATATAAAATGAAGTACGAGCAGCGCCCGCATATGAAAACGGTGTTCAAACCACACATGTGAGGTATCGCCACGATCGTTGGAGCGAGAGCAATAATTCTAGCCTAGACCTCCTCTGTAACTCAAAACATGCAACCTGTAGAATTTTTTTAAACATCACCTATGGAGATTTTAAAGGGTAAAAGTTTATCGCCATTCCACGAGCGGGCGCAATTTTGAGGGGTAACATGTTGGGTATTAAGTTACTCAGCGTAACATTATCTTTCACAATATAAAAAAGGTAACTAACTTTACTGTTGTCTTATTTTTTTACGTCAAAAAAGTGTATTTTTTCTGAAAAAAGTGAGCTTGTAGGTCCGTTGCGCAAATACGGTGTTACATAAAGTATTGCAACGACCGCCATTTTATTCTCTAGGGTATTAGAAAAAATACCTGAGGATAGACTAAGTCAACATTTGCATGTGGACTGCTGACCCCCTCATAAGTGTCATGGGAATGTCTGCCTCTCCTTGTTGGCCTCCCAGACATGGGGGGGTGCTTTTTTGCACACATTCAATAGAAACTGGGAAATATGTGATTGTATGTACTTTATTGAATGAAAAGTGGTGTTTGGTTCACTTTAAATTGAGGACTGATGCTGACAGAAATGTAAAAACTATAAAAAATGTATTACAAAAACAAAAAGGAGGGAACACTGCTCATTCTTGTAGCTCAGCTAACGCAAATAACCTGCTTCTTGGTATATAGGCATGTGACCATCTCCCATTGGACAGCGCTTGAATCTAGCAGCCAATAGCTAGGTTCGAGCACTGTCACATGAAGTTGGGATGTGACGTCGCTGCTATCTCAAGGGTCTGCCTCAAGTCACCAACAGGTATTTTCGGTGCTGACTGTGATGGAGAAAGAAGTTGTGGAAGAATGCTAGAAAGATGAGTACTGGTGGCTTGTGGGAAGAGGGCTTTTTAAAGACATTGGGCCAGATTCAGGTAGATGAGAGCATCTTTGCTCCAGAGTAACGCTTCTCATTTACGTTACTCTGAAGACCCTTTCAGCGCAAGTCCTGTAATTCACATAGCAGTTGCGCGTAAACTTGCGCCAGAGTAACGATAATGCGCTGGCGTAACCCGACGCAAGTGGAAGTGGGTGTGATCATATGTAAATGATGGGCGGAGCCCAGCGCAGAGGCTTACGTTCAGCGCATCAACCACGGAGCATGCGCAGTGAGTGCGGCTCCACTCGCCCCCTTTGTGCGCATGCTCACAACTTCCGTCGGCACCACTTCACGGGAAACGTCAGCGCAATGCCTTCCGTTGGGCGTTTAAATGCGCCCGTAGAAGCGCCATTTCGGCACTAAAGTATATCCTGCTCCCCCTCCCCGCAGTGATGTTACTTTTGTTTTGAGATGGCTGCTCCCGTTCCCCGCAAACACACAGGAGAAAGCTGAACTTTAATGGCCAGGAGCTGTCAGCCGTCATCTCGGCTATGGAGACCTATGATGTCTTCCTCCATGGCTGTAAAATTTGACAGACAAGCATGGACAGAGGTGTTGTCCTGCAAGTGGGGGTGCTCAGCTAGCTCTTATCGTCGGTAACGCTGCTGTAGCTGCTCTACTGCTGACCTGTGGCCATCTGGAGTAAAGATAAAGCAGCCTTTTGTAGAAATAACTTTGCGCCGGACGGACGAGATACGCGCGGCGCATGTAGCCAGCGTATGGTGCTAATCCGTTCGTGAATTGTGAAAAATCCCTCATTTGCATATTTGCAGGGGAAATCAATAGGCGCGACTGATGCGCCCAACGAAATTAAGCGCTGACGATACTCTGGCGTCGGAACGTTCCGCCAGTCGCAAATGACCCGTTATTGGGCGCATCTAGTTTGGTGGGTACGGGCACATAGAAACGACGGCGCATCATCACAGTTACGCGGCGCATATCGAAATACTCCAGCGCAAGTGTTCCTGAATCTGGCCCATTGTCTATTTGCCCTGGATGGCCAAAGTAACAGTGTGTATTTAAGCCCCTATATTAATAAATAAGCCTTAAACTAACAACCCTTGACCTCCATATTTGTCATTACTTCAATGACAATAATAAACTGTTTGTTTCAGTTATTGAGGCAGCCATTAATTAACACTTTGCAGTATTAATGACGCTTGCTTGAGAATGTTTTAATTGGTTTAATTATTCATGATATCAATTTGTTTTTAATTATATGCCAATTTTTCATTGTGGACAGTTCAATTTGATCAGCAGTTGTATGGGGGTAATTGTTATAAAGCTTTTGCTTGTTGCTATGCATTCTCAAAACATCTCTAATAATTAAAGCCTGACTCGCAGCTCCATAAACCACAATTACTTTTACCATAAACAGTGTTCAGTGAGTAAATGTAATTAAAATGAAATACAAATGAGAAGTAGAAATTAACAAGTTTTCCTCTTCCGATTGTAACAGTGGTACATGTAAATAACCTTTAAAGTGTATGTAAAACTCAATTTTTGGTCTGTTCAATATACAGAAGACCTCTCTCCCTGTTATGGAGATAAGGAGCTGGAAGTGTCCGGTAATCCTACCACATTTCCTGTCCTAGGGTACCACTTAGTGATTTAAAGGTATGAACTGAACTGTGAATTTTGATGTTCTGAACAAATACATTTTGTTGTGTGCAACTTGTGTGCACTAGAATCTTTTTTGCTATTCTACTATGCAGTGCCTCATGCCTCGAATTTCTTTTTACATGAACTACCTCAGTGCTCCAGTCAATGCAGAACAGTTAAGGCCCATAAACACGATCAGAAAATTGTACGAAAAATACTGCTATTAATGCGATCGTACTCCGCTTTCAAGAGCCACTCATGATAGTTCATGTAAAATTATCTGATGGGAGAGCACAAGAATGTTTATTGTACGATACATATCATACGATTTACGTTTAATCATGTAGTTGTTTCCTGAAAATACAATATAATATATTACATCACCTCCAAGTTTTTTTTCTGTCCTACGAGAATTTTTGTAACTTTAGTAACCTCTTTATCTTCGATATAAGACTAGAATGCAAAAAAAATGGAAGATCATTTGCCCGATAATCTCATTGTTTATCAGCCAAAGGTATTCATACACCAGTCTTCAGTGTTTAAATTTTTTTTCTAGACTACGCTAATTCTCTGCACTGCTTCTTCAGAGAAGTATTGTTTTCACCCTAGGTAGCTCTCCTGATTTTAAATGCAAACACCATTTCCTCTCTTAACCACTTCCCATAGTAAAAACGCGTCATTACTTACGTAACGTTAAATACCAGGGTAATGGCAGCAGTTGGCTGCCATAACCCTGGTATTTTTTTTTTTATTATTATTATGGCCAATTCTCTTTCAGATAATAGTGGTCCCACAGGCGGATTCACTGTGGGATCACTTTCAGAAGTGGAAGGAGGGTTCCCCTTCCCCAGCCACTTCCTGTTCGTTACCCCTAACTTACCTAACAGATCAGTGAAGCCCGGGAGCGATCCGATTCAGCCGTTAGCTGGGCATGGAGAAAAGTGAGGTCACAATGTCTGCCACTTGTCTCTATGCCCTTGAAGGACCGTAACAATGTCTGACGTCACTTCTGGTTCCTGGGCTATAGTACATAAACATATAAATATATATATATATATATATATATATATATATATATATATATATATATATATACACACACACACACACACACACATTTTTTTTAAACAAAAGTAAAAAAATACTTATTTTGCTTTTACAGTGGCGAAAATAATTATTTGATTCACAGAATTTTTGTTGGTTGGTAGGGGATCAACTACTTATTTTACTCACTGAACTGCAACTCAATTTATAACATTTGTATTATGTATTTTTTCTGGATTTTTGGTTGATATTCTGTCTCCATCATTTCAAATACACCTATGATAAAAATTATAAACCCTTCATTTCTTTGTAAGTGGGCAAACTTACAAAATCTGCAGGGGATTAAATAATTATTTTAAAAAGAGGTTATTCCCATACCCAAGATGTGACCAAGATGATTAGTCAATGTGACAAAACATATAACATGGCAAATTGTTTTATTAATTTAAAAAAAATTGTGTAAGTAAAAGTAAAGAGAGAGAGTTGCCACCATAAAGGAGTCATCTGTTAGAAGCAAAAGCAATAAAGATCAAAAAAAGGTCAATCGGATTTCAAAATAATCAGACATGCAGCAGCCCTCACTGAGGCCACTTACCATGTGGACAGAGTGATTCGATGGAAGGTTTTTTTGGGCCTTGATGACACCAGTTAAAAAATCCAAATGGGAGGTAATATGTATATCCCTACACCCTGAACGCCAAAGTCAGGCAAGAAGGTAGTCTAAATAGATTGAGTCCAAAACTAAACAAAAAAGAAATATCGCCACAAAAAACATTAGTTTTGTCACAAAGCCAAAAGACCAGAGAAGGAAGAAAGAAAGAGGGAAAGAAAAAGATAGGGAGGTAGGGAGAGAGAAGGAAGGAAAGAAAGAGATAGGGCTGGAGGGACAGAGAAGAGGGAGGGATGGAAGGACAGCAGGCCCAGATCCTACACCACAATAGAAATATGTGTATTCCACAGTTTAACAATCAGCAGATACAGATACTCCAAATACCTGGTGTTAGCACTTCAATCATCCCGACACCATGGTTGTTATGGTGTCAGGATGATTGAAGCGCATTATTTCTAGTATTACATTTTAATATAAAATTAAATCATTCAACTCACCATAATGTAGAATCAGTGGGAGCCCTGAGCGTGTCACCTTCCACGTCGCCTGCTACCAGATGCCATCAGGTGCCCCCAGCAGAATCTGTCCTTACTTTAGGTGCCCCCAGCAGAGTCCGTCCTTGCATCAGGTGCCCCCAGCAGAGTCCATCCTTACTTCAGGAGTCTTCAGCGGAGTCCCTTCTTACATCACGCGTTCCAAGCGGAGTCCCTCCTTACATCAGGCATCCCCAGCAGAGTCCCTCCTTACATCAGGCAAAGTCCCTCCTTACCCAGGGGAGTCTCTCCTTACATCAGGCTTCCCCCCATTGGACCCCCCTTACATTAGGCTTCCCCCATTGGAGCCCCCTTACATCAGACTTCCCCCATTGGAGCCCCTCTTAATCAGGTGTCCCTTATTTGGAGCCCCCCTTAAAATAGAGGTGGCTGCATGGCTGAAATAGAAATTAAGCTGCGGCGCCACCCACCCCCGTCCCTTTTCATAACAAGTCACAGACGGACTGGCAGCGGGGCGGAGTAGGGCAGGGGGTGGACGGCACCGCAGTAGCAGCTTAATTTCTATTGTTTCTATTGTACTAGCCGCCTGTGTTCTTCTGGCCTTTTTAAAAATGGCGGCCGGCATAGTCTCTGCCGTCCGTGGACCTCTAGCGGTGGCGAAAATTCAGGAATAAAATGATTTCCCGGGACCAAATAAAATCGGGAAAAAGGTCTAAATCCCGGGAATTTCCCGGAAAATTCGGGACAGTTGGTAACAGATCACAAAAAGCCAAACATCATACCATGATCTAAAAAAAAATCAAGAACAGATTACAAAACAAAGTAATGTACATTTATCGGTCTAGGAAGGGTTTCAAAGCCATTTCTAAGGCTTTGGATCTCCAGAGAACCATAGGGAGAGCCATTATCCACAATCGGAGGTAAAGTGGAACAGTGGGGAACCTTCCCAGGAGTGGCCGGCCTACGAAAATTACTCCAAGAGCATGACGACGACTGATCCAGGAGGTCATAAAAGAACCCAGAACAACAACTAAAGAACTGCAGGCCTCACTTGCATCAGGTAAGAACGGTGTTCATGATTCAACAATAAGAAAGAGACTGGGCAAAAATGGCATCCATGGGAGAGTTCCAAGGCCAAAGCCACTGCTGACCAAAAAAAACACAAAGGCTCATCTCATATTTACCAAAAAACATCTTGATTATCCCAAAGACTTTTAGGCAAATATTCTGTGGACTGATGAGACAAAAATTTTACTTTTTGGAAGGTGTGCGCCCCGTTACATATAACATAATACAGCATTTTTTAACAAGAACATCATACCAACAGTCAGACCCGGACGACTTACCATAATTGATGGAACCATGAATTCTGAGCTCTACCAGACAATCCTAAAGGTGAATGTCCGGCCATCAGTTTGTAACCTCAAGTGCACTTGGGTTATGCAACAGGACAATGATCCGAAACACAACAGCAAGTCCACCTCCAAATGGTTCGAACAAAGCAAAATTTAGGTTTTGGAGTGGCCTAGTCAAAGCCTGGACTTAAATCCAATTAAGATGCTGTATCATGACCTTACACAGGCCGTTCATGCTGGAAAACCCTCCAATGTGGCTGAATTAAAACAAGAGTGGGACAAAATTGCTCCACAGCAATGTGAAAGACTTCTTGCCAGTTATCGCAAACGCTTGATTGCAATTGTTGCCGCCAAGGATGGCACAACCACATAAAACCAGGCAGGTTTGGACAGCTTTTTTGCCTTAATAAGTGAAACTATCATTTAAAAACTGCATTTTGTAATTACTCAGGTTATCTTTGTGTAATAATACAATTTGTTTCATCTGAGTGTGACAAATATGCAAAAAAATAAAAAATCAGAAAGGGGGCAAATACTTTTTCACAGCATTGTAGATACATATACAAAGGCACCATGATTGCATCCATAGATTTAGGAACACAATTGCAGGCAGAAGCAGAGATGCACAACCAAGCCGGAGCAGGTACAATGAAACAACGTATGCATAGAAACAACCAAAAAAATAAAATCTGTACTCAAAATATTAATAGCCTGCCCTCAGGTTCCAAAAGCAGGGGGGGGTGGCAGGTGGGGCTGAAAAATATAGGTACTGTATGCATTATGTATCCAAGAATGGAGCAAAGTTCAATTTATCGTTCAGGCCTGGCTTTTTACATGCAGTCAGATTAAAGATCCACCTACATTATGCTGTAGTATGATCTTATCAAATTGTCCCCCCACTTGGATGTGGGTGAATACAAACAATTTTAAACCATCAAATATATAACCATGGCATTAGGCGAAATGGCGAGCCACAGGGTCCTTTGATGAAATACACCCCCTTTGGTGTATTTCACATGGTCGCGTAAGAGTTCCCAGAACCTAACTTTGGTTTTACCCACATAGAAGGCCTGTCATGGGCATTTCATAATATACACAATACCCACTATTTGACATGAAACAAAGTGTTGGGGAGAAAATGTTTCCCCTTTGGTAAAGTTTGGGATGATTTGTCTGCTATAAATTGGCAGTATCCACAGTTTCCACATGGTAGGGTTCCTAAAGGAAGTTTAGTGCAGGGGTCTCTTCTAGCCCCCCATCTTAGATAGATTGATTCTGTTTGTGTGATGCTAGGTTTAGGGTCAACAATTGTTTTTAATATTCCATCCTCTGTCAGGATATGGCAATGTTTGTTGAAGATTTTACCTATTTGTTCTGATGCGCATTGAATTTGGTGATCTAGTTTTATTTTGGGATGTAATTTTTTTATCCCTGCAATTAATAGAAGATCACGTGGGCTATTTTTTGCTCTGTGATACGCCCTCTTCACACTTTTCGTGTTGTCGTGAGTTTTGTGCTTCTCGTTTGAAAGTCTCAGATTCAGTACAATTCCTGAGAATTCTACAGTATTGACCTATTGGCATTCCCTGAATGATGTGTTTTGGATGGCTGCTTTGGGCATGCAGCATAACATTTGTGGCCATCAGCTTGTGGTATAATTTTCCCCCACTGTAAAGGTAAATGAGAGATTTGGGGTCTTTTTGACGTCAGATCTCCTATTAAACAGGACCTGTCATCCCTATTTCTATTGCATGGGATGTTTACATTCGTTGCAAAAGGAATAAAAGTGAGATTTTTTTTTTTTTTAAAGGGACAGTGTTGAAGAAATTAATAAAAAGTAAAACAAAGATTTTTTTTTAAGCGCTCCATCCCTCTGTGCTCGTGTGCAGAAGCGAACGCATAAGTAAGTCGCGCAAGCATATGTAAACGGTGTTTAAACCACACATGTAAGGTACCACTGCAAACGTTGGGGTGAGAGCAATAATTTTGGCTCAAGATCCCCTCTGTAACTAAACGGGTAACCTGTAAAGGTTATTGATCATTTTGAGATGAAATTTAGATTTTTAGGTACCGTAGTTTGTCGCCATTCCGCGAGCATGCGCAATTTTAAACCATGACATGTTAGGTATCTGTTTACTCGGCGTAACATCTTTCACATTATAAAAAAAAATGATTCGGGTAAATATTGTTTTGTTTCTTTTTAATGAATTAAAGTGTATTTTTCCCCAAAACATTGCGTTTGAAAGACCGTTGTGCAAATACTGTGTGACATAAAATATTGCAACAATCTCCATTTTATTCCATAGGGTCTTTGCTAAAATATATACATATATACAATGGGGGTTCTAAGTAATTTGCTAGCAAAAAATACTGATTTAAACTTTTAAACAAAAAGTTCTAGAAAAGGCTTGGTTTGCAAGTGGCATTCCCTCTCTTAATCTCCACACAGGAGGAGAACTGTTTTGTAATTTACAGAAGATAGCTGGGAAAACCTGATAGAATTATTTGGGTTTCTGGTAAGATCAATAGTATTTTTTTCTGTACTTATAGAAAACATATTCGGTCTGAAAAAGCCAGCATAATTCAATGACTTCCAAAGACCCCTTCTTCAAAACTGCATCCACAGTGCACTGCAGAGAGCCAGGCATGGCTGGATATGAAAAGGCTGAAACTCTGCAAGGGACCAAAAATCAGAGGAATGAGCAGCAGGACAGGTGAGTAAAGGAAAAAGAACACAAAGCGGCGCCTTCTAAGCGTTGCAATTTAGTTATTTATTTAAAACATATGAGGATATATAAAACTACTCACAAAGAGGGTATAAAATCAGGCATGGGTGTATAAATACTGTCGTCCGCGGGGATCCGGGTAGTGATAATCATTCTTCGCGCTGGATCACAGTGTCTTCCTTGCCGCTAGTGGCAGCGTCGGCGGGGGACCGAACGCTCTCGGAACCAAGGAGAAGGGAGCTGGTTTCCAGGTGCTCTGCGTTACTGATGTCACTTCCGGGCGCGGGAGGATGTGCGCGTTCGGGACATTCGTGTCCCTTCATCAGGCAATGGAGTGTCCATTTTGGTGAAGGGCAATATAGCCACTAGTCGGCCGGCCCGTGTCACTCCTATTGGCAAGTCTGTTCATTAAGAGGGAAAAACAATGCTACCGCCCACAACCAATACAAAGGATCCTCCCGCCCCCGGAAGTGACGTCAGTAACGCAGAGCACCTGGAAACTAGCTCCCTTCTCCTTGGTTCCGAGAGCGTTCGGTCCCCCACCGACGCTGCCACTAGCGGCAAGGAATACCCTGATTTTATACCCTCTTTGTGAGTAGGTTTTTTATATATGCTCATATGTTTTAAATATTTAACCAAATTGCTACGCTTAGAAGGCGCCGCTTTGTGTTTTTGTTGTACTACAGATCACTTTATCTGTCAGCTGGCTGCCATCAAGCAAAGTTACATTTATCATAGTGTTTATGGACAATTGATATGGACTATAGCATATCCATCTAAACACCTATTTGAACTCTGGTCAAATCTCCCTTCATTACTTCCCCCCCCCCCTCCCTCCCCCACCTTTTTTTCAGGATCTAATTATCTTACATAGGTTTCCATTGGGAGTGCGCTCAATTATTTGTTTTTCTGTCAGGTGAGTAAAGGGCCTTGTTCACATTGGGCATTTTTTACAGCTGCTGTTTTTGGTATCAGACATGGCGGGGCCACCCGGTGACGAAACTGGGTGGCACCGCTCTCTTGTGACGTCACCGACTGATGTACAAAAAAAAATGTATTGTAGTTCAAGATAAGGCCTTCTGTAAGGTGGTGAAGAGTTATTGAATTCTATGCATTCAGATAAAAAGCTTTCTGTGTGCAGCAGCCCCCCTAATAATTACCTGAGCTCCATCTGAATCCAGTGATGTTGCATTAGAGTCTCGGGTTTCCAGGACTCTCCCTTCTCATTGGCTGAGACAGCAGTGGGGTACCATTGGCTTCTGCAGCTGTCAATCAAAATCAGTGAGCCAACAAGGAGAGGAGGAAGGGGCGAAGACACAGCTCCATTTCTGAGTAGACACACAGAGCAATTACTCAGCTTGGGTGCCCCCATAGCAAGCAGCTTGCTGTGGGGGTACTTGGCAGGAGGTAGGGGTCAGGAGCCCAGCAAGGGACCTGAGAAGAGGAGGATCTGGGCTGCTCTGTTTAAAACCACTGCACAGAGCAGGTAAGTATGACATGTTTGTTATTTTTAAATTAAAGAAAAAAGCATTCAGTACCACTTTAACCACAGTTCTCAGAAACAGTCAATATGTATTTGATTTTGTTTTCACAAAGGTTGCATAAAGTGGAACTATTGGTAGATAAATAAGGCGGTTATACACAGAGTCAATTTCTTTCCTGCAACCATGGGTTTCAGGAAATAAATTTAGTTTGGATTCCCCCATCAACACAAACAGTGTTGACGTGGGAATACCGTATTTATATTCATATAACGCACCCCGGCGTTTAGCCTAGAAGGAAAATTTCTAGAAAAAAAAATACTTAGTTTGGATGCCCCTCGTCGGTGTCTTGCCCGGCGTCCATCGGCGGCCTTGTCCGGCCCGGCGTCCTTCTGCGGCCATCGTGGTGTCCTCCCCGCTGTGTTTTTCAGCCGATCCCTGCTTCCCGCGCTGTGTTTGAACCACTCCACCGACATATACTGAGCGCAGTACACTCGGGCACGCTCGGCTCCTCTCGCGTAAAGGACACACAGGACGTGACCGCGAACGGAGCCGAGCCTGGCCAAGTGTGCCGGAGTGTACTGCGCTCGGTATATGTCGGCGGAGTGGTTCAAACACAGTACGAGAAGCAGGGATCGGCGTATAACGCGCACCCACGATTTCCCCCTGATTTTTAGGGGAATAATGTGTGCATTATACGCCGATATATACGCTACCTCCCACCGAACCATTTTATTCCTTTAGTGCGGGAAGCCGTCCTTGCTAGGAGAAAACAGTTATTATTGCTAGCAGCTATACTAGCTGCTAGCGATAATCACCAGCAAAATCTGGCAGGCTGATTGTACCCAAGTTGATCTTTCCTGCTGAACTGGCCAAAATTCGAACTGTCTATGGTCGTCTTAATGTGCAAGTACACATTTTCTTGTATTTATTACTTCCTCCAGAGATCACAGTACTCCCATTGACAATGACTTTATCTGATTTCCCCTCCAGAGTGAAGCCATCTTTGTTCAGGCATCACTGTTGTTCAGGATCCACTTCCTGGACTGAAATGCCTGTTCAGTGATGACAAAACCACTGTGCAGTTTACAAATGTCTACTATAGATCAGTCCCGGCTGCAGCCTAAAGTTACTAAAAAAGGTCACTTAAAAAAAATTGAAGAAAAAATACCTTTCTGTTTAATCTCAATTAACCTGTTACCCCTAATCCCTTATCTATAATTAGTTCCTTCCTCATTAATTTTCCAGGCCTTCATAAATAACTAGTATTTTTTTTTGTTTTACAATTTTATTTTTATACCGAGTGTTTGAATTTGTATGAGTTTTTTATTATTTGGTTAATTTTTGTAGCAAAACTTAAAAAATGACTTGTAATTAACTTTTCCACACTTTGTACCAGAAACATAACTGTGGTATCACAATAAGCAGATAATAAGCACCACAAATTGCAGAATAAAACTAGCAATTTATATCTATATTAGAATTTAGTATGAAAGGCTTTGACAACAAAAAAAATCTCCAGTATGTCTTGCTTTAAAAAAAAAAAAAATAGGGTTGGAGTTGGGTTTTAAATAACATACATCTCAATTTCTGTACAGAAAGTGTATGTGTACATATGTAAATGTTATTAGTTATTATCGTATAATGTCATTTTTGTGGCTTTTACATTTAGTGGGTCTGTAAAATAAAATATTAGATCTAGTAACACAGTATGGAACATAAAACAGGAAAAAGTGCTAATGCAGACATTACAGGGAAAGTATAAACTCTACAAGTTGTAAAAAAATTAAATCTTTGTTCCCAAATGTAAACTGCTATAATGAGGTTATCATAGTTACCGTGCAGTCTTGATGATTCAGATTTAAGTGGCACATTTATAAGCTGCATTAACTCTACCAATTTGTGACATTTCCCTGCACAGCACAGAGCCACAATAAATGCATAGGATGAAACCGCACTTTATCTAGAGCTGTATTGATTTTCCAAGGAGACATTACAATTCTTCCCAGCAGCCACAGAGATGTTGTAAAACATGAGAGCATAGCAAGAGGGTCCATTGGGACTGATTTATGAAACTGGAGTGTGGTGGTTGCCCACAGCAAGCAGTCAAAGGTTAGCGTTCAATTTTACAATTCTTATAAAGTTAGGAGGAGCCCAAAAGAAAAGTACTGCCTTTTCAGGAAGAAGAGGTTAAACCATATTTGACAGGAGTTTCAGTATACAGTACACAATGGCATGTGTTGTATTTCTTATTCCCCTTTGTATACCCCATTATAAGACAGGGTTGTCTACAGACTGATACACAGTGGTTGATTTACTAAAACTGGAGAGTGCAGAATCTAGTGCAGCTGTGCATAGAAACCAATCAGCTTTTTTTTTTTTTGTCAAAATGTAATTGAACAAGCTGAAGTTAGATAGCTAATTGGCTACCATGCACAAGTATTAATAATTAAAATAATATATATATATATATATATATATATATATATATATATATGTGTGTGTATGTCTATATATATATATATGTGTGTGTATGTCTATATATTATATATAATACTGTGTATATTTATACTTTAAGCAAAGTAAAGCCGCGTACACACGATAGGTTAACCAGCGGTCTGAAGGACAGTTTTCATCGGTCAAAACTGATCGTGTGTGGGTCCCATAGGTTATTTACCATCGGTTAAAAATAAAGCAAACTTGCTTTAAAATTTAACCGATGGATTGATAACCGATAGGTCAAAACCGATCGTTAGTATGCAAAACCATCGGTTAACCACTTAAGCCCCGGACCAAATATGCTGCTAAATGCCGAAGGACGTTTTTACAATTCGGCACTGCGTCGCTTTAACAGACAATTGCGCGGTCATGTGACGTGGTTCCCAAACAAAATTGGCGCCTTTTTTTCCTCACAAATAGAGCTTTCTTTTGGTGGTATTTCATCACCTCTGCGGTTTTTATTTGTTGCGCTATAAACAAAAATAGAGCAACAATTTTGAAAAAAAAACAATATTTTTTACTTTTTGCTATAATAAATATCCCCAAAAAATGTTTTTTCTCAGTTTAGGCTGATACGTATTCTTCTATCTATTTTTGGTAAAAAAAAAAATCGCAATAAGCGTTTATCGATTGGTTTGCGCAAAATTTATAGCGTTTACAAAATAGGGGATAGTTTTATTGCATTTTTATTATTATTTTTTTTATTACTACTAATGGCGCCGATCAGAGATTTTTTTCGTGACTGCGACATTATGGCGGACACTTCGGACAATTTTGACACATTTTTGGGACCATTGTCATTTTCACAGCAACAAATGCATTTAAATTGCTTTGTTTATTGTGAAAATAACAGTTGCAGTTTGGGAGTTAACCACAGGGGGCGCTGTAGGATTTAGGGTTCACCTAGTTTGTGTTTACAACTGTAGGGGGGTGTGGCTGTAGGTCTGACGTCATCGACCGAGTCTCCCTATAAAAGCGATCACTCGATCGATGCAGCCGCCACAGTGAAGCACGGGGAAGCCGTGTTTACATACGGCTCTCCCCGTTCTTCAGCTACGGGGAGCGATCGCGAGTGGCCGGGTATGAAAAAAATAGTGGCGCCCTCGTCCCGGATCGCTCCCCTCGGGTTTCCGACCATGTAGCGGGGGGGTCTCGATCGAGATCAAGTCGACACATGCTTAGAAGCATTGAACTTTTTTTCAGCACGTCGTTGTGTTTTACGTGACTGCGTTCTGATACGATTGTTTTTTTAACTGATGGTGTGTAGGCACATCAGACCATCAGTCAGCTTCATCGGTTAACCTAAGACAACTGTCCTTCAGACAGTTCCCATCGGTTTGACCGATTGTGTGTACACGGCTTTAGGTTCTTATCATGTACCAGTTTAAAGTATTTGGACACACTATGAGTGGTTACCCCTTTCTTAATATTGGTAATATGTTCTCCTATTCTGATTTGTAGGGTTCTGGATGTACGACCAATATAGTGTAACCCGCATCCACATTCCAACATATAAATAATGCCAGTAGTGGAACAGATTATGAAATCCTTAAATATTTATTTTGAGTACTCGTAGAGATAAACTCTTTCCTCTTTTTCACATTATTCTTAGCATGATGGCAGGTTTTACATCCGCCGCATTGAAAGAAAACAGTGAAACAACCAAATAATGTACCTATCTTTGTCTTAGGGGGATCTATCACTCCTGGGGCGATCATATCCTTTAGTGTTGGAGATTTTCTATATACAAACCCTGGACAGACAGGAAACAGTGATCCCAATATCCTGTATTTTTTTTAAATATGCCAATGTTTTTTTATTTTTTTTCTCAACCTTTCTGAATTGGATTTTATATTCTTGATTAGAGGACCCCCGCTGTTTACCCTCCAGTAATAGGGATTTCCTATCCATATTCAGTAACTTTAGGGCAAAGCATCCATTTGTTATGGGAAACACTGACCACAAAGGAAGAAGAAAAAAATGTTGGGGCAGATTCACATAGATTATCTTCCGCTGCGTTCGAAATTACGCTGCCGTCTATCACCACTCTACGCCGAATTCAGGTAGTTTTTTTTACGCTGTATCGTATTTTTTTTGCAATCGATTTAGGGGGCGTGAAGCATATAAGCGCGTCGATCGAACTGATGCTCTGTTCAGGAATTTCCCGCCGTGATTGCGGAAATCACGTGACCATTCCGCTACGAACATTTACGGACCTCGTTAAAAATAATAAAAGAAATCGAAAAAGAAATTAATAGGGATTTCCTATCCTAAATATTGAAGAGCAGTCCAGGCAAAACTTTAGGGCAAAGCATCCATTCAGGCAGCGTGTGAAGGCGTATAACACGTAATAAAGTCGAAATTTAGCACGCAGGTGTCTTTTCATGGTTTGAGGATTTCGACTAGCGTAAAAACGCTCGTAAATCGAAATTACTCCTGTCTAACAACATTTACACAGGCGTAATCGCTTTGTGAATCTAGGCCATTGTGACTACTTTAAATATTTTTCTGGATGGGTTTTATCCACCCAGTAGGTGTGGAATTCCTAAAAATGGTGGAAAACAGATATTATAAATTTTAAATAAAATAAAAATAAAAATAAAAATAAAAAAAAGATTTATAAAATAAATTTATTAAAAAGTTAGCTGTTAAAATATTTTATAATCATAAAAAGTAAACTAGGTTATTTGTATAGCATTTAAAATTATTTATTGGCATGTTGTGAAGTTCTGGCATATCATCACATATTTCTTCTGGGTATAGTTTGGCAGAAATTGTAACATGAATTTCCAGAAATTTGGAAATCCCCTGCTTGTGATCCATCAGTGAGATAACAAAGACGGGGTCTTCATCATTTGGTTAGGTTTTACCCGAACGCGGTGCTTATGTCACGATTTTATATGCAGAGCCATCTGCTGGTCATATCTGGTAGTGCTATGTAGCCACGGTATGGGAACTATTGTATATGTTTTTTGTTTCATAAAGGTGTCTGGACTTGTACAGTAAAACCTTGGAATGTGAGCATAATTTGTTAGGGAAGCATGCTTGTAATCCAAAGCACTTGTATATCACAGCAAATTTCTCCATAAGAAATAATGGAAACTCAAATGATTCGTTCCACAACCATTTATTCATAAGTCCTTCAGTTTATAGTCCGTATAAAAAGATCACAGCAATGTGATGGGTTGTGTAAGCATAAAATGTCCATTCACAAAAGGAAGCCTCCACAAGGAGATTGGAAGCAAAATCCAGCAGGAGCTACAGAGTATAAAAGAGAAGAAAGGCACCTCTAAGTGTAGTATGGTTACATTTAATGGAGTCACAACATTTAGCAACTCACATGGCTGATGATTAAAAGAGGCACATCCAAGTTTGCAGGGATCCGGGGTAAAGTTGTCTGCAATCATGACCGGGAAGACTACCCTGTAGTAGAGCAATCTGAGGGTGAGGCTTAAACCGCTCGTGGAGCGCAGCCTGGATGGGATGACGTCAATGGCGATGAGGAGGATGGTCTATGTGGACATCTTTACCCCAGATGCCTGCATATTTGGATGTGCCTGTTTTAATCATCAACCATGTGAGTTTCTAAAAATGTTGTACCTTCATTAAATGTAACCATATTTCTACACTTAGAGATGCCGCTCTTTTATACTCAATTGTGATATGACACTACTTGTATATCAAGATATCTCTTGTATATAAAGTCAAAATTTATTAAAAATTGATGCTTGTCTTGCAAAACGCTCTCAAACCAAGTTACTCTCAAACCAACGTTTTACGGTATATTTAGAAAAAATGTGCTTGTTGTATTCTCCTTACAATTCTCCACACTTTCAGAGCCTTGAAATTTTCCACATTTTGTCATGTTACAACCAAAAATCTTAAATGTATTTTATTGGGATTTTCTATGATAGACCAACACAAAGTTGCACATAACTGTGAAGTGGGAGGAAATGATAAATGGTCTTTAAACTCTTTTTACAAAAAAATCTCTAAAAAGTGTGGCGTGCATTTATATTCAGACCCCTCAAGTCAATACTTTGTAGAACCACCTTTCACTGCAATTACAGCTGCAAGTCTTTTTGGGGATGTCTCTACCAGCTAGAGAGTGACTTTTTGCCCATATGTTTTTTTTTTTTTTTTTTTTTAAAGTGTATTTTTGTGCGTGAACTCAAGAGAGGAGCCGGACTGCAGGAGTTGGCAGTAGACAGACCCTCCCCCCGGAGGCAATCTGCCATCCTTCTCCATGCCCCCGGTGGCAATGGCGGGTGTGAGGGAGGACCTCCCCCTCATCCCACCTTACCTGCTCCATTTGGGAGCCCAACGGGACCCCGACGGGACCCCGACGGGGCAGAGGGACTCCCCCCTATGAGGAAGTGAGGGGGCCTAGCCCGCTCAGCCAGCCCCGTAGGTCCTTCGCCTCTCTTTTTTAGAAGACCGCATGGCCAAAGTGTGTGCGTGTTAAACCAATTTCGTGTGCAAGCAAGTGTGGTGTTTTTTTTGTGGGGGGGGGGGGTGGGCGTACTAAGCACAGGCTTACCTTGCATAGCACACCCTCCGGGAGCCAGGCTGAGACCACCAAACTCAATTCACATGTAGCCGAAACCGGGATCCGAACCCTTGGCTGCAGAGGTGAACGGCTTATCAGCGCAGTGCCAATAATGTTGAGCCACCACAGCTCCGCTGCCCATATGTTTTTGAAAAATAGCTCAAGCTTTGTCAGATTGGATGGAGAGGGTCTGTGAAGAGCAATTTTCAAGTCTTGCCACAAATTCTCAATTGTATTTAGGTCTGGACTTTGACTGGGTCATTCTAACACATAAATATGTTTTGATCTAAACCATTTAATTGTAGCTCTGGTTGTATGTTTCAAGTCGTTGTCCTGCTGGAAGGTGAACCTCCTCCATAGTCTCAAGTCTTTTGCAGACTCTAACAGGTTTTCTTCTAGGATTGCCCTGTATTTGGCGCCATCCATCTTCCCATCAACTCTGACCAGCTTCCCTGTCCCTGCTTAGGAAAAGCATCCGCACAACATAATGCTACCACCACCATTTTTAACGGTAGGATTGGTGTATTCACAGTGATGTGCAGTGTTCGTTTTCCGCCACATATAGTGTTTTGCTTTTAAGCCAAAAACTCACATTTTGGTCTTATCTGACCAGAGCACCTTCTTCCACATGTTTGCTGTGTTCCCCATATGGCTTCTCGCAAACTGCAAATGGGACTTCTTATGGCTTTCTTTCAACAATGGATTTCTTCTTGCCACTCTTCCATAAAGGCCAGATATGTGGAGTGCATGACTAATAGTTGTCCTGTGGACAGATTCTCCCACCTGAGCAGTGGATCTCTGCAGCTTCTCCAGAGTTACCATGGGCCTCTTGGCTCCTTCTCTGATTAATGCTCTCCTTGCCCAGCCTGTCAATTTAGGTAGACGACCATGTCATGTTACGTTTCCAGTTGAGCCATACTCTTTTTCCATTTTCAGATGATGGATTGAACAGTGCTCTCTGAGATTGAGAGCTTTAGATTTTTTTCTATAACCTAACCCTGCTTTAAACTTCTCCACAACTTTATCACTGACCTTTATGGTGTGTTCCTTGGCCTTCAGGATGCTGTTTGTTCACAAAGGTTCTCTAACAAACCTCTGAGGGCTTAACAGAACAGCTGTATTTATACTGAGATTAAATTACTCACAGGTGGACTCTATTAACGAATTAGGTAACTTCTGAAGGCAATTGGTTCCACTAGATTTAAGTTGGGGGTATCAGAGTAAAGGGACGACACACTTTTCAGATATTTATTTGTAAAAAAATGTTGAAAAACATTTATCCTTTTCCTTCCATGTCAAAATTATGTGACACTTTGTATTGGTCTATCACATAAAATCTCAATAAAATACATTTACGTCTTTGATTGCAACATGGCAAAATGTGGAAAATTTCAAGAGGCATGAATACTTTTTTATGGGACTGTTCCTGTGCTCAACTATAGAGTACCACATCCCTTTCTTTATATAGTTACAAAACAACTGTATATTTTTACGACTGGTGCAATAAGGCTCCATTCACACTTAGGTATTTGGAATTGTGAGCGGAATTACCACGATTCTGCCTGTGATTCCAGAAACGTGGCAAAACGCAGGATGCAATTATAATGCCATTACTTGTTAATGGCACCCGAATCACGGTGCAGTTTTGCCATGATTGGCAGATGATAAATCGAGCTGCAATTATCAACGTGTGAAGCTTGTTGCTCAAAAGGTAGTAGAAGCTTCTTTTGGGCGACAATGTTGTGATCTTGCTGTGATTGCAGCACAATTTATTGCCCACCAATCACGCCAAAATCGCACTGCGATTGGGGTGCCATTGACAAGGAATGGTATCGCAAACACGTCCCGGTTTTGTCGCGATTCTAGAATCGCAGCGATTTTTCCCACTATTCCAAACGCCTAGGTGTGAATGGAGCCTAAATATAAGGGGTTAATGGAACAAGACCGGTAAGGGGAACTCTAAAGGGGTCCCCAGTGTAAAGGAATCGTTGCTTTGGTTAACTGGAGTTCTTTGCTTTTTGTTCTGAATCATTTCATGCTAGTAAAAGTAAAACATATTCATTCTTTAATCATGTTATAAAACAGGTTTGTTTTTTGGCCCACAAATATTTGTAAAATTTGGATTCCTTGCCATTCCCTCTCCTTGATATTACGACTTTTCTGGTTTGCAAGTATTGTGTCTTCCTATACAGTACACAGAGAAACTGTAAACAAACTTGGGTTACACTTAAAGTAATACAAAGGACCACATTATAGATGATCTTCCTTTCTTCTGACTGCTCTAATGCCCTGTACACACGATCGGAAATTCCGAAAAAGTCTGATGTGAGCTTTTGAACGAAAATCCGACCATGTGTATGCTCCATCAGACTTTTGTTGTCAGAATTTCCGCCAACAAAAGATTCAGAGCTGGTTCCGATGGAAAAAATTCCTATAGGAAAATCGGATCATCTGTAGCAATTCCGATGCGCAGAATTCCAACGCATGCTCAGAAACAATTCGATGCATGCTCGGAAGCATTGAACTTAATTTTCTTGGCTCGTCGTAGTGTTGTACGTCACTGCGTTCTTGGCAGTCGAAGGTTCAGAGAACTTTTGTGTGACCGTGTGTTTTCAAGCCAAACTTGAGCAAAATTCCGTCGGAAAAACCATCCAAGGTTTTTCTGATGGAAAATCTGATCATGTGCACATAAGGCGTGAAAAGTGATGTCTAGTTGTTATTGGATATAGCACTTTGCACATTATTCTTGGTTTGGGTCATGCCATATATTTATAAGTAAATTTAAATAAGATTTTATAGTTGAATTCTGGTAGGTGGCAGCTAGCTGAATCAAGCAATAGATTCTTAAAATTGTCTCAAAAATCTCAAGACCTCTGCTGGATATTATTTGAAGTATAGCAATATAACATGCAAGATGTTGCTGAACATTTAGGTGGCTGACCCTTTAAAGCAGAATGCCTTCCTACACTTTCAGCTTTAGATAGGTGAAGAGTATACTACCTTATCGGGGTCTTTACAACTTTTGTTGACCCTAGTGGGTCAAACCCCCCTGACTCCTCCCCACTATTACCCCTCCAACTTTTGATGTTACTGCAATAGCTAAAGCCTGGCTGTATTCTCACATCATTGCACATCATAATCCAATAGAAACCCTTTGGTATGAAGTTAATTTCACAGTAGGACAAGAGTCGGAGAGGAGCTCCAGATTGAACAAGCCTGGGAGAAGAGCTCCTGGTTGGAATAAAAGGGGGAGAAAAGCTGCTGGTCAGAAAAAAGGGGGAGAAGAGCTTCTGGTCGGAAAAATAGGGGGGGAGAAGAGCTTCTGGTTAGACAAGGGTAGGAGAAGATCTGCTGGTTGGAAAATTTGTGGGAGAAAAGCAGCTTGTTGGAAGAAGGTGGGAGATGAAAAGCCAACTAAAAACCGAAAATTTTACTTCTGCTTTGCAAAGAATTAAAAACTTTGTTTTCAGCTCAGAAGTCAGAGCCAAATAGAAACAGTCCCTTTCACCTCAACTCTAATAGACACTCAATCTTTAACTCTCAGCAGTGTGCTTCCTAAACCATCAATATGACAGGCAGGCGATATTGCTTCATCTGTCATGATTTACTTAATGTTTTCTGAATCTAGTAATATTTGATTAAAATTTAATGCAAACATATCATATCACGCCACATATATTATTGCATCCATCAATCAGATAACTGATATAATGAAATGTTGATAGGTTTGGGGTAAAACAGAGCCTAATTCTCTATGAGCTGTATGAATGATTAGCATAAAGCTAGAGAGAGTCAGTTGGAAGAAAGCAGATACATTAATATACATTATCTTCCGGTCTTCATGCATCATCATAGATGTGTTAAACTGTAGTTAAAAATGATTTTTTAATTTATTAAACACACAAGATATTAATACGCAAGATGAATGAGGGCTATTAACTTTTATAATGACAGAATGCGACTTTAATGTTCAGAACATAATACATATTTAGGGAAAAAACGAACTACACTAGTAGATTAGCTGCTGTATAGGTAAAATGATAAATGTTTTTATGAGGTGCTGGTATTGAAGTTATGAAATGTCGCAGTTTCTCTAAACCATTCAAAATACTTATTGAAGTTTTATGTAAGTGACTGTCATCTTTATCAGTGTACAGTCATTTCAAAGGTGACAAAACCTGGGTTTTTGAAGGCTTGATTTAAAGCCAAAGTTCACTTTTTCCCCATCTTTTTCTTAAAGCTGAGCTCCAGCCCCTCATCAAAAAATGAAGTCATCAGCTACAAATACATTAATATTAGGACACTTACCTGTCCAGGGTTCCTGCGATGTCAATAGGCTCTCGGTTGCTGCCGTTGCCATTCCTTGTAAGGGAAACCCGCAGTGAAGCCTTGCGACTTCACAGCCGGGTCCCTACTGCACATGTGCAAAGCGCGCTGTGCTTTCTGAATGGCCCAGCGCAGTGTTTCACCTTAATGCATAGATTGCATTAAGGTGATTTTTTTTTTTACTTTACAACATCTTTAACCACTTAAGCCCCGGACCATATTGCTGGTCAAAGACCAGGCCACTTTTTGCAATTCGGCACTGTGTCGCTTTAACTGACAATTGCGCGGTCGTGCGACGTGGCCCCTAAACAAAATTGGTGTCCTTTTTTCCCCCCAAATAGAGCTTTCTTTTGGTGGTATTTGATCACCTCTGCGATTTTTAGTTTTTGCGCTATAAACAAAAAAATGACAACCACAATTTTGAAAAAAAATTATATTTTTTACTTTTTGCTATAATAAATGTCCCCCAAAAATATATAAAAAAAAAATCCTCAGTTTAGGCCGATACGTATTTTTCTACATATTTTCCGTCAAAACAATCGCAATAAGCGTTTGATTGGTTTGCGCAAAAGTTATAGCGTTTACAAAATAGGGGATAGTTTTATGGCATTTTTATTAATATTTTTTTTTTTACTAATACTGGTGGCGATCAGCGATTTTTATCGGTACTGCGACATTATGGCGGACACTTTAGACACTTTTGACACATTTTTGGGATCATTGGCATTTTTATAGCGATCAGTGCTATAAAAATGCATTGATTACTATAAAAATGCCACTGGCAGGGAAGGAGTTAACACTAGGGGGCGAGGAAGAGGATAAGTATATTCCCTGGGTGTGTTCTAACTGAAGGGGGGGTGGACTGACTAGGGGAAATGACTGATCGCTGTACATACATTGTATGAACAGACAATCAGGCATTTCTCCCCCTGACAGGACCGGGTGCCCGACACGCGCCCCTATTGGTTGCTCGGCGAGATGACGTAGATCTACGTGATCTCGCCCAGCAGAGCCGACCTGCCGCCGTATAACGGCGGCGGCTGGTCGGCAAGCGGTTAAGGAGCGTGTTAAGGGGTGATGTGTAGAGTGGGAGAGGACACTGCAATCTTTCCTGCCCCCCCATACACACACAGTAGTGTCTTCTGCCCCCCTTTCCTCTATAGCAGTAACCTCTGACCCCCCCTCTTTCCCATTCTGAGCGCAATGCACTCCTTAACACTGTATTCGGAGCATAAAACACTCCTTAACCCTGCATTGTGAGCGCAACGCACTCCTTAACCCTGCATTCTGAGCGCAACACACTCCTTAACCCTGCATTCTGAGAACAACACACTCCTAAATCCTGAATTCTGAGCTCAACGCACTCCTTAACCCAGCATTCTAAACATAATGCACTCCTTAACCCTGCATTTTGAGAGCAACACACTCCTTAACCCTGCATTTAGACAGCAACACAGTCCTAAATCCTGCATTCTTTTGGAGCACAACGCACTCCTTAACCGAGCATTCTAAATGTAATGCAATCCGTAACCCTGCATTCTGAGCGCACCGCACTACTTAACCCTGCATTCTGAATGCAGTGCATTCCTGAACCCCTGCATTCTGTGTGTAATGCACTCCTTAACCTTGCATTTTGTGTGTAATGCACTCCTTAACCCTGCATTCTGAGAGTAAAGTACTCCCTAACCCTGCATTCTGAGCCTAACGCAATCCTTAACCCTGCGTTCTGAGATTAATGAATTTCTTAACCCTGCATTCTGAGCATAATGCACTCCTTAACCACTTGCCGACCACGCTATAGCAAAAATACTGCTACAGCGAGGTCGAGCTACTGTGACACGACGTCCCTGGGACGTCGTCGTGCACTTCAGCGATTGCGCGTCCCCTGGGACGCGCTCGCGGAAGTGTCCGTGCACATGGATGCATCACGGATGCATCCAAGTGTCCGTGCTCATGGATGCATCACAGATCACGGTAAATTGCCGCTGATAGCGGCCGTTTACCATGTGATCGCGCCGTCGAATGACGGCGCGATCACTTGTAAACAAAGCGGCGTCATTTGATGACGCCGGTTCCTCCCTCTCCTCTCTGTACCATTCGGTACAGTGTGCGAGGAGAGGGGGGGGAACGGGGTGTCAGCAGCTGTGCTGTGGCTGGATCTGTGACAAATGCAGTCACAGATCTAGCCATCCATCCCAGCTCAGCCATCCCTGCTACCCCAATACTGTGCAATACCCCAATACTCTGCAATACCCCAGTACTCAGCAATACCCCAGTACTCAGCAATACCCCAGTACTCGGCAATACCCCAGTACTCTGCAATACCCCGCGCGATACTCTGCAATACCCCGCGCGATACTCTGCAATACCCCGCGCGATACTCTGCAATACCCCGCGCGATACTCTGCAATACCCCAATACTCTGCAATACCCCAATACCCTGCACGATACTTTGCAATACCCCAATACTCTGCAATACCCTGCGCGATACTCTGCAATACCGCCTATGGGGATTTTTAAGTAGCGAAGTTTGGCGCCATTCCACGAGTGTGCGCAATTTTGAAGGGTGACATGTTGGGTATCTATTTACTCGGCGTAACTTCATCTTTCACATTATGAAAAAAAATTGTGCTAACTTTTCTGTTTTGTTTTGTTTTAAGCACAAAACAGTTATTTTTTTAAAAACACGCGTTCAATAAATGTCTGCGAAAAAACCATGCGCGAAAAAAAGTTGCAACGACCGCCATTGTATTCTCTAGGGCAGGGGTGTCAAACTCAATTTCATCGTGGGCCGTATCCGCATTATGATGGCCCTCAAAAGGGCCGGTTGTATATGTAACGTTAGATGTCCAGCGCATCCCCTCCCCTTATATTAGATGTTAAGAGCCAACCCACCATCAGAAGTTGAGTCCCCCACTCTCCCTTACATCACAGTGCACCACCCTTTCCTTAAGCTGCTGCTGGGAAGAAGCTGATGCATTGCTTGAAAGCAGAAAGTTAGGGTCTCGGAGGGCGAGGGCCACATGAAATGGCTTGGAGGGCCGGATTCGGCCCGCGGGCCTTGTGTTTGACACCCCTGCTCTAGGGTCTTTGCTAAAAAAGCATATATAATGTTTTGGGGTTCTATGTAATTTTCTAGCAAATAAATGATGGATTTTCCATGTAGGAGAGAAATGTCAGAATTTTTCTGGGTGTTCCAGAACGCCTGGTGGCGTTCCCTGCATGTTGGGCCTCTGTATGTGGCCACGCTGTGTAAAAGTCTCACACATGGGGTATCACCATACTCGGGAGGAATAGCAAAATGTGTTTTGGGGTGTAATTTGTGGTATGCATATGCTGTGTGTGAGAAATAACCTGCTAATATGACAGAAACAAGTTTTTTTTTTTTTTTTTTTACAGAATTTTCAGTCGTTTTTCTTTTATAGCGCAAAAAATAAAAAACCCAGAAGTGATCAAATACCACCAAAAGAAAGCTCTATTTGTGTGGAAAAAAAGGACAAAAATTTCAAATGGGTACAATGTTGTATGACTGAGTAATTGTCATTCAAATTGTGAGAGCACCGAAAGCTGAAAATTGGTCTGGTTAGGAAGGGGGTTTAAGTGCCCAGTGGTCAAGTGGTTAAATCAGAGGTCCGCCGACCATTCTTTTTTTTTTTTTTGTCATTCAGACACTTTCCTACTAACAATATAATACTCACTTTTTGGGTGTAATATATCAGCCAATATCCGTTTTCGTACATAAGAAGAAGTTATAAAAATTTGTGCTGGCCGGTTCCATCTTGCTTGTGGACATGTGAAGCCCACAAGCATTGATTTCCCGTTGTGAAGGCAACCAAACCAAACGGCGTCACTTCCGGTTTCACGATCTCGCGAGATTTCGCAGTGGCGTGACACTTGGCTCCCAGGGGACAGTGCGGCACTAGGGAAAACCAATATACACGCCTATTAGAGTAGAAGACAGGAAGTGCCACAATAAACAGCGTACACACGATCGGACAAATTTGAAAACTTGCAGATTTTGAAATTTGTTGGAAAAAAGTCCAACCGTGTGTACGGGAAATAATAGATATTTCTGTCTGTCAACATATTTAGAGAAATGGAAAGGCCAAAGGGACACTGCAAAGTGTAGGCTAGAGAGGTGAAATATGTTTACTTATAAGTAGGGTTGTCCCGATACCACTTTTTTAGGACCGAGTACAAGTACCGATACTTTTTTTCATGTACTCGCCGATACCGAATACCGATACTTTTTTTAAATGTCATGTGACAGTTTTCAAACCACAATACAGACTAAGGATATTTTCTTTAGAATTATGAAGAACTCTAACTCAAGACATTATAAAAGAATAAAAATGAGTAAAAATGAATAAAAAATGTTTATTTACTTGTCATGCAGTACTAAAAAACTCAAAGAATTTTCATAGAACATGTTGATAAATACAAAAAAAGTATTCGGCCAGGCATCGGGAGCATTTGCGCGAGTACAAGTACTCCCGCAAATATCGGTATCGGGACAACCCTACTTATAAGTAAGAACAAAAAGACAACAGGGAAATATGTTCTGGTATAGGTAGAAAAGTTGGTGGTTAGTGAAAAGTTAGTGGTGGTAAATTTTATTGAAATGTGCTTAGTAAGCAGAAATCATGAACAGTTATGCCCCGTACACACGCCCGGGGTTTCCAATGGGAAAAAGTCTGTCAGAAATCCCGACAGGAAAAAAGAGAGCTGGTTCTCTTTTTTTTTTGCCGGTGTGTTTGGGAGTTTTCCCGTCGGAAAAACTGCGAGGGAGCATAGACGGACGGGATTCCCGGCCAAAAACTCTCCTTGCAGTTTTCCTGTTGGGAAAAAAAGGTTGTGTGTACAGGGCATAATATCACACATTATTAGCTGTTTAGGACTAATTCCAGATTTTTTATGGTATTTCTTTCATTTGTACATTCATGATTTCCTAGTTCTAGTATTATGTAAAATGCAACTTAAAAAACAAATTTAAGTTTAATTTAGACTTCTGAAAGGAAATGGCATTCCTGGTCATACTGATAAATTCTGCTTGTAAGTACTTTCATTGTCCTGTGATCTGATAACTGGGTTTTCCTAAAGCTTTCCATATTTTAATGCAGGCCTGTTTGCTGTTTAGTATTTTTTTTATTGGCTATTACTGCCACCTAGTGGTTATTTAAGTGAACAGTCAGTTTTGTAGTTCAGGAATTACAGTATGCACATTATAGGCTAATGTCTTCACAAACAGGATTCCGCTTCGGCTACAGATTAAAAACAAAAAGGCATTTCTAATAGCAAGAGGAGTAAGTCATCATAGTGATAGGCCAAACGTTTACACTACCCAGAAAGTTTGATGGTTTGCCCTTCAGAATGACCTGAATAAAAGGCCTATAGAGGGGAAAGTAAAAGCTTTGTGTATAATTAAATATGTTGGGGCAGATTCACAGAGAATTAGATTCTCGTAGAGTATCAGAAATACACTACGCCGCCGTTTTTTACCTGGCTCTACGTGGAATCCAGGTAGATTTTGTCCAGTAAACGACGGCGGCGTAGTGTATTTCTCCCGTCGCAATCCATCTGCGCGAGTAGGGGGCGTGAAGCATTTAAAATAGGCGCGTTCCCGAGTCGATCGAACTGCGCATGCTCCGTTCGCAAATTTCCCGCCGTGCATTGCGCGAAAACACGTCGTCACGTCGTAGTAGCGTCGTTTACGTACATTCCTATTCCCGAACGAGTTACGTTAAAAAAAAAAAATATTTTCAAATCGACGCGGGAACGACGGCCATACTTTACATGGGTTACGCACTGTTAGACCAGCAAAAAGCTCCTCTAACATTACGTAGCCAAAAAATGACGTAGGCGATTGCGAGGGACACTCGTACCTTCGTGGATCGCCGTAAAAACTAATTTGCATATCCCGACGCATGAAAACGACGCGAACTCCTCCCAGCGGCCGCAAAAATATCGCAGTGTAGATCCGAAGGCTTACGAGGACGTAAGCCTCTCGGATCGAAGCCCGAAGCCGCCGTATCATGGTTTGAGGATTCAAACTAGTGATACGGCGCGCAAAATTTGAAATTACTCCTGTCTAACACCAGTTAGACAGGCGTAATTGCTCTGTGAATCTGGGCCGTTGTGTTTTCTTAATTTATGCCTCCTAGAAGATTATTTATTTATTATTTAAAGCCATCCTGTAGCCACTTGAAACATTCAAAACAAAAGCACCCTGTATTAGAATCTGGCTTATACTTACCTTTCCATCTTGAAGATCTCTGGGTGCTGCTGATGTTATCTCACACTGCTGTATATAATAGATAGCATGTGCCCAACTGTGCCCAATGGGTCCTTCGATGGCCCCTACATTCTTAGGCTAGGTTCACACCATTGCAGCTTTGTTTGCTGAATTTGCGCAGGCATGGTACCAAATTCTTTTTACACAGAAAAAAGGTTCCTGCAGCATTTTAATAATGCAGCGGCTGGTTCTTGCATCCACAAGCATGCTGTATTGGGATGCCATTCTGCCACAGTAAAACTGCAGCGGCTGGTCGGCAAGCGGTTAAATACAGCTGGGTAAAACAAAAACTGTGTCTGTCTTCATTTCAGGCTGCAAAGCAACAAAATGTGATTATTTTAAAGGGGGTTGATTATTTCTTTCTCGTACATCACGGGACACAGAGCGGCATATTCATTACTATATGGGTTATATGGAGTACCTTCAGGTGTGGACACTGGCAATCTCAAACAGGAAGTCCCCTCCCTATATAACCCCCTCCCCTAGAGGGAGTCCCTCAGTTTTTTCGCCAGTGTCTTAGGTGTTGGTCACGGAATAGCTTTGCTCCACATCCTTGGGATTAAGGGCGGGCTAACCGGATCTGTCCAAGGAGCCTCAGTGCCAAAGTGGACAGTACCCGGGCCCCAAACCGTGGGGTTTTGCCTATAATGCTCCTCTTTGGAGGGCTGGACCCTGGGCCCAGGACTTGGAGTTTGTAAAAACCATAAGTTCCTGTTTGCCAGGGTGCTATATAGGTCCAGGACAGTGGGTACCTTCATAGGACCCCAGGGCCTGAAGATCTACTACGCTACCCACGGAGATGGGAGAAGATTGGATCAGTTTGCTGGACAAACATCCTGCAGCATGGAGCAGGTAAGGGGGAGCCTGCGGGACTTGGTTCGACAGCAGGCTCTCCTGGGTAACCTAAAAGGGGGGTAGCCTAAGTATGCTCTGCATGGGCAACCTTGCTCACTATGTCTGAGAGAGACAGGATGACACCTTTTTTCCCCCATCGCTAGGTTCCCCTGTCTAAGAATGTGTTGCTAGCTAACCTGCTGCTTTCTTCCTAGGACTAGTAAGGATCCCTAGGGGCCTTTTGGAGAGTCCTACCTGGCCGGGGGTTTGAATCTGCCGCCTGTTTCTGCAGTCCTGGGTCTCCAGCAGCGCGGCTCCTCCATGTTCCTCCTGTTCCGGCATACGCGTGCGCGCGCGTGCGCGCGCACGTCTTATAGACGTTTTTCGCGCCGTTCAGACAGGAGGGCGGGGGGGGGCGTGCCTGCGGCGTCATACAGGGGCGCGCCTTGTGCTGTTATAGATCAGCAGGCATTGTCAGTTCTCAGTCTGAGGCTGATTTCAGAAGGAGAGGACGCAGAGCGGCAGAACAGTGACTCCCGGTGGCGGAAGAGGGGTAGTACATGCTGGACTTTGTTCCAATGCCTTTTTTGTTAAGCCAAGAAATTCCCCTTTTTGCAGCAGGTTGGAGGCTGGCAAACTAAGTTTGGGGTCACTGTATGTTGTAAAAAGAAAATATATATAATATATATTTAAAAAAAGAAAAACATACGGGATCCCATCAGTTTTTGGGCATTAGTGATCTATTGTCCCCTAAGCTCTGGTTTTGTACTCCTGGCCACTACAGTCTGTTGTGTGGGCGGAGTCCCTCGATTTTGTATTATGGCTTCCAAAGGTTCGGGGTCAAAGGGTACAAAAAAGACCAAAAAACAAAGGGGTTCCCCTTCTGATTCTGATGATATGCCGATACTTTCCCCGCAACTTATTAACATAAAGGGCGCCTTGGATGAGCCATTAGGGGGATCTGGTGCGGAGGCTGGCCCAGATCAGCCCAGCCCTGTGTTTATCACAGAGGAGATGCTAGCCGTATCCCTAGGGGGGCTAGAAGAGAGAATAGCAGCATTAATCGCTAGAGCTATTCCTGGTAAGAAACGGGTTAGATCCCCATCACCAAGAGGTGTATCCTCAGATGCTGAGATTCTCTCTCCGGAGGAATTGGAATCACAGGAGGATCAACTAGACCTGAACCAAGAGGGTTCAGGGATTGAGGGATCTGCCTCTGAGGAACCATTTTCAGACTCCCAGACAGAAAGACTGTGGGTACAGTCTTTGACGGACATGGTCCGCTCGGCATTTAGTTTACCATTGCCAGAGCCTCAGGTTCCTCCGGTATCCTCTCTGGGCTCTTTGAAAGCTCCGTTAAGCAACGCAGTGTTTCCGGTCCATCCTCTCTTGGAGGAATTGATCTTTCGGGATTGGGTACGGCCGGACAGGATTTTTCTGCCACCGAAAAGATTTGCGGTCATTTACCCCATGGAGGAAAGATTCTCCAAGAGGTGGAGGCTCCCAGTAGTGGATGCAGCCATCTCATGTGTGAATAAATCACTAACTTGCCCGGTGGAAAACATACATATGTTTAAAGATCCGGTTGATAAAAGGTTAGAGACACTTTTAAAAGCATCCTTTGCTACGGCAGGAGCAGTGGTACAGCCAGCTGTGGCTGCGATTGGTGTTTGTCAGGCGTTAAAAGACCAGACAAAAGAAATGTTAAAGGACATGCCTACCCAACAAGCAGAAGAGTTTTCTGACATTCCCAGAGCTCTGTGTTTTGCTGTAGATGCTATAAAAGATTCCATCCAGCAGGCCTCTCGTTTATCACTATTTTTGGTGCACATGAGAAGGCTCTTATGGTTGAAGAACTGGGCGGCGGAGCCCCCATGCAAAAAGCTTCTGGCAGGGTTTCCCTTCCATGGAGGACGACTCTTCGGAGAGGATCTGGATAAATATATTCAGACTATTTCAAATGGCAAGAGTACCCTTTTACCGGTCAAAAAGACATTCCGGGGTCCTACATTTAAAAGGCAGCTCTTTCCTGTCTCTGGGCCCTCAAATTCCAGGCAGTATCGACGGCCGCCTGCACGATCCAACGTTAACAGTAGATCGCAGGGACAGGCCCCTGGGGGTAAGAGGCCATGGTATCGCAAGCCGACAAAGACAGCCCCTAAGTCTGCCTTATGAAGGGGCGCCCCCACTCTCGCGGGTGGGGGGAAGGCTTCGTTTCTTCTCAGAAGTTTGGGAAGCCAAGGTCCCCGACAAATGGGTCCGGGCATCTGTAACCACAGGCTACAGACTGGAGTTTCTAAGGTATCCTCCGCCTCATTTTCAAGAATCAAGGCTACCAAGGGATCCAGCAAGGAAGGCCTCATTGCTGGCAGCTTTGGATCACCTGCTCTGCCAGGACGTAATAATAGAGGTGCCAGCCCAAGAGCAAGGGCTAGGTTTCTATTCCAATCTCTTTGTCATACCAAAGCCCAACGGCGATGTCAGGCCAATCTTGGACCTAAAGAGGTTAAACGGTTACCTAAGGGTTCGTTCCTTCCGGATGGAATCCATCCGGTCAGCAGCCGCCGCGCTTCAGAAGGACGATTTTCTGGCCTCCATAGACATAAAGGATGCTTACCTTCATGTACCAATCTTTCAGTCGCATCAAAGATTTTTACGCTTCGCGGTGGGGCAGCGACACTTCCAATTCAGGGCGCTCCCCTTCGGGCTGGCCACGGCCCCCCGGGTATTCACGAAGATCCTAGCCCCAGTTCTGGCCAATTTAAGGATCCAAGGGGTCACAGTCCTAGCATACTTGGACGACCTTTTAATCATAGATCACTCACGGCCGGGTCTGCAAAAGGCAGTAAACCTCACGGTTCGGTACCTCGAAGAATTCGGCTGGGTCCTAAACCGGGGAAAGTCAGCGTTCCAGCCTACAAAGCAGTTGGAATACCTCGGCATGAGGTTAGACACAGAACAGCAAAGGTTGTTCCTGCCCCTGGTAAAGATCGAGGCTATCAAGGGGTTGGTTCAGTTGGTTCTAAACAAGAAAAAACCAACTATTCGCCTGTGTATGCGAGTACTAGGCAAGCTAGTGGCCACGTTCGAGGCAGTACCATACGCTCAGATCCACACTCGCGTCCTACAGGCAGCCATTCTAGCAGCCTGGGGCAAGAGGGCACATGCCTTAGAGTCCCCTTTGACGCTATCATCAAGGGTCCGACAAAGCCTGGCCTGGTGGTTGAACCCCCAGAATCTTCTAAAGGGAAAATCCTTCAGCCCTGTTGTCTGGAAGGTAGTTACCACAGACGCCAGCCTGGCAGGCTGGGGGGCGGTCTTCGAGGGGTTCTCTCGCCAGGGAACTTGGGTGAAAGCAGAGAGGCAGCTCCCCATCAATATCTTGGAGATCAGAGCTGCTCGCCTAGCCCTTCTGGCATGGACCTCCAGATTAAAGGGGTTCCCGGTGAGAATCCAGTCAGACAATGCCACGGCGGTGGCATACATAAACCACCAAGGGAGAACCAGGAGTCAGGCCGCTCAGAGGGAGGTGAGCTTGATTTTTCAGTGGGCAGAGGTTCATGTACCCTGCATTTCGGCGATATTCATTCCCGGAGTGGACAACCTGCAGGCAGACTTCTTAAGTCGCCAGAGTCTGTTGCCAGGGGAGTGGTCTCTGCATCCCCAGGTCTTTCAGACAATCTGCCAGAGGTGGGGAATGCCAGACGTAGATATAATGGCATCCAGGTTCAACAAGAAACTAGACAGGTTCGTGTCTCGAGCGAGGGATCCTATGGCCTGCGGAACCGATGCATTGGTTTGCCCTTGGCATCAATTCAAACTTCTATATGCATTCCCTCCGCTACAGTTACTCCCTCGCCTGTTGCGCAGGATCAGAGTGGAGCACAAGCCAGTCATTCTAGTAGCTCCGGCTTGGCCCCGGAGGACTTGGTACTAACTAGTCCTGAAGATGGCAGTGGGAGACCCTTGGACTCTTCCTCTACAACCAGACCTACTCTCACAAGGCCCGATCCTCCACCCTACATTACAGCGTCTAAATTTGACGGCCTGGAGGCTGAATCCCTGATTCTCAGGGGTAGAGGTCTGTCTAGGCAGGTAATTCCTACCCTGATTAGGGCTAGAAAGCCGGTCTCCAGGGTGATTTATTACAGGGTGTGGAGGAACTACGTAGGCTGGTGTGAATCCAAAAGATGGAATTCCCGCAAATATACTATTGATAGGGTGTTAAGTTTTCTCCAGCTAGGAGTGGATAAAGGCCTGGCACTAAGCACAATCAAGGGACAGATCTCAGCTCTGTCAGTGTGGTTTCAGAGGCCGCTGGCCACCCACTCGCTGGTAAAGACCTTCTTACAGGGGGTCTTGCGTATTAATCCTCCTGTCAAGTCACCAATTTGTCCATGGGACTTAAATCTTGTCCTGTCCACTCTACAGAAACAACCCTTTGAGCCGTTGGCTGAGATTCCTTTAGTCTTACTGACAAGAAAGTTGGTTTTCTTGGTCGCCATAGTTTCGGCCAGGAGAGTGTCAGAATTAGCAGCCTTATCGTGTAAGGAACCATATCTCGTTCTGCATAAGGACAGGGCAGTTCTCCGGCCCCATCCTTCCTTTCTACCAAAGGTTATATCCAAATTTCACTTGAACCAGGATTTGGTACTTCCATCCTTCTTTCCAAAACCCACATCTAGAAAGGAGGGGTTGCTGCATACCTTGGATATTGTCCGGGCCATGAAGGCCTATCTTAAAGCTACAGAAAAGATCCGGAAGACAGATGTGTTATTCGTTCTACCAGATGGCCCCAAGAAGGGGCAGGCAGCTGCAAAATCCACCATCTCGAGATGGATTAGACAATTAATCATTCAAGCCTACGGTTTGAAGAGGTTGCCTCCTCCTTTGTCGGTAAAGGCCCATTCTACCAGAGCCATGGGCGCCTCCTGGGCAGCACACCATCAGATCTCTATGGCTCAGATATGCAAGGCAGCGACGTGGTCATCAGTCCACACGTTTGCAAAGTTTTATCAACTAGACGTGAGAAGGAATGCAGATTCTGCCTTTGGACAGGCAGTACTACAGGCTGCAGTTTGAGATCCTCGGGATCAGAAGCACCCTTGGTTGTAAAAAGAAAAAGTTTTTTCTTGACTAAGTTGGAATTATTATTTGAGTTTACCTCTAAATTGAATCCTTCTTTGGAAGATGTCTCCCTCCCCTCATTAAAGCATTGCTTTCGGACATCCCATATAGTAATGAATATGCCGCTCTGTGTCCCGTGATGTACGAGAAAGAAAAAGGGATTTTTAAATACAGCTTACCTGTAAAATCCTTTTCTTGGAGTACATCACGGGACACAGAGCTCCCACCCCTCTTTTGGGTGACCATTTTGGGAGGCATACTGCTTGCTACAAAACTGAGGGACTCCCTCTAGGGGAGGGGGTTATATAGGGAGGGGACTTCCTGTTTGAGATTGCCAGTGTCCACACCTGAAGGTACTCCATATAACCCATATAGTAATGAATATGCCGCTCTGTGTCCCGTGATGTACTCCAAGAAAAGGATTTTACAGGTAAGCTGTATTTAAAAATCCCTTTTTTCTTTACCCACTGTAACAGGGTAGCTGTCCTTCATCAGCACTTTGAAGCAAGGACCACCCAGGAGGTATTGCATCTTCTAACACCCGGGGAGAGCCCTCAAAGTCTGGTCAGATTCTCAAACTCTCAGTCCTCGCCCGAACCCCTAGGTCGCCAGTGGGAGAGAAGCTGGCCGCAAGCACCCTGTCCCTTGCACTGCCTCAAAGTCTGAATCTTTACACCCAAATCCGGGACGTCTAAGACTGGCCATGTTTTGATCAAAAGGACTCTGTCCTGTTTTGAAATGCTTGTTGGCCCCATTTGACTTCTTTATTGCTGTAGTACCAAGTACTGATTGAAGACTGCGCCATTATAGCCCCACATCTTGCTGACTATCCCTCTGGGCGCTGCCACCATCATTTCCCACTATATAGCTCTGCCTCCCCAACATGTAGTTATGTTATTTTTAGGGCAGGGCTCTTAGATGTCACTGTTCCCTCCTTTTGATGAAACTTTTATGCTTTAATATAATGTTTGTTTGCTCGTTTAGGCTTACGCTAACCAAGGCCTAATGCAGCACTTTCCCCATGGAAATGGCCCCCCATACCGAACACTGAAGTTCTGTTGTATAGGGGCTACATTGTATTGGCAGATCCTGGTCTTTCCTTCCCCTCCCCCCCCCTTTTTTTTTACAGTTACTGAATATGACGACTCTAGTTATGGACTTGTATTTTCATAGTTGGGGTTTGCATACTACCCCTTTGTCTCCTCTTCCACTCTCTCTACTGACAGGGGGAAATCCTTGCTGCACAACTGGGAGTAGGACACTGGAGCTGACTGTGGAGACTAAAATGAGCGTTATAATAAACTCTCCAATGACCGATTACTAACTGGCTGTTTGAATATTACATAGTGGGAGCCTTTGCTCTGTTACCTGGGGTCCCTGTATGTGTGGCCTTGGGCTCATTTCCTTAGCGGCACTTATGGGTACATCTGGTGCATGTCTGCTCTGCCCTCTCTGGTAGAACAAACAAAACAAAAATAAAGTTGCGCTGCTAAAAATATAAAAAGAAAAGAGCAGCCAGCACTAACAGTGAAACAACCTGTGAGTAGACAATGAAAGAAAAATAAGTGCAGCGCTGGTGAACGTGAATTTGCGTGAAGCAATAAACACCAATCCCATTCAAATGAGTGACATTGTAATGGGGTAGTTCAAAAACACAATACCAAAAAAGTATAAGAAGGGTGGTGAAACCCTATAGATGCAAACAGTGAAATGTACAGTACAATGTAAACTACAAAGAAAGTCCTTTGGATCAAAACAGGCAAGTCTTCATATGGAACACTCCTATACACCGCTCCTGTGTTATTGGAGAAACTGATGGTATGCGTGATCCACTTAGATGGGCATACAGGATAACCAAACAGATATGTGAAAAAGGATAGGTACTCTTACCACAAAAGTTGGACACATATGCCAGGAGCACTGTGTCAGATGCGCTTGTAAGAGCTCCTCGGATGGACTGCTCTATGAGGAGTGATGATTGGAAGGATTGTAGATCATTCCCAGTGATCACAGGGTCCAAGATGGTCGATGAGCATTAGCTCGAAACATGTCGGGTACATAGCTTTTTCATACCCAACTACCACGCTCTTTTATACTCATGTGATCACGTGTGCCAGATCCTTTCCAGAGTACTGGCATTTTCATTTTTTATTTTTTTTATTGTTCTACCATTCATTAGCCTAATAAAGGCTTCCCTTTTCAAAACAAACTACACCATGTGGAGTTGTTTTTTCTTTTTTGGATACCTATAAGCGTTGCTCCATCTGAAAACCTGGAACTACTCTCCATCTTGGACCCTGTGATCGCTGGGAATGATCTACAATCCTTCTTCCAATCATCACTCCTCATAGAGCAGTCCATCCGAGGAGCTCTTACAAGCACATCTGACACAGTGCTCCTGGCATATGTGTCCAACTTTTGTGGTAAGAGTACCCATCCTTTTTCACATATCTGTTTGGTTATCCTGTATGCCCATCTAAGTGGATCACGCATACCATCAGTTTCTCCAGTAACACAGGAGCGGTGTATAAGAGTGTTCCATATGAAGACTTGCCTGTTTTGATCCAAAGGACTTTCTTTGTAGTTTACATTGTACATTTCACCGTTTGCATCTATAGGGTTTCACCACCCTTCTTATACTTTTTTGGTATTGTGTTTTTGGACTACCCCATTACAATGTCACTCATTTGAATGGGATTGGTGTTTATTGCTTCACGCAAATTCACGTTCACCAGCGCTGCCCTCTCTGGTGACTTACTCATCAGTTATATGCAATATCATTTTTTTTTAAATCTTTACTACTACCCATTTGACATAAAACTTCTGAAGGAGGACTAAAATTATTCTGAAACATGTAAGGTGTCTATGCCAGTATGTATGACAGCTAGCCCTCCAGTATCTATGGGTCATATGTGCCAGACATGCAGAATGCCTTATTTTCGGGTATTATGATCTTTTATTCATAATTGAAATACATAAACAAGCGCGCATCCACTAAATGTGGCTAATATGTGAAAAAGAAATGAATTAGTGAATCTTGTACAGTCCTTAACCACTTCAATACCGGGCATTTTCACCCCCTTCCTGCCCACGCCAATTTTTAGTTTTAAGTGCTGTTGTATTTTGAATGACAATTGCGTGGTCATGCAACACTGTACCCAAATGAAATCCCACCACAAATAGAGCTTTCTTTTGGTGGTATTTGATCATCTCTGCGGTTTTTATTTTTGCACTATAAACAAAAGATGAGCGACAATTTTGAAAAATAATTAATAAATATCAAAAAAAAATTGTGAAAAAAAAATATTATTTCTCCTCAGTTTAGACATATACTTATATATTCCACCATATTTTTTTTTTATTTTTTTTTTGGGGGGGGGGGGGTACCTAGTTTTGAAAGGTACCCACTCCCACTTGTACAGTCCCCCACCCCCACTTGCAATCTTCTGGAACGTGTCACAGGTCTCGGAATGCAACAGGACCATTGCAGCATGGCTCGCACAGTGGGCAGCCGGCTGTGAAGCTGAAAGCAGACAATGATGTATTCCTACACTACTAGGAGTGTCCAGTATTTGTAGTTGCTGACTTTACTTTTTTTTTCCCCCCCAGAGTGAACAACCGCTATAAAGAAAACATCACGCGCCAATGCAAGGGCCCCAACTAAGCCAGCAGAAGCCTCAGACTGTTTTTATACTCGGGGTCTATTCTTTTAGCAATACTGGTCTGCAGCAGTCAGCCAAAGGGTCCAAGACCTCAGTGGTGCACTCCTAACCCCAACGGTGTGCATCTGTCATCTGGTCTCAGGTGACCCGGCAGAATAATAGTGGTAAAAAAAGCACTTGTGGGTTTAACAAATATATTTTTTTATATTATCCTCCTTTAAAGAGGAGGTAAACTCTGATGAGTTTTACTTCCTCTTTATACCCCTGCAAAGTAAAAGTATAATGGGCTAGTATGCATCGCATACTAGCCCATTATGCTGCACTTACCTGCAAACAAAACCTGCGATGTCCCCGCTGGTGGCCGTGTCCATCTTCACACCTCTTCCTTGTGGGGCCTTGGATTCTGGCTCTGTGACTAGACAGTGGTGTGACATGACTAACGTGCGATCACAGCACTGTCAGGGAAGGCATGACCGTGCAGCAGGAATCGCAGCGCGTCAGCATGCGCGCATGTGCACGCGCGCACACATGTGCACCTGTCACCAACGTTGGCGCCAAAGGGGCTATTTAAAGTGAGTGCACCAAAGACTCTTTGCTGTTTTGTCTGCAGCTTCTGTGTGTCCTGAAACCTGTTATCTGTGCTGACCTCTGATCCCTGACCCGGCTTGCCCTCACTAACCCTGTCTGCTTGGTACCCTGACTTCAGCTTGCTTTTGGACTTCTCTTCTGCCTTATCCGCCAGAACGTCTCCGACCCGGCCTGCCTGACTCCGCATCTGCTCCTCCAGCCTGCTGCAGTTCTGCTCTACGAATCGCACCAGTTCCTGCTTCACCTGCGATCCAGTCTGCCAACAGTTCTGGTCTACCCGGCCTTACCAGTCCGCCTGCTGCATCTCCAGCAATGAGCATCCAGCCATACCGATACTGGACTGATCCTAGGCACTCCTACGTCCCTGTGCTTCTGTGGCTACTGTCTCACCCTCAGGGGTCCACAAGAAGGTGCGGCAAGAGAGGCTATCCTCTACACGTCGGGCTAACAATCCAGGTACGTGACAGGCACAACTGTGCCCTTTCTTTAGTGCACATGTGTAGATGACGTAGACGCAAGCGTATATGGTAAATCTCCCCTAAACCCTGGCAGGTTTAGAAGATATTTCCAGTACCTACAGGTAAGCCTTATTATAGGCTTACCTATAAGTAAAAATTGTGTTTTTAACCTTTGCCTACATACTTTTGCTAATAGGTGTCCCTCATTACCATCTCAAAAAGTTGGAAAGGATGTGTATTATTGTTACTGTGTTGACTCACTGGGGTTTATTTACTAAAGCTGGAGAGTGTAAAATCAGGCTTACTTCTGAATAGAAACCAATCAGCTTCCAGGTTTTATTGCGAAAGCTTAATTGAACAAGCTGAGGTTAGAAGTTAATTGGATTTTATACAAAAGTGAGCCTGATTTTGTACTCTCCAGCTTTAGTAAATAAAACCCACTTGGGCCAAAGAAGAGCAAATGGCCCAAATCTTCCAGCAGCTCCTTTAGGGTGTTGTGTATATATATATAACTTGCACCTCCATTTTAGCCCTCTGTATCTGTATCTCCCCTGGGGGAGGGGGAAAAAAGGCGTGCTCCCAGTCGCTGTGTTCACCGGACACAGCAGATTATGGTGCTCGGTATCTGCCCGCTGTGAGTGGCCCAGATACCACGTGATCACATAGTAAACAAAAGTCATGAATGGAATTAATTCATGACATTGTTTACTACTGTGCGTGATCTGTGGTTAGTCACCAGTGATTACATGTTACCTGGGCCAATCATAGCACCCTGTACCATGTGATAGCTGTGGGTCAATCACAGCATGACAATAGTAAACAATGAGTCACGTATGAAAGCTTAATGGTTCAAACTAATGCTCATCACTGTAACAAGCAACCATAGTGTAAACACGCCCCCCCCTGGCCATACATGGATATTTTGTTTTCTTCTTTTTTTTTGATCCTTGAACCTGAATTTGTGGATGGGGAAATTCAACCTGCTGTGCTATTGTATTCTGAGAAGTTAATCATTATTTGGACTTGACTTCTCTCTTAGGCGGCGTACACACGACCGAGGTTCTCGCTGGAAACCAGCGAGAACCTCGCTGGAAGCTGCATTCCAGCGAGGACCTCGGCCGTGTGTACACTCTCGGCGAGCTTCCCATTGGGAAGCCCGTCGAGCAGAAATAGAGAGCACGCTCTCTATTTGCTCGACGGCCCGCCTGGAAGAATGGCTGGTTGCCATTCCCGACGGGCGGGTCGCCGATTTCGACGGCCGGCAGAGAACCTCGACGGGCGGAACGATGTGTTCTGCCCGTCTAGGTTCTCTGCCGTGTGTACACGGCCTAACTGGAACGTCCATAGATGGATCGAAATTTGACCGGTTCAGCAGAGACAAACAGGGTTGTTCGTAAATTTTCTTTCAATCAGTGCAAGCAGCTAATGGGCAGTGGGGAGGATTCTCCCATTCACCTCCATCGTGTGGATTGAGGGATACATTGGTTTGGATGATCAAAAAAATTAAAGCCATGTGTGACCACCTTAAGGGCCTTTTCACACAGGTTGTCTGATCAGGTCCGCCTGTCAGTTTTTCAGGCGGACCTGATCGGACCCTCCAGTCTTTCCTTTGGACACATGTCAGCTGACACCCGCTTTAATCCAATTCTGTACTGCCCGCCAAAAATCAGACGGATGGTGGTCCTATTTTCCATCTGTCTGGCAGACCGGATGGAAACAGACAGGCGGTCCGTTACCACCTGATTTGCCCATAGAGGAGAGCAGGACTGTGTCCGAATCCGTTCTGCACAGCAAAGCAGACACAGAATTGTCATCCGCCTGCTCAGCGGGGTTCAGCAGAGCGATCCCTTACCTGTCCTGGAGTCCAGCCGTGTCCTTAACCAAGCTGATTTCTGTGCTTCCACCACCATCTCCGGTAAGGAAAACCAGCAGTGAAGCCTTGAGGCTTGACGGTCGGTTCCCTAATGCCCAACAATGCATTTTTTTTCAATGTTATAATCAGGGCTGCCATCAGGAATTTTGGGGCCCCTTACACAGCTTCAGGCATGGCCCCCCTGGAGCAGAGAACGGGGGGGGGGGGGGCTGCTGCCGCCTGAAATTGAGAAGCGGGGGGGCCTTTGCAAAAAAAAATAAGAATTAAAGAAAAATATAAATATATAAAAAAAGGGGGTAGCCATCCGGGCCCTGGGGACCTCTGGGCCCTTTAAAATAAATAAAAAATATATAAAAAAAATTAAAATAAATAAGCATTTATATATATTTAAAAAAAAGGGTTGCCACATGGGGCCTTGGGGACCTCTGAGCCCTTTAATAAAAATATATATATATATATATATGTGTGTATAAAAAATATATATAAAGAAAATGTGAATTCTTTTTATAAAAAAGGGGGGGTTGCCCTGGGGACATCTGGGCCCTTTCTACACACACACACACATATATATATATATATATATATATATATATATATATATATATATATATATATAATTTTTTTTTTTTTTATAGATATATATAAAAAATGATTTTTTTGTTTTTTATTATAAAAAAGGGGGAGTTGCCATCTCCGGCCCCTTACAGGTGTACTGCCTGTTCCCCCCTGATGGCGGCCCTGGTTATAATATCACTGGTCCCCAAAAAGTGTCACTTAGGGTCAGATATGTCCACCGCAATTTTGCAGTCCCGCTAAAAAAATGCAGATTGCCAGTAAAAACTTGTGTAGCGCCCCCTTACCTTCAGTATGAGCACTACGCTAAAGTTAATGGGGAATGGGAGAGTTATTGTTGCTCCCATTCATAATTGTGCAAAATCTGGGCTGCTGTCATTCAGAACTGTCCTGTGGGCTAGTCTGCGCTCCGGGGGTGATGTTCACACCCCTGGGCGACAGGTGGCGCTAGAGAGGTTTTGACGGAGCCACTTTTCCCCAGCAGCCAGTTAGAGGAGTTTTCCCTCGCGGGGGATGCTGGCGGAGGGTATATCTGTGGCAGACGCCATTTTCTTTGGTTCTTCGCGGGTTCCAGGTGCGGCACCCACCTTTAGGGTGTGCGCATCCAACGGGCCCCGGCGAGATGGTCTACAAGGCCGGGGGCCACATGCTACGCGGAGTTCTGTGCGGATGCTGAAAGGGGCACCAGTGACTTACTGGGTCCCCAGCTAAACTAAGAAGGATCCCAGGCTGTGTGCCCCTCGGTGGGGGATCGGCTTGAGGAGAACCCGGAGGCAGGTGATCCAAAAGGGCTGGAACAAACCATCGGGGATCCGGTGACCGGGAGATAGACAGATGCACCTCAAACTGTCAACTGGTGACTCTGTCTGAACTTATTGGGAGGATTCGCTCAAGAATCCATTTAGCTCACTCAAGTTCTAGGCATGTGGCAGAGGCCCGAGCCAGGCCTGTGGCAGAGGTCTGTTCCTCCCAGCAAATCTAAGTGACACTTCGGCTGCCAGGCTTGTGGCAGGAGTCTGCTCGGGGGCGCTTCACCCACTCTGGCTAGAGTGGCAACGAACTGTGCTATTGATGAAAGCAGGCTTGCTTTCCATAACTATCCTGGGCCTGATACTGCAAATGTTCTTCTTCTTCTTCATCAACCTTTTCTATTCCACTTTGTGTTGATGTTGGCCGTGTTGGGCCTTGGAAATAAAGCATTTGAAAACTCATTTGCTGATTGGAAATTCGCTCACTACATGTACTCACTGCTATTACCCTCGGCGACTTCTCTAGAGGTAACTTAAAGTGGATGTAAACCAAAAAAAAAAAAACTTTTTATGTCACAATGTAGAGTATAATATTTCCTATCATCTGTGCCCAGTCTTGCCACACAGAGTTAATCCTGCACTGAGTAATCCTCTTTTAAAGTTCAGTGAAAATGAACAGCCTTCCAGATAAAAACTTGCCAAATTATAAAGTCAGTTTCTCTGTTTTTGCTTTCAGTGACAGGTTATTTACATATCTAGCTTGGACATGTTTATCATAACAAGAGGTGATCCAAAGTTCATTGTATATTACTAGGATGTGTTATGATGTTATATCACCTCATGTTATTGTAAACAAAACATTACATATCTAGCTAGGACATGTTTATCATATGTTAATAATCTCTCACTCAAAGCAAGAAGAGAGAAAACTGACTTTTTATTTAGGCAAGTTTTTATCTGGAAGGCTGTTTATGTTTTTTTGTTTATAGCGCAAAAAAATAAAAACCGCAGAGGTGATCAAATACCACCAAATGAAAGCTCTATTTGTGGGGGGGAAGGACATAAATTGTTAGTTGAAGTGAAGTGACACAGTTCTGTATCACAAAAAAATGGCCTGGTCATAATGGGGGGGGGGGGGTAAACCTTTCGGAGCTGAAGTGGTTAAATGCCACCAAAGAAAAGCTCTATCTGTCTCCAAAAAACAATAAAAATGTCATTTGGGTACAGCGTTGCATTATTGCGCAATTGTCATTCAAAGTGCAACAGCGCTGAAAGCTGGCCTGGGCAGGAAGAGGGTGAAGGTGCCCGGCAGGCAAGTGGTTAAGCTCCCATTCCAACCTACGCGTTGTGGAAGTGTGTGTTTCTGCCTGCGTTCATGAAACGTGCAAAACATGTGCTAAAACGCTGATTACACTTCTGGTGCTGCCAATTGTTAGGGTGCCCCAAACGCAGCCAGAAAACACACATTTTGTGACGGGGAGGAAAAAAAAACGTCCTGTGTGCACGAGGCTCTACATGCCAGCGACACTTTCCCTATAGGAGAGCAGTGAGGGGGTTTCATTCACAACGTGTAGCTGTCCTTTACATCAGGTCTACATCACAGCGCCGTCTAGCGGCCAGCACCGCTTCAAGCGCAGGACGCCGCCGCTGTAGATATCTATAACAACCAATTGGTAACACCGCCCCTTTCAGGTGGTCACCGGCGTTCCGGCCCCTCAGAGTGTGACGACAGGCCGGGGCGGGGCCTGAGGCGGAAGTTGTTGTTGATTCTGCAGTGGAGGTTGGTGTCTGTGTTGACAGAGCCGGGAGCAGAGCCCGAGATTTCCCCCGAGAGCCGCGGGGATACACAGGACCGATGAGCCGACACTCTCCCGTCTAACGGGCTCTATGGAAGTGATGGAGAGTCCCCTGAATCTGGTGAGTGTCCCGTGTTCACCTCTCCCGGATGTCCCTGACAGCTGGCAGCCCTGGCCGGGGGTGGGGGCCGTAAAGGGCTGGTACTGGGAGGAGAGGGCCATAAAGGTGAGCAGGGTTGGGGGGGGGGGGGTATAGGTGACCTCAGGTGAGAGGGGGGCTGAGTGTAGGGGGTCTGCTCATAGAGATCATCTATTTACACTCTGCTACTACAGCAGATAGAAGAAAGGGTTACAGCCCCCCCTCCACCTGTGTGTGTATATATAACTAAAGTAAAGGCCAGCCTGGGGACAAAAGGAATACACCTGTATATTATAATTATAGTGGATATATATACCGCCAACAGTTTGCACAGCGCTTTATAACATGAGGACAGAGAGTACAGGGAATAAAAGGCCAGCCTGGGGAGGAAAGGGTTACATCCACCCCCCCCCCCCCCCCGCCGTGTATAACTGAAGAAAAGGCCAGGGAGGAAACGGTTACATCCACCCCCCCCCCCCCCCCTGTATAACTGAAGAAAAGGCCAGCCTGGGGAGGAAAGGGTTACATCCACCCCCCCCCCCCCCCTTGTATAACTGGAGGAAAGGGTTACATCCGACCACCCCCCCCCCGTGTATAACTGAGGAAAAGGCCAGCCTGGGGAGGAAAGGGTTACACCCCCCCCCCCCCCCCGTGTATAACTGAAGAAAAGGCCGACCTGTGTGCATAACAGATGAAGCTTGCTCAGTAATAGAAGAGCCCCCATACACAGTACAATGTGACCGTACAATCATCTCTTACCAAAACGGGAGCTTGTACAATCAAATGGGAATGTGTGTGGGGGGGGGGGGGGACTCTAAGCAACCCACATTTCTGGGGAGTGAATGATGCCTAGCCCCCTCCCTGTGGTTCTTTCCACTGACCACTACATCACAATAAGTTGTGTGGGGGAGTCAGAGTGCAGTGTGGGGGGGGGGGGGGGGTCAGGACATCCAGGTGCTGGAGATCTTTTTGGCCGCTGTAAATCTGCAGCAGAGCAAGGACTGGTAGCGAGGTAGGTGAGCTTAAGACCCCACACACACTATTAGATTTTCTGCAGATTTACTAAAACCATGTAGTGCAAGGGCCTGCCCGATTGCATACAAATTGAAACTCTTACAGCGCTTTCACACTCACAGCGCCCGGGCGTCGGTGGTAAAGCTCCGATATTTTTAGCGTCACTTTACCGGTGTCTTTGTGGCTGCTAGCAGAGTGCTTTTAACCCCTTGCTAGCGTCCGCTTTTTCCGGCGGTACGACGGCCCTGCCCATTGATTTCACCGCTCCTAAAGCGCTGCAAAGGAGCTGCTGGCAGGACTTGTCGCCTCATCCCTCAAACCCGAACACTGATGGCTGAGTAAGGTGGTAATCAAACTCATCTGGTGCTTATCTGAGTTATATTAGCCTCAGAATCTGTGTAATTCATGTGTTTGGATTCAAAGGGATCAAGTGTCAACCCTAATTCCCCCATTGACACAAGAGAGGTGAATGGGGGGGGATCTTTCCTGCTGGGCCATTGTAGTCTGAAATTAGGACTCCTCCGCTGTCACAACAGACTGATCTGGCTGCAAGTGCTGATCGATTGAAAATATACCAACAGACCAGTTTAAGTGGAGCGGATGATTAGATGGCCGTAGATAGAAATTTTGTATAGGCAAATTATAATCCAGCTTGAAGCAGATTTCACCCTAAAGGGGGACATTCGGCTTAATGTTCCCCCCCCCCCCCCCCACTTCCTCTACAGCATTTGGCATTTTCCCATTTTTTTGGGGAGCGGCGATAGTTTTGATAGGTACTCGAAAGTTTGCCCTTCACTCCCTCTTACCCCGCGACCTTCTGGGACAGGTCGCAGGTCCCAGAAAGCTGCAGGACCATTCATAAGGTGCAGTGGGATGCCGGATGTATAGCGGCAGAGAGATAGACGGCTGTCCAGAGTATATATGCCAATGCTGGGGACCCAAAGACTAAGAACTGGCCTGGGTGAGGACAGTTACCGATCGCTGGATCGGTAAGCATTCCTCTATGAAATGTCAGCAGCTACAGTATTTATAGCTGTTGATTTTTAATTTTTATTTCTCTCCCAGGTGAAGATCCTCAAGTTTCCTTGTCAATAAAATACATTATGTAGTCGGGGGGGGATGTGCTTTAAACACTGTGCAGCTTTGTTATAGCACACATTTGTTTAAATGCCTACCAGTAGGTCACACCAGAACCCCAAATCCTCTCCTTAAAACTCCCACTGTAAGGCCTTGTTCATATGGGGAGTGCTACAACATATGCTCATGTGAGGGCCGATTTACCTGCACAGAGATACACAGGTGTGTGCAGCTAGTCCCATTGCTATCAGTTGGGATACAGTTGCTGCTCCCAATTTGTGTGGGTGTGTGTCCTTGAACTCACACTGCCTGTGTTTGGGGGCACGCACACCTACGCAGTGGGGGGGCACGCACACCTACGCAGTGGGGGGGGCACGCACACCTACGCAGTGGGGGGGGCACGCACACCTACGCAGTGGGGGGGGCACGCACACCTACGCAGTGGGGGGGGCACGCACACCTACGCAGTGGGGGGGGGCACGCACACCTACGCAGTGGGGGGGGGCACGCACACCTACGCAGATGTCAAATTGATATCTACAGCTGTGTCCATGCAGCTGTTGCATCCCAATTGACATCAATGGGACTGTCTGCATGGATAACAGAACACCTATAAATCCCATCGCAGGACACAACCCTCACACAAGCATACGCTGTAGTACACCCCATGTGAACGAGGCATAAAGATCAGGTTCTGGAATGCTCTGTGCATTGAGCACCTGCCCCCAGCATTCCAGGAAAGGTTCACCCCCCTCCATTCATTGATCACATTTTATTTGTGGAGGAAATTCTCTTGATGAGTGCTGTCTCCTCCATTAACTTGCCCCCTCCCACACAGGAAGATTACATTGGGGGGTTTGCAGGATCAGAATTGGAAGACAGAGACGGCAGCACAAGGGAACCAAGGCATCGTTTGTTAGTAATGTCCCTTTTTGATTATTTTTTTGGAAGGAGGGCAAACATAGGATTTAAGCCGGTCATACACTCTATGATCCGATCGTTCGATATCCTTTAGAGCATGGGTCCTCAAACTATGGCCCTCCAGTTGTTCAGGAACTACAATTCCCATCATGCCTAGTCATGTCAGTGAATGTCAGAGTCTTGCAATGCCTCATGGGATGTGTAGTTCCACAACAGCTGGAGGGCCGTAGTTTGAAGATCCCTGCTTTAGAGCTACCAACACTATGTAATATGGAGACCTAAACAATCCATTCAATTAGTATTAAATCAGACCATTGTGCTACATAGTTGACAGTAAATTGAAATAAGATTGTAGAAACGCATAGTATGAAATGTGGTGATCCATAAACTTTGGCCAGGTAGGGACACCTTTCTGATCTGGTCAGTGATGAAGCGACCACGTAGGAAAAGGTAAGTACTCTGGCATCAGCTTAAAGGGGTTGTAAAGGTTTGTTTTTTTTATTTTCTAAATGGGTTCCTTTAAGCTGGTGCATTGTTGGTTCACTTTTCCTTCGATTTCACTTCTAAATGTTTTTTTTTCTTTGTCTGAATTTCTCACTTTCTGTTTCTCCTCAGTAAGCTTTCCACCATCATCCGAGTGGTGAAAAGTCAGTGAGAACCTTACTGAGGGAGGAACAGGAAGTGAGAAATTCAGACAAAGAAAACAAAGAAAAAAAAACATTTTGGAAGGGAAATCGAAGGAAAAAGGTAAGTGAACAAACAATGCACTAGCTTAAAGGAACATATTTAGAAAAAAACGAACCTTTACAATCCCTTTTAAGGGCCCAATCTTACCATCTTTTTCTAGTACCACATAACACACATTGACTGCATTGTTGTGTTGCAGTTTTGTCATTATAAATGGCACTCCATGCAGCAGCTGTGCTGCAGTGCAACAACGTACATCGGTGTGTTGCCATACATTGCGATGAAGTGCCTGTCTGGCATCAAGTGCATTTGGTGCCATTCATAATGAATTCCTGCTGATTACCACAAAGGGTGTGAATGGCCTATTCCACCTTGCGATTTATTGGTCACTGTTCTGGTCTGCCCCACTAGGCAATAGAAGGGCCTTGGAGGTGGTTGCTTTTTTTGGTGGGGTTGGGGTTCACAAAAATTAGAGTACCACCTTTTGGAGTCGATGGTGGTGAATGAAACAGGTTATCTTTGCACCCTCAGTTCAGAGATGTACAGCTATTCTTGCTGTGCTCTTAGGTCTTGTATTACAGTTGTCTGAGGCTTTCCAAGCACTTTATGTATAAAAATACATGAACTCTTTAAGCAAAGCTTTAGCCTGAACTTTTCAGCCTTCATTTCTGTTATGCGGATCCTCTACCTGGAAGAGGCAGGGAAGATATTTATATGCAGGTGCCAAGATGCTCATTTGCTTCTACTGCAGACCACGACGTGTTGTGGTCTCATATAACTAGCGCTTGTTCTCTGCATCATTGCAGCTCCTATGTCTAAAAGGTTCTGTCATTCTTTATAGTCACTCTCTATTGTCATCTTTCTAGTGCAGGTTGGAAAATAAAGAAGTTGATTGCCAAGGTCAATACATGAGCTGTATGAACACTTCTGTTTATGAAGAGCCAGCAGCACTTGAATGATTTGATCATAGTTCTTCGGTACATATGAAACGGAGTTAAAGGGTCACTAAAGGAATATTTTTTTTTTAGCTAAATAGCTTCCTTTACCTTAATGCAGTGCTGTTTTCATGTTCTCATTGTTTTTGCTTTGAAGTAGCTGTAATACTTCTCTGATCTCCACACTTCCTGCTTGTCTGGCTCCTTATGAAAAATCTAAAATTTTCAATGTGGTCTAAGCTGTGTGTCTGTCTAAAACTCCTCAGAACCAATCAGATTCATTTTAAAAACAAAACACTGCCCTGGATTTGTTTGTTTTTGTTCTGTGTCTTTTTCTACTTCACAGAAACATGAAACCAGTTTAAAAACAAAAGTGAAACTAGAGGCACATTATATGATTGATTTTTATCTATTTTTAATCATTTTTAAAAGGAATAACTTTTATGTCTCGATACCCTGTAAACAGTCATTTCAGCAAAAACATTTTTTTCCTTTAGTGACCCTTTAACCTTTAGATACCGGTAGTTGCTTTCTAAGAAATAGTTGTAGCCATTGGCCCAGTGCACAGATAAAAATATATACCTTAAAGGCCAGACAGACTGCGTGTTTTTCGAGGCATCAATGAGATTTGGATTCGCTGACTTGCACAAGCAGTTTGTGCTTGGATGACAACAACGTGTTTTATTAAAAAAAAAAAAAGCATGGAGGGAAATTCTTTCAAAGGATAACTATAAACCCAAAGACAAAAAAAATGCAACATTTTACAGCGTACAGTCCTTAGATGTGGTGGCTGCATTTGTTTTTTTTTTTTTTTTTTTTTTAGAGTTGGTTAGAAATATTTTTAGAGCTTCAGGCATTCTGTTTCTTTAGCATTGGACCTATCTGTTGGAGGGCCATCTGATATTTGGATCCAGTTGGACAATATCACAGCAGAGGGTTTACATCAGTCAACAGGGATGAACAAGAAGTCTCTGCAGTAACAGAGGTCGAGCCGATCCTGTCCTGTGCAGAACTTTGAGTTCCAGCCTTGACAGCTGGGTTTTTTTCTGCCATAGACAGTTGGAAGGTGGATTACCTTGGCTGTCAGTGTCTGAACCCAGGAGAGTCTCTGCACCCTGAGATGTTCCAGGACTTGTGTTTCAAGTGGGGGATTTTTAATGTGGACAGCCTGGGCTCCAGGTTGAACAAAAGATTAGACAGGTTTGTATTCAAGTAACCTGAATCGCTGGCAGAAGCAGTGGCTCAGTGAAACCCCCCTGAAATGTTTTCCTCTGCTGCTCATAGATCAAGTTTGGGGGCATTCTAGTGATCCACCATACTCATGATTTGCCCAGGTGGATGTGGTATAGTTATATGATTCTCGGGGCTAGGAAGTACTGTATTTGCTGGCGTATAAGACTACATTTTACACTTAAAAAAACTGGCCAAAACGCAGGGGTCGTCTTATACGCCGGGTCAGCGGCTCGGATGCCTGCTGGATGTGCAGTAATACTGTATGTAGCTTCGGCTACATACAGTATATACCACTTAGCCAATCCCGGTGAGCGATGTATTCAAATGAATACAGTGCTGCTCGGATTGGAGTAACAACCTCTGCCAATCTGAGCAGGCTACGTACAGTATATACCACTTAGCCAATCCAGTGAGCGATGTATTCAAATGAATACAGAGCCTGCTCGGATTGGAGTAACAACCTCTGCCAATCTGAGCAGGCTACGTACAGTAACCTGCTTGGATTGGCTTTGAGAGTCAGAGAGATGTGGGCTAATGAAGTTACAGCCTCTGCCAATCCAAGCAGGTTTTGTATTCATTAATGGAATACATTGCTCCCTGTGATTGGCTTCAGCAAGATGGAAGAAGAATATGGCTCCAGAAGGAAGAAATATGAAGCGTCGGAAGCCTCAGAAGGGGGACGTCTTATACGGTGAGTACAGGCAAAAAATCGTAAAAAAATGTAAAATTTGGGGGTCGTCTTATACGCCTGGTCGCCTTATACACCGGCAAATATGGTACACTTCCCACAGTGTCTGTCATATGAATTTAAGGGCCTTCCACTTCCATGGGGCAGATCCTGTTCACACAAACCGAAAAAAACAAAACACTTGGCTCTTAGGCCTTGTATTGTTGGCAGGGGGTTGTCCGTTTTTAGACTGTTGTCCTAAAATCTGACCATTGGTATGCTCATGTTGACAATTGTTGTCCAACATTCGGCCAACAAATTTTGTTTGACAGGCTAGTAAATTTTTGGAGGAGAGTGGCTTGACGTCCGCTCTTTTTTTTTCTTCCCATATGGTCAGTACACAAATCCGTCACACAAAAGTCGAAAGTACAAACACACGTTCGGAATCAATGCTCACAAAACACGAAATTGGCAGAAGGGGCCCAAAGGGTGGTGCTCAAGAGCTGAATCGGGCACTCGGTTGGCCAACAATCGTACTGTGTGTATGAGGCATTAGTCAATGGCAGATCTCTTCCCCTTCTATTCTGTCTCAGAAACTGTTGGCTTCCTATTCTTCTACTAATTCCTTTGTGCAGGGGTGGTGCCCCCAGTCCATTTCCCTGTGACTCTGGAGAAATATGAATCTTGTTCTTCAGAAGGTCTCCTTTGAACCAGAGAAAATCTTCTCTACTCTTCCACCAGATTGTACTTCCTGTGTCTGAGCTGGTTGCTTTATTCGGAAAGAATTTTTTTGGCCCTGCACAAGGGCAAAGTGGTATTAAGGCCCAGGAATTCTTTCCAAGGTAGCCTTTGCGATCTAACTTGGGTCTCACACGCACTGCTGCTCTTAACTCGCATTTAGGAATTTTTGGTGTGTTTTTATTTTTTCGCCAAAGCCCCTGAACTCCATTCAATAAAAGCATATATGCCCATGCCACACATATCCTTTTTACCTGAGTTTAGAGGCAGGCAAAAAAACTCCAAACACGGCAAAAACCCACGTTTTAGTACTTCACAGCTTATTTTAATGGCCAGAATAAATAAATTCTGGCCAATGATATAAACACCCAAACACTGCTAAACGTGTTTAAAATTATTTGAACAAATGCAGCTTAGGTGCATTCATAACGCTGTTTTCTCATCTCACCCTCCAGGATGGCAACACATGAGATGATAGGCTCCTCCCTACAGGAACAATGATCAGTTCACAGCTGTTTTAAAAGGGCCCCACCTTACCCCTTGTCCTCGGTATTGATTGTGTTTCTCCCACAGCAAAACATTTGTTTTATTTCTCTGACCAGAAGACCAAGGCAGTCAGATGTTACACCTTTGAGCCATGTTTAGGAATGCCAGTGAGGACTGCATCAACCTGCCGCCTCAGAGCTTCTCGCAGGTCACCACCATGGCATTGTGCAGGTGGTTTGTGTGTAGCCGAATCCCCCGCCATTGCTAGGGTCTCCCCCTGTTTTCCCCTCTGTGCAGCGGGTGCCATTTCTTTGGCGTCTGGGTGGTGTAAAGACACCAGGGGGAGGACCTTGCGTGCTTCAAGCCTAGCTCTGGGCCAGAGCTTCCGGTCAGGGCAGAAATAGAGTGGTGCGTGCCCAATGCGACCCAGGAAGTTGGTTTGAAGCGTTGAGGAGACGCCAGACCCACGTAGCTGCGGAGGCTGAAGCTTTCCTGTGTGCACCAGGACTCGGCGAGCTGCAGGGAGCTGAAAGTCTGCCAGGAAAGAGTCAGAGGGCCTGGATGCCCTAGCACAGAGCTGGAACTTCCAATTGGCTTGCGCCTTCCTCCATCTTGCACTGATTCCTCGAGTCATTCAGAAACTCAGCCAGTCCCCGGCCTATTCTTCCTAGTGGCCCCATGGTTGCTGAGGAGGTCTTGGTTTGCAACCTGGAAGGCGCTGCCAGTAGCGCCTCTCTGGAAGCTTCCGGACCATTTCTCTCAGGGTCCAGTGCTACACCAGAGTTTTTTTCACCTGACGGCCTGATTAGTGAGCACCAGATCCTAAAGGATAAGAGTTGCTTAGACTGAGCGATACCAACTTCCTGCTCAAGAGGTGAGTGTAACAGGGAAGATATAGTCGAAAATATGGAAAATCTTTTGTACTTTGGTGTAAACGAAAACAGTTTGTTTGGAAAAAGAGTTTAACCGCTCCAAAGTCCCAGAGAACTAGGTGACTCCAAACACTTGGGTGCCGGCGCTGCAATGATATCCAAGATTTGTAGAAAAAAAATAGGATGGCTGCACTCCAAAAACAATGTTGTTCCTTTTTAATAAAACTGGTCACAAAACAAACATGTCACAGCAAAAAAGCTGATGCGTTTCACACCATCATACAGTGCTTATTCATAGCACCTCTGTTTCTGTAATTCTAGAATTTTATCGGGATGGAACAGAGGTGGTGTGTTGGTCAACACCTTTTGAGTACAAGTGACAGCTTTCTGTTTTTCTTGACGCTAGAATAGCAAAGGCTAGAGATGGGGCTACCCCTGTCACGAAAGATGGGTCCCAATGTGGTAACCTAATGAGGGTATTGGAGGGTTTATCTAGACACCCCTTTGAATCCTTGGAAGAAGTTTAATATACGTTTTTGACCTTTTTAAAATTGTCCTAACCCTAGCTATTACTACAGCTTTTCATTTCATGCCATCCCCAGCAGCATATACTTGTGACAGCGTCTGATGTGGAGGAAGTCACAAGCTCCTCTAGAATAAAAGTGCTAGATATTTCCTTAGACTCCTGGAATTAAACAGAGAGAAAGTTTGGGGGAATAAATCAAGCCTGTTTTGCCCTGAAGGCTCATTCACACAACACTGCATGTTAAAACTCTTATGCTGCGTACACACGATCATTTTTCGCCATGAAAAAACAGTTTTTCGGCATGTAGAAAAAACAGTTTTTCTAACTTCATCATTAAAACGACGTTGCCCACACATCATTGTTTTAAAAAAATGCTCTAGCAAAGCGCAGAGATGTACGACGCCACTATAAAGGGGAAGTTCCATGCGGATGGCGCCACCCTTGGGGCTACTTTAGCTGATTTTGTGTTAGAAAAACGCGAATCGTCTTTTACTATGTGTTACAGCGTGATGAATGTGCTTACTCCATTATGAACGGTAGTTTTACCAGAACGAGCGCTCCCGTCTCATAACTTGCTTCTGAGCAAGCGCGGGTTTTTAACGTCGTTTTTGTCCACACACGATCATTTTTTACAACCCGAAAAACATCATCATTTAAAACGTCATTAAAAAATGCAGCATGTTCGGAATTTTTTTTTCTCCGTTTTTCAGAACCTGAAAAATGATATGAAGCCCACACACGATCGTTTTAAATAAAAAAAATTTAAACATCGTTTCATGCTGAAAAATGATCATGTGTACGCGGCCTTAGTCTTGGCATGTGGGATGCTGTCTGTTGAAGTGCAGTAGGCTGCATCTTACTTTTTTTTTTTTTTTTACGTTGACAATATCTTAACCACTTAAGACCCGGACCAATACGCTGGTAAATGACCCAAGGTGTTTTTGCGATTCGGCACTGCGTCGCTTTAACAGACAATTGCGCGGTCGTGCGACGTGGCTCCCAAACAAAATTTGCGTCCTTTTCTTCCCACAAATAGAGCTTTCTTTTGGTGGTATTTGATCACCTCTGCGATTTTTATTTTTTGCGCTATATACAAAAATAGAGCGACATTTTTGAAAAAAAAACACTATTTTTTACTTTTTGTTAAAAAAAAATCAAATAAACTAAATTTTAGTCAAACATTTAGGCCAAAATTTATTTAGCCACATGTCTTTAGTAAAAAAAAAAATCGCAATAAAGAAAAATAGCTACCTAGCGGGAACAGCGACACTAATACAGCGATCAGAAAAATGATCGCTTAGTGACGCTGGCAATAGGGAGTGAAAGGGTTAACTAGGGCGGTGATCAGGGGTTTAAAACTTTATTAGGGGGGGTGGGGGGGCTATCCTGAACCTAACACTAACTGTTTTTTACACTGCCTGTCACACTGACACTAAATGCAGTGATTAGATCACTGCATTCAGTGACAGTGACAGGGGGGTGGGGGGGCGATCACAAGGGGTTAATATGCCTATGTGAGTGTGTGTCAGTGTTGTGTTGGTGCACACTTACTTGTGATGTCTTCTCTCATCAGCAGCGCTGGGAAACAGCGCTGCGATGAGAGGTGACATCATTTGCTCCTTCCTGTGTAAACACAGGAGGAGGAAGTGACAGGCTGGGAGCGCGCTCCCATTGGCTGGGAGCGATCGCGCGGGGGGGGGGGTAAGCGCCGACATCCGCCCGCTGATCCCGGATCGCTCCCGGAGCCAGGGGGACCCCCGCACGCCGCGGAGGGGGTCCCGATGGGACCCCCGAACCGCACTTAGGCGGGGACGTAAATTTACGCCCTTGTGCCTGTACGAGCCATTCTGTGGCCGTATATGTGCGTGCGGGGGTCCTTAAGTGGTTAATGTTATAGGTAACACATCTGGGAGGGAAAGGTTTCCATTGTATGACTTGTTCCTTCTCAGCAGGTTCACACTAAGAAAAAATTTCTTACCTGGAGTGTATTGCCTGCAGTTTGGTGTTCTAAGTTTGTAAAGGTTCTTATTATGCTTTAAGCTGCGCTCCAGGTACAAAAACAGTTTAAAATATTTCTCTACAGTCAGAAATAATATTAATTCACCATATACCTTTTACAAACACAGATATTGGCTTGTAAAAGTAGTGGTGACATCACTGTGGGTGGGACTTAGCAGGCCCGCCCACTGCAGTCAGCCACATTGAGGCAGATACCAGACACCCTGCTAAGAAGAGAGAGCGGCAGTGACCGGTCTTTATGCACCTAGGCAAAGTGCTGTGTTGCTGCACAGATCTTGAATAGATCAGTAAGGTTCAAGTAAAATACACATGCCTTTTCTATTTGGACTATATTGGTTTAGCTTTAAAGCCCTAATTGATAGTAAAGTTATTGCTAACAGGGCTGCCGGATAAAAACAGTGTTTGCGCAGAAACCTTTTCCTCCTTTGGAGAAACCTATCATCAGAAATGTGTTCACACTGAGAGGTTTGTGTGATGATGGCGGCAGGTCTGTGCAACATCAAAATGCTGGTTATTGACAACTGGCTTCCTATACCCTACCCAGTCATCACAGACATTAAACAGGTTAACCTTTTGGGCAGAAATTGAATAGAGAGGTTTTCCTTTCCTAGCAGCTGTCAGATTGGCTTTACAAGGAAAGGTTGATGTCCTCTATACTGGGGGTGATCTGTATGCTGTACATTGTGCAGCCTGTCATTAATATTGATAACATTTCTGGTTTTAGTTGGGAAGTGGTGTGAGTGCTGGCACTTGTGCTTCCCAGCAGCCTCTGGTGACGTAGTGTATATTTTCAACACTGGACATTCCTGTTTCTTACTTGTTTTGCTTCTGCTAGGTAAGGTTATTGATTAATATATGCCCTGGGCTGGTGTCATATTGTCCTGGTGTCATGCTTTTTGCACTCACAAGCCTGCTAGAGAAATGTCACACTATAATGCTGCAATGTCTTTGTTAGCCACAACCTGTATTCAGAAGTATAACAACTGGAGGTAACAGGTAGTTTTGTATGTCTGGTGAAATCAGATTTTCTCATAGCTATACAGTCACCAAGTCCTAAAGCCAAACAGACTATTAAAATTTTTTTGCAATCACTTTTCTGTTGTCTGTTAAGGCTGCACGATTCTGGTCAAAATGAGAATCGCGATTCTTTTGCTTAGACTAAAGATCACGATTCTCTCACGATTCTCAAGAATTGATAGCCAGAACCAATTGATTTATTTTAAAACACAAATATATAAAAAACAGACCAGTGATATGTCTATAATGTTAAAGACCATATAACTCCTTTGAAAAAAGCAGAATCAAACTTTAATTCGGTTTTTTTCATAGGAGTTATATGGTCTTTAACAATATAGATATATCACTAGTCTGTTTTTTATACATCAGAAGCAGTACCGCCGGCAACCACTGAGTGGTACATGGATACACACAGTTGTATTAATCTTTCTCACAGTTCTGTACAACTGTGTGTATCCATGCGCCACCCAGTGGTTGCCGGGGGTACTGCTTCTGATGTATTAATCTTTCTCACAGTTCTGTACATCAGATGCAGTACCGCTGGCAACCACTGGGTGGCGCATGGATACAATCAGTTGTACAGAACTGTGAGAAAGATTAATACAACTGTGTGTATCCATGTACCACTCAGTGGTTGCCGGCGGTACTGCTTCTGCGGCATTTGCGTTCCACGCTGGTTACGTGGAATGGCGGTGACGCATAAGAATCGCGGGTCATCCCGCGGGGAGATCGTGGGTGGGGAGAATCGAGATCGCGATTCTCTCCACAATTAATCGTGCAGCTCTATTGTCTGTACAAGAACCACAGGGTTGGTTTATTAAAGGGGGAGACTGTTCACTTAGTGCAGTGGTTCTCAACCTGGGAACAAAAGAAGGATATTTGGGAATTCCCGAATTGTCCTTTAATAGTAAAATGGAAATACACTACAACCCACAGCAAAATTAAAAAGTGGGGGTACACAGTTGACGTTTTGCACTGATTCTCAGTGCTTACTTATGAGCTATTAAAGGACAATTCGGGAATTTCCAGGAGTGCAGCTCTATCTGGAGCGGTTTTTCTTTTTGCTCTCAACATGGGGGTTGGGACCTCCTCGGGGTTGAATGATTTGCCAGGGGTCACCAAATTGTGGGCTGTTCCTGAAGCCCACAACGCTCTCCCGGCCTTTTATCAGCCGCCCAGCTGGGCTGTTCCTGGAGCCTGCGGCCTCCCACTCGGCCTCTTTGCAGCTGCCTATTACGTTCACGCGATGGCTGGGGGACAGAGACTAGAGGTCAGCTGACTGGTGAGGAATGTGAAGTGCGAGGGGCTGAAGGAGACCCTATCTCCTGATTTTGGCATAGGTGTCACTGCTGCGAGACGCCACAAAGTCGGGGACAAAGTGAAGCTGGAGACAGTGAGTGACTACCTGTGATTATGCACACCAACTAGTAATAGAAGGAATAAAAATACACATTACTTGGAAGGGGGAGGAACAAAGAAAAAGGGAGAGAACAAGACGGCTACAGAGAGGGATGGGGAAAACCTTGCCTTAGGTGCTGACAACCCACGCTACGAAAATTATTTTACTGTTGGGGGTACCCACAATTTGGGAAATTTTATCAAGGGGTCACGGCACTAGAAAGGTTTAGAACCACTGACTTGGTGAGTTTTTAACAAGCTTAGATAAAGTAGTTATTTACTATACTCATACTTGATTATTTAAAGTAAACCCTGTTTCAGCGAATATATATTTCTCTTTTTGTCCATGGACGGACACAGCCTTCACAAGTCTTGACATATGGGTTATGTTCCTGTTCATAGGAGAGGTCCTCTCCTATGAACAGGAACATAACCCATATGTCAAGACTTGTGAAGGCTGTGTCCGTCCATGGACGACCGAGAAAAGGATTTTACGGTAAGTACAAAAAATCCTATTTTTTTTTTTCTTTGTAAAGTGAACATGCATTGATGAGCAGCCTCTATCTACTACATTAATAAATCAAACTACTGTCTTAAATATCTTAAAATCTTCTAGATTGTCCAGGTGGGCTCCTGAAGTCTACTCAAGATTGTTTGAAACTTGGGTTCAGTTCACACTTGAGCTGAGCTTCCATCGTCATTTTTTTCGGGGTGTTTTTTAAATGTTTGTACATGCTTTTTTTGCATGGAAAGCTAGTAACAATGCAAGTTTTTCAGGTACTCCCACTGAAGTCAGAAAGTAGGATTCTGCCCCAAAAGAAGCCCATGTACTTTTCAGTGTAATGAGCTTCAAGTCATTACTCGGATGTAACTGGACATCAGTAAGTATAATGGAAATCCTTGCTGAGCATCTCTGGTGAAGCATCAAACCACTCGGATGTGAATGGGGCCTAAAGAATTTTCGTTTCACTTAAAAGAAGAAAAAAAAATAAAACGAAATTGTAAAACTTACCCCCTACACACACCTTAAGCACACAGTGTATGATCTGAATCTTGGTTCTGTTTCATCTGCTGGGGGAAAAAAGCCAACACAACAATTCTGTTCTACAGGTGGAGTTTACAAATTTAGATGCTGACAACAATTCATATAGTATTCAGGATACAGCCAGCTCAATCTGTTTGTTTGCAGACAGCTTTAAGAAGCTATGATGTGTGAACTTCCTTTAACAATAGTATAGAAGGCACTTAATGGCCACCAGGTGCAATTTTTGATGCTTACCGATTCCCTGATTGTTGTATTTCATCCAGATTTGTTCAGATCTGTTTGTTTAAAATCTTTCATGTGATGGCTTACAACAGAGCTGCTTGCCTATGTGGCAGTAATTCTGTGGCATGTAAAGTACTATCCTGATGTCTTAAAATGGCCACATACTCTGTTGTTAACAAGGTACTTTAAGAGACATCTTAAAGCCCAACCCACTGCAAGGGTTAATTGTTCGTTTTAGTCACAGGAGGGCAACAAAAAATTGATTTACTTGCCCGATCCCCCCCCCTCCTCCTGCAGTTAGACCCGTCTCCCCAGCTCCTTACTCCCCAAGCTTCAGCGATCTAGGATCCTGACGTCATGACAAAAGTAGGATCCATAGCCCTGCATTGTACCTCCAAGATGCTGAGGGAGTCCACCAGTGGAGCATAGGTAAGAGCCATCTGCCAGGGGAGCAGAGACTCGGGTAAGTAAAATAAATTCTACCTACTTACCCAGACAAAATGGTTCATTAAACCTTGCTATGTAGGCGCAGCCTCTATTGCAAGGGATCATTTTCCATTTTCCTGGAATTGCGCTTTTTAACTCTAATCCTAAAACCGCATCACCAGTTATCCAAGCCATCATCTTACATGGTTCATCTGGTTGGGGAAAAAAACTAAGGTTCATCTAGTTCAACCAATCAAACTGTAGCAATCCTTTGCCCTAATCAGCTTTCCATGGTTCCTATTGGCTGTTTGGTTTCAGATCCCTCCAATGACATCTGTACCTCTCTGCTGTCAAAGGGGCAGATTGACAGCCTAATACTTCTGCGTCACCGCGGTTAATTGTTTTGTAGAGCAAATTTATTTTCTGTGTCATGTGACTATAATACATATTACCAATCAAAGGTTGGAGAAAAATTTCCTTCTAAGCTGCACCTTTTTGAAACGGGAAGCCGACCAACAAGATCTTGTGATCTGATATTAGAATACAACTTTACTGAACTTTCCTGTTTTGTTTTTTATAATATATGTGTGAACTTGTTTTATTCTGGAGCCTCGCCTTGGAATGGCTGTTGTCATTTTAGGTAAAGGTTTATATTAATAAAATGCAGAAAGTTTGCTGGAGCAATTTGGATCATGCTTTGCTGTGTTTTGCCTTCCTCTGGATCAGCTGTGGGTATAGGATTGTATAAAAATAAAACGTTCCCCTTTCTATAGGTTGAACTGGATTAGGGTGCCCACGTGTCCCGGATTGCCCGGGACTGTCCCGCAATTGACATGTCTGTCCTGGGTCCCAGGCACCTTCATTCCAGGACAATATAGTGTCCTGGAATGAAATAGAGCACACAGTCACCCCCTACGAACTAGTAACTACACTTCCAAAACTGGTTGCTAGGGCCAGCACTGCCTGGCATGACAATTTACTCTGACAGTGAGGTCGGGACCGAGGCCTGTGCCTAGTGCAGCGCTACTGTCCCCACCCACCTTGGCACCTCCTCCTTCTCTGGCACCTAGCGGCAAGCAGCAGGGACTGGTGTGATCTTCACTCTCCAGATAGCGACTCCACTCCTTTCCTTCAATGCACGAGGCTCATGCAGAGGGAGTGACAGCAGCACTGCATCTGGCGGCAGGCTATGGGTGGCAAACGGCACTGCATCTGATGGCAAGTGGCACATTCAGCTGACAAATAACCCGCCGCCAAATTCCCCATCAACCCCCGAGACTACATTTCCCCCCACCCCTCATCTTTTTTTGGGGGGAAGGTGAGGGGGGCCGGGGTGTCCCTGAATGGCAGTTTGGAAATGTGGTCACCCTAAACTGGATGCACTTGTCTTTTTTCAACCAGACTAACTATGTAACAGCAAGGTGATCAGGATTTTTAATGATTTATCACAGCAATGCTAATCCCAGTATCCTGTTCTTGTACTTACAGGCACATCAACAAAGCAGGAAAGCAGACCGGTTTCTGGCTACAGGGAAATATGAAGAGGCAATCGCTTGTCACAGAAAAGCTGCTGGTATGTCCTTTACTGACCATTTTCATCATTCAGTGGAGGATTGTATTTGTGTAGAGAAAGTTTTTAAGCTTTATATATTATAATCAAGTGCAAGTGAAAAATAAATAACAAAATGCTTTGTGTTACTTAGAGTAACCATTTTACATGGTTCCCCCTAGCCTGGGTTATGCTCAGGGTTAAACACTAAGGAGGCCAGATTTCAGGATGGCATAGTGGAGGAAGGATTGGCAAACCTCTGAGCAGCTCAGGTTTGTGGCAGTCAGATTCTAACCAGCACTGACTAGAAACATGGATATCTTTTTATAGAAGTATTTCATGGAAGTGTCATGTATTAAATTGTTAATACCAAGAACGCTTAAATCTATGTTCAGCCTGGGGATTTTTTTTTTTTTTTTTAAAGCGGAGTTCCACCCAGGAAAACAACATTTGACCATATAGCTTAAAAAAATTAAATAAAAAAAAAAGTGAAAAAAAAAAAAAATACTCACCCGAAATACCTGTTGCTATGCGGAAGTCCGTAATCTGCCTCTTCCACACCGCGGTGTCTTTTCTTCTTCTTCTGCTTGTGAATGGGGCGCGCTGCTTTCTGGGAACTATGTGTGTTCTCAGAGAGCAGCCGCCCATTCACAAGCCAGCGTGAGACTCACGCAGGCGCTGTAGGAAATAGGCAGTGAAGCCGTACGGCTTCACTGCCTGTTTCCCATAGTGTGAATGGCGGCGCTGGCACTGAATGTGGCACTGGAGCGGGGGCTGGGTAGCAGATCAGCAGAAGTTCCACTTTTGGGTGCCCTGTGAATTGAGGCCTCCAAGGGGGATGGTAAGATCAGGCTGTTGAGCCATGGTGTTACCACCTCTGACCACCCACCTAAAACCTAATATACACCACAGATTTTTCCGGAGAACTGCAAGTGTGAACCTAGCCTACAGTTGGCCTCAAATTGGTTAAAATGCATTCAGCAGGGACCAGCTGAATTTCTGAAGTTTTGTCGTCCCTGGTCTACGAGAGTTGATCATTTGAACGTGTTGCAAAACTTATGCTGTTCAGCAGCTGTGGCCAACCGACTGCATTTACTGACCAGTGGATTCGGACAGCTGCATCCATCTATGACACTTGCCCACTGGCTGAAGAAAAAAAAAGTGTCGGCTGAACCTGTCCTTCACGGGCACACTTCAGCTGGACACCCCAGTGTGGAAGGGGTCTAAAGATTTGAATCAGATCATTTGTTATAGAGATGTAATATCAGTTTGTAGAAATGACACTTTGATACATAAAACTCTTAGTTATGAGTCTCTGTATATATCGGTGTTCTAGCTATGTAAGATTCCAGCCAGAGCCATACACGGTACGAATCTCGAAAGAATTTTCTTTCGAAAATGGTATGAAAGAATTTTCGTTGTATTTCGCACCGTTGCAACAACAGCCGATTTTCGTGCGGCTATCAAATTTGAGAAATCCGACAATTTGGAAATTTTTTGAAAAACAAACGATTTTCTGATCAATAATGGGAGAATCGTGTGAGAAATGTAATAGAAAAAAAAAATATTCCCGGAGAGAAAAGAATATTCCTGGCAACATGAAGGTTTTTTCGACCGAATTTTGAAAATCAATGCCGGTGACGTGTCATATTCGGCTCCCCCATCACAGAGTGCTCCAGGAGTGCTGCGTCGGCCAACTACGCATGCGCGATGCGATGCGTTCCAATGGCTTTACGACACTGCACACCAGCAAAGCCGTCATTCAGAGCGACGTGGACTTAGAGGAAAGTGGCCAGTCGGCCTCACATCCTCGCTTCGCTCGGACGGCTCGCTGCGCTCGCTCGGCCTCCTGGCTCTTTTTTTAACATCCTCCAATCCACGGGGATGGTAAAGAAAGAGCCTGGATGCCGAACGACGCCTTCGCTGGTGTGCACTGTCTTAAATGCTTTGGAACGCATCGCAGATGCGTTTGGAACGCATCGCGCATGCGCAGTTGGCCGCCCAGCACTTCCAGACCAGTCTATGATGGGGAGCGGAAAATGACAACTCACCAGCATCATCGGATCACAAAAAAAAATAATTCTGATTTTGAAAAGAAAATTTGTTCGAAATTCGCCTGCTCTAGTGAATGGTAGGCTGCGTTCATTTATTTTACAAACAATACCCCATAATAACACAAGAAGTTTGTTTATAAACTTTGCAAATTTATAGAAAAATAAAAAGAGCACAAGTATATAAGTATTCACAGCCTTTGCTTAATAGTTTTGTTGAAGCATCTTTGGCACCAATTGCAGCCTGAAGCCTTTTTGAGTGTGATGGTACAAGCTTGGTACACATATTTTTGTGCAGTCTCTCCCACTCTTCTTTGTAGGACCTCTCGAGAACCATCAGGTTGGATGGGGAGGGTTGGTGCACAGCCATTTTCGGGTCTCTCCAGAGATGTTTAACCACTTAAGCCCCGGACCAATATGCTGCTAAATGCCCAAAGGCATTTTTACAATTCGGCACTACGTCGCTTTAACAATAAAATTTGCGTCCTTTTCTTCCCACAAATAGATCTTTCTTTTGATGGTATTTGTTTGCCTCTGCGTTTTTTTTTTTTGCGCTATAAACAAAAATAGAGCGACATTTATTACTTTTTGTTATAAGAAAAATCAAATAAACTAAATTTTAGTCAAATATTTACGCCAAAATGTATTCAGCCACATGTCTTTAGTAAAAAAAAAAATCGCAATATAAAAAAAAATTTGCTACCTAGCGGCAACAGTGACACTAATACAGCGATCAGAAAACCAATCGCTTAGTGACACTGGCAATAGGGGGTGAAAGGGTTAATAGGGGGTGAAAGGGTTAACTAGGGCGTCACACTAACTGCCTGTCACACTAACTGCCTGTCACACTAACTGCCTGTCACACTAACTGCCTGTCACACTAACTGCCTGTCACACTAACTGCCTGTCACACTAACTGCCTGTCACACTAACTGCCTGTCACACTAACTGCCTGTCACACTAACTGCCTGTCACACTAACTGCCTGTCACACTAACTGCCTGTCACACTAACTGCCTGTCACACTAACTGCCTGTCACACTAACTGCCTGTCACACTAACTGCCTGTCACACTAACTGCCTGTCACACTAACTGCCTGTCACACTAACTGCCTGTCACACTAACTGCCTGTCACACTAACTGCCTGTCACACTAACTGCCTGTCACACTAACTGCCTGTCACACTAACTGCCTGTCACACTAACTGCCTGTCACACTAACTGCCTGTCACACTAACTGCCTGTCACACTAACTGCCTGTCACACTAACTGCCTGTCACACTAACTGCCTGTCACACTAACTGCCTGTCACACTAACTGCCTGTCACACTAACTGCCTGTCACACTAACTGCCTGTCACACTAACTGCCTGTCACACTAACTGCCTGTCACACTAACTGCCTGTCACACTAACTGCCTGTCACACTAACTGCCTGTCACACTAACTGCCTGTCACACTAACTGCCTGTCACACTAACTGCCTGTCACACTAACTGCCTGTCACACTAACTGCCTGTCACACTAACTGCCTGTCACACTAACTGCCTGTCACACTAACTGCCTGTCACACTAACTGCCTGTCACACTAACTGCCTGTCACACTAACTGCCTGTCACACTAACTGCCTGTCACACTAACTGCCTGTCACACTAACTGCCTGTCACACTAACTGCCTGTCACACTAACTGCCTGTCACACTAACTGCCTGTCACACTAACTGCCTGTCACACTAACTGCCTGTCACACTAACTGCCTGTCACACTAACTGCCTGTCACACTAACTGCCTGTCACACTAACTGCCTGTCACACTAACTGCCTGTCACACTAACTGCCTGTCACACTAACTGCCTGTCACACTAACTGCCTGTCACACTAACTGCCTGTCACACTAACTGCCTGTCACACTAACTGCCTGTCACACTAACTGCCTGTCACACTAACTGCCTGTCACACTAACTGCCTGTCACACTAACTGCCTGTCACACTAACTGCCTGTCACACTAACTGCCTGTCACACTAACTGCCTGTCACACTAACTGCCTGTCACACTAACTGCCTGTCACACTAACTGCCTGTCACACTAACTGCCTGTCACACTAACTGCCTGTCACACTAACTGCCTGTCACACTAACTGCCTGTCACACTAACTGCCTGTCACACTAACTGCCTGTCACACTAACTGCCTGTCACACTAACTGCCTGTCACACTAACTGCCTGTCACACTAACTGCCTGTCACACTAACTGCCTGTCACACTAACTGCCTGTCACACTAACTGCCTGTCACACTAACTGCCTGTCACACTAACTGCCTGTCACACTAACTGCCTGTCACACTAACTGCCTGTCACACTAACTGCCTGTCACACTAACTGCCTGTCACACTAACTGCCTGTCACACTAACTGCCTGTCACACTAACTGCCTGTCACACTAACTGCCTGTCACACTAACTGCCTGTCACACTAACTGCCTGTCACACTAACTGCCTGTCACACTAACTGCCTGTCACACTAACTGCCTGTCACACTAACTGCCTGTCACACTAACTGCCTGTCACACTAACTGCCTGTCACACTAACTGCCTGTCACACTAACTGCCTGTCACACTAACTGCCTGTCACACTAACTGCCTGTCACACTAACTGCCTGTCACACTAACTGCCTGTCACACTAACTGCCTGTCACACTAACTGCCTGTCACACTAACTGCCTGTCACACTAACTGCCTGTCACACTAACTGCCTGTCACACTAACTGCCTGTCACACTAACTGCCTGTCACACTAACTGCCTGTCACACTAACTGCCTGTCACACTAACTGCCTGTCACACTAACTGCCTGTCACACTAACTGCCTGTCACACTAACTGCCTGTCACACTAACTGCCTGTCACACTAACTGCCTGTCACACTAACTGCCTGTCACACTAACTGCCTGTCACACTAACTGCCTGTCACACTAACTGCCTGTCACACTAACTGCCTGTCACACTAACTGCCTGTCACACTAACTGCCTGTCACACTAACTGCCTGTCACACTAACTGCCTGTCACACTAACTGCCTGTCACACTAACTGCCTGTCACACTAACTGCCTGTCACTAACTGCCTGTCACACTAACTGCCTGTCACACTAACTGCCTGTCACACTAACTGCCTGTCACACTAACTGCCTGTCACACTAACTGCCTGTCACACTAACTGCCTGTCACACTAACTGCCTGTCACACTAACTGCCTGTCACACTAACTGCCTGTCACACTAACTGCCTGTCACACTAACTGCCTGTCACACTAACTGCCTGTCACACTAACTGCCTGTCACACTAACTGCCTGTCACACTAACTGCCTGTCACACTAACTGCCTGTCACACTAACTGCCTGTCACACTAACTGCCTGTCACACTAACTGCCTGTCACACTAACTGCCTGTCACACTAACTGCCTGTCACACTAACTGCCTGTCACACTAACTGCCTGTCACACTAACTGCCTGTCACACTAACTGCCTGTCACACTAACTGCCTGTCACACTAACTGCCTGTCACACTAACTGCCTGTCACACTAACTGCCTGTCACACTAACTGCCTGTCACACTAACTGCCTGTCACACATAAATATATGATCACTGCAATCAGTGACAGGGGGCTGGGGGGGGGTGATCGGAAGGGGTTAAGTGTGCCTATGTGTGTGTGTCAGTGTGCTGTTGGTGAGACTTACTTGTGATGTCTTTTCTCCTCTCGTCGGATTGAAAATACCGCCGAGAGGAGAGCTGACATCACTTCCTTCCTCTGCCAGAGTTTACATTACACAAGCACGAGGAAGTGCAGGGCGGAGGCTTGGCGGATTGGCTGGGAGCGATCACGAGGGGGCGGACAAAACGAACAGCCCCCCCTCATCCCGGATCGCTCCCACAGGTAAGACGCTCGCCGCATGTAGTGGGGCGGGGTCCCGATCGGGCCCCCGACCCGCAAGAAGGCAGGGACGTATATATACGCCCATCTGCCTGTACGTGCCATTCTGTTATCTTAGCTGTGTGCTTAGGGTTGTTGTCCTGTTGGAAGATGACCTTTGCCCCAGTCCGAGGTCCAAAGTACTCTGAAACAGGTTTTCATCAAGGATGTCTGTACATTGCTGCATTCTTCTTTCCCTCCATCCTCACTGGTCTCCCAGTTCCTGCTTCTGAAAAACATTCCCACAGCATAATGCTGCCATCACCATCCTTCACTGTAGGGATGGTATTGGCCAGGTGATAAGCAGTGCCTGGTTTCCTCCAGATATGACACAAAGAGTTCAATCTTTCATCAGACCAGAGAATTTTGCTTCTCATGGTCTGAGAGTTCTTCAGGTGCCTTTTACTGAGTGGCTTCCGTCTGGCCACTCTATCATACAGGCCTGATTGGTGGAGTGCTGCAGAGATGCTTGTCCTTCTGGAAGGTTCTCTCTCCACAGAGAAACGCTGGAGCTCTGTCAGAGTGCCCATTGGTTTCTTGGTCACCTCCCTGACTAAGGTCATTCTCCCCGACTCAGTCTGGCCAGGCGGCCTATCTAGGAAGAGTCCTGGTGTTTCCAAAGTTATTCCATTTACAGATGATGGAGGCAATCGTGTCATTGGGGCCTTCAATGCTTCAAAACATTTCTTTAGCCGTCTGTGCCCCTGTTCAGAAGATTTCACCTCACTTTCTGTCCCAATAACAATTGGATTTTTAACATTTTGGGGGTTAGTAGGGAAACAAGGATTGGTGATTAAAGCATCAGTGGAGGTACCTTTTTCTCATATTAACTCTTACAGGAGAGAATTTTTCATTTTCTAGGGGTAGATTTCCTCTTACTTCCTATTGTCTCCCTCTGTTTGTAGGAGTACAGGTCTCCTTTAAATGACTGTGTGTGTGTATTTGTCTAAAATATATGATGGGTGTACTTTGTTTTGTGCAGCGATACTGTCCAGCACTATGCTTTGCCCTGCTGTCATGTCTGTAGGATGCAGTATACAAACTGCACAGCGTGCCACGTAATACACGGCAGTACAGAATTCCCTGCCGCTCTATTCAATGTCTGAGGCCCTCTAGTGATGATCTATAAGTATTGCAGCCTTATGTATTTGTTTTGTTTCTTGCAGCTTACCTTTTGGAAGCCAAGAAGCTTACACAGTCTGAGCAGGTAAGATGAATCAAGCTTACTCTGTGGGAGGTTAATCAATTATTGAGACCTGCTCACTTTTTTTCTTTTTGTTTACAGAACAATATCTGGTAGCAGTTAGCCACATTCAGCTGGACTTGTTCTGTAATGTTGAAGATGTTAATTCTTTAGTTCCTGTAAGTGTCCAGAAGATGCCCCATCATTTCTTTCCACACAGGTAGCATCATTTGGTCTCCATGGAATGTGTAGACGTCGATTATCTATGAACAGGATGGCAGGAGCGTAAGCTGGAAGTCTGTATAGGTTCCAAACGGCACGAAAGAGCAAATCTTCACCAAACTGGAACAACTAACCCTAAAGATGCACAGGGACCTTCAATAGTAGCTGTCTTCCACCTATAATACGGCTTTAAAATCTCTAACCCAGCAATTTAACAATTCACACCTTTAGTCATGTAAATCAAGAAACTATGCCCATGCAGTCTTGACACAAGCATGAGACTATGAGGTTGATTTTCCAAAACCTGGGGAGTGCAAAATCTGGTGCAGCTATGCATGTGGTAGGCAATCGCCCTCTAACTTGTAACTTGTTCAATTAATCACTAACAAAAAATCCTGTAAGCTCATTGGCTACCATGCAGAGCTGCACCAGATTTTTTACTCTCCAGTTTTAGTAAATCAACCCCTATATGAGTAGAACATGGTGGCTCCACATTTTTTAGATCACCCATCCTGTTCTTGGGCAGTATACATTTACACATTTCATGGTGATTGGGATAAGGTATCTGTGCTGCCTGTTTGGATATAAATGCTGTGGTATGTTACTGACAATCATTGGAACTGAAATGGCTGATAGAGGCTACAAAATGTCTTCAACGTTACAGAAGTCCATTTAAAAGTGACTGACTACTAGCTTTATCATGATCTGGATAAGTGAGAATATTCACAGACCTGTTTACAGGGGGAATGTCATAGCACACTGCTACCTATACGTACACAGATGTTAATTTTGGGTTGTCTGGACTAGAGGCAGGCCGATATTTGGCCGTTTTAAATCCAAATCGGGCCGATATTTTACAATTCCCGCTAGCGGTGCCACGGTTCTGGAGCTAGGCCGAAGCCGCGGCCTTTCCTGATGCTGTGATCGCGGCGGCAAACCGCAGATTGCCGCCACGGTCGCAGCATCAGGAAAGACCACGGCTTCGGCCTAGCTCCGGAGCCGCAGGCCATCTTGGTACACCCAGCACGGCGTCCCTCCTCTGTTTACGCCCACAGAGGAGGAGGGGCCCGTGCTCGTGGGACACACACGGCTCTCTGGTGTCTGTACTACGGGGGGCAGGGGGGGTGTCTAAGCTGGAGGGAGAGGGTCTGTCCTGAGGGGGGTGACACCATTTTTTTTTGCACCTGTGCCACCTGCCAGTGCCAATTAGTGCCATCTGCCAGTGGCAATACCAGTGCCACCATCCAGTGCCAATTAGTGCCACCTTTCATCCAGTGCCATCCGCCAATGCCACCTGCCAGTGCCACCATCCAGTGCCAATTAGTGCCACCTTCCATCCGCCAGTGCCATCTGCCAGTGCGATCCAGTGCCACCTACCAGTGCCAAATAAAGCCATCAGTGCCACCTGCCAATGCCAACCAGTGCTAACTAGTGCCAACCAGTGGCATCTGCCAATCAGTGCCACCTGCTAGTACCATCTTTCAGTACCCTCCAGTGCAACCTGCCAGTGCCAATAAGTGCCTTCTGCTAGTGCCATCTTCCAGTGCCAATTAGTGCCATCCAGTGCCACCAATAAAAAAAAAATTATCGGCCGCAAAAATCGGCATCATATATCGGCTGCCTGGATTTCTAAATATCGGCATCCGCCAGAGAAAAACCCATATCGGTCAACCTCTAGTCTGGATACGCCTTTGCCATTAGGAGTTGTGAGTGAGAAATAAAAGGTTCTTGTCATTCTTGTATTGCATGGGAGTCAGCATGTTATGAGTTTCTAAGGTAGAAAAGATAACCAATTAATACCTTTTAGGACTCATACTCGCTGAAATTTGTGAATTTAGCTTTTCTAAAAGCAGAAGCTATCTGGGAAGTATAAGGCCTCGTTCACACGGTTCGATTTACTCTGTGCCTCATGCAGGGCCATGTTCTACCAGCACAGAAATGCACGGGTGCTGCTTGCATCCTTATGACGGCGTCCCATAGCTGAGTGGATGTATGAAGCATGGTAAAATATAGCCTGGCATGGAGCTAATTCCCCATGTGAATGGGTCCTAAACCAGTTTGATGCCTCCCAAATGACTGTGTTTAGACGTTCCTGCTTTAAAGCCGGTTTAGATGCATTTACATCCATTCAGCTTTGTTCAACTCCATATACCCAACATTAAATGGGCAGTGAATGTAATTGGTAGGCACACCTGAACACTGACCTTGTGAACTCTTTTGTAACTCTAGCATATTAAAGCAGATCATAGGATGCATTCAGATCTGTGCAATAATGTTTACTTTGTGGACCTGAACACTGTTTTTGACACTTGTGCATGAAGCCTTATGCACGCTAATGCAGTAAGAGAGAATTAGATATGAAAACCCTGTACCCAAGGCCTGCACAATTTTTGGGTGCCTATGCCCAATTTTGCTGAGGTGATTGATGAGGATCACAAAACAAAAGCACTACCCATTGTGATATCCCAAAAAGAACCAAGAGGATGCTCATAACTTCACACATGTTTATGCTAGATAGAGCGCTGACACCATTATTATTTTTATACATTTTGGAGAAGGGCACAGCGTTTTATGGCACTGCAGAAATCGCCATTAATGGCTGTGAAGCAAGTCATTATTGGACAGCACGGTCCACAGAGAGTGGGGGAGATTTACTAAAACCTGAGCAAAATCTGGTGCATCTCTGCATAGAAACTAATCGGCTTCCAGGTTTTCATAATATAAAGGAAAATCTTCAATTTGGGGTTTAAATAAATAAACCTGATGGAACTGCTGCAACCTATATATTCCTGACACTGGGCAAACAACAAATCCTCCAAACAATAGTGCACTGTCCCTTTATATTGCATCTTACATTATAATCAATGTGCAAAAAAGACCATATGGACCTTGAATGTCTTATTTACAAATTAAAAGTACAAACAAGGGCAATGTGCACATGAACAGTAATATGGACCTTGAATGCCCCCTATACTGGATATAGGGGGCAATATATCAAAACGTCAAATGGGTGTCCGGTGTGCTGAAGAGCTCAAAGGTGCTCCTTTAACCACTTCAATACAGGACACTTTCACCCCCTTCCTGCCCAAGCCATTTTTCAGCTTTCAGCATCGTCGCACTTTGAATGACAATTGCGTGGTCATGCAACACTGTACCCAAATGAAATGTTTATCATTTTTTCCCCACAAATAGAGCTTTCTTTTGGTCTCATTTGATCACCTCTGCGGTTTTTATTTTTTGCGCTATAAACAAAAGAATAGCGACAATTAAACAAAAAAAAACACAATACTTTTTGCTATAATATCCAATCATTTTATTTAATTTTTTAAACAATTTTTTTCCTCGGGTTAGGCCAATACGTATTCTTCTACATATTTTTGGTAAAAAAAAATTGCAATAAGCGTTTGATTGGTTTGTGCAAAAGTTATAGCGTCTACAAAATAGGGCATAGATTTATAGCATTTTTTTTTTAGTAATGGCAGGGATCTGCGATCTTTTTCTTTTTTTTTTTTCTTTATATATCGTGACTGCGGCGGACGCATCGGACACTTTTCGCACATTTTTGGCACCATTCACAATTGTACAGCGATCCATGATATAAAAATGCATTGATTGCTGTATAAATATGACTGGCAGGGAAGGGGTTAATGTGTTCCCTAGGGAGTGATTCTGACTGGAAGGGAGGGGACTGACCATGGTCATATCCACTTTCATTTAGGCAGTGAATAACAGGCCCCAAATTAACACTCCAGCCCTGGTATCTCGCACCCCACTGGCAACACGGCAATGTCACACACTGCTTCCAGGTTTTATTGTCGAGGCTTAATTGAACAAGCTGAAGAAAGAAGTTGATTGGCCAACACGCCCAAGTAGCGCCAGAGTGTTTTAGTTTTAGTAGATCAGTCCCAGAGTACAGAGCTGATCTGAGCGTCTCTGTAGCTGTAAACACTGTATTGTTTATAGTTCAGAGCCTGCTCCTATGTTTAACAGAGGAAGGAAAAATTAATAGATGAGTGCATCCATCCTTCCTTCATTCTAGATCAGTGTTTTTAGGGGAGCCCAAGGTTGTAAGACTTATGGTGTGTAATTGTATGTTTTTTTTTTTTTACACTTTTCACATTCCCTGTATAAACTTTAAAATAGTGTTTGTTCCCCCTGGGGAGGGCCACAGACAGACTGAAAGTCGGCCATTCATTGTTGAACCTGTTGCTTTTTAATCCATGTGTACCCAGCTTAGGATGCACTACCGGATTTGGATTTACAGTGACCTCCTTATAAACGTTTTTCCATAAAAGCTGATCATTGTATACACCCCTGTCAGTGGTAAATGGTTTGTCTCAGATCTTTGACTGCTATATCTGCAGGAGAGTTTGTTCAGTTGAAAAACACACTTGGTGGCCAGATCACCGGGTGAAAAGAAAACAAATGCAGCCATCATAGCTAAGAATTGGTAAACTGCAATATAATGTTTCCTTTTGGATTAACACCACTTTAACCACTTCACGCCCGCCATATAGCAATATGACGTGTGCAAAGTGATTGCATTATTCTGACTAAACGTCATATGTTGTCCAGAAGCATAAGCCGCTAGTGTTCACCCGCTGGGTGGCACTTGGCAATCAGTGGTGTGTCAGTCTGACACACTGCATCTCCGATCCCGGTAAAGAGCTGTAGGCTCTTTACCACGTGCGAGTAGAGAAGAGCCGATCCGCTGCTCCCCTGATGGGGGGGGGGGGGGGGTCTGCACTGATTATCAGTGCAGTTCCCACCAGGTATGACACTGTGACCATCACTGATGCCTGCCAGTGCCCACCTATCGGTGCTGCATATAAGTGCCATCTCATCCGTGCCAATCGGTATACACTGATGCCTAATCGGTGTATAAAAAAAAAGTGCACAACTAAACAATATGTATAACTCCCTTAACCACTTAAGACCCGGACCTTTAGTCAGCTAAAGGACCCAGCGAGGTTTTGCGATTCGGCACTGCGGCACTTTAACAGACAATTGCGCGGTCGTGCAACGTGGCTCCCAAACAAAATTGGCGTCTTTTTTTCACAAATAGATCTTTCTTCTGGTGGTATTTGATCACCTCTGCAGTTTTAATTTTTTGCGCTATAAACAAAAATAACAATAACAATTTTGAAAAAAATGCAATATTTTTTTACTTTTTGCTATAATAAATATCCCCCCCAAAAAAAATATATAACATTTTTACCTCAGTTTAGGCCGATACGTATTCTTCTACCTATTTTTGGTAAAAAAATCGCAATAATTGTTTATTGGTTGGTTTGCGCAAAATAGGGGATAGTTTTATTGTATTTTTTTTATTATTATTTTTTTTTTTTTTTTTTTTTTACTACTGACAGCTATTTTTTTTCGTGACTGCGACATTATGGTGGACACTTCAGACAATTTTGACAAATTTTTGGGACAATTGTCATTTTCACAGCAAAAAATGCATTTAAAATGCATTGTTTATTGTGAAAATGATATTTGCAGTTTGGGAGTTAACCTCAAGGGGGTGCTGAAGTATTTATGTGGACCTAATGTGTGTTTACAACTGTAGGGGGGTGTGGCTGTAGGTGTGATGTCATCCATTGCGTTGATCTCTTTTATAGGGATACACAATCGATGACGCCGCCACAGTGAAGAACAGGGACTCCGTGTTTTACACACGGCTCTTCCCGTTCTTCAGCTCCGAGGACTGATCGCCGGACTCCAGCGGTGATCGGGTCCACGAGTCCCGCGGTCCCAGGACTTCGGACCGGGTCGCGGGCCCGCGACCCACGGCTGGGTACTAGCACAGGACGTACCTGTACGTGCATGTGCCATTCTGCCGACGTATATGTGCAGGAGGTGGTCCTTAAGTGGTTAATATAAAAGGGAAGGGTGATAATGACATGTGATATCGGTACACTTTAAAACACAAAGTCCAAAAAAAGGTGCTCCAGTAGTAAACGATATTGCAGGACACTGAAGAAATCACTTGATGCTTCTATTCAGAAAGTAAAATGAACAACGCAGCTTACCAGATTCAAAGGATCTCAAATTATTGGGATCAAATAAGCTCATCACAGGATTACTCCGATCAGGGATATTCCTCCACAGGTTCATCCAATGCAGCGATTCTTGTAATACAACTGTATAGTTGTCTTTATTCAGGAAATCTCCAGCAGTGGGCAGTGGGGTAAATCATGTGATAGAAAAAAGAGGCTTCATGGTGCAGTACTCCAGTTAAAAATGTATTGAAAAACTTCTTGGGCACTGACATTCAAACAGCCGTGCCTCAATAGACGTCCAATCAGGATTAAACAACCACTTCCCGGACGTCAATTGTCTATTGACTGGGGCGGGAAGTGGTTAAATAATGCATACTGATATCTGTTTGCATATCATTTTCTATCTATGTAAACTATTATGATGTAAAAAGCCAGAGTACCCCCTGGGCTATATTTATACACCTTGAAATGTTTCCACCTTTTGTCATGTTGCAGCCAAAAATATAAATGTATTTTATGTGATGGACCAACACAAAGAGGCACATACCGTATTTATCTGCGTATAACACGCACCCCAATTTTAAGAGGGAAGCTTAAAGGGGTAGTTCCCCCAAAAACCTTTTTTTTAACATTTATTCAGGCTCGTTATGTCAAGGGGAATCAGGTTTTTTTTTTTTTAGAAGTGAAGCCGTACTTACCGTTTTACAGATGCATCGTCTCCGACGCTTCCGGGTATGGGCTCCGACTATAGGCGTGCCTATTTGATTGACAGGCTTCCGAGGTCGCATACATCGCGTCACGATTTTCCGAAAGTAGCCGAACGACGGTGCGCAGGCGCAGTATAGAGCCGCACCGTCGCTCGGCTTCTTTCGGCTACTCGTGACGCGATGTATGCGACCGTCGGAAGCCTGTCAATCAAATAGGCACGCCCAGACCAGACGATCATACCCGGAAGCGACGGAGACGATGCATCTGTAAAACGGTAAGTATTGCTTCGTTTCTAATAAAAAAACACCCGATTCCCCTTGACATAACGAGCCTCAATCAATGGTAAAAAAAGTTTTTTGGGGGAATTACCCCTTTAAGGGAAAAAAATAAATTCACAGCTCCCCCTCCGTCCATCCAGTATACAGCTCCCCCTCCGTCCATCTAGTATACAGCTCCCCCTCCGTCCATCCAGTATACAGCTCCCCCTCCGTCCATCCAGTATACAGCTCCCCCTCTGTCCATCCAGTATACAGCTCCCCCTCTGTCCATCCAGTATACAGCTCCCCCTCTGTCCATCCAGTATACAGCTCCCCCTCTGTCCATCCAGTATACAGCTCCCCCTCCGTCCATCCAGTATACAGCTCCCCCTCCGTCCATCCAGTATACAGCTCCCCCTCCGTCCATCCAGTATACAGCTCCCCCCTCCGTCCATCCAGTATACAGCTCCCCCCTCCGTCCATCCAGTATACAGCTCCCCCCTCCGTCCATCCAGTATACAGCTCCCCCCTCCGTCCATCCAGTATACAGCTCCCCCCTCCGTCCATCCAGTATACAGCTCCCCCCTCCGTCCATCCAGTATACAGCTCCCCCCTCCGTCCATCCAGTATACAGCTCCCCCCTCCGTCCATCCAGTATACAGCTCCCCCCTCCGTCCATCCAGTATACAGCTCCCCCCTCCGTCCATCCAGTATACAGCTCCCCCCTCCGTCCATCCAGTATACAGCTCCCCCCTCCGTCCATCCAGTATACAGCTCCCCCCTCCGTCCATCCAGTATACAGCTCCCCCCTCCGTCCATCCAGTATACAGCTCCCCCCTCCGTCCATCCAGTATACAGCTCCCCCCTCCGTCCATCCAGTATACAGCTCCCCCCTCCGTCCATCCAGTATACAGCCCCCCCCTCCGTCCATCCAGTATACAGCTCCCCCCTCCGTCCATCCAGTATACAGCCCCCTCCCTGCACTCCCAGGAGACTGCGCTGCCAGCATACTCAACGGTTAAGAAAAAAAAATCACTTCAGCCCCTTTCACACTGCTCCTCCTGTGTCACTCCTATTGTAAAATCAAACTTCCATATACCTCAATAGTTCAGTTTTTCCCACTGACCTGATCACATGACTGCTCTCCTCTGATGTTACACAGATGGTAATGTGACCTCTCTCCTCCTCCAATCTAAAGCTACACTCAGAGGAGTGGGAGGAGGAGAGCAGCCAGAAAAAAACGGAGCTGTTAAGATATTTACAAGCTTGGTTTTTTAATGACACTGACACAGGAGGAGCGGTGTAGAAGGGGCTGACAAGTGATTTTCTTTTTCTCAACTATGCAGGGACAGGAGAGGCAGATGGTCAGACTGACGCCCCCTCCCAATAGGTGGCTTCTGGGGCAAACCGCCTGATCCCTGCCCCCTGTTGGTATAACATGATATCGGCGTATAACAGGCAGGCACTGTTTACCCTCTGTTTTAAGGGGGGGAAAGTGCGTGTTATGCGCCGATAAATACAGTAATTGTGAAATGGAAGGAAAATGATAAATGGTTTTAATTTTTATTTTATTTTTAACAAATATCTGAAAAGTGTGGCATGCATTTGTATTCCATCACCTTTTATTCTGTGATACCTCTAACTAAAATCTAGTGGAACCAATTGCCTTCAGAAGTCACCTAATTGGTAAAAAGTCCACCAGTGTTTAGCTTAATCTCAGTATAAATACATCTGTTCTGTAAAGCCCTCAGAGTTTTTTTTTTTTTTTGATAATCTTGGTGAATAAACGGCATCAAGGCCAAGGAACACACCAGACGGGTCAGGGATAAAGATGTGGAGAAGTTTAAAGCAGGTTGGGTTATACAAAAATATCCCAAGCTTTGAACATCTCACTTTTGCATTGCACTGTAAGGCATTTTATGGGATTTAGGGCCTACATCATGTAAATTCCAGCCTTTGGCTCTGTGAAAAGGCTGCCAATAAATATATAACATGAGACAATGTTATGCCAGACCCTGGTGCCAGTAAAATATGGCAGCATTATTTCTGTAATCGGTAATCTTGGGTGCCTCCTCTGTTTGTAGGAGTGTGATAACTGACCTAATTTAACAGCTACCTTTTAGACAAAAAAAAAAGTATGCGAATTGTGGGGTTTCCTACTTTAGGGAGTTCAAGGTAACGTCCTAAGTCACCTCACACTCAATTCTGGAGTTTGGATAGTATAGAGTTGGACACCAACGTTGGTGGAGGTTTGAAATAAGCCAAATGATTTTTAAAATGTTGCAGCTCCCTACTGCCTGCTGGAGCCCCAGTAGGGGACCCGTGGAAAACCGCCTGTAGGGATTTTTTCTAATAGGGTCTTCTGAGTGATCCTTTTATCATTACTAATGATTTGATATCTGAAGTGAACCCTACAGCTTGAGGCTCTAATCTTTTCACCTCCTGTTAATACAGGCATTGGGAATTCTTTATTATAACAAGTAACCCTTATTACTCACCTTCTATCTAGGCTCAGCTGTCTCTAGAGCTGCAGCGGGAAAGCCACTTGAAGCAACAGATCTTAATTCAGGAAAGATTGAAAAGAGCCAAGAGAGAAGAGAAACTAAGAACTCAACAAAAAGCAATAGCTGCAGAGAAGGAGCTCGCTGCCCATCTGCAAACATCATACAAATCATCTACTGATGATGTCGATAGCCAAAATGCACTTGTTTCTGCAGGGCAGAAATCCAGTTCTAATCCAGGGAAGTGTTTGCAGGAAATCCACAGTGTCCTTGACCGAGAACCAGACTCTTTACTGTATCTGCTGCAGAAGAGGAAGGAGCCACTGGAGCCTTACAAGGCCAACCGTGTTCCAAAAGATGACAAAACAAAACTGGAAGAGCAAGCAACCAAGATTAAAGATCTGAACTTGCTGGTGGACACCCTTCTGGCTGAAAATGAGAAACTAAAACGAGAGAATCGGAAACTACGGGCGGAGTTGGTGCGGCTCCAGAGAAACCCTGAGAAATACCTGGACAAGGACACAGATTTCGTGGAGAAGTCTGAACTGTGGAGTCTGCAGCAGCCAACAGCAACTTCTTCCAGCCCAGCCTCTCCCTGGCAGAAGTTTGTAGCAAATACAAGCAAGGGTACGGACATTCCTATACCCAACCACCATCTTCCTTTAGACATTCCCTTACCAGAACTTCCTCCCCTCGAGCTACCAGAAGATATACAATCACAAATTACAGGACTTAAAGACTATTTGGACAGCTAGAAGATCAAGCCACCGTATTTTTGGACAATCGCAGGAAAGGGAAAACCACCTTGGCAGCAATATCGCAAAGGCCATCGGGCCTTTGCAAGAGTTTACTGTAGGAGGTTAAGCATTGGTAGACAAGTCACTGTGAAATATTCAACTTGAGTTCCTATGTTGATTAGACCTAAAATGCTACAAGAGAGTGACAGGAGAGATCTTCATATACTACTATTTTATTTTTTTCTCTTCAAAACCAAATGACTGCCTAAAATAACTTTTTCCAAAACCTTGCCTAAAGTTTTTAATTGGTATATATAATTCCATGGTGATTACAATGCAGAAGCTATGTTGCAAAGGTAGTAATTCTCTGTATTTTAACCTGTTTCTCTCATGCATTTGGAATGTACGATTTCTATTATGCACAGTGTTTTTCTTTATTTTTTTTGGAGTAAATCTATTCACAGTTGGATGTTTCAGTTTTGGGTGGATGACCAATATGGTTAAAGCCTGTTGTGCTATATTTCTGAGGGATTTAAGCAGGGATCTCTTCTCCCAGGTCTGCCCTTCTATGGCCATTATAAAGATCTTGGAGTTTCTTCTATTCCAGAGGGAGCTAAGTTGATGGCTGATTTAGTTCACCAATCTTGGCCCTTATTTGTAAACCGTTTTGGAAGGACTTGTGTCTCAAAGATTATCGGTCTACCCAAAACCAGTATTCAATGCTGTCCAATTGTACCATTTTCTATTTCTTGGGGACAGTGTTGAGGAGATCTCTATATTAAAGTCCCTAGGTCTGCAGGGACTACATTGGTGAGATCTCTGTATCTGAGACCGTAGGTCTGCTCCCATGTCACAGATGTTTTATGAGGATCTTCTCCTGTTTGTGTCCTTTTAATTTGCATTATGATCAATGCAGTATCCATGCCATTGCTCCTGGTCTTCAGGAGGAGGAACGGCAAGACCCAGGCTGCAGAGAGGGCAGAACAAGGGAGGTCCATAGATTTCCGTGTTCCCTGAGAAATGCACAAAGCCTTGAGGTGAGCTAACCCATTGGCATCCACCTATAACGAATCTAGCCATTTAGGGTGGACTTGGCCTTTACCACAGAAACAGTGTGTGTACCATATACACACCACAACTCATGTATCAACCTGTGCCACATTGCACTCCTAGATCTTAACCTCAAATCAACAAGGAGATATGTACATTTTACTTTACTTTCTGGAACCAAATTACATGTAATTTCTAAATAATCAGTTTACAAAAACGAAAAAAAAAAAATCAGGGTGCATCGTAAATAACTTTGCTGTATATCAATAAAATATGTGTTAAGCATTGTTTAAAAAAAATACTTACTGAATGATCAGTATCTTGTTATAACGGTGCATGAGTGCAAGAAACGCTGGATGACAGTATTTGGTTGACAATAATAAAGTGTGTTTATATCTGAAATGTCTCCAAATGCCTTTCTAATATTTGCTGAAAAGAACATTTTACTTGTTTTCCACAGTTTCTGAAAATATATAAAAAAAAAAAAAAACCTTTGAATCCAATGTGAGAATTCCAAAGGGAGGGAAGCAAGGAGCTTGAAGCTGGGCCTTTATAGTGGACAATCGGATTCTTCTTTTCATTATCTTGGGGGTTAGTTTATAATGCAGAGGGGATATACTGCGACCTGTTCTATGTGACATATCCATAAAATGTGGATATACTGCGAACCTGTTCTATGTGACATATCCATAAAATGTGGACCACAGTAAATCCTGCAGTGAATCAGAGTTGAGCAGAGAGGAGAGAGAGAACGAGCCGATCATGTTACTTGACAGGCTTTCTAGAAGTTGTGTTTTTTTTTTTTGTTTAACACTCCTACTCCTTTTTATTGTGTTCCATAGGCTTCAGACTCACAAAGTCAGCAAAACGCAATGCACATTGCTGTGATTCATAACATTTTTTTTTTTCTTTTTAATGTTTGTTTCTAAAGCAGCTGTCTGGCAGGGGTAAATCCAAACTGCTGCATTTGTATCCCTTAGGCCCCTTTCACACAGGCCCCTTTTATCCGTTCAGTCACCTTTTTCAGCTAGGAGGAAACTGATGAAAACTGATTTACATTACATCAGTTTGCATATCAACTTTCACTCTAGTTGACATCAATTTACAGTAAAACCTTAGTTTGAGAGTAACTTGGTTTAAGAGCATTTTGCAAGAGAAAAGCAACATTTATAAATACATTTTGACTTGATATGCAAGCGATGTCTTGATATACAAGTAGTGTCATGTCACAACTTTTGTATAAAAGATAAGAAAGGTGTCTCTAAGTGTAGCCATATAGTTACATTTATGAAGGTACAACATTTAGTAACTCGCATGGTTGATGTTTTAAGAGGCACATTTACAAAGGCAGGCATCTGGGGTAAAGCTGTCCACATGGACCATCCTCTGCACCGCCATTGACTTCATCCCTTCCACACTGCGCTCCATAAGTGCTTTAAGCCAAGCTTTACTTAGATGTGCCTGTTTTGATCTACCCTGTGAGTTGCTAAATGTTGTACCTTTATTAAATATAACCATATTGCTACACTTCGAGTAACCTCTTTTCTCTTTTATACGCTGTAGCTTCTGCTGGATTTTGCTTCTAATCCCCTTGTAGAGGCTGCCATCACATTGCTATAATAATTTTATATGGACAATAAACTGAAGGACTTATGAATAAATGGTTGTGGAACGAATCTGAGTTTCCATTTATTTCTTAGGGGGAAATTTGCTTTGATATACAAGTGCTTTGGATTACAAGCATGTTTTCGGAACGAATTATGCTCGCAATGTTTTACTGTATATCAGTTTAGGTAAGCATACATCGGTCTACATCCATTCACTACTGCACGGAGGAAGCAGGATGAAATTCCCTTGGATGAGAGTTTTTGGCTTTCCAGTCTGGCCACTTAACATCTGAGTTCCAGCCTTCTGGTTACCTGCATGATTCCCTTGATTCGTTCTTGGAGGTCCTTGGATTCTCTGGAAATCTGCTGATTGGGCTATCCTCGCTTGTCTGACTCGTCGCTGACATTCGAGTCCACTACTTCTGGTAAGAGTGCATACTTCTCATTTTTGGGTGGAGGACACATTATCCCTGATAAGGCTATTGTACCCCACTTCAGAGCAACCACTTTTCTGTGGAGGACTTTATATATGGTTACCATAGGATGATTTCTCCTTTTTGTGCCTTTTTTTGCACTTGTGTTTCTATGCATTACTTATATGCTTTGTCTCATATTCTCTATATTTGAAATAGATTTTTATCACAAAGTTTTTATTATTTGCACATAACATTTGGTACGTTGTTTATTGCTTCGTATTTTTAGCGCTACATTTTTTATCAAGCTTCTATTGCCAATTGGGTCCGTCAGTTGGTCATTCAGGCCTATGGTCCGAAACATAAGGCTCCTCCCTTTTGGGGTGAGAGCCCATTCTACCAGAGGTGTAGGAACCTCCTGGGCTTTTTGCCATCAGGTATTTGTGGCTCAGATTTTTAAGGCTGCTACCTGGTCTTCAGTGCATACGCTCACAAAATGTTATCGAGTGGATGTTCAAGCATCCGAGGGTTCGGCTTTCTCATTCACCATTTCAGGTCAGATTTCAACCTGAATTTTGGGCTAAATTTGTATCTGAAACGGACCAAAAGATGCACTGGAGCAGCTGCTCAGATGTGTAAACTGGCTCCATATAGAGCCAGTCACAATCTCCTGCTTCGCAAATTGGATGCCGGGAAACCCGCATTTAAAGGGGTGTTCCAGCCAATATTTGTGTTTATTAAGTCAGCAGCTACAAAGTGTAGCTGCTGGCTTTTAATAATCACTTACCTGTTCCAGCGACGCGCTCCTCTCCTCCTCCCCGGCCGGCGTCCTCATCACAACTGTGGGCACCCGGCCGTGACAGCCTTCGGCTTCACGGCCGGGCACCCACTGCGCATGCGCGAGCGACGCGGCCTGCCGCTGATTGGACAGGCGATCGCTTAGGACCTGTCGTGTCCCATGCGATCGCCTACAGGGAGGGGCTGCTGTAGGCGATTAAGCTTAATCGCCTAACCAGCCCCTCGGCGGAAGCAGGAAGTGGGACAGGAAGTGCCACTTCTCCTGAAGCCCCCACTCCCCCTCCAAAAAAATTGCATGCCAAATGTGGCATGTAAGGGGGTGAGGAGTGGTATAAGAGGAAGTTCCATTTTTGGGTGGAACTCCGCTTTAATTCGCAATAGTGTGATCCCAGCCTAACTGCTTCTGGTCCATGAAGCAAAGAACTATTGAAGTGGACCTTCCCTCTTAAATTTTAAAAATGAAAATTTCTTGCAGCAATGCATGCTATCGAGTTACATTTGTGGGCCAGATGGGGCGGTGGGAAGGCAATTTGCTGTTACAATTAGTCTAAATCTATTTCCTGGTCTCTACAGGCAAGGAAGCTTGGTTCCATCTAAGATTCTTTTCGGCTCTAGTATATATATATATATATATATATATATATATATATATATATATATATATATATATATATATATATATATATATATATATATATAATATATATATAATATATATATATATATATATATATATATATATATATATATATATATATATATAGTGAGATCTGTAAGTTCTTCTTCTTTTTTCTTCCTCTTTCGTCCAGGGGCCGCTGGTAAGCCAGTACAACTGGCTCTTGAATGCGTGGCGTCGAGGGGGTGGCCCGGGCAGCTGCACAGACAGAGCAGAATAAAAAATATATTTTTTGCTAAATTGCACCCCTGCTCAGCTGCTCCTGCTAGCTTAGAGGGGGTCATAAAAAAAACTGCGCTAATTTAAAAAAAATGAAATCAATAAATTAAAATTAGATTAAAAAAGGCTGCAGCTTGTGCGGGATAAACACACATAGCAAAAATAGAAAAGTTAAAGCTGCACCAATTAAATCCTAGCCCAAAGTCCACAGATGACAGGAGTATTGAGCTATATAGAATATAGTCCAGGTGTACAACATATAAGATGAATCATCACACAGACAATCGATGCTTGGAACTTGGCTCCAAAAACTTTACACCACAGTGAATCCACAGATATTCCACACTTGAGTGAAAAAAGCCCACCACAGAGTATAAAAGCCGCTTACCAGAGGGTAAGCTTGATTCAGCATTCGGCTATAAACAGGGCCGTTTGAAGAAATTTGGGGGCCCCAAGCATACAAAAAAAAGTGACTTTTTCAAGTTGAGAAGGGGGGGGGGGGGCAGGTTGGCGGCTTACCTCTATCCTCCGCAGAGCCTCACACGCACACGCCGGCATATGTTGGTGTCCGCACAGGGGCCCCAGCAGTGGCATGAAAACTAATTTTCACAGTACCTTTCCCTCTCTCTATCCCATCCCAATAGTCATCTTATTCTCCCTACCAGGAGGAGGCATATAAGGGGGGAAACGGATGAAAAGTATCCCGGATTGGGGCTACAAGATGGAAAAGGCATTCTGGAATTTGTACTTTCCTCCCAACCATAATGTTTACATCCTACAGTTTTTTTTTTTTCCTCCTCAGTTTTATTGCATTTTTCTAACAACCTGAACAGACAGTATCTCTAGCTGCACAGTGAAACTCCTACACGTCCAAGCCCAGAGGAAGGGGGATTCTGTTATCCCTGAAGCATGTTGGCTCTCTGCTTGAAATAAAAGGTAATCCTTTACACCAAACTGCCTCATCACCTGTGGTGCTTCTTTTATGCTACACTTTAAGTGTCAGGTTACTGTCTTTTTGGGTAAAGAGTGATTCTGGCTCAGGAGTAATCTAATTGACATAAAACCCACAAAGAAAAAAAAAACTGATGCATTCCGAGAAGACCTGCTTAGTAGAAAGCATTGTTCCAGACAAAAGCCCGGGACCTCCCTCTTCAACGTGTTCTACCCAAAGATCAGGAGAGACCCTCTCCAATCAAGCAACATTTAACCCCAAAACAAAATGGATATTGCAGCTAAACCTAATGACAATTTTTAAATATATATATTGTTTTTGTAGGCTTTTTTGTTTTTAATTTACCTGGTGATCTGGTCAGTAACGCACTTTATGTCTTGGGGTGTCCTTACTGTGGATGGAAGAGCAATGGAGACGCCCTAGGACAGCAATCTGGGGAGAGGGTAGGGTTAGACTAGCAGATTTATGGATTTGACTAACAAAGTTGAACTTCAGCTAACACTTTTTAAGGCCCCTTTCACATGTCCGGACCATTCAGATCCACCTGTCAGATCTGAACGGGAGCTCCACGTACCTCCTATGAAGCGTCCGATCAGCTCCGATCCTCTCCGCTCCGCTAAAGTGTGACGGATGCAAACCCTATTTTGCATCCGTCTATCGGATCGTATGAAAACGAACAGATGGTTAGTTTTCATCCGATTTCCCCCCCCCCCCCCCCCCTAGAGGAGAGCAGATATCTGACTGGTCCATTCTGCACAGTGTGCAGAGACAGACTAGTCCTTCGCCTGGCTCAGTGGGGATCAACGGAGCGATCCCTGCTGAGCAAGCGGATGTCCAAAAACGGATCCTTCCAGGATCCGCATTTGTGTTAATGGGGCCTAAGTAGTTAAAGCAAAGTTGTTGTTTTTTCCCTTTTTTTCCGGTAGAAAATGTTTTGCATAACTCTAGTTTTAGCGGCGCTTTACTGCTGTTTAAGCGGCACTTTTCTGCCACTAGTGGGTGCTTTTAACTCCTGAGAAGGGGTTAAATGCGCCTGTGTTGCCGTGCTTAAAAATGCTTTTCAGGCGCTGCGGAAGTGTTGCCTATTCAATCCAGGGGCAGGGGTGGACAGCACTCCAACACTGCCCCAAAGATGCTACTTGCAGGACTTTTTTTTTCTCGTGCCACAAGCGCACCGCCCCAGTGTGATGGCACTCAGACTGTCACACTAAGGAGTAAATGTAAATTTACTGTGACTATCGCACTGGGAAGGAATGAGAGGCAGTTTTCAGGTCCTTTACAGATGCTAAAACACCTCAACTGCCTCCAGTGTAAAAGCAGCTTTACTCTATGGATCACCGGGTGGAAAAAAAAACGAATGCAGCCTCCATATCTAAGAATTGATTGGCTTCAATATATTACATTTTTGGTTTTAGATGTAATGCGGCTTTAAGGCTGGGTTCACATGCCAGACATCGTTTGTAATTCGCGTTGCTGTACAGATCATACGCTGTCTGTGTGATGCAAATTCAGCCATAAACTTTGTATTGCTGAAGTCGCATCCCATTCGGACCAAAAAGGTGGAGGACCCTTTTTTTGGTCCACACTAGAATTGGATCGCATGGGTGTTCTGACCCATGCGATCCTATTCCACGGTTCGCACTGCGCTCTGCGAACCCATTTTGGGGCATCATTTTGTGGTCTTACTGGAGAGCCTAAATGGGCATCAGTCCATCGTTTGTGGGTCCTGATGATCCCCTCAGAGACCCCAGGTGCAAAGTCCTTCACATCCATTCTCACTGGAAATGTTTTTCTGTTGCAAATTTAGGTCCTTCCTGGCTTAATAGGTAATCCCAATGAATTGGCCACCAATTGTATAGATTTCATAGTGTGTGTGTTTGTTTGTGTGTGTTTGTTTGTGTGTGTTTGTTTGTGTGTGTTTGTTTGTGTGTGTTTGTTTGTTTGTGTGTGTTTGTTTGTGTGTGTGTGTGTGTTTGTGTGTGTTTGTGTGTGTGTGTTTGTGTGTGTTTGTGTGTTTGTGTGTGTGTGTGTGTGTGTGTGTGTGTGTTTGTGTGTGTGTGTTTTTGTTTTTTGCAGCTTTTTTAATTGTTTGAATGGTTTCCCTTAATACCAGCTCCAACAAGGCCTAAGTTTACAGCACAGGTCCCAGGAAAAGAAGAAAAAAAACACCACTGATGTCATCTGCAGAAAAAACTGTAAGTACTTGGCACAGTATAGTAAAATCATGTATTAGGTAGTCTAATTTACTGAGCAGAAGTTCTAAACTGACACATGATTCTGTGCTTGGTACATCAAATACATTCATGGTTGTAGTGCCCTCTGGTGGTAATAAAGGAGATTACTGGAACATGAGAAAAAAAGATGACACCAAGAATTGTAATGGTAAAACTCCTATCACTTTTCTCTGCTTGTCAGGTTCTTTTGATGTCTTAAAAAGATTCCTTTTTATTTAATCAAAGCCTCTGACAGCCTTTTATGTCATATGCAGAAAAACATAATCTGGTTTCTTTTATCAGAACACAGAGAAGTGTATGTTTATCAATAGCATGTAATTACCCCGCTTTTATGTTTCTCACTGCATTACATTTATAGACGTCCTTCATACATCAGAGGTATTTCTGCTCTCTGGAGTTATACGTTGTGTTTTCCATTGGGACTTGGCTTTAAAACATATTCTTAACCCATTACTTTGATAATATTTGATGTTTAACAAAATATATATTCAGTTTTGCTTCTTGTGGACCCCTGTCAGCCCCCCCCCCCCCCCCCCCCCATATATTGTCTTACCCATGGCTTTTGTTAAGAGAACTCTAGTAATTAAAGGGCTAGATTAAAATGGGATTGAGGACCTATATATCAGTATGGGGACTAAATCTTTGTACTAAATATCTACTGTATATCGCCTTTCATAAAAAGGAATATAAAGCTGGACGAAGAATTGAAGGGTTACCATAAAGGCTGTTGCCTGTCAGTGATTTTCACCCAGTTGGGACTCCTGGAAGTGGAACCAACTGAATATTTGATTTGGATTTTAAAGGGAAAACAAAAGAACTATTAGTTTTCTATTAGAATAGAAAATAAAAATGTTTTTTTCACTTAGAAAATAATTAATCCTAAAACCAATATAGCGGCTGAAATCCTGTATATCCTAACAATTTTTACATAATTTTTTTGTACATTGTATAGTACAGGGCTCAACATTTCAAGTCCTAAGCTTCTAGCCAAGCCTCAAGGGTTACTCGCCCCACCCAACCCCTACCATGCCCCGCCCTAAACACGCCCTCATAAATTATCTCATGAAATGACACTTAATATTTATTTATATTTTATTATTATATTATATATTTATTTTATTTTTTTATTTTTATTTTTTTATGAAAGGGACCAGAGGTCCCTAGGGCCCCGGGATGGCAACCCCCTCTTCCTTATTTAAATATATATATTTTTTTTCTCTTCCTTAAAGCGGAGGTTCACCCAGAAATCAAGTTTTTGACATTTGCCCCAGCATACTGCTAACATCTGCAGCATGCTGGGTTTTTTTTTGTTTTTTTGCCACTTTTCGTTTTATGACATGTTGTAATCCACCTCCGAGCGGGGAATCCTGCGGGCAATGGGTGTTGCTAAATGAAGAGGAGTTGATTGACGGCTGCGGAAGGCGCGTCACGCCTTCTGAAAAAACCCGAAGTGACGCTCGGGTGTTTACGGCGCCTGCGCCCGCCGTGTAGAGCTGACTGCGCAGGCGCCGTAAACACCCGAGCGTCACTTCGGGTATTTTCGGAAGGCGTGACACGCCTACCACCGCCGTCAATCAAGTCCTCCTCGTTTACGAACACCTATACCCGGAAGTAATCCCCCGCTCGGAGCCGCATTACAACGGATCATAAAAAGATAAGTAGCAAAAAAAACAAAACAGCATACTGCAGATGTTAGCAGTATGCTGGGGCAAATGAGATAGACAGAAAGTAAATTTTTGGATGAACCTCCTCTTTAACCACTTAAGGACCCCTTTTCATCGATATACGTCTGCAGAATGGCACGGCTGGGCACAATCGGATACCTGTACGTGTCTTTTTAAGCCCAGCCGTGGGACCAGCGGACCTAATCGGCGCTGGTGTCCCGCGATCGGTCTCCGGAGCTGAAGAACTGGGAGAGGTATGTGTATAAACACACCTTCCCTTTTCTTCACTGTGGTAGTGTCATTGATGGTCTGTTCCCTGATATAGGGAAAGACGATCAATGAAGTCACACGTCCAGCCCTGCCCCCCTACAGTTAGAAACACATACAAGGTCACACTTAACCCCTACAGTGCCCCTAGTGGTTAACTCCTAGACTGAAATTGTAATTTTCACAGTAATCAGTGCATTTTTATAGCACTTTTTGCTGTGAAAATGACAATGGTCCCAAAAATTTGTCACGAAAAAAATCGCTGATCGCCGCCATTTGTAGTAAAAAAAAATAATAAAAAATGCAATAAAACTTCCCCTATTTTGTAAACGCTATACATTTTGCGCAAACCAATCAATAAACGCGTATCGGCCTTAACTGAGGGAAAAAAAAGTTTGTTTATTTTTATATATTTTTGGGGGATATTTATTATAGCAAAAATTTAAAATTTTTTTTTTTCAAAATTGTCGCTCTATTTTTTGTTTATAGCGCAAAAAATAAGGGGCCAGATTCACAAAGCACTTACTCCGGAGTATCACGAGTTAGGCACGCGTAAGTCTAAAAATGCACCGTATCCCCAAAACGATATACGCCTGAAATCCACATTTTTTAGACCGACGTAATTTGGATAGACCGGCGAAGCGTGCGTGCAAAACTGCACTAGACACACCATTGATTTGCTATGCAAATATGCAAATACGCCGGTCCACAAAAGTAAGTTTGTGCGGTGCAGTCTACACGATGTGCTTATCAGCTGCACGGCCGGTCTAAAATTAGACCATATAAAAGCAGGCAAAAGCAACACCATTAGGGCCGAGCTGAGTAGCCACACTTGCAGGACATTAATCTGTACGCCACCATGCCAGGGATATCCTTGCTCTTAGCTATACTACTGACTTTAGATGAGCGCAGAAGGAGGGCATGGAGGAGGGCATGGGAGAGGATCTTTGTCGGGTATATCCGTGGGGTGAGCCCAATGGTAATAGGCCCCCCTTTTGGCTGGAATTAGGGTGCAATTGGAGAGATACCCTGTGTTAATAGGAGGGTAGATGTTGGTTCCTCAGCTTCCACTAATTTCGGTGAAATGGAGTAAAGGTGGATTAATTAGGTCAGGAGCCTGTGCAGGCCAGCAGGCCCAAAGATTGCTAAAGTAAAATGATCCTATGCTGCTATAAGGATGCCAGTTGTGACCGATGCACCCTAAACCATATAAAACAAAGGAAAAAAATGTGTCTCTAGTAGGGATTCCTACCTATTAGACTCTAGAGACACATTTTGTTCTTTGTTTTATATGGTTTAGGGTGCATCGGTCACAACTGGCATCCTTATAGCAGCATAGGATAATTTTACTTTAGCAATCTTTGGGCCTGCTGGCCTGCACAGGCTCCTGACCTAATTAATCCACCTTTACTCCATTTCACTGAAATTAGTGGAAGCTGAGGAACCAACATCTACCCTCCTATTAACACAGGGTATCTCTCCAATTGCACCCTAATTCCAGCCAAAAGGGGGGCCTATTACCATTGGGCTCACCCCACGGATATACCCAACAAAGGTATTAATTTAGCAGTGCCATTTCCCTTTCTACTATTCATATTTATATTAGCTCCCCACATAGGGATCCTACTGGGAGGCAACAGCTACTTTATTCACCATAGCGCGGACACCCCTGTTCTTACACAGGAGAGGATCTGCCGACCGCCACTGGGCAAGGTACTGGCAACACTCCATTTCCTTGCCAGTGGCTCTTTTCACCCTAATGGGTAAATATATATTTTATATACATTTTTTTCTGTTTAGTATATATTTTATAATCATTAATATAATAAATATATATATATATATTTTTTTAACATAAATTTACTAATTTTAATATTATAATTATCATATATATATATATATATAATAATTATAATATTAAAATTAGTAAATTTATATTAGTTAAAAAAAAATATATATATATATTTATTATATTAATGATTATAAAATATATACTAAACAGAAAAAAATGGATGTACTTTTGCAATGGAAGGGCATTTCTCTCGGTCTATTTAAGCACTGTGCATAGCTCACTAAGTCTGACGGGCCTAGTTCCTATCTAACTGATTGCGCCGTGCCGAGTTCTGAATTCTGCTTCTCAATTCACGGCAGCCCCCCCCCCCCCCCCCCCCCGGTTCTCTGCTCCAGGGGGCCCAGGCCTGAAGCTGTGTAAGGGGCCCCATAGTTCATGATGGTGGCCCTGTAAACGACATGAAAGCATGGAATCCATCCAGCCTTGTATCAAGGGTCAAAAAGACACAAGTCCATCGAGTATATCTAATAAAAAACGTCCAAATTGGGCCCGATTAGCCATTTTCCCTCCCTGGTGTCATGTCATCTCATCACAGCCCCCCCCCCCCCCCCCCCACTGAGAAACAAAAAAAAATCGCCTATATAGCTTTAGTAGACTACAGGTTCACTTTAAAGTGTATGTAAACCCAAACAATTAACATATTTGTTACCTTGTTTGTTCTGTTACATCGTTGGAAGCATTTTGTTAAACCTGGTGATCATTCCAGAATCTTGTTGGCAAAGCCAGGGAGAACAATTACATTAATTATCAGTTGTATTTTTTCCAGCGTTCTCTGAGGACTGGAAAACCACAACCCTCCCTTTTGGAGATGAGAAGTGGGCAAGGCTACTGTAGTCCTGTCCTAGGGTAACAATGCTTCTTCTCTATAGATATAGTACATTGCATGAGCATTATTGTCACCCTAGAACTGAAAGTGAGTTACTAGCAGGGTCACCAGGTGAAAATCAAGGATACAAAGCCTGAAAAATCAAACTAATGCAGCCACCACATCTATGGAATAGTAAGCTGCAGTATCTTTCTTTGCTCTTGGGTTTACATACACGTCTAAGGGTAACTGTTTTTAATAATTTGACAACTTTGTATCTTGAAATGTTATCCTTCCTAAAGACACTAAGAAACCCTTAAGGTTTTTTTTTTCTCCGCTAAAGGTTTATCTCATTCCTTCCATGAGTCAATCACAGATCACCACAGCCTCTTTGATCATGTTATTGTGGTACAAAGCAAGAAGCCTTCCTCTGTGAACTTGTTTAACCATGGCTATTTGGGTAAGGCTTGTGATAACATTACATTTGATGGAATACCATAACAGCAGCTTGTGGCAGTAGATCATTTCCATCCGATGCAGTGCAGACAGGTGATGGAAGGAAGGCTAATATTATAGCACCATGTGCAGTCTGTGATCAGTTTGTAATTCAGACCTTCTAGCCCATAAACCATAAAGTTCACAATGTTTATATGACAGGCAGGCAGTGTGTGGTTTAAATTAAGGTAATCATTTCCTTCTAAAACCTGTCAAATTGAGTACTGGGAGTTTTTTTTTTCTTTCTCTTGTATTTACTCTTGAGAATGAATGATTGATTGAAACCAGATCTGTTATTCCAAATGTTACCTGCATTGCCATCAAAATAATTCTGGGAGTGGGAGAATAGGAATTGGTCTTATAGGGGTTTTAAAGGAATTTTTTTTCCCCCTTAGCTTCCTTTACCTTAGTACAGTCCTCCTTCACTTACCTCATTCTTTCGATTTTGCTTTTAAATGTCCTTATTTCTTCTGAGAAATCCTCACTTCCTGTTCTTCTGTCTGTAACTACACACTATAATGCAAGGCTTTCTCCCTGGTGTGGAGAAAGCCTCTTGAGGGGGGAGGGGATGAGCAGGAGTGTCAGGACGCCCACTAACACGCAGCTCCTTTCTCTATCTGCAAAGTAGAAAGTGTCCTGACTTGCCTTCTCGTCCCCTCCCCTCTCAAGAGGCTTTCTCCACACCAGGGAAAAAGCCTTGCATTATGGTGTGTAGGTAGACAGAAGAACAAGAAGTGAGGATTTCTCAGAAGAAATTAGTACATTTAAAAGCAAAATCGAAGGATGAGGTAAGTGAAGGAGGACTGCACTGAGGTAAAGGAAGCTATTTAGGGAAAAAATAATCTTTTATAACCCCTTTTAAAGCGTTTATTAGCCTTAAAAATAAAAAAAAATAGGATCTTGTTATCCTAAAGCATTTTATATGACAGTCCTTGTGCTGTGTAATTTGGCACCCTGTATCACCTGGCTGATCCTGCCTGGTTATACCCTGACCACGGTTTATCATGGCTACTGCACTCTGACACTGTGGTCAGTTTATGTGCCTCTTTCATCCGCAGCTCTCCTGTGTCCTCTGACCTCTCCCCCATGTACTGAAATAACCGTTTTATTTTTTCTAGAACTCACCTGTCTTCCTCAATACAATGTCTCTGGTGTATCATTTTTTTCAAAATTCTATTCTATACTGTGTAGCCCCTGGTTACTTCTTAGAACCGCTGCTAGTCTAAATTTAGAGGATGTCAGAGAGTTGGTTAGCTCTGACCAGGCTGATTTGCTTAAATTTGGGCCTCTGTCTCAGCTTGGCTGTGCGCTAATTCTGTCGCTTCTGGGGTGTTGATTCTACCCCAGGACGACAGGCGGCAGCAGTGGAGACGGGGTTTGGGTGCTTTCCCCCAGTGGCCAATCAGGGGGAGTTTTCCTTGCTGTGCATGCTGGCTTAGGGTATTTGAGGCAGACGCCATTGTGCTGGGTCGTCTTCCAGTGTGGCACCAACTTTTAGGGTGACCACATCACGGCGCCCTGGCCAAATGGCCTTCCAGGCCTGGGTGCGCGTGCCATGCAGTGTTCCTGGTTCCGGGACCACGTTGGTCCGGAACATTTGAGCTGTGGCTGAGCCCCAGTGATCGACTGGGTGCCCAACCTTGAGAAGATCCCAAGCGTTGTTCCTTTTGAGAGGAAGCTGTTCGGTGGGGAGTCCACCTGAGGAGAGCCAAGAGAGGCTCGCAATCCAATGGGGTCTCGACCATCCACCAGGGATCAAGGTAACTGGGTACTGAGAGGCTGGACGTTGGTCACCTATCAGTCGGTAACCTAACTGCGAACTACCTGAAGGAGATCAAGGCGCAAAGTATATCAAGGAGGATTATCTTGTTATCTCAATTCTAAGGAGGGTCTGTGGCAGAGACTTTTCCCTTAAAGTTCCGAGTGATACTCTGGCTGCCAGGTCAGTGAGAGAGGCCCGTCTAGGTACACTAAGCCCACTCTGGCTGGAGTGGCGAAGAAGAAAGTGTTGATGGAAGCAGGACTGTTTCCCCATTGTTACGCCTGAATCTGCTATTTCTCTCCCTACTGAATCTCTACCTTTCACAAGTTTTATTGTTTTTACCCGGCTGGGTAATAAAGAGCACAGAAAAAGACACGTCGTGGACATTCCGTTACTTCTACTTTCACCATTCACCCCTAGACGGCAGAGGAGCCACGAGGTAACATGCCACCCAAAACAACCAGCAGCTCCGTCGGGGGTAGTGCTACAACTGCATTTCCGAGCCCCCACTTGGCGCTTGCATGATCAGCTGCCTCTCTCCTCCCACTGACTGGCATCAGTGAGTGATTCTTGATTATATTCAGAAAGACAGAGGTAGAGTTACAACCACTTTAAAGGGGTTGTAAAGTTGTGTTTTTTATTTTCGAAATAGGTTCCTTTAAGCTAGTGCATTGTTGGTTCACTTACCTTTTCCTTCGAATTCCCTTCTAAATGTTTTTTTTTTCCTCTTATCGTCCATGGATGGACACAGCCTTCTCAAGTGGGGTTTATTTTCCTGTTCCCAGGAGAGGACTAGGCAGAAACATGTTGGCTATTTAAATATGTTACTTAAACAGGGTTGAACTGCCCCTCCCAGGGGGCGGCCCCTCTGGACATAACCCTCCTCCTTGCAGCCTCAGTTTTTTTTCTGTCTAGCAAAGGAGGACGTAAGGCTCCCTTTGGGCCCAGCACCCTGATGACATTTTTATTTTATTTTGTTTTCTTCTTTGAGAATCTTCTATCAACTGTTGACTGAGAGAAAGGCTGGATATTATAGATCCTTGTAGTCTCCTCAGTCCGGCTAGCGTGCGTGAGCTTACCATTGCAAAGAGGCTTGGTCTGCCACGACATGCCCCATGACGCCTGGGGTGGCTGGTGAGCTTTTGCTCCAGGGTCCACATATGACTCGGCTGTGGTGTTTTTTTTTTGCTCACAGTGGACCGGGCCGACAGCTACTCCAACGTGGTTGTATGCCTGTCAGGAATGTGTCAGTGGGTCCTTGTATGGATGGGTAAGTACAGTTCTTCCTGCCTCGGGGGGTTGATATGGCTGGGCATTCCTGGGGTTCGGGGGTTTCGCCTATCCTCCCTTTTCTGCTCATTCTCCCTGGGGGCTAAAAAAAAAAAAAGCACCTGCCATGCCCTGTGGAATGCTTTGACTCAGACCAGGACCTCGCTGCGGCTCAGCTCCCTGGTTCTGTGTCGTTTGAGGATGTGGACCAGAACCTTCCTTGTAAGGAAAACTCCTCATCCTGTTTAGGACAGGGCACTTGTCGGTGCACTTATCAATGCTGTAGGGGACTCCCCTTAAGTTGGATAGTGCTACTGGGGCATCCTCTGAGGCATCGGCCTTTTTTGGGTCACACAAATTGGACCGCTCTGTGAAGGTTTTTTCTTATGTTTCCTTCTTTTGACAAATTCATTGATAATGAATGGGAAAAGCCGCAGAAGGCTTTTGTAGTTCCTTAGCGCCAGGCGATTCAGTACCTCTTTGAGAAAAGCCTCTTGGGGAAAAAAAAATGGGCCTCTCTTCCGGTTGCCAGGTTAAATAAGGTGACCACTCAACATATAGAAGGGACCCCTGCCTTCAAGAAACAGACTGATAAAAGGTCCAAAGCACTGACCCGCTCCATGTTTACCATGCTGGGTCTGGCCTGCGGCCTATTGTGGCTGCACCCCTGGTGTCTCGGACACTCACTCAATGGGCAAGGATTTTGCACCACACTGTGGAGGAGCACCAACTCCCTCCCGAAGCTATTAGGCTGGCGGACCAGCTGGTCCAGGCCTTGTATATCTGTGATGATACACTGGATGCAGCCCCCTTAATAGCCAGAGCTTCTGTTTCCGCGGTGGTTTTGCACCACCTGATTTGGCTAAAATGCTGGTCTGCTGACCAAGCTTCCAAAAGAGCCCTGGCAGATTTACCAATCAAAGGTGGAAGGCTTTTTGGTTCCTCGCTAGACGACATTATCAAGGATGTCACTGGGGGGGGGGGGTAAGAGCACTCTCCCCCCCCCAGTCCTCTAAGGGCAAGGAGCGCCGCCGTAAGCCAGTTCCTTCTTTCCCCATGCAGAAGTGGTATTTTCGTCAGTCAAGGCCCGTGGGTAAACCCTCCCAGGGCGACAAAGGCTCAGCTGGAGGACAAAAACGTCCCTGGGTGCATAAACCGAACGATCTGGCATCCAAGCCCACCACTGCAAGTCTTGACCCCCTCGTCACACAGCACCCACCCCTCCCTTTTTAGGTTTGTACTGCTTATTACAAACTGAGGCTGCATGCTGCAGGGAGAAGGTTTATGTCCGAAGGGACCGCCCCCTAGGCAGGGCAGTTCAACTCTGTTAAAGTAACATGTATTTAAATATCTAACATGTTTCTGCCTAGTCCTCTCCTGTGAACAGGAACATAACCCACTTGTCAAGACTTGAGAAGGCTTTGTCTGTCCATGGACGACAGAGAAAAGTATTGTACGGTGAGTACAAAAAAAATCCTATTTTTCTTTGTCTGAATTTCTCACTTCTTGTTTCTCCTCAGTAAGCTTGCGCCCATCATCTGAGCTGTTCTGGCTGGGGGGGGTTAGTCAGCATGCTCACCCCCCTCCCTTGGGACTACATCCCTGCAGGGAGACACACTGTTCAGAATCCCCCCCACAGAGATGTAGTCCCAAGGGAGGGGGCGAGCACACCAGAACGGCTTGGATGATGGGGGCAAGAAATTGAGATAAAGGAATAAAAACATTTAGAAGCGAAATTGAAGGAAAAGGTTAGTGAACCAACAATGCACTAGCTTAAGAGGAACCTATTTAGAAAAAAAAAAAATAACCTTTACACACCCCCCTTAAGTATGCGCCTGTTTTTGCCCTTGTTGACTAAACACACCAAAGTTCCACTACCGGCCTCCCCACTGCATGGGTGTATGTCTAGAGGTAGAAGATTACCCACTATGCTTAGCCAGTCCCAAACTGGCATGTCACTGGAGGAGCTTTAAAGCGGGGGTTCTGACGATTTTTATTTTAAAGTCAACAGCTACAAATATGGGCAGGCGTGCCGTCACTGGTCCCTGCTCTCTCCTGGGAACAGTGTTTCCCAGAAGACAGCAGGGGGACTGACGTCACAGGCTGGATTCCCTGTGGGGATCAGACCCGGAAGTGGTGCAAATACCTGTCTCAGTTGCATAACTTGCTAAAATGCATACAAATATTTAAGCCACAGTTCTATGTTGTGGTACATGTCTGTTAAGGCTCCAGGTATTCCACTGGAAGGTTAGACATATAGGAAGTCAAACTCTACCGGTTCCCCCCGTTACTACAGCTATCAGGGGAGGGCGGACAACATGAGTCTGTAATGTGGAGTTACTCCACAGTGTGTGCTAGAATGGTATATAGGTTAAAACCTTTTACTCAGGATAGTGTCATACAGCACATAGGAAAGACGATTACAGAGCACACGGAAAAATGAAAGTGCTGCATCGCTGTAGAAAGTCTCCTTGAAACAGTCTTGAAAGGTCAGCCACAAAGTAAGCCTTTGAAGTGGGATGAAAGCATCAGCGTGAGCCTAGCTGGATCAAAGTCACACAAAAGCGGATGCAGCCCCCACAATTGGCTCAATACTTTCAGCTAACCACAGTCATTTACCAGAGCTGCAAGCCAGGAAGATTTGTAATGGGTGCAATATCTTTTATAGAATCACGCAGACAGATATGATGCTGGATGGCATAGGAATATATATTTGTGTGTGTGTGTGTGTGTGTGTGTGTGTGTGTGTGTGTGACACACACACACACACACTGAGCTGTAGAAAGCAATGATGGAGGCACAGTGTCCCTCAACATTTAACAGATCATTGGTTAACCCTAGGCTTTTTATATTACCCATTCATCAACCATGCTGGTTAAGGCACTCTGAGACTTGTAGTTCTTAATATAATCATAGATTCACTCAGTAACAGAATGATGGCTAGATATATCCATCTCTTATGAATTGACAGTTACTGTATATACTTGCGTATAAGCCGAACCCAATATAAGCGAAGGCACCAAATTTTACCACAAAAAAAAAAAATGGCAAAACGTATTGACTCTAGTATAAGCCTAGGGTGTCCATCTGCATGCCTAATGGCCCATACACACGATCCAAATATCGGACGAAAACGATCGTACGCTTTTCGGATCGTGTGTACACTACTTTCGACAGCTGATCACGACCTTTCATTCGATTAAATTCGATCGGACAAGCGTGAACATTTTTCTCGTCCGATCGTCCAATTTTCGTTTAGTCAGTACAGCCGTCGTCCGACAATACAAATACATTACAACACGTGACATCACTTCCGATCGTTTTTTTCTATCGTACGAGAATTTTCGTGAGTTTAAAAACCTATTTTATTTTACTCGCGATTATTAAGTGAAAAAAGTCGTACGATCCGTCGGCCGATATTCGGATCATGTGTATGGGCCATTACTGTGTCATGACTAGACTTAGGTTTAACGAGTCTATGGACAGGGTGCTTTGCTTTGAAAAATCAATGCGCCCCGGCCATAGGTCCCTTGGACAGTAAACTTTGCACACTTGTAGAGGAGGCTAAATGTGTGCCAAGTTTTGGGTCCAGGAGACCTACAGCCAGCCGATACCGGGTCACCAAAGAAATGACAGTTTAACATGGGAGTCTATGAAAATCAGTGCTCCCAAGACAACAAACGTTGCACACTTGTAGAGGAAGAGTGGGGGGCCATGTGTGCCAAGTTTGGGGTCCAGGGGACTTATGGCCGGCTGTACTAAAGTCTGGGAGATCAGGTGCAAAAAGGTGACTCCAGTATAGGAGGGAGGCATTTTCAGCACCAAAAAATGTGCTGAAAAATTCAGCTTATACTCAAGTATGTATATATACATGTTACATAGTTTAGCCCCTATATTAAAAGTATACTGGAAATTCCTAGTCTGTGACCCCTCGGAACATTCTGCAATATTTCCTGATAGTATTTTTAAGCATGCAGGTGCCAAGTAGGGCCATCTGATACCAACCAGCTAGAGAAGAATTGTTTACTGGAAAACCAAAAGAAACACTGCAGCCCATAAAGCAGGGATCCTCAAACAACGGCCCTCCAGCTGTTGTAGAACTACACATCCCATGAGGCATTGTAACACACTGACATTCACAGACATTCACAGACATGACTAGGCATGATGGGAATTGTAGTTCCTGAACAACTGGAGGGCCGTAGTTTGAAGACCCATGCCATAAAGTATAACCCTTCTACTCGTGGCATGCCTCAGTTTTGGAGCAAAACAGTACCAAGGCCACAATACACATTTTGAGGGGAAAGGAACTGTGTCCTTCAATGGACTCCATGAAAAGTATCTTTCCAGCGCGTACACAAATCTAATTTTTCTCTACCAGCCTGTAGTAGGAGTGGCAATTAGCCTGAAACGAAAACAGTTGGCTCATATGTGGCGGTATGATGTTGCCATCATCCCTTGATTCATAAGAATGTGAATACCTCTATAAGAGTGGGATTTTCAGGGCAACAATAATAAGGGGTGACCTAGTTGTCACCCCTTATTATTGTTGCCCTGAAAATCCCACTCTTATAGAGGTATTCACATTCTTATTAGCCTGAAACTTCCTCCAGGCAGAATTGCACTCCACAAAACAGATATTAGCACTCTTTCTCCCAGCCTTAAACAACCCCTATTGCTGTAAACCAACTGGAAGGAAATATGAAATGACACACAACAGTAGCTTTAGCCTGACTGGCCTTGCCAAACCTTCCTAGGCTCACAGTACTAGACCCAGAAAGCACTCCATGGCTAATACCTTACACTAAGGTCTGCAAATACTAAGAAGCTGCCAATCCAGTGCAACAGCAGTGCAATGCTTTAAATTGTAATTATAAATTAAAGCCAATGCAGTCACCACATCAAAGGACTGACTGGTAAGCTGAAATAATTCACTTTTCCTAAGATATCAGTGCCAGCTAACAGACGTTGGGAGGACCACACTGGGTGTAGTAGGAGAGAGAAAGCTAGCACCTGTGCAAAATAGGAGAAATACCCCATTATTGGAGAATGTATTCTCCGTCTTTGCCATTGGGAGGAAATGTATGGTCCATTGGGGGTGTATCAGTGAAAGGAAGAGGTGCCTCAAAGGTCAAAAAGCATGTGGGCTGTAGTTTGGGGACCACTGTCAGACTTTATAGCAATGCTCGCTCTCTCAAAGGCTGGGTTCACACAACAGTCATACAAATGTGGATCTGACCTTTGCCCTGCGACTTAAAGTCCGATTTCAATGAAGAGGATTCATCAATACCAGTTCATAGACAGATGGGTCAAGTAAAGAAAATGTTATATTGTAAATCCAGCTTCGGAGAGTTTTGAAGTGTTAAGCTACAAAATTCTCAGGTGTGACTAGGGTCTTTATTCAAAAGTGAAAAAACCAACAAAAAAATAAAAAGTTGAGGGGGAGTATAATCAGTTTTTTTTTACTGCTATGTCACCTGATAGGAAGGATCGCCACTCATCCTGGGTCCTCTAATCACCAAGAGTTTAAGTAAATCCTGAATCGTCCCCAGGAAAAAAAAGGAAACTTTCCTCAATGCAGACACCAGTTCTAGTGACAACCTGGGGATTTGCTCTCACTTCATGTTCGATGCCCCCAATGAGTCACAGATGGAATAATATAAACAACCCGCCCTTTTCAAAATGATTTTTTTATATATATATATATAGCCATAGTGCGGTTTAAAGTTTAACTGGAAAAGCAAATATTGCCTAAACAAGTTATGTACATTTGATTCTTGGTGTACTTTGTGTATTTCTTTCAGGTCTGTGCAGTAATTCAGTGTGAAACTTTGCTTCTTTGCAGGAGCTTCCTGTAATAGAGACCGGTCACTGCTGCTCTTCCTCTTTGTACAGGGTGACTGGTCTTGCATACACCCCTCCATTTCTTTCTCCAGGCAGCCAGTTGTGGGTTGACCTGCTGGGTCCCTCCTCCCAGCTCTGCATAGCGCTATTGTCATGGCTACTTTTTACAAGGTGATATCTTACATCTGCAAAAAGGCTTTTGGTCCTTTTCAGCTATTGAAGAATATACATTAAGGTGTGTGTGTGTGTGTTTCAGCTTTACAATGATAAAAGACACGAAAAATGACTAGTCTGCTGAAAGAGACAGAATGCTTAGCTGGAATTTTTGGCTAATGCCAGCTATAGATGGAGTAAATTTCTTTCCTGCAACCACAGGTTGCAGAAAAGAAATTCACTTGACGCCTCCATCCACAGACAGTGTTGACAGGGATCATCAATCCCTCTTGCCGAACCATTGTGTTCTCCCGACTCCCAATTATAACGGCCGCTTACAATAATCGCATGTAAAAATCTAGCAGGCTGAATGTACCCAATATACATAGTTTGGATCTCAGCCAGTTCCTGCTGAACTAGATGAGAGTCAAGCAGTCGATGACCGGGGCTCAGTCTTTTTTCGATACAGTTTTTTTTTTCCTGCAGACTTTCACTATCTGATAGATTAACCAACCAGCCAGCAAAACAGATTAAAGCAGAGATAGTTGGCAGTATTCCTAACCAACCAGCAGACCAATGAGCTACAGCCATTGTATACAGGTAGGTGATGTTGGTAAGACTAACACACATCTACAGCAAGTCAGCATCTGAGAAAGTCTTTTTAATGGAAAATGTAAAACCCCTTTCAACTTCAATGTACAAAGCATGTGGAACACTTGCACTTTTAACAAATTAAAGCAAGCCAATGTTTTAAAAAAATACATCATTGAATGTATATATGTATATATTTACATAGCACATATTAAGTTTAATAGTTAGCTTCAAAAGGGTCACATAAATTTTACCAAAATGAGACAAATTGTTTCAAATAAATTACATCTTTCCTTCTCTTAAATGTCTAATTATACATTGAGTAGGCTTCAATAAAACATTGAAGTGTCTTTTTTTTCTGTTTTTAATACCGTGTTATAGTTTTTATAATATACAAAGTTTACAGTTATTTGGCAGTAATCTTTCAGATTATGTTATGAATGCTTCCAATGCAGGCAATAGCTGGTGATCTGTGTTATACCCTCACAGTTACTGTCTCAATGTAGTGAAAAATATCCAAATTATTTTAGCAAACTATACAAGTCACATTTACATTTGATCAACAATATAGCATAGAATGTTTTTTTGTTTTCTTCTTTTTTTTCCAAAAAAATAAATACATTTAGATATTTCAACATTTTTTTTAATCTTCTGACAAACTTTCAATGTACACTATGATACAGTGCATCGCTTTTTGATGCTCTACCGCTCGAGTTAATGCCTGCTGAGCTGGAGCGGCTTGTAATGCACTGCAGGAGGGGCCAGGCCAGCCCTGGGAGGGGCTCATCGGCTGTGATCGAAGGATACTGGTGTGGCGTCAGTAACAAATCAATACTCGGCGCAGTATGTGTCTTGGCACTGGTATGTAGCGAGTCCCTCACTGTTCTTCCGTTTTGTCTCTCCAAGCAGGAATCGCATAGATCCCACTTCATGAACTCAGGACTCCTCCATGTCTTCCATTTCTTCATCACGAATCTTCAAGGCCCTTACCAGCTCTTTCACTGAGTGGTACAAGATGTTCTTAACCTGACACAACAGAATAACATGATAAGTACTTTACAAAGCACTACAAACTTGTTAGCCAACCTTGTTAGAGTGAAGTCACAAAGCTGAATACTTGTTTGAGAAGCTTTAGGATGAAAGCTGCTATTCCGAGGACTCTTCGGCTGAATACGATTTGGGGAAATTCATAAATGTCAAACACCCTTTAGAGCAGGGATCCTCAAACTACGGCCCTCCAGCTGTTGCAGAACTACACATCCCATGAGGCATTGTAAAACACTGACATTCACAGACATGACTAGGCATGATGGGAATTGTAGTTCCTGAACAACGGGAGGGCCGTAGTTTGAAGACCCCTGCTTTAGAATCCTGCTGGTGCTTATGCCCAATTCATGTACCCATCATAGACTGGTACCTGAATAGGTCTGCGCACCATCACACTGCCAGGTGCATGACCAAGGAGTTTTATACGAGGGGTGGGTGGCACCCACCCAGTGACAAGTAATTTCCCAGATATGGGCATTATCAGGTAATGAGATCAGCTGTATCCCCACTCCGGGAATCTCCCGGTCAACAGCTAAATGGTGCCAGGCATAAAGCTCAACATACATGACCTTATCCCCCAGCACAGCCATGGCCTGCTCAGAGTACTGGCACACACGTGTAAAGTTGGTCATAACTAACCTCAGTTTCCTAATCTGAGAACTGGCTGTAATTATTTAACCACTTGCAATCTGGCCGCCAACTATTTACGGCCACAAGGTGGCTCTAATATGCCGGGAGGCTGGGGGGCGCCCGCCACGTCACACAGGTACCGATGCGCTTGCCTGGCGGCCGTGATCGTAAAGCCAGGGTCGTGGATCGCTGTGTGTAAACACAGAGATCCACGTCCTGTCAGGGAGAGGAGACCAATGGTGTGTCCCTTGTACATAGGGACAACCATCGGTCACCTCCCAAAGTCAGTCTCCTCCCCCCACAGTAAAACTTGCCTAGCAGGGAATATATTTAACCCCTTGATCACCCCCTAGTGTCAACCCCTTCCCTGCCAGTCACATTTATACAGTAATCGGTGCATTTTTATACCATTGTTCACTGTACAAATTTGAATGGTCCCAAAAATGTGTCAAGTGTCCGCCGTAATATCGCAGTCCTGACAAAAACCGCAGATCTCCACCATTACTAGTAAAAAAAATTGGATATTTATTCTAGCAAAAATTAAAAATTAGTGTTTTTTTTTTTTTTCAAAATTGTCGCTCTATTTTTGTTTAGCGCACAAAATAAAAACCTCACAGGTGATCAAATACCACCAAAAGAAATCTCTATTTGTGGGAAAAAAAATGACGTCAATTTAAACTGATTAAAGGGGTGCACATAGGTATTCAGCCCTGTAACACATTTCCTTTTATTCAACTAAAATAGGACAAAACAAACAATTCAGATGACAAACTAAAATGAAATTTTCGTCAAAAGACTAGGACTAATACTAAATAGAAATTGGACATCAAAATTAGCACAGGGTGACAGGGTATCCTTAAATGAGAGTTCCTTGAAATGTGACACGGTGAAGTAAAATACTGTAGGCTTGTGTATGCATTACCCTATTTTTAGCTATGTGACTGTTATTTGAAGTTCTCATTGCCAAGCAAAATCTGAGCAGACCTAATGGTATGCTGTGAGATACATTATTTCTGTATGGGAATGCTCAAGGTTACATGGGTCTGCAAGAGGAAGATACCTTCCACATCAGTATGGAAAACAAAGGTAAGCTCTGCTACTAAAGATGAGACCGCACTGTGCAATCTGAACAAGCCAAAGTAGCCACTAGGGGCACACTTTTAACATGCAGTGAAAGCATCAAAGAGTTATTGCACATACGGAGAAAAGAAGCACCCTTTTACTGGCTGTGCAGTGGTATATAATGTGATGGGGTTCCTGGAATGCATGTAAGGAAATCAACCTCAATCAACACTATTTGGAATCAGTATGATCAGTGATTTATCAGCAAAATCAAGCATAGATATTTGTTTGCTTTTGAGTATTAAAGAAATGAACGAAAAAGGATTTTTGGTGCGGAGATGCAGTTTAATCCTTCTTTAACACCTTCTAGACCCCACCGTGCAAATATACTGCGGCAGGGTGGCCCTCCTGGGCGAAATCACGTACCTGTACGTGATTTCTAAGTCTGGGGCACGCGTGAGCGCCACCAGCGGCCCGCGCCCGCTGTGATTGGGCCCAGCGGATCAGATGTTCGCAGACACCCCGCAATCTTTCCCGAGAGAAGCAGAACAGTGGTTTGCTGATGTAAACAAGGCAGATCATCATTCTGTGAGAGAAGATGGAGATTCTTTGTTTCTGCTAAGCAGGAACATGGATCTCTGTCTTCCCCCAATCAAAGCCCATCCTCCACAGTTGGAAAGCACTTCCAAAGGAACACATTTAACCCCTTTCATCACCCTAGCTGTTAACCCCTTCCCTTTTAGTGTCATTAGTACAGTATCGGTATTTTTTTTAGCACTGATCACTGTAATGTCACTGGTCCCCAAAAAGTGTCAGGTGACCGATTTGTCTGCTGTAATATCGCAGTCCTGCTATAGGCCACTGATAACTGCCATTACTAGGAAAAAGAAAGAAAAATTATGCCATTGCTTGTAGACGCATCAACGTTTGCGCAATCCAATCTATATACGCTTATTGGGTTTTTTTTTTTTTTTTACCAAAAATGTAGCAGAATATATATTCTCGTAAACGGATTAAGAAATTCAATTTATTTTTTATTTTTAATTGGATATGTTTTGTAGCATAAAGTAAAAAATATATATATATTTTTGGTTTTTGGTTTAAACCGCAGAGGTGATCAAATACCACCAAAAGAAAACTCTATTTGTGTGGACAAAAGGACATAAAATTTGTTGGGGTACAGCGTCACATAACTGTGCAATTGTCAGATAAAGTAAGACAGTGCCATATTGCAAAAAATGGCCTGGTCATGAAGGGGTAAAACATGGCTAGGTACCTATTTTTTTTATTATTCGGCAACTGACCCGACGTCTTTTCATGCAGCACTTCTGACCTTGTTTCTGCTCTGTATTTACATTTGGCTGTGACTGATCATTAGGAAATGACATTGTTCCATTGCACCAACAGGCAGAACACAGCGTTCACTTCTTACCTGTAATTTATCATCAAAATTGATTTCTTCTTTCGAAATCCGAAGCTCTTGTGTTAAATGAAATGAGTGAACAAGATGTTCTGGGGACACAAAGTCTTGAGTGACTTGGATGCAGCTGTGAAAGTTTTGCACCTGTAAAGAGGAAAATACAATATATGTAAGAGTCTGAGGAATGGGTACGCCAAGTCACCACCTACATTTCCCTGTACAAACACATGGACATTGTGAAAGGATTATGGTGGAGAATGTGCTGGATGCGTGCAAGAAACAGTATTTGGCTTTAACCCTTATGCTGTCACGACCTACGTCTGTGGCAGTGGGTAGGATGTTGATAAGCCTACTTGCCCCCTGTTAGATGATGTGATAACTTCCACATCTGTGCTTTGCTTACCTATTGGCGACCCAAGATCAGCATGGCAGGTGCCACCGGGTAGAGAGAGACGTGCAAACATTGGTTCACTCTCCTCTTCCATTTACTGACCTGGAAGTGACATGTATATGTCCCTTCCAGGTGCCCAAGTCATTTTGATATGGGCTGTGGAAGAATCTAATGCAGTTCAAGCTGCACTGTATTACATTTACTGGAGGACAAGACATCAGGGGTCTCATCAGAGAACTTAATCATCTCTTAGGGGAATTTTTGGCCCCTATTAAAATAAAATATGCTTAAATAGGTTTAAAACATTTTTTTTTTAAACCTGTAAACACAAACATGTCTCTAGCAGCAAACAAGTTAAAGCATCTTTTCCAAAATCCAACTATGACAATGTCAGCTTCTGAAAATTCACAAGTGCATAAATCCTGTAATTTCCCCCCATTAGATGCAGCTACAGTGCAAAGCACAGAGAGGGCGACGCCAAGCTGTTACATCACAGCCCACATAACAGACACCTCTACCGATCCTGTGACAATCATGTGTCCCTTGCCAGGGGCGTGGTTAGAGATGGAGATGAGGGCTTATCAGTAGCAGGGCTGTTTATAGCCCGCATGTTGTAGGGGAAGGAGAAGTGAAATAGCTGGAGATACTTTTACAAGCTTGGAAAAAGAAAAGCTTTACACCAACCTTTTCTTCCCTTCATGAATGTTAGTTTGATAATCTTAGGCCCCTTTCACATGAGCGGACGAACGGTCCGCTAATTACAAGTCCGTTTACGGACTTGTAATGTGTCCCTATGGGAGCGGATCCGTTAGCAGATGATGCATCCGCTAACGTCCGCCTACGATCCGCGTCCGTCTGGATCCGTTTTGCGGACGGAAGAAAACCCTATTTTTCTTCCGTCCGGTGAATCGGATCGGATGCAAACGGACAGACGGTCCGTTTCCATCCGACTCCCCATAGGGGAGAGCGGAGGAGAGACGGGGCGGTCCTTGCACAGTGTGCGGGGACCGCCCTGTCCGCCGACAGCTGAGCGGGACCCCCCGCTGAGCCGACGTACACACACGGAGCGGACCGAAAAACGGACCGCTCCGTGTGAAAGAGGCCTTAAAATGTATACCTTTATCAAATTTCATTCATGTTTTAGAAGCCTTGTTTTCCAAAAAGGGAATTTATGATGGTAGGAGCTGTGCATAGCAACAAATCCCTTTTTCCAGTTATGCTTTGAAAATGAAAGCTGAAGTTAGAAGCCGATTGGTTCCTACACAATGCTCCAGTCTTAGTAAAATTCCATGCTGTAAGTACAGTATATATGAAAGAAGCCATATTTTCTGCTCTATACAGTAATTATCTCATTAATTGATGCGTTCTCAGAATGAACACTGACTTTTTAGGAACACCACTGTCCTTCATAAAACCAAATTCTAGAATCTACATCATAACCATATTGGGGGGAAAAAATTGACTCTTTTTTTCTAATCAGTGAATGCTTATATAGTCTTAATAATAAATATGAATAAAGAAAACATTTTGATAAAAATGTCCCCTTATTAATATCTGTGAGAACAGATGAGAGAATTAAAACATCCACTGCTCCGCGTCGTGCGACGTATATTCCTACTAGAATAGAACTCATGGAGCTAGGTGTGTTGCAGGCATCTAGTGAAGCTAGAGGGTTCATATGACTTTATAGTTATTATATACATACAGTTATTGGTCTAATCTTACTGAGAAGTGTAGAAGAAAAGACACTCCATCCCCTTTTTTTATTTTTACTAATCAGCAAAATTGTATCCATTGTGCGTCTTTACAAAGAGCTGGCGTGTATTCAACGTCTTGGTGCTGAGCACACGGAAATATGCAGCATCTTGGTGGGTGGGGCCTCTGCGCAGAGCGGCCGCATATTTACATGCATTTGTGCAAATAGAGCTGTGCCGAGAGCGCACCCCTGTGTTCTCCAGGCACAGTTACCGGTGGCTAACTGAAGCTCACAATCGCCGCTTGCGATCAGGAGCTTTCCAATCGCCGTGACAGAATCACGACAGTCACATGATCATAACCACCACGCCTCCTGGCATTCTAAACCCCTTAAAGGAGTTCCTGAAAATGCCCGCTACTGTCAACCTGGCAGCTGAAGACAATGAACTTGGGTGTGTTGTGTAATCTGTAAATGTAAGAATCGATCGTCTTTTCACCTGATAAATGGCTCCTGCAGGTAAGATGACTGCATCACCGAGGAATTGAACAAGTGTGTGGCTCTTCACCCCATAATCCTCCAGGAGACTTTGGCGAAGTTTCTTATTTAGGTACCAGTTCTGATCTCGTATGGGGTCGTGATCAGGAAGAATTTCAAGACACTGCTCTTTTGCAGCCTGTGAAAGAACGACAACACCTTAGACAAAATGTAATTGGCAAGATTTTTTTTACCATATGCATTCTTGGTTTAAATGTACATATGATCTAAATGATTCAACTGTCTGTATTGCCACACAACTATCAAACAACTTTATTGTGCACCAGTAAATCTGCTGTGGTGTAATAAAGACAGCCAAGTATGTTTTACATGTGGCCGATGACTGAGGATTTTCGCTACCTCCCTAAGCACTACGAGGGAGATGAAAGTCACCTAATGGTGTAAGATCTGTGCACTGTGTGGAAATTATTCAGGGTTACGCAACACTTCCAAGGAAAGCAGAAGTACTGTGCACACACACTGACCTACAAGTGGAAGTTCATTCCAACATCACACACTTTTATTCAATACTTCATACAAGTGCATGCTAGAAAAACAAGAGCAAAAATTCTAGGTAAACTCAAATGTTGTTTCTGCACATAGCAAAGAGTAAACATCTCGGGGCCGGTTCATACCCGAATTGAACGGGAATACGGTCTGCCTTCTCGTGCAATTTAGAGTGGTGCGATTTTCAGCCCATTCATTTGAACCGGCCAAGATCATCCTAAAAGTAGTGCATGCAATACTTTTAAAAACGTACCGCACTAAATCCCATGGTACCACAGTACCATGCGATCCACTGCAGGCACACTCACTGTGTTTGGGTGTTATCAGGAATACACCAACATGCAGAATGCGCGTTTCCTTAGGGTTTGTTCACTCTGTTTGCACCATAAATCGCCACAATTAACTGTACAGGAAGTTTCCATTCTGGCCAGCAGTGCCTTTCACGGTTTAACTTTCTTTTTTTATACTTGGATGTGCCTTAGTGTGCATAGAAGTTGAGCTGCAGTGCATGATGGAAAATGCAGACAATTGATAAGGTTTTCTAGTGCCACATAAGTAAACAAGCCTTGAAAGTAAATTTTTTATTTTATAAATAGAAATACTCAATAAGATTTCTTATACGGGAAGACCCCATAAGTTTTACCTTGTGTAGAAAGTCTCGGATTTTGTCTGCGTCATTCGTCTCATAAACATGCCAAAGGGATCCGGGAAGCTCATTGGCATCCTTCAATCTCTTCTTAATGTTTTCATCCAACTCCTCTTCCTCAAACTTCTTTAGCACAGCTGTAATACAAAAAGAAAATGGCTCAATTCATAATAAGGCAGCAGTATGGGCCGTAGTAACCTGAACACTAATTATGTATAATGTCACAAAGTATTTCTAAAAGCAACAACCTACCTAACTTAGTTGCTGATGCGTTGCCTCTCACTGCACCGACATACACCAGAATGTTCACCATATCAGAGACTTCAATGTGAAGATTTGTTGTGCCGATGTCTTGATCCTTTGTAGCAATGACACCTAAAAGATGCAATACAAAGGAGAAAAAAAAACATGCTTGACACACAGTTCAAAGTAAAGTTCTTATTTTGATATTTGGTTGCGTGTTCATCTATTTCTGCTTTGAGGATGGAAAGACCCGGAGACTGTCTGTACTGGGATTTAGACTCTGCATGTTAAAAACTTGATTGTCAGATTTAACCCACATTTTTCTCAACAGGATTCAAAATTTCAGAATTGTGAATGCATGACTGGAGAACAGCAATTCCAATTTCTCTTCCTATTATCCATGAAAGGAGGATCCCTCATTACAGCGCAACTTCTGACTTCTTTGCCAACAATCTTATGTGATGTAACTAGGGCTGCACCAATACCACTTTAAGACCGAATACTCACCGATACCGATAATTTTGTTTTAATATCGTGCGACAGTGGCACCAATATGCAGCACTGATGAGGCATGGACTGTGTGTTATTTTTTACCATTTATATATTTTTGTCCAATTTCACCTTGAAATATTTTTTACAATTCTTTTTTAATCAGCCCTTGCTTTGGTTAGATGTCAGGGATCTAAACAGACGCCTGACATCTCCCCTTTGAGACAGGGAAAGGACAGAGATTCCCCAGGCCCTCTCTCTGCAGCCTCAGCTGCACTGAAAATGAATGGAGAGGCGACAGAGGCTCCTCTCTGTTCATAAACTGAAGTATCCTAAACACAGGTTATGATGTTTCAGTTATGAATGGACAGTCAGTAATCACTGACTGTTCATTCAGAAAAGAAAGGCGCCGGTAAATGACGAATTTACAGGCTCCTTCCTCCGCTCTCCATCCTGACAGATCTGGGGCGGGATTGGGACCGAAGAACACTGGAGAGAGGAAGGAGGACCCGGGGGTGATCAGGGTGGCTGTGGGGGCAGTTAAAAGCACAGATCTCCCTGTATAACTTTCAATAAAGTACCTGACAGCCACGGGTGGGAGAGGATGAGAAGTGGCTGTCAGAAAATCTATACAGGGGTATTGGTGCTTTGAACTGCAAGACTGTGAAAGCCTTTGGAGAAAGTCCCTAGTGTAGAGTACAGAAATGTCAATTTAGTTTGGCAATCTCAGCATTTTATTTGTGAATGGGAGCAGCCCCCAAGTAAAGATGAAATGCTCCTTACTCAAAACTTTGATCTGTCCTAAAGAGGTCAATATCATGTATTCCTTTTAAATATTCAGAGCTATGGATTTGCCATTTTACTGCCACAAGCAATAGGAAACCCTTTGGCCACATAAATGATGCATTTACTTCAGTGCTCTGGTTAATAAGCATGAACTCACCATATGCGCTGCACATCCTGGGGCCTAAGTCCGGGCGCACAAAGAATGCTGGCATGTGAGACGCCAAGTTGAACCTCCCATCTGGGTTGAGGTATTCTGGGACTGGCAGCATTCTAAAGAAGTCTTCATGTCTGAGGGCAACACAAAGGCATGTTAGATGGTCCAGTCTTTAAAATTAAATTACACCATGTCTAAGATTAGGTGCACAGAGAAAACACAGAACTTACAAGACACTAGAGCTGCACGATTCTGGGTAAAACGAGCGTCACATATTTGTTGCTTAGAATAAAAATCACTATTCTCTCACAATTCTTGCGGCGTAACATCATCTTTGACATTACACAAAAAAATTGGTCTAACTTTACTGTTTATTTTTGTTTAATTTCTTAGAAGTGTATTTTTTACCAGTTTGGAAAACTGCTGCGCAAATACAGTGTGACATAAAATATTGCAACAGCCACCATTTTATTCTCTAGGGTTTCTGTTAAAATCTGTATTTTTGTTTGCATGAAAATTACTTAGGACCCCAAACATTATATATATATTTTTAACTTGTAAGCAACAATTTTTTAAAAAGGTTCAGTCTTTAAGTGGTTTAACTTGAACTGACCTCATTTACAGACTGAAGTTCTTCCCTTTGATCTCTAAAAGAACTCAAATATACTTTGTATCTCTTCTCTATTTCTCAGGGCTGAGGAATGTTGATAAACATTTGCAGGCTTTTTCTTTTTTATGACAGCTCGGCCCTGCACTGTTTACATAGAATTGTGGAAATGGCTGATTATGATCGGGAGAGGGGTTAAATCGAGATCAGGATTTTTAGGCCAGGTTATAGAATACTTTGTCGGTATATCAGAAAGACACCACGTCCCTATCAAGTCTTAACTGGAAACATTCTCTGACAAAACCAGACCTGGGTAAATCCTCACACATTTTTAAACTTAACAAAATAACTAAAAGCAATACAACCTAGAGAGAGAGGTTACCTAGAAGCATATGGGCAAATTCCTCCTCATCCATAATTGTTCAGAGAAATCTGCCTAGGAACTGCAACAGATATGTGCAAGAAACGCATCATCCTGCAGGAGGCGCTGTGACATCTGGGTAATGGTACATAGTCACAACGTTGGGACCAAAACACTAATTTATTATACAATGTAAAAGTAGTTCTCGTACAAAATAAGTGAGATACATTATTATAACAAGCATCAAGAACTAATGCCTGTCAATCGGATGAGATGCAACAAAAGAGCAGAACTAAGGTTGGAAGGAGTACCGTGGCTCCAGATACTCATAAAACAAATAATGAGGTTCCAGAGCTATATATGAACTTGCAGTGTGCAGATATCCAAAAACACTATATTTCACTTATTACAGATAACTCTTCAAAAAAGGCAATTTCAACTTTTTTTCTGTAGTATTAAACTTTGCATTGCATTGGTTTGCCAGTGTTACAACTGATCTGATGTATGCTTGATGCAAGCAATTTGCCCAAGTCACAATACAATAAGATGAGAAAACTTCAAAATAAAAACTATTTTGCCTATCAGAAAAATGCAGGTTTCTGGTATTTTTCAATGTGTCGTGCGACGTGGCTCTCAAACAAAATTGGTGTCCTTTTTTCCCCACAAATAGAGTTTTTTTTGGTGGTATTTGATCACCTCTGCAGTTTTTATTTTTTGTGCTATAAACAAAAATAGAGCGACAATTTTGAAGAAAAAAAAATGCAATATTTTAAAATTTTTGCTATAATAAATATCCCCCAAAAATATATATAAAAAAAAATGTTTTTCCTCAGTTTAGGCCGATACGTAATTCTACCTATTTTTGGTAAAAAAATTAATCGCAATAAGTGTTTATCGATTGGTTTGCGTTTACAAAATAGGGGATAGTTTTATTGCATTTTTATTAATTGTTTTCTTTTTACTACTAATGCGATTTTTTTTCCGTGACTGCGATATTATGGCAGACACATCGGACAATTTTGACACGTTTTTGGGACCATTGTCATTTTCACAGCAAAAAAATGCAATAAAAATGCATTGTTTACTGTAAAAATGACAATTGCAGTTTGGGAGTTAACCACTAGGGGGCGCTGAAGGGGTTAAGTGTGACCTCATCTGTGTTTCTAACTGTAGGGGGGGTGGGGCTGGACGTGTGACGTCATTGATTGTTTTTCTCTATATCAGGGAACACACGATCAATGACAGCGCCACAGGGAAAAACAGGGAAGCTCCACTTGTTTGAATGAATGAAAACTTATATAGCGCGGCACATGCAAACTGAATCGCCTCTGGACGCTTGTTGTTCCTGTCTCCTTTGATATCAAAAGAGATGAGTCTTGATCTTTCTCCTGAAGGCTAAGTGATTTTCCTCCAACCGAATGCTGGTTGGTAAAGCGTTCCATAGTCTGGGACCTTGGACCGCGAATCTTCTTTCTCCTTTGGACTTGTACTTGGCTTTCGGGATCTGTAGCAGGTTCTGATTGGTGGATCGCAGAACGCGATTGGGGTTGTGAGCTTTTATTTTTTTGCATAGATAGTGGGGAGCATTCCCATAGACACATAGCACTCCCCGTTCTTCAGCTCCGGGGACCGATCTCCAGCAGCGATCAGTTCCGCGGCCGCGGAGCTTCGGACCGGGTCGTGCGCCTGCGACCCACAGCTGAGCACTTGAGGACGTACAGGTACGTGCTTGTGCCCAGCCGTGCCGTGCCGTGCTATTCTGCCAACGTATATCTGCAGGAGGTGGTCCTTAAGTGGTTAATGTATTTATCTTCTGTTATCACTTGCCCTTTAATTTTAGAGTGTAAGCTCTTATGAGCAGGGTCACCCTGTTGTCTTGAATTGTTTTATATCTGTACGGTCTCTCTATTTTGTAAAGCGCTGCACAAACTGCTGAAGCGATATAAATCATGATACTATGTATGCGTTTAATAAAATAATGCTGTATACTGTTCATCTGCATTCATTTCCATTAGTTGAACTAGATGGACTGTTTTTCTTTTTCCAACCAGACTAAGTAACTACGTTATAAAGGGATCTTTCAATCAGGTGATACCGTGTCAATACACAAACCGGAGTGTCCCCCTTGCTGCAGCTGTGCATGGGTAATGTTAGATTTTACCATTTCCCACTAATAGAGGCAGCACAGTTACCTACAAGGTGAGAGGATTTAAATGACAGAAATTTTGTAAAGGTGTAAGGAGCAGAATACAAAAAAAAAAATGACATTACAAGTTGAAGTCCTAATACAAGCATCTGCCTCTGTTACCTCAACAGCATCATGTTCTTAAAGTCATCTCCTGAAGGCTGGTCTTTCATCTTCAGAAGAATGGTTTCTCCATTTTTCTGTTTTTGACGTTCTGTTTTTGGGAATACACAAAGTAACATTTAAGAAAAGCTACAGTTGTGACAGCAAAAGATTTTTGGTACAAGTTGTCACTTACTGGATACATCCTCAAATCCATCCCAGAACTCCTTGACATTTCCGCTAGACACAATGCCCTCCTTGCAGTTTAGAAGATCCCCTTGATGGTCCCCAAAGTCATGGCATATTGCTTCCGACTTCCAGAAGTTTGCATTCATTCTCTTCTGGTTCCCAGAAACCACAACAGTCTAAAAAATAAACATAACAAAATATAGATAAGCAGAGGTTAACACGTTTAAGACAATTTTACTGTATAGTAAAACAGACCGTGCAATTACATCTGATTTTCTAGCAGTGCAATCACCACACCTCACTGGGTACACACTGCCCTGTTCTGCTCAACAGGACAATTTTCGGTCAGTATGAACCAACAGAAACTCGTCTAAAACTGGCTTTTGTCAAAGGGACATGGTCGAAAGCCAGCAACCGATCAGCGCTCGCAGCCAATGGCTGCAGGCAGTGATCAGTGCATTGAAGGTGGGGTGGCAGGGCGTCCCCCCTGTCAGAACACAATAGCACAGAGTGCCACAGAAATGTCATCAATGTGTATCAAGCTTTACCACAGAAATGCTGCAAGAGGATATAGTATGGACAAGATAGCTTGGAGTGTGTAATTTGCAGCCTGAACTGGAGGGGTTCCAAGACATGACACTCCCAATGCTACGATATGAACCCAGAGACTTATGCCCAATACACACGATCCGAAAATCGTACGAAAAATGCCGCTTTCGAAACGATCGTACGATAATCGGATCGTTAGTACAGAGCTTCCGAGAGCCGATCAGGACAGTTCATCCGATTTTATTCTATCGGACATGCACGGAAATTTTTTTCATACGATGCCAGATCGTACGATTTTAGTTTAATCCGTACAGCTGTCGTTCGAAAATGCAATAGAAATGCATTACAACACATGACGTCACTTCCGATTTTTTATTCTGCCGTACGAGAATTTTCGTGACTTTAGTAAACTCATCAGATTCGACGTAAGATTCGCATACAAAAAAAAACGGACGATCATTCGTCCGATAATCGGATCGTGTGTACCGGGCATAAGTGAGAATAGAGGGGTATAGCACAGCCATTGTACGGTTTTATTAAACAGAATCTTTCCATGCATAGCTCATTTACAAAAATAAGATAAAAACCACATTAAAAAAGCACAATTTGTTCAGCATTAAGCACAAGCCAATTTGTTTCTTATTATGCAGGTGTATAATTGAATACAGATTTTTCTTCAAAGGCAATGTCATATAAGCAATCTAGCATTACCAAAACACTTCCTTGTGCCCATCCCTAGCTCACAATCCCCAACACAAACGGGTTGCAGGAGGGCAATTGTCATAACGGGTTCACAGGGGTTCGGGGGAGAGTAATCGCCCTCACAGGGGTTGGGGGCAGGGGAGAGCAATAACCATCACAGGGTGCAGGGGAGAGCAATAACCATCACAAAGGTGCAGGGAGAGAGCAATCATCACAAAGGTGCAGGGAGAGAGCAATCATCATCACAAAGGTGCCGTTGCCATGACATAAGCAATCCATTCAGAAAACACTTTTCTCTACCCTCATTGAGGAAGACTGATCTCATTTAGTGAGATGATTCAACTCCGTAAGAGTTAAGTTTGCAATGCATGGATTAAATATCGGCTGGTTCAGCAAGGATCGGCTGAATTTCGATCCATGTGTGGCCACACTGCGGTTGAATAGAAGTTGATCGACCATTCAATTTCTGGATCTACTCGAACATCGCCACAGTATTCTGACAGCTAGGAAGTCTTCAGAGTGTCAGAATACATAAAACAAGCAGCAGTGAGGATTCCCCATCCACCTTGAACGTGTGGCTGGGAAAATCGGGTTAGTTTTTTGTTCAATCCAGTATCCAAAAATTACCCCACATTGATCGACGAATGGATGACAGAGAACTCTCTCAAACTTAATGGATCCAAAACGGAACTTCTAATTCTCCACGCAAACCGAAAGAAAACCTCTAGGACAACATGCACACCACCCACCATCCTTGGACAAACCATCACCCCCAGCACCAAAGTCAAAAGCCTTGGAATCATCTTTGACTCAGACATGACTATGAATCTCACAAATAGGATCAGTAGTCTGCGGATCTCACCATCTTCTCCGAAGACTCGTCCCTTACATCCCGGAAGGGGACACAGCAGTAGTAGTTGGAACAATCATCAATTTCCAACTCGACTGTGCAAACGCCCTCTCCCTCGGACTTCCCAAATTTCACATCTACAAGTCGTCCAGAACACATTAACCAGACTGGTAACGGGAAAAAAAAACCCTGGGAATCAATCACCCCGTCCCTGAGGACCCTACATTGGCTAGCCGTGAAGGATCTGGTTACATTCAAGACCCTTTGCCTCACTCACAAAATGCACATATGGAAATGCACCGCAATACCCATGCGAGCAAATAAAACACTACACCCCTAGTCGCACCCTTCGGTCAGCTAACCAAAACCTCCTTCACATCCCGAAGACCCGACAAATCTAAAGGAGAACGAAGATTCGCAGTCCAAGGACCAGGGCTATGAAACGCTCTACCCATGGACATCGGCATGGAAGAAAACCACCTGCCCTTCAGGAAAAAAACTTAAGACCCACCTCTTCTAAAGACACAGGCCGACACTGGCTACAAAAGCGTCTTGAGGCGATTTAGTTCGCATTTATAGCGCTATACAAGTTACTCACTCTGTCAGGTCATTAGTAATGCTACAAAATGTACCATCAGTGATGACCTACATTACATCCTTAGTACATTGTGATCAGTTTGCTCTTTTTATTTTGCATGCAATTTCCTTCATCATAGTATTAATTTCTATTCAAACACATCTGTGATGTTGCTTGGCAACCACCGAGGTGTGAGGATGTAAACAGATGGCTTGAAACGTCTCCTTGCTCCCTGTAGCAATCTGATTATGTGATGATGAACCAAGTGCACCGAGATAGAAATATGCAAATACCCCGCATAGTCACTGACAGCCTGATCATGCCAGCCTCCCAACATCAACCTCTATAAGAGAAAAAAAAACACAATTTGGCCCTTCATTCATTTCCACCTTATAACACAGAGAACCTTATTAAAAAAAAAAAAAAACATGGCACCCCAGCACTTTCTGAAACATAACACATTAGAGAATAATGGTTGCGTCCATAGTATGGCATGACGATACAATAACACTGGCACAGCTCTGGGCAGTCCAGGTAGTGAAGGTGGATTAGCCTGCATATCAGGTGGCTAAAACAAGTCAGACAGATGCACATTGGGGGTTATTTACTGAAGGCAAATACACTTTGCACTTGGAACTGCAGTCTCTGTAGATCGGAGGGGTACATGCAAGGAAAAAAAACAGCATTTTAGCTTGCACATGATTGTATGATAAAATCAGCAGAGCTTCCCCTCAGACCTCCAGCGACTGCACTTCCAAGTGCACAGTGGATTTGCTTTTGATAAATCGACCCCACTGGGTTCCCAGTCTCTCTTCCCATCATAGTACCTGGCCAATTCAGAAGGAGCCAAGTCTGGCTAGATAAATTAGGATCAGATCACCTGGAACCAAATATTGACAAGGATTCTCCAACAGAAATATCCTACATTCAGGAATGCCACCATCACTAGTCAACAGTGCTCTCACTGTGAACATTAATTACAGATAAACAGGCTAAAGCCGGGTACACATAGGTAGGTTTTTTTTTTTTTTTTTTATTCATTCAACCCAGTGGGCCGAATTAAAAAAACAAATACAAAAAAAGAGGAGGGGCCCACTGTACTATGTGATGTCAGTACAGTGATCTCTTCGCTGAGATTTCGTTTTTTGACAGGGGGAGTGCCTCTGCTCCCCCGAACATCCTCGCCAGCACACGCCAGTCACTACTATTTGATGCCAGTCCGCTGATCAGATGCCAGTCCGCTGATCAGATGCCAGTCCGCTGATCAGATGCCAGTCCGCTGATCAGATGCCAGTCCGATTATGGTTTTCCAGCATGCCCGTTCGATAGAAGCCAGATGTTACGCCAGCTTCCGTCAAACAGGCGGTTGTACACACTGGCCAATTGTTGTCCGGTTTCTGTTAAATTGGCGATATTTGGCCCTAACAATGCAGACTTTGTGTCCAGACCTACATGGACATGAATGGAGCAATTTTGCTCAATTTGCCACATTAGGGAACAATATGTGTTTGTATATGATGGCCTTCATTCAGCAAGGAATGGCAACCTCCATTATTCTCCCATGACAAGTTCCCAATGCCTGCACCTTCTTAATGATAACTCCCAGAATTTTATACTGACAGTTTGTCATTACACATTACAGCTAAGCATCATTACAAAAGACAATCCTCCAATATGGAATTTAAAAATGGCGTTGGATACATTGACAATGTCTGTCCCATATGGTTCCCTTGTACATTCTCACCCCTGCAGAGAAAAAGGCTGTACACTGTCAGTAAGTGGGAACAGTAAAACGTACTCCCTTTCATAAGTCCACTAATAAAAGGCATATCATCAAAATATATGGAGCAGAAAACCTGTAGCTACAGGAAAGTCTCAGAAGCATGCAATGGGTTCCAGATCCAGGGTGATATAAATTACATACAAGCACATTACAAAGGTCTGCTTTCTATTTTGTAACTTTTCTCAGTGCACATTGAACTCCTTCCATTATCTTTCCAACATCTTAAAAAAAAGAACAGCAGTTTTCCATAACACAAAAGGACTTGCATGATTTAGAAGCTCTTGCGCCCGCTTCCAAGCACGCCACTAAATTGATAACAGCAGGTAAAATGTAAAGTAGTTTTATTTTGAAAAGCTGAGTTCAGCAAATTTCAGAACAAAAATCGCTCAGCAGCATTTTTCTACAAATGTCAAGCTGATTTGGGAGATGATTTAGAGGAGATGTTGCTCTTTTTTAAAGCCATATGAATCAGTTTCGTGATGAACGCATTTCTTTCCTAGATCGTCTTCATTAGCACCGGTCGGTGCCCCCTGGGTGACAGAAAAGGCAAGTGTTGAATTCCGTGATGGGGAAGAAAGGCTTTCCTTTAAGGGTTGTAGAAAGTCTACACCTATTATGTTCATATAATCCTTCTAAGGCAGTGTTCCCCACACATGTCCAGTCCCACCAACGGTTCATATGATGCACTGCTGTGCCGAGATACCCAATTCCTTAATGTAGAAAGAAAGGCAACACACAAATATATCTTTGAAATGTTGCTTCCCTATTGCACCATATTCAATGCATACATTCGCTACAAAACCACACAGCTCTCCCCCCCCCCCCCCCATATGGTGATGCGACTGTAAAGCTCCAGCAAGTTTGTCTGTCTGCGTGGCTCGTGGGTAAGAACGGTTCCCTGGCCAACACCACCTTGGAGCCACAGACAAGGGTGGCATGATGTCTTATTCAGAGCGGTCGGCCCTAGAAAAAGAAACACTCGCTAGAGCTTTTCAGGCACATGGTACCATAGGAAAAAAAAAGGTATTTACTTTGAAATTTAGAAAAGAAAGAGGAAATCTATGTACTAAATACAGTAAAACCTTGGTTTGGGAGCATAATTCGTTCCAGAAACATGCTTGTAATCCAAAGCACTTGTATATCAAAGTGCTACTCTTCTATCTCTTGTATATCTAGGCAAAATGTTGTGCTAGTCTTGTGCTCTCAAACCAAGTTACTCTCAAACCAAGGTTTTACTGTACAGAGAAATTGGAAAGCAACAAGTAAAGATGCGTTTTTCTTTTCCTTCCACTTTACCCTGAGCATATGCAAGGTTGTCTGCAAAACTTGTACAACTGGTGAAGATAGTTGGAGTTAGGAAATCGCTTCCAATCGCAATAGTAAAAAGCTCAAAAAAATGTTAGCTTGCAAGAAAAGAACTGCGACCAAGAACATAGCAAGGGAGAGCTTTGTATTCCTGTGATCCCCTCACACCTCAATATGGCAGATGCCCCACTGTATGGTGAGGACGGTTCTCTTTTCTATGGAGAGAGAGAAATGATCGCCGATTTTCTAATGCTTTATGTTTTTAAGTGCTCAGAATCACTGGAAAATTACCTATACATGAACCTGGTCCTAGCAGTTAGTTCTACAAACAGATATTTGTGAAGTATTTAATACCCACAGAATGCTGTTGGGTAAAGAGACCACCTGGCCAATGGCAAGTTTCAGGAAATACAAATAAAATGTTCAGAGTGTTCCCAAGTAACTTTCTGTAAAAAGGGGAATTTAGTCTCCTGCTTAAGTCCCTGAATGGAGTCCAATAATTACCGTATTTATCAGCGTATAACACGCACCCTAACTTTAAGAGGGACGTTTCAGGGAAAAAACTTACCACAGTCCCCTGCGTATAACACGCAGGCACAGTTTACCCTCTATTTTCAGGGTAAAAAGGTGAGCCTTATACGCCAATACAGTAGGTTTGGTTAACCATTAAAATTGTAGTTGTATTTCACAAGAACAATTTTTTAAAGTTTTAAAAAGTACATCAGCTGAAAGATGGGGCAACAGTTTGCTAGCAGCCATGGGTTTAGGGCAGAAGATCCAGGTGATGGGAAACAAAGTGAACAACCCACAAATGGAACTTCTGCTTTTCCGGGGGTGAGGGGGGGGGGGGGGGGCATGGCAGATACCAGTTTAATCCAGGTATTTGCTCCCACTTCCAGTGATAGATCGCCTGATAGATAGATCCAGCTCCTCCTCCCCCCCCCCTACAGGTCCCAGAAGACAGCAGGGACCAGTGACTCGCACATGCACAGTAGGGAACCAGGCTGTGAAGCTGCAAGTCTTTACTTCCTGATTCCCTGACGGAAGATGTCGGGGGCCTGCACACGGGACCCGAGGAACAGGCCGGCTTTGGCCGAGGACATCGCGGGCTCGCTGGACAGGCAAGTGTCCTATTAAAAGTCAGCATCTGCAGTATTTGTAGCTGCTCACTTTTAATTCTCTTTTTTTCCTGCGGAACTCCGCTTCAACTTTTGTGCACGTGCAAGGAAGCCGAGGCATTGGTAGCTGAAAACAAAAGGCTCCAAACACAGAAGCCGACTGTGAGAAGATGGCAGGCAGTAGAAACAGTGTCAAAGAAGAGAGCAGGCACCACATTGGTGGAGAAGAGCTCTGGGCACCATACTCGCTAAAGATCAGATTTAAAGCCCAACTGTACTGTCCTCAAAAATAAGTCAAAACTCAGTAAGTCCATTGGAAAACCAATTCTGCTATTTATAAAATGAATTGTGCAAGCTGTACTCCATTTTTATAGTTGGTAAATAATCTGGAGCACCTTTTGCCAGGGTAATGGCTGGGTATAGCGCTAGCCAGGACTCCGCAGGAGGCATGTTGGATCGCTTCTCTCACACAGATAGCAACCGTCTTCTGAAGCCACGTGCCCAGACTGAAGATTTGAAGCATTTGTGTTTAGCACTTTGCGTTTAATTGACATTTTTGAGGAAGTACACTTACACTGTAAAACAGGTTAGCACCTCTTTGGCAAAGGTTTTATTTGCCGAGACATAGAATATGCACTTTAATCCACAGACACATTTATGAGAATGAATAATTATCACCTCCGTTTACTTTAAACTGAATCAGCTGTTTAATGACAGATTCCTTTAGATGACTCATCTGAAAATCACATCTAAAGCGTACACCTATACCCGTCTAAATATCAACGCTGATTCAGGCTGTTACAGTGGCAATAAAAAGTATGTGAACCCCTTGGAACTAACTGGTTTTCTGCCGTAATTTGCAATGCCCTAAATTTCTATGCCCTTGTACGAATTTTTTTTTTATAGATCCAGGGATAGTAGTGTTCCCGATTTTATTATTTTATCGCAATTTGATTGCTTGGCCAAAATAATAACAAGCTTCCTATTTATGCAGGAGACTGAGAGTTTAAGATGAACGTCATCTAATTAGGATGAATATAAAGTAGCAAGATGCCATCTTGTGTTTATTTTAATGACAAGAATCGCAACTATATACAGCGACAAGACAAAGCACAGGAACCCCTTGGAATTAAATGGTTTTCTGCAGCAATTTTCCCAAAAATTTGATCCTCATCCAAGTCACAATAATAAAATACGATGTGCTTAAGCCGATAAAACACAAACAATTCTTCATCTTTATTGAACACCCATTAAAGGATACGTCCAACTTTATAAAAAAAAAATGATAAATGCATAAAAGAAAAATGCACATTTTTTCTTGCAGGAGCCTGAAAAGCATTTCCCTTGCGATCAGTAGGTCATGGATGCAATGTCAGGCTTCTGCAGACAAGCCCTGCAGCTTTCAGCCCATACCTTCCATACAGGCTGTCAGTATGAAAGCTGCAGGGCTTGTGAATAATCTACAAAGGCACACATCGGTGCCCTAAGAAACAAAATGTATTACCCCAGCTCCACTGCCAATATAAGAGTCTACAAACTTCTGATCTGGTGCTCTAGCCAGGGCGCTCAGGCCCCACAGGTACAATTTTTGAATCAGGAAGGCTGGCAACTTGGATGCTCTTGAATAAAAGTACTTTGTTTGTTACATGGATGCATGGGTACAGGCTTCACATCGTGCCATGACAGTTCATTCGTTCACCTACCGTGGTGGCCGACGGTACTTTTCATTAATTCACAGGAAACTGACAGCAGGTGCGGGGAGGAGAACTCCCGTCCACTGTCACAGGGGAAGTGTAATTAGGGGGAAAGATGTCAGGAACTGGAACATGTTACATGTTCCACCCTAAATATGGGGTTTGCAACAACCACTTTAAAGACATCACTGGAACTGGCAAACATCCCTGTTCATGAGCTTAACATACACAAGTACCATGCGATTTGTTACAGTGTGTTTTTGAAAGGTAGTGCATGCGCTAACTTTTTGGCAATCTAGTGCAACTTCAGCCCATTTGAACAGGAATGAGGACAGTGTTCCTGTGAAATTTAGACATTTAAGACCGTGCCAATTCTGATTAGAGAATTTGAATATATACCCATTAAAGGGACCCAACTGGCACAAAACTGGCAACTAAGACACTCCTAAGGTTGACAAGGCAAACGTTTAAGCAGAACTAAAAGGGAGGATACTCCATTTCCCTTAATGGCGCTGCCATCTTCTCCTACATGCCAGGTTCAAAAAGGGTGTTCAATAATGTGAGATAGGTAATCTTTAAGAGTCAGTGCTCCACCAACACTCGTGTGAGAAAAAAAAAAAACTCAACAAAATGCAATTAGCTAGATAAAAAATTGCATGGGATTGCAATTCATAGAAGGATGGGCAACATCAAAGAGAGATGATCCATAGCTTAATTGGCATCAGCTGCTGGGTCTTTCAGTTCTTATGCAGACAAACGTTAAAAAAAAAAGAAAGAGTAAATAACATATCGCAATATAGCCTGTGCAGGTTGAACAATAAAGTTGCCAGATTTACATTTGTTGGTGCTATAGGCTAGCACAGCTCCATAGCAAGAAAAAGACACCATTCCTCCGACTCTTGGCGTGCGTTCCAACACTTCAGAGCCTGGACCAGGCGTACCAGGAGTGTTGTTGCACTGGGAAGAAGTGCCCTGTGTTGATAGGATCACTTAAACTTTAATACTTTGATTTTAGGGAGATTCATTCCCTCTATTTGTCCCATTACCATTATCATCGAAAAAGAAAATCGCAAATTTGGTTTGACATCAGAACACAAATAGAGGGGAAATCTTCCAAAGGGGACGGATTTGTCCGATGGAAATCCGATTGTGTGTACGAGGCTAAGGACAGTCATTATATGACAATCGCCTGTGAACACTCACATCTTAATTTACTGAACACTCCCTGCACTTCTTGCTCAAGCACTTAGCCCAAAAAATTAATTTGACCCTAGACAGCCAAATAAATCTACAAAATATTCAACCCCTTTACGTTGGTGTAAACGGATTCTTTAAAGAGGCTGTGGCGCCGTTTGATGGTAGAAGGGGCCCCCAATGATCTGGCATGCATTAGCTAGACAATGATGACATCATTGGGAGCCTATGAGAGCCATCCTACTGGCTCCTGATCTTTGGTAGATAACCGAGAATGTGCCTGTAAAACGTCAGTAGTGTCTTCTCTATCCAGACGCTTCGTTCCCAATATTCAAGACTTGGCTTCCTTCAAAAATGTGAAGTTTATTCTTCAAGATAGACAAGCAAAAGACAATGCTTACATAATGACAGCTGGTACCACATGGTAAGATGATGTTTTTCCGAAGGAGGAATGTGGTATTGATGGTACATCTTTCTGCTGGGTGGGGTCCCTTCCCCCATCCTTCCATAGTGAAGGCATCCTGCAGGGTCGGATGACCCCCCCAACAATCCTAGATACTCAAACCACATGGATTCTTATACTGTTCCTAAAGCCAAGCTAAGCATTTTTACTTTTAGAATAGCTCCAAGGAAGATGGTGATGCTACTAACTTAACACCCACTTGTGTATATTAAATAACATAACTCCACCCATTGTCTTGACGTAGTACGTCAAAAATACATGTAGCCTACAACAGATGACCTTTCTCTTGTCCTCAACAACCCTCAAAATTAACATGTTTCAATAGAGACGTCAGAAAAGTACCAATTCAAATAGTAATAAATTCAAAATCTAACAGTGCCAGAACAAGACAGCGGCGTGTATTCGCACATGGCAGTCGTATAGTGGTTGATAACACAGCAGGATGTTATTTGTAAACCAACTACATATGCAGCTACAGCTTCAGACGAAATATCAATGCACAGTTCAAAACTGGAAATATAACAATTGGACAGTTCGAAAATTAGCTCTGTCTGGAAAATCAAATAAATGATTCTGCAGCAGAATACAAAACAGGACATGAGAGCCGTTGTTACAAGGTGCTTCAACTTGATAAAACATGAATATTTTATCTGAAGGTGATGACAGTTTTTTTTTACCACGGTGATATTCCTGTTAGACGTGGAAATACTTTTACCGTGTCACAAAGAAGTGATCCAGCTCAGAAGATGCATATGCAAAAAACGTTATTCTATAAAGTACAAAGAAACAGAAATGCACAGAGCCTACAATGCTGATTTGTACTTGGCCTTACTATCTAATGAATTGCAGACCCGGGACAATTACACGCGTAGGAGCTTGGTTCTCAGAGGTCACTGGCTGTATGCTTTGTACTGGCTCACTGACCCATTAGCCCGGAATCTGGACCACATGTAATGCATGCAACCATCCATCAGAACTTGGATCAAAGGCCAAATATCAATCTCACTCATCCTAGTTTCAAACAACAAGAACCACCAAGAAGCCCAGATAAAAGTATAAGTGGAAGTAAACCCTTCTATCATTTTCAGCCAAGGAAGCTGCCATCTTGGCCTCTGTTTAATCTTCAACTGCCATGGTGCTGCACATGTGATCAGTTATGACACCAGCCATTGGATGGTTTGACAGTTTGGTTGAGAGCACAACCAATGTGACAGTTGGCAATCCCGGCATGCCGGAAATTTAACTGCTTTTTGAAACTGTTAAATCGATGGGTTTACATCCGCTTTAAAGAAAGGTATACCCCACCGGGCACCTATTAACCCGTGCACCAGTGAAGATGCCAATACATTCTGCATGGCCAAAATTGCATCATACACAAGCCCCAAATATCTGAAAGCTGATGGAAAGTTCATAGACTGACAAAACCTGAAAGGATCACATGAGAATGCTGCAGAAAAGTACAGTGCAGAGACAATCAATTCATTAGTGTTACATTTCTGATTTCCTGAGCTCATAATAGGATATTTACAGAGCTCTATAATAAGCCGTAAACAGGCAGACATTCCTTCTTGTAGTACATAACTGACACAAGGTGCTTATAATACACTGCATGTCCAGCCAGATTCATCACCCACACATCCAATACCAACCTTGCCCTGTTTCCAGCACTCTCTGAAGAGCTTCCAGTTGTAGTTATGTTTATGATCCTTTAACCATAGAATGTGCCGTTCACAAATCCAAGAATGTGGAATATCACTGTAAGTCCTTGCGTTCTCAGGCAGCTTGCGGCTCTCTGGAATTTCCTCCTTTGGCTCGGTTTTTATGCCGAGTTTAGGTGGCCTTGTGGCAGGAATCTTGTTTTCAACCACTGAGGCAATGATGTCATCCAAGATGTTTGGCATGGACCTTCCACCTTTACCACTCTGTAATTAGAAGAGAATAAACAGACCACAATTGTTACATACATTCCAGAGGAAGCAACTACATTAAAAGGCATTTACAAATAAGAGATAGTAAACTGCATGTAGTCAGAAGGTGGCCAAGGGTGGTCATACTTTAGATTTACCAAAAACATGTAATATGAAGTAAAAACTAAACACTTAATTTGCATACAACCACGCAGGCTCTTGCATTACATGGTTAAAGTCTTAATGCATTTGAATGACAAAAATTGTATAATGTATGGCCAGCTTAAAGTTTACTTAAAGGGGTAGTAAAGGTTTGTTATTTGTTTTCTAAATAGGTTCCTTTAAGCTAGTGCATTGTTGGTTCGCTTATCTTTTCCTTCCAAATGTTTTTTTTCTTTGTTTTAATTTCTCACTTCCTGTTCCTCCTCAGTAAGCTTACCCCCATCATCCGAGCCATTCTGGCTGGCAGTTAGTCCGCGTGCTCGCCCCCTCCCTTGGGACTACATCCCTGCAGGGAGATGCTGTGAACACCAGAACGGCACAGGTGATGATGGGGGCAAGCTTACTGAGGAGGAACAGGAAGAGAGAAATTCAGACAAAGAAAAAAAAACATTTAGATGGGAAATCGAAGGAAAAGGTAAGTGAACCAACAATGCACTAGCTTAAAGGAACCTATTTAGAAAATAAAAAACAAACCTTTACAACCTCTTTAAGTCACAGAGGAATTTACATCCCTGTTTTTATGTCACCAGGCAATGGCAGTTTCAACTCTGGATATTTCATACAAGTTTAAATGATATAGAAGTAAATTTTAGACTTCATTTGCAGCACAACCAAATGGGAAATCCCTAACTCCACGCTGCGAAACTGCATAAGGAAGGAATGCCGATAACCGGCAAGTGTGTTTACATGTGATCAGCTGTGATTGGACACAGCTGATCACATGGTAAAGAGCCACTGTGATTGGCCCTCTAGCCCGAACCGAAGAACACAGTCCTCACAGAATGCGCCAGATGTGCAAGTGGGGGGGGGGCATGGCTGGGGAGACATCCATGGACACCCTCCTAGGTCTGGAAGGAGAGAGACTCAAAATTTTCTCGAGCCTCACGTGTTCACTATCTGTAAAACACATTTTTCCCAAAAAAAAATAAATCACAAAAAACAAAGAAAACAAATCCACATGTTAAGTTTACCATTTTCTATTGGACCTGGACACCACTTAGATAAAAGAAAAGTTAACCTATAATAACATGTTACACCCATATTCAGGGTGTAATATGTAACTAAATCATTAGCCCCCGAATCCCCTGTTGCGACAATTTGTCACAATTTAAACGGCACACTGTTTGGGGCTCCACTCACACAACCTTATTGTTCATTCAGAGTTCTGTGAATGGGAGAACTACAACTACCGTCAACCATTGAGGCTGACGGCTTGTAGTTTCTCAATAAGCTACAAGGATGCTGGTCAGCGATCTAGTAGTTCATCAAGTCATTCTATCATTCAGTGACTGCTTGCCTGAAAAATGTAGGGGCAGACCACTACACTGACAGCCTGCAGGAGCCCGAGATTGCACACACGTTCTGCTGATTGTGGGTGCAATGCTTTACAGGATCCTAATAAATAAATAAAATACATGCACTTTTTTTTACCTGCAGCCACTCCCCGTTTCCTGGACTATCCCCACAGAGTCTATGGTCCTGATGTTAAAACCATGGCAGGGTCCATATGCCTGTGCTGGATATGAATACATTGAAGGACAGTCCACTGCAGGGGAGCGCGATTCTCCACCTCCTTGACCAAATTTCAGGTATGCCTAGGCCTAGGCAAAAGGTCCTAACAACCAATGATATCATTGGTTGATAAGGAGGGTGTCAGGCGCTTGCACAGCATCCTTGTTTGCCCCTCCTCTGCGGCTCCTTGTCAGCACTGGGGTCACATTAGCTAAGTGAGGCAGAGAAACTGAGGGAGAAGAGAAACATAGGCATACTAGTCCGTATCAACGTGCAAAGGTGTATTTGCTTTGTAAGAATATATCACCTCTAACATTGAGGTGTCTGAATTTTGCTGCATTATGTAAAACTATTCGTTTAGTTTCTTACAGTTTAGAAAGAAGAAATTTTAAAAGGTGTCTCGATTGAAAAAAGGTTGAGAAACACGGTGCTAGACAAAGTGAGCAGTTAACCCCTACAGCTCCACTGCAAGGGATAATGTTATAGTTTCAGAATACTGAAGTCTCTGGGTTAGCATTATTTCCAGGGAACCAGAATTTTCAGAAGATGTTTGCAATGAAAACCTTAAAACTTCGTCGGTTCTGGCCTTTACAACAAAGTAAAAAAAAAGAAGAAAAAAAGCATCTAAACAGCAGCCAAAATGTGGAAACCTAATGAATTTTTACGGGCCCGTTTCCTCAATGGTCAGGTTCCCATAAAACAGCCACACTTTGGGAGGGATGGGTAGATTAAACAGACCAACTCGGTTTGGGAATTTTTGGAGCGCTCTCGACTTTCCTTCTCTATGTCTATTAAATGTTAAATACCATACTTGCATATCATCACTAAAAAACAAGTTTGTTTGCTGCTGCGTTCCTAGTCTTTAGTTGTCTTTGGCAGAAGCTCATATGTGAGAACGTTTGCCAAGAGGCTTCGTTTCTCCTTGTTGAATTATTTACCTTCCAGTGATTTCTGCATCATCAAACATCCCACACAAGTCAGATTAGTCTGGTGTGCATTTTTTTCTTTGGTTTATAAACGTAAAACAAACCATAGAGGTGGGCATACTATACAAAGAATGGCGCAGCTTTTACTCACTGGATTGCCTACTGAGTAAACCGGTGCAAAGGCTATGCCGGCATCAGTGGATCCCAGACGCAGTTTTCCAGCAGTGGTGGTCAGGAGGTCTCTCAGGGTTGAACCTGGCTCGCTGTTCTGAGTGGTGGGTGGTGAGGATTTGCAGTTTACCCCATCATTACCATCTTGTTCTTCCTTGATATGTTTTCCCACTGGACACTCCTTATTCTCTGCAAAGACAATAGAGAACAAGTTGGAGGTAGTAAAGTACCATAGGTGAGAGAGAACAGCTATACCGTGGTCATTAAAGAGAACCAGTAACAGGGCTTACTCATGAATCTGAATAATGATATTGTCACTGTGCAAGCCTTGGTTTGAATTATCTATATGTGTCCCCTTATGTAGCCTCGCTTTTTTCAAATCTGACATTTCAGGGGACAGAGAACAGTTAAAATCTGACACCTGCTACCCTGACTGATCTCATATATTGTCTGCCAACTTCTGAAATGTACAGACCTCTACCTGAAAATGATTTGCAGAATGCTCGTTGCAAGTCAGTAACTCAAACTACAGAGATATAATAATGATATCTTCTGGCACTGTTTAAGCAGCACTGTAGAACACTTATAGGTGGCACTGATTATGCAGCACTAATTAGAACCGATTAGGTGCCATTGATTGCCACTAATGTGCAGCACTGATTGGCAATTGCTGGCCTGGCATAATAAATAACATGGATGAGAGGAAAGGATTTAGCATTGCTAAATCCTTCCTTTCCTCTCATCATTCATGTAATTTATCATCTAGTATAAGCTGCAAACGCCCATCTTGGTACACCTTGCACATGGCCGCATTAGGCAGCAGCGGACATCTTGTTACACCCAGCCAGAACTATATGGGCTGGGTGTAACAAGATTTTTGCTGCTGGCTTACTGTGACCGAGTGCAGGGTGTACCAAGATGAGCATCAGGATCTCTGACGGAGACATGGAGCGTCACTTCCGTTACCGAATGTGATGACTCTGGTCACTAATTATGACGGAACTTGCGGCTGTGCCCTTGCACCCCTGCCAGCTTACCTAGGTCCACTGCTGCCAACCTGTTGAGGACTCGCTCTCCGCTCTACCCTCTTCACCTGCTGACTTCCAGTTTGCAAGCAACGTCGCCTTATTCCCAGGTATCGGATTAGGCATCGGGAGCACAAGAACTCGCACAAATGCTTGGCACCGATACTAGTATCGAGATAGCCCTAGTGATGACTAGCAATGGAAATCCCATATTCTTTTAATAGTGTTCCTCTAACAAGGGTTGGGACAAGTTCCTTAGCCCCCCACAAGGCAAAAAGGCCACAGTGCATCCCCGTTCCACTCTATGAACTTCCCCAGCTGCATTTGTCTGAATTTACTTCCCCTCTCTTTTAACATGAAGGGAGTCTAAATGTTTTTCTATGGTGTCCTTCCCCCACTGGATGAACAGGCGAGATTTCGAAGCGAATGTTATTCAGCCAGTGAGGAAGTGATTTCCACTGGGTAATGTGGCAGCAGAGCTGCTGTGATTGTGCTGCTGGCAACAGAGAATTGCCAGTGTAAACTTAATTTCTGTATTATCACCATTTAAATATAGAGACTCACCCTTCTTTTCTTCTCTGGCCTTCTGTTCAGCCAGGTCTGCTAGCCAATGCAGTGAGGAATGGGATTCTGGGGATGCCAGCTTACTATCCGTGCTACTGTCACTTCCGGGGCTCACATTACCGTTGGTTTCTGGCTTTTGAGGAGAATTCTGCGGCTGTGATTCAAGCAAGCTGAGAGATATCTTGTTACTGTGATTGAGAACATTCTGCAGTACCTAAAAGATTGACCAAAATTCATGTCAGGTCAGACAAAGCTCCCCCTTGGACGGTCAACACTTAGGATTTTTATTTATTCTTTATGAAGACCGTTTTGTAGACATATTTCTGTTGGCAATAGCCAAAAATTAATTATAGAAAGGGACATTTGTACATTCAAGGTTGGAAAACTGATCAAAGAAAATGACTGAAATAATTTTCCCACAGATGTCCTTTCATACATAAGGCAGTAAAATTCTGCAGCTGTGAGATAGGACTCGGACACAGAGTAAGGGCATTCTAGGAATACAAATCAACGTTTGCCTAATTATGTATAATAGACATGGCTGACAAAACTGAAAAGCCAAATCTGATAGAATAAGAAAAACGTATAACAACTGACATTCTGTCATCTTATATGTACATTAAAAGTGCAGATGGGAAGCTTGGGGTAAAAATTGGTTTGGTTCCTCTGTGTAAAGATAAGCCCATACTGTAAAGTATAATGATGGTCTCCTACAAAACCAGCTCAAGCACACCTAGAAGATAAAAGGAAAGCAATAATTCTTGATTTAAACGGACCCTCCATTTACTAATGTCATTCTATTCAAACTAGCCCTGATCAAAGAGCAACCTTATTGCCCTTAAAATGCGTAGGCCTGTTTTTGAACAGGATGAAATAAATACTCCTGGAATCCAAAATCTTTGGTGTGGATCTTGGTCTCCCAACACATATATTTATACAGCGTTATTATATTACATAGTGGTTTACACTATGACACACAGATTAACAAACATGGCTAACAATACAGAACATCAGAAGTGTCAATAGACATGAGAACTGCTTTATCATAGCCACTCAATTTTGGCTGTAGTTGGGCTTTAAAGTGTTTCTAAAACCACAACAGTAAAAATCAGTCTATATGTGCAGTAAAGCACGCGTGTTGTACTCACTGTGGAACCTAAGGGGTTAATCCTCTGCATTGTGTAAAAAGGCTGTTTGATCCCGTATGCACAGATCCTCCCCTTCCTTGCATGGTCTCCAAAACATGTCTGGATAAGACAGTTAATGGAGTCACTCTGCACATGGGCAGTTTGGTGTGTAATTAGAGAGTTTGGGAGGATGCATGTGATCAGCACAGGGGCAATAAACACTGTCCAGAGGGTCAGGGGTCCTGCATCCAGATAAGACAGCAGTACAGTATGAAAACGCTCCAAGTTTTAACCAGGCACTGATAAAAGTATATTTAGCAGTTTATATTTACTAAAATGATTGCATTGCCATGTACTGTGTACTGTGGGAGACCAGATACAGTGAATGCAGGGTGCTGGGTATAGCAACACGAAGAAAACCGATAAATGTGGAGGTGGTAAATTGGTCATAAACAGAACACAATTTAGACCTCATTCACACGCTCAGCGTTCGTTTGTGGCATTTCTATAGCTCTGAATCTTATTTTAAGCTGTCAAGAACGTATTGGTTCAGGTTTACACATTCTTCCTACCTTTTCTGGTAATTTTACATTAAAGGCCTCATTCACATGGGAGCCGAGGCCCATAGTTCATGCATAGTATATAGCTGCCACGTTTAGTGGGCAGACCCCCCCATTCAAGCTATTCATGGGGACACCGTGCCTGCACAGACACAACCATTGATCCCAATTTGACAGGTCGGGCAGGTGATCCCTGGTTGGGGACAGTGTGGTGGTGTAGTTGCTGCTTCCCCATAGACTTAAATGAACTACATGCTGGCTCAAGCTACATAAACACGAGGCCCCATTCACAGACTACGGGCCTCAGCACCCATGGAGGCCTTAAAAGTAAAATCTCCACAAAAAGTAGGAATAATGTGTAAATCAGAAGCAATATATTCTTAACAGCTTAAATGATCAGGTTCAGAAATACCACAAATGAGCACCGAGCTATAAGCAATATGCGGAGCCGACAAAGAATGATGTAGAATCTGTTACAATTTCATAAACCTCAATCAAAGGAGGCCAGTTGCACACGGGCGTAATCCTTTACTGATGTCAATACTGTTCTGTTGTTGACAGAAAGATTCTGAGCAAAGAACAGTATAACAGCGAGAAGTAGTTTTTCCTTAAGGCCTCCTGTACACAGGAGTAAATATCAGTGATGTGAAATGAATTGCATTATTGTCTATGGAACAATGCACACAGTAAATATCAGTAATACAGCTAAACTTTCTATTTGGGTGCAGTACGTGTGATTATGAGTCTATAAGCATGTTTACATGAATATAAAGGAGTATTAATCGGAGTATAAATGTTTTGTAAAGACATGTAAAGGTGCATAAGCGTATAGACAAGGAAAATTCTTCATTGATGGTGCTGTAATATACTCATTTACTTGTGTAAACATGTGTATAGACACGTAATCACGCGTTTACGTGTCAATTACTACACTCAAATGTCATATTTTCTAGCTTTGTTCTACAGCTCTGTACTCCTAGCTGTATTACTGATATTTACTCTGTGTGCATTGTTCTATAGACAATAATGCATCTCATTTCACATCACTGATATTTACCCCCGTGTGCAGGAAAAACTATAAAAAAAAGTCCTAAAGCTTTGTTCCATTCTGTTAAATATCACTGCTACCAAGCCAAATTTATGTGACCGGTTAAAGAGGAAATCCAGCCAGCACTATAGAGTGGAAAATACTCAGAACCGCTCTGAGATCTGGTTGGACCTTGATGGGCATGTTTCCCTTACCTGCTGACAATGCAGAGGTGAGGGAAAATCTCCACATAAACAAATAAAAATCTGCCAAGGGCTCTAGTCCAGGAATCCTCAAACTACGGCCCTCCAGGTGTTGTAGAACTACACATCCCATGAGGCATTGTAACACACTGACATTCACAGACATGACTAGGCATTATGGGAATTGTAGTTCCTGAACAACTGGAGGGCCATAGTTTGAAGACCCATGCTCTAGTCTTTCCCTGCTCTAAACACACATTTTAATTGATGCTTTTATTCCTCTTGGAGGTTATCCCTCACTTACTGTCCTGTTGATTGGATGGGCAAATGTCTCCAAATAAATCAGGAAAAAAATAGGGGAGGTTTTAACCCTTTCCCACTCCAAGTAAGAAAATAAATCTCAGAAATTGTCCATCGACATGCATGTTAGGTATTTCTAAGGGTTCCCGTTACACAATCTCACCTGTGATACACCATTGAGTGTAGGTAGCTTGCCAACCTGCGAATTCAGTTTAATGGCGCACTGACAGTGCGACTTAATCCCAAATTTGTCTCGGAGGCTGTGCATTGCTTCTAGAAGGTCAGTCAGAACTAAAAAACAAAGAAGCACGATATTTAGCAGATTTTTATTTACAGTCTTTGAAAGCTGGCGAACACCACCAGGCTATTAGGACAACCAGTTCCAGTTGGAATTCAAGCTTTTTTTTATTTTTAACTACAGGTATACTGTGACTGTTGTACATACTGCACAAAGTATGTGCTGCTTAAATTGCAATTTTTTACTAAATGAAGGACATCTTTAAAATGCTTATAGCTGTATTGAAGTCTATTAAGTATGTCAGTATAGGTGCCCACATCTAGGTACCCTAGCCAGGGATATGAGAAATCGCTAAGCTTCTGCACAGCATCTGATCTAGATTGTGTTCTAATCTACTGTATCGAGCAAGAAGATATCTAAAAAAAATTTAAAAACAAGCCTTGAGTTTCAATTAAATGTTCCCACTCACATCCCACGCAAGGTATATTACATGTTCAATAAGTCTTACCTGAGCTTGGTATAATCTGTGTGGGCATTAGGTGCTTGTAATCATGAGGTTGGCCCTTTACACATTTCAGCCAAGTGTACAGTTCCTTATCTAGGAAAAAAAAAAAAATCCCACACATTTTCATTAATAAAAGCAATAAAAAACAAGTATTGGTTACTATTAAAGGTTAAATATCAGAAGCCAAAAACAAAAAGAAACTTCCCTTTCTTGAAGACAACCCGGGTCAATTACCACCCTTTCAAGGTTATGAAGTTGACATGCTGTGCTGTGATGTGATCACTAAATCATCCCAGTTTTGACAGGTAATTTAAACTGTTGGTCAGAGCAAAGGATGCTCTTTAACCATTTGTTAGTGTCGCTCTGACAGAATTCATGGGTCATTAAATTTATGGAGATAAAATCAATTCTCCTTACCATAGTATGGATTTATGCTTTAATCTGATTAAAATTCTCCTACCCCCATCAACAGGCAAAGTGATTTATTTGTAAAATATGCTGATCCGTATATACCATTTATTTATTCTGCTTTAATTAAATTAAGCTGTGAGGTCACTTTCGAGGCGAGAAGGGTTTGCAGAACAGACAGGGTACAAAAAGAACAGCTGCTATTACTTACAAAGATTATTATTACATTGTGTGCAAGGGTAATGATGTGGCTATACCCCATTATTGGTCAGTTTCACCAAATCTCTTGTGTTTTTAGTGAAAGACTTATAAGCTCTAAAGTTCAGTATAGTGACATGCCATTCCAATTCTGCTAAAGAACAGTTACGTACAATGACCATTTTAAAGAATAATAAGTCCTTTTATGCATAGTACATATAGTTATGTCACAGTATGGAAATGTTAATACATAATGCATTATTCAGGATGCCTCTTTATGTAATTAACATTTCAGGCCGAGTTGCAGCTTGTGCTTACTTCCTGCCTGATCAGCATGAATGCGCTGTGAGCCTTCTTATACTGCAATTGGGCTCTATCCCAAACCACACATACACTGTATCCTTTATAGGGAAGCAGTGTCATGCTATTTGGAGGAAGACCTTTTAAATGATGGCATTGATAACTCTGGCGTATAGCAGAGCTCACCCCCCCCGTCCTCCTGAGACGAACCCTGATAAATATGTACACACTGGCATTAGCATGAAACAGGAGAGCTCCACCTGAGAATGAGCTGTGCGTAGACTGAAAGGGAAGTTATGAAATACTGGCTGTAATAACTGAAGGGGAGTTTCTCCAGCACAGAAATAGCAATTCACCAGCTAGAACATGACTGCTGGCTAAGCATTTCTGGGGGAAGGCAGGATAAACACAGCACAGAATAGAGTGCTTCATGCGTACTAACCTCGAGAACTTTTCCGTTCCTTCGCTTTGTAACAATCCAGACAGACCACAAATCCACATTTCTGGCAGACCCAGTGGATGTTAAACAAGGTGGCTTCACAGGCATCGCACATCTCACGCACACCCCGCACTGCTCTCTTCCAGGCTATTTTCACTGAAATAAAGAACAATTTAAATAAATATGAAAATCTGAGCTGTGCAAACATTTGGTTAAAGGAAGGGGTACATTCTTCTGGTGGGTGACCTTGGTTAAAAGGCCTTTGGCAGTATGCATCTTTTCACTCTTTTTTGTCAAGAAGAATGCATCTAAGATACTACTACTGAAGGGTACCTTTGCCTTCACACCAATCCCTACGAGTCTCCTCATGCATTCCAGGCCACTACGTATGGCCAAGCTGGGACTAAACATGACTCTTGTAATTTCAGTTAATAGTAGAGGCTCTGGCACCGATCTGGTATATGGCAAAGGCTTGGCTTAGTGATGACTTTAGCTCAAGTTCATGCCTAGACCTTGGGCTGTACAGAAAAGCAGAGAATGGCAAGTTTAACAGGTACTTACAGGCACCACAAAGTGTCTGCATAGTTCGCAGTTTTGTTACATTATGGGACCTGACATGGTCACCAATAATCCCCAAGGATTATGCAGAAGAAAAAAAGAAAGGAGGTTTAGGTGGAGACTCCTCCTTACCATGTCAAGATCTGAGAAGATTTTCCTCCTATGCTTCAGTCAGCAATGATGAAGCAATAGTGGGGTAGGTCATCCCTAAAGCTTAATATCAGCAATGACTTCATATCTATCTTAGACATGACTCACAGACTTGCAATGTGAGAAGTAGCAAGTCAAAGCATACACTTGCACTGCGAGTAGGAATTGTTGCAGGAAGCAGAGTATATGTAATGAATTATGATTGTCCTCTGTGCACATAAATTATTACACAGGATTTATATAATGCCCTCAGTGTGTGCAGTAAGGGCAGACAGTACAGTTACAATACAATTTAATACAGGAGGAATCAGAGGGCCCTGCCCATTAGAGCTTACAGTCTAGGAGGCAGGTCAAGTGATACAAAGGGTAATAACTGTGGATGATGAGATGGAGAAAATAAAAGTACAGTTGTTAGGTGTGGGCAAGATAGGCCTCTATTATTAACCCAAGTAAAGCCCTATTCATCATCTCTGCTCATTTATCCCCTTTACGCCAAGTATGAATATATGCAGCCTTACTGGACTGGGCTTGTTTCGATGGGGCCATATATTAGCATAGGTCTTTGTGTTGGGAGCACGCCGCACAGTGCGCTCCCAGCACAGAAACTATTCTCAGCAGGAGACCTGGGTCCTGTACAAACGATCGGGACCCAGTACTCTCTGTTTCTGGAGCACCAGAATGCTGTGATAGGCCCTGTTTCTCTCTCTGGAGGGGAAAGATACATTGCATCTCTCTCCTCGCAGAGAAAGAAAAACAACGGAGTGTAAAAAAACACAGCAACAAATAAAACAAAAAATAAAGAATAAATACCTAGATCAAGGTTATTTCCAGGTTAGTGAGAAACTTGCGTTTGTGTTTTTCTTTGATAATAAAATAAAATCAGGAAATAGATCTCCATTACCATTTACCACCAAATGAAAACACAATTTGTCCTGCAAAAAAACAAGGTATAGTCCACCTGGATGCACAAAGCAGTTGTGATGATATGTATGGTTGCATGTACTAACACATGTCAAAGTTGCAAAATTGTGCTCAGCATTAAACATTTGTTTTACCCCTAGACCCCTTTCACACTGGGGCGGTTTGCAGGCGCTATTACACTACAAATAGTGCCTGCAAACTGACCTGAAACAGCGGCTGTCGTTTCTCCAGTGGCGGGGCGGTGCGCTAGCAGGACTGCCCCAAAAGTCCTGCAAGCCGCATATTTGGAGTGGTGTGTTTACCGCTCTCCCACATTGAAAGCAATGGGGAACGGTGGCTCTACCGTTGGCAATGCGCCACTGCCGGCGGTATTAACCTTTTTTCGGCCGCTAGCAGGTGGTAAAACTGTACCGCTAGCAGCCGAATACCGCCGCAATTCCGACAGTAAAGCACCTCTAAAAATAGCATCGCTTTACCGCCACCACACCTCCCGCCCCAGTGTGAAAGGGGCCTAAGGTGCGAAGCGGTTAATCTATTGCATTTGACTAGTATACACAGTTCCCACTCACTAAGGCTGCATTCACACCTGATCGTTTTGTCGCCTGAAACGTGACGCTCAGAAACGCTAGAGGGGAAGAAATACATTATTCCCTATAAACATTGTTCACATCTGCACGCCAATACGCCTGACGCCGAACACCTGAAGCTCAAACAAGTTCCGGACCCTTTTTTGACGCGTGAATCGCGCGGTTTGAGCGTTTCCATTTCACATTGAAAGTAATGGAAACGCTCGATTCAAGCGACTAGCGCGACAACGAGCGTTTGCTATGGGCGTTTTGTCGCTTTAATCAATAGTACAAAAACGTCGGACGACGCTGTATGCAAACGCGCAAATAAGCATGAATACGCGCAACAAAACAATGGAAAAAACACCTAAATAAACGCCGCAAATCGCCTACGCTTAGGTGTGAATGCAGCCTAACTATAGAGAAATAAAGCATGGCCTATAAATATGGGTCAAGTTTAGTCTGAAGGTATGCCAGACTATAATGGACATACCATCTTTTTTCACCCAGGACATAGCAGCTTTTTCAGATGTCACCATCTGACAGAACTTATCTCCGATGTAACCCAAAATGTATTTTATGGAGTTCAGATCGAAATCATCATCTTCATAGTTCTCATGTGTCCATAAGCTCAGCGATTCTTCGTCATACTGGTCAGGAGATGAGAATCCATCTATTCGAACGATCCCGTTCTTACTGAATGATAACCTGTAACACACAAGAACATAAACTATATTAGAGTCTACAGAATGGTTTCCCTGGGAGTGCCACTCTCAAACAGGTCGTGTATCCTCTTGGCAGGTTTTAGATCTTGTTTTTGGCATTTTCAGAGTCTAATGAATCAAGTATGAACTTTTTGGGATTAAATGCAGGGGGGGTCACCCATTACCAAATAATACGATACATATTACGGCCTAATTGTAAGGGTTAGATTACAGGTCATACTTGTACAAGTTCATTTTCACTTCTTTTCTGCAACAAAAGCTCCAAATGGAGAACAGCACTAGGCTTAATATAAAGACGCATTTGACATTATTACAATAGCTATACGAGTTCTGAAAGAGCATAAGTGAATAAAATAGAGCTTTTGTCTCGGCTCCCTTAAAAGAGAAGTCCAGCCTGAGCTTGTTTAGCTGGTCTTCTCCTATGGGTCTCAGAAGTGCAATTGACACAGCTATGTCCGATCGATCGGTTCTGGGCGCAGAGGCTTTGGGGGACAGATGCAGCATCGAACTGATGCTGCATCCAACCGAGGTAAATATGATTGGGGGGGGGGGGTGGGGGGGACACCTTACTACTCTTTTAAGTCCACTTGCTATGACGGTAAAGGGATCTGCGTTCAGATGTGACCATTTGGGGCATAGAAAGATGAGAAACAGACTTGTCCATTTTACTGATGTAAAATAACTGCAATTAGTTGGGATGGGAAATAATACAGGTTAATATCAGGAAGGGCTGTACCACCCAAATCAGAGTTTCTAAACTTCCACCATGGTAGTTTAGTCCCCCATACAAACGGTAATGCTTCCATTGATTTAAAGTGTTTGCGTGGTCAGTATATCGAGGAGTGCCCGACAATATAAAGTATTTTTGGTAGAAGTGCCATTTTTACAGGGTTAACACGACCCATTACTCCTATAGGTAAACGGCCTATAGCTGAATTTTGTGCCATCAAAGAATATAGAGCTTTTAGAAATCTTTTTTTTTTAAAAGGACTTCACATTTAGTAAAGTAGTCCTTTAAATGTCCCCCCTACCAAAATACTTACCTTCTGCCCCGCTTCATAGTTCTTCACTGTGTGGCCCTATCCAATACCACAGAGCACCCACCATGCCCGACTCCTACTGCACATGTGCCACTAGGCCAAATCATTCTTATTGCTGGAGCCAAAACTACTTTGAACAGCTGGAAGTTGCCATGATAAGGACCAGCCAATAGAAAGGCAGGCTGAGTGGCATAAAAGCATAGTAGGAGTTGGATGTGGCAGGTATTTTTTTTTGGTGCAAAGGCTGCATGGCATCAAGAAAGAACAGCACAGTGACCTCATGAGTGGGTCTGAATTTTGGTAGGTGGCCAACACTCAGAGGCAGAAAGAATTCAATATAAGTCACAGTGACCTCTGAAGGTAATCAGCCAGAACAGAAATATGAGAGGGGTCGATTAAATTTCAATTTTGCATTGGTAGGCCCCCTCATGTTCTTCCTTGCTTTATGCATATGCGACTCGGGTCTTACAAGGCAAGGATAAGCATGACATCTTCCAGCTAGTCATCAGCTTAACAGCTCCCATATGTCTATACACAGACGGGTCCCTTTTAGGATATTTTTCAGGACTTGTGTGTACTGTATATTGGCAAGCCATGTCTGTCCCACTTTATATTTGTTACTATTAGCCTGGGTTCTGTTCTAGAACTGTTGCAGCGTGGAAAAAATATGAAGACTTATTTTCCTTTAAGGTAAACACGCCATTTCTAGGCAAATAAAATCCATTCTCACTCCAGTAACAAGAGACATGCTGGTCTGATCTGTGAAGTGAATTCAATCTGCCCATAGTTAGGGAACAAGATCTGCTCTGCAGTAATATCTGTAAAGAACACTGTATCCTTGGCATTTGGATGTACTTACTGGATCGCTGGATGGCTTTAATAACATCTGAACATGATTTATAATAAAACAAAAAAACAGGAGGATAAAAATGTGCCTTTTGAGTCTTCTTAATATTACCAGATACATTTAAATATTCATGGAGCACACAAGCATAATACAATATGTTAACTCCATTTAACTTATGCATACGAATCTGCAGGCACAAACCTAAAGGCCAACCAGCTTGCGTGTTATTTTTTTTTGTGCTCTAAGGAGATTTAAAACACCTTATGTGTCAGGTCTTGTGTTATTGTCAGATGCACTTTACATTGCAATTGGCTTTATTTCAGCAACCTCTGTCTAGTGACTTAAGTGTCATTAGACACTTAAGTACTGGACTGTGGGCGTTTTACAGACCAGCAACAACAGAAACAGTAAAAGCTATAGGTTTAAAGTTTAGGTAATGCAAAGTCTATGAACAATGTGTGCTTTATAGAGACTGCATTCATGGCTTCAAGCAATATCTAAAGAATGTAAACAGACACGTCAAGATCTTCTACAAAGATAATGGTGCATCAAAAGGAAATTATGTTCTACAAAGCTATACTGTGTAAGAATATTAACCACTACAGATCCGCGCTATCGTCAAAAGACGTCTGCAGTGCGGACCTGAAGTGTCGGGAGGACGTCCTATTGTTTACACTACCTGTGCGCGCCGCTGGGGGGCGCGCAGCGGGTAAACACTGTGCCGTCGGATCGCTGGGAAGCCGATGCGTGTGCCTGGCGGCCGCGATGTCCGCCGGGTGCAGGTGATAGCAGGGACGTGGAGCTTTGTGTGTAAACACAGAGCTCTCACGTGCTGTCAGGGAGAGAGGAGACCGATCTGTGTCCCTTGTGCATAGGGACACAGCATCGTCACCTCCCCCAGTCATCCCCCTCCCCCCACACAGTTAGAACACACCCAGGGAATACATTTAACCCCCTCCTCAACCCTAGTGTTAAACCCCTTTCCTGCCAGTCACATTTATACAGTAATTAGTGCATTTTTATAGCACTGATCGCTGTATAAAAGTGAATGGTCCCAAAATTGTGTCAAAAGTGTCTGATATGTCCGCCGCAATATCGCAGACTTGACAAAAAAAAAAAAAAAAATCGCAGATCGCCGCCATTACTAGTAAAAAATAAATCGTACATCTATCCCCTATTTTGTAGGCGCTATAACTTTTGCGCAAACCAATCAAACGCTTATTGCGATTTTTTTTAACATAAATATGTAGAAGAATACGTATCAGCCTAAACTGAGGGAAAAAATATAAAAAAAATAAAAAATTGGGATATTATAACAAAAATTAAAAAATATTGTGTTTTTCTTTCAACATTTTCTGTCTATTTCTGTTTATAGCGCAAAAAATAAAAATCGCAGAGATGATCAAATACCACCAAAATAAAGCTCTATTTGTGGGGAAAAAATTATAAAAATAGAATTTGGGTACAGTGTTGTATGACCGCGGAATTGTCATTCAAAATGCGTCAACGCTGAAAGCTGAAAATTGATCTGGGCACGAAGGGGGTTTAAGTGCCCAGTAATGAAGTGGTTAAACAAGCCAAAAAGTGTAGTTACTTGCTCTCAGTGCCTAAGTCCTGATGTGAGCTGGCTACACACATCTTTATGGAGCGAGTGCTGTCATCTCTGCAATGCTTAAAGTGGTTGCAAACTTTTACATATACCCAACAAAGTGACTGGCCTCAGATTATACAATTGTACTTTTTTATCTATAGGCATCTTTCCTCTACATAATTCAAAGCAGGGAATTTACCCAGTCTCTCCAAGCTCTAAAAAGCAGGGGGTGGAAAGCTGAAGCTACATCAGCTACATATTGCACATTGACATCAGTCCCCATTATCAAGGAGCTTACAATCTAAGGTCTCTACACACAAAAAAACACAGCTCTATGTAAGAGGGCATCTTTACACAGCCGACTGCCATCACCACAATACATCGCCAACGATACTGTTTGGAGAAAAGATTGAAGTATCCTCAAAACCTGATTTAAATATGGAATCAACAGAGACAAAGATTGATCAAACATTTAAAAATGAGTACAATCCAGTAGTCCCAGTATTACCTTCGGAAGTAATAAAATCTGCAGAAAACCGGAGAGTGGGTGGACTCCTCGCCCTTTTTGGTGCGGATCAGACGACATTCTCTGCATTTCTGTATATTTGGCCCAATCTCGCAGCAAGAGTCGTCCTGCAGGAAGGATTCCCCAGTCTGCTTGAGTTTCTTCACTTTCCTCCAGTCTTTTAATACTGAACGTGGTATGCCAGCTGAAAGCATTGAACAATCATCATGGAAGAAGGACAAGGGTAGCATTCACATGAGCTGCTAATGAGGAAGAGGTTAGCAGGAAAGCAACATTTGCCATTTCCATGGATAAGACCCAGCATGCATATTATAAGCAAACTTATTATTCCAAGGAAATCAGCAATGTCAGCGCTCCTAATGAAGGTTCACGGTGATGCTCTGTAACCCACAACTACCCAGCTCCTTGGCATTAGATACAACAATATTTTTGGGTGTAAATACCATGTAAGTCTACACATGGCTTCTACGGTATTCTCCATCTGAAAATGCCTGGTGCTTGACTGTCATCACAATCCATGGTTTTAAAACTCTGTCATTAACACACAAGTGAGGCAATTAGGAGTTTTCCCATACTAAGACCCCTTTCACACTGAGGGGGTATTGTAGGCGCTATAGCGTTAAAAAATAGTGCCTCCCCAGCATCCACAATGCGCCGGCCTTTGGCCTGATCCCTTTCTGATCCCACGCGGGGTGGAGACGGTGTGCCCACCCCCTTGCACGGGACTGTGTTCTGCACTGACATTCTTGTTGTGTCCCTGGCATTTTGACCTGTACACTGTTTAATTTTCACCAATAAAAATTGTTACTTGAAAAAAAAAAAAAAAAAAGTGCCTGCAATCCGCCCTTAAAAAGCTGCTCCATCACCTCCAGTGTGAAAGCAGCACATCGTAGACGGGTTTTAACCCTTTCTCGGCCGCTAGCGGGGGTTAAATGCGCCCCGCTAGCGGCCAAAATGCGCCCCGCTAGCGGCCGAAATGCGCCATAGCATACTTCTTCCAGGTCAGTGACTCTGGACCAGATTAAGAGCCAGACAACTAGCTATTTTTAAGAGGTCAGTAATGGCAGCCTACATACACCTCAGTACAAGTTTCCTTTAAAATCAGAGGACCGCCATGACAGTCGGATAACTATCATTTTCAGCAGAGGTCGAAAATGGCAGCAACTTGATTTCTCTCTGTATACTGTAGGTATCGTTTAGTCAGTCCACCCAAAGCTGATATTTAAATTATGACTAAGGCAAGTCCAGTGAACTATATGACCCCTTAGTGTATCTGAACCCAGTCTTTCCAGCACCAAAAACGAGCACACCAGCTCCAGCCAGTGTCTCGGGTCCTGATTGGATAGATTGATAGCAGCGCAGCCATTGGCTCCTGCTGCTGTCAATCAAATCCAATGATGCGGGAGCCGGGGTCAAGTCCTGCTTTCTGAGTCAATACACGTAGTACACAAGAGCACTCCAGTACGGGTGCCCCATGGCATTTGAGCACAGGAGGAGCCAGATGCTCCACTGAGGGGGCCCCAGGAGGAGGATCGGGCCCACTATATGCAAAATAGTATTTTTGATTTTTTTTTCTTAAACAAAGGTTTAGTTATCCTTTAAGCAGCTGAGCACAGAGGTAATGCAAGAAAAAAAATGTGTGTGCGTGTATATATACTATCTCTCCCCCCTCCCTCTCTCCCCATCTCCCTCTCTCCCCATCTCCCCCTCTCCCCATCCCCCCTCTCCCCATCTCCCCCTCTCCCCCTCTCCCCCTCTCCCCCTCTCCCCATCTCCCCCTCTCCCCATCTCCCCCTCTATCCATCTCTCCCTCTATCCATCTCTCCCTCTATCCATCTCTCCCTCTATCCATCTCTCCCTCTATCCATCTCTCCCTCTATCCATCTCTCCCTCTATCCATCTCTCCCTCTATCCATCTCTCCCTCTATCCATCTCTCCCTCTATCCATCTCTCCCTCTATCCATCTCTCCCTCTATCCATCTCCCTCTATCCATCTCCCTCTATCCATCTCCCTCTATCCATCTCCCTCTATCCATCTCCCTCTATCCATCTCCCTCTATCCATCTCCCTCTATCCATCTCCCTCTATCCATCTCCCTCTATATTTTTTTTATATACTATATATACACACACACACAAACATTTAACCTTTCATTTCTATTTAAAACTGAGCCAGTTGCTTTAGGGCTCTTTTACACGGGGCTGATCAGTAATGATCCGCCCCGTGCACCTCAGTTTGCTCAGCGGGGATCGCTCCGTTGATCTCCGCTGAGCTGCCGGATGACAGGGCGGTCTTCGCACACTGTGCAGGGACCGCCCTGTCAGATCTCCGCTTTCCCCTATGGGGAATCGGATGAACACGGACCGGATGTCAGCGGACATGTCTCCACTGACATCCGCGATCCCATAGGGATGCATGTATGTCCGTTTTTTCATCCGACAACGTATGGATGAAAAACGGACATACGGAATGTCCGTGTGAAAGAGCCCTTACAAGGTGAAGGTCCACATATACTTTAAAACTAGGCACACGGACAGATTACTGAATCAACGTCACTTGTGTTGATGCAGCAATCTCTCCTTCTGAGACATTGGATTCTGACAGTTGTTGGCAGCGGGCGCTGATCGAATGATGGTTTCCCAGCATGACTATTCGACAGAAGCCAGTTGTTAAAACAGGCTTCTGTAGAACAGAAATCCGTACACAAGTCCTGCTGATTCAGTTATTTTTGGCCCATTTGTACTGGTCTTTTACTCGAGCCACAATGAAAAAATACATTTTGCTTTTAGTTCTACTTCGACATGTTAAAGCAGAACCATTTCCCTCAAAAGCTTCATTTCAAATGGCTACCTGCATCTGTATCTTTCATTTTACACAATTTACCTGAAACCAAAGTCAATACCAGGGCACCCAGTCACCATCGGGAAAACACAGAAAGTAATTGATAGTGGATAGAACCAGCCGCTGGCAATAATCACATGTAAAATCCAACAGGCTGGCTGTCTCGCTGATGTTATATTGAACTTGGGTACATTCAGCATGCCCATATGTTTGAATCTTGGCCAGTTCCTGCTAAACCAGCTGATATTTGAACTGTATAGCTGGCTTAAGTAAATAAAACTTCCTAGAGGTTATAACCCTAAAACATCCTCAGTAATCCAAGCAGAAGCAAGCAGATTGTGAAAAGGAAACGTGTCAAATAAACAGAGAAACACACAAAATGAATGGGTTGGATTTGCGTCCCTCAATGATCGGAGAAAAGATTGCACAGTAAATACTAAACTTATTTTATTCCAGCATTAACCTCTCCTAGACTTTAACCACTTAACGACGCCGCACGACTATGTACGTCCACAGAATAGCACATACGGGCACATGGGCGTACATGTACGTCCCTGCCTTGTTGTGGGTCGGGGGTCCGATCGGGATCCCCTCCGCTGCGTGCAGCGGTTGTCTTACCTCCGGGAGAAATCCATGCTGAGGGGACGGCTGTTCGTTTCTGTCCGCCCCCCCGTGATCGCTCCCAGCCAATCCGGCATCCCCCCGCCATGTCACTTCCTCTGCCTGTATAATGTAAACACAGACAGAGGAAGTGATGTCAGCTCTCCTCTCTGCGGTATTTTCAATCCGACGAGAGGAGAGAAGACTCACAGTAAGTTGCACCAACACTACACTGACACCACACACATAGGCACATTTAACCCCTTCCAATCACCCCCCCCCAGCCCCCTGTCACACTGTCACTGATTGCAGTGATCATATATTTACTGATCACTGCATTTAGTGTCAGTGTGACAGTTAGTGTGAGAGGCAGTTAGTGTTAGGTCCAGGGTAGCCCCGTACCCCCCCTAATAAAGTTTTAACCCCTTGATCACCGCCCTAGTTAACCCTTTCACCCCCTATTGCCAGCGTCACTAAGCGATCGTTTTTCTGATCGTTGTATTAGTGTCACTGTTGCCGCTAGGCAGCTAATTTTATTTTTTTTGCGATTTTTTTTTACTAAAGACATGTGGCTGAATACATTTTGGCCTAACTGTTTGACTAAAATTTAGTTTATTCGATTTTTCTTATAACAAAAAGTAAAAAATATTGATTTTTTTCAAAAATGTCGCTCTATTTTTGTATATAGCGCAAAAAATAAAAAACATCGCAGAGGTGATCAAATACCATTAAAAAAAAGCTCTATTTGTGGGAAGAAAAGGACGCGAATTTTGTTTGGGAGCCACGTCGCACGACCGCGCAATTGTCTGTTAAAGCGACGCAGTGCCGAATTGTAAAAACACCTTTGGTCATTTAGCAGCATATTGGTCCGGTCCTTAAGTGGTTAAAAAGCAGTTCTTAAAGGAGAGGGCAACCCTCAATTGTCATGTATATATTATATATATATATATTATTGAATAACCATTGGCAGACCTCGTACACTGAGGGACAATGTCAGCTGCAGTAACGCACCTCAACACATGTTTGCCTTCATCACATTTCTATCCATTAAACTTACAGTGGGTGACTAATGAAAAAAATTAGCCACATGAAAGTGGCCAGATTAACAATATAAATTAGCCGCCGCTCACTTCGCTCCTGACAAGCCATTTATTTCTGCATGCATCCTTTTCATACACGGTTTTCACGTCAACATCTTAATTGCAGAGCTCTGTGTAATGTGACTGCCCACGGTACAGAAATAGCTGTGGCTCGGCTATATTTCCAGCAGCACTCAAGTTCACAGACACAGAAAATAGCCTGCAGTAAGACAAACAGTCCACTGAATAATTTCAGGAGTCTGAGCTGAACTTCGAGCACGCATCAGTGCCAAGGCGGCCTGTAAAAACACGGCAATCACTGACTCATGAACTGATTGGGGGGGGGGGGGGGTAAGGCTGATGAATACCCCTCCAGTAACAGCCTGTCTTTGCTTAAGATTTAATTGCAAATCCCTAAATATGAAAAGATGCTAGTAATTTAACACTCGGTTCAAGTGTGGTTATGAGGGGGGAGAGGAATGAATGCTGCATGTATGACATGGTGGGTGTTCTTTGAAGCTGAATCATGTCACAATGCCTCTATTGGACTTCCCTTGAACATAAGGGCTGCTGAGTTTCAATGTAAACAAGACCTGGTAGAAGCTATGAGCATTCATTTTTATACAAGTCAGATTCTGTTAGCGCCTGACAGCTGTGCAGACACACAGTGCTACCCACCCTCAATAACACCATATGACAGAGAACATGCCGACATACTGTAAAACCAACCACAGGCATGAATGAATGATTTAATACCTTTAATGCCATGTAAAGGATCTGCTCTAAAACAAGCAGAGAATTGATATATAGCTTGCAGTTATTCAAAACTGGGACACTTGCCTGGGGATTCAAGAAAATGTAGCCATCTCAGCCTGCAGTATGCCATTTTACAGAAGTCCACAATGCACCAATGTATCTACAATTCGCTACAGAAACACTGCAGCATGTAAAAAGGTTATCCGCCTGTGCAAAGCCAGCAAATTCAAATACATGTCACAACACCTATTCAGGCATACCTCACTTTTAAGTACACAATGGGACCAGAGCATGTATGTAAAATGAAAATGTACTTAAAGTGAAACAATACCTTTTCTCACTTCTAGGCTGTAGCAGGGGTGTCAGGAGCTGTAGCGGGGGTGTCAGGAGCTGTAGCGGGGGTGTCAGGAGCACACTGGAACAGGGCGGGGTATGCTCTCGGAGCTTCAGCTCCTTCTACTGTGGCTGCAAAATGTCTGTACAGTACTTGTAAGGCACTTTACATACACTCGCAGGTATGTCCTTACTCGCCAGTGTATGTAAAGTGAGTGTACTTAAAGCGGGGTATGCCTGTAATTAAATTAGAACTTATGAAACATCTATAGACAGTGCAAATGAACCAATAGAAAATATCTGATGAAATAAAGTCCATCACAAAAGTACATCTGTTCAAAAAAGCCCATATAAAATCAGCGTCCTGTCCTCTCAGAGATTCTGGGGGATCCCTTCGGGAGCTGCGTCTGGTATTATTGGCTCAGGATGGGCAATATATATATAAAATAATTTTTAAATGCAAGCGGTAAAGCTACCTACATTTGACTTGGTTCTCACAATAAGAATCAGAGAGGGAAAGCAGCACAAGATACTAGTTACTTGTACTGAGGTGCAAGGAGTATGGTGATAGGAGAAGAGCACAGCGTGACGGATGAACTCATCACTCTGCTGCTTCTCCTTTCACTATCCATACAAGCAGAGAGACCTGTATGTGTCACTAAACTGCATCAGAGAAAAGTAAAGTGGTTCTAATGGCTCAACGTTTTCTTCCCGTGGGTGTCACCATAGCAAGCTGTTCTGGGGGCATTTGACAGAAGGGAGGGGCCAGGAGCACCGGCAGGGGACCCAAGAGGAGGAGGATCAGGGCTGCTCTTCGCAGGCAATTACTTTTTTTTTTAACTTGCCTTTAATATTAATTGAATTCTGCTCTACTAGACAGATGCCCATCGTAGAAACTTGATGGACACAAATACAAACCCTCTGGCAGATAAAAGATCTCCCTTTGTATGCTAGGTGCATATTTAGCGATTTGTCTGGAAACTGGCTCTAAGTTTCTAAACAAAAAAACAAACACACACGCACAACAGACCATTCAATTGTTATGCAATATGGATGGCTTCCAGGAACAACCAACAAAGGAAACTGTGCACTTGTATAAGCAAAAACACATGAAAGCCTCAAGGTTAGCGAACATACTTACAGCCGGTACTGTGTGTCTGTAACTTTAGTTTGCTTTTTTCCTTGGCACTCCGACTAAGAATACCATTGGGTTTTATTTCGTCCTCTTTGTCTGTGTCACCTTTTCGCCTCTGCATATCGTTTTGCTTCTTTTTGTACGTTGGCTTGGGCTGACGTTTCAGCCTTTGTCCAGACTTGCTCTCGCTTTCATCAGAGTCCCCGCTTTCGGAGCCAGATTCATAAGTCCTTTTCAACCTCCTCCTTGTAAGCCTATCCTCCTTGGGAGACTTGTCATCCTGGGCTCGAAGGTCCAGGGTATTCTGTAGCTCGCTAGAGGTCGAAGCAATCAAATTTACAGTACAGGGCTTAATGATTTCAGACACTATTGAGCTGCCAGCATTTTCCAGCTTATTGTTGGTGATTTTATCTTCTTCTGAATGTCTAGTAAGCCAGGCCTTTTTAAGTTTGGTGTGATAATTTGGCTGGCTGCATTGGGATACTTGCCCATTGCCTACAGAACCTGAAGAGTTTGTGGAACTGCAGGGTGTGCTGCTATCTGGAGAGCCTGAATGTGGCACAGTCTGAGTTTTCACAGCACTAGTTTCTGTATCGATTGCATTAGTGCTTTTAAACTGGGCTGCAGCCAGAGCAGCCTTGTGCTTTTTTAAATGTATGAAATCACTTGACGCAGGATACAATGCATTGGGCTGAACTGCTGGCTTGCTGCTTGCTGGAGTGGCTGAAGCTACGGCGCTGACACTCTCTTGTGTTTGTGCCATGGTTTGGCTTGCTGGCAATGAATTGGTGCTTTCTATCGTTGTACAGGCTGAGACAGCATTGGATAACGAATAAGTTACTTCTGATCCGCTGCAACTCGAAACACTTGTGGTTGTGGGGGCAGAGGTGGTCATGTCAGTTTTTGTACTGCACATTATATTAGTTCCAGGTGCAGACAAACTGGGAATGCTGTGTGAAGGAGCGTGAGAGTTCTTCTCAAAGAGCACATGAGTGTTGTCTGAGTTCATAATTGGCTGGCCTATCCTTACAGTCTCTCTGGCTTCCCTGCTCTTTGAGCAATCAGGTTGATTGATTCCAGCTGAGGAGCTTTCGCCAGCTCTATCCTTGGAGAGAGCCGGAGTTGCTGGCATGTTATCATACTTTGCACTAGATGGTGGGCGTACAATGACAGATGCGGTTGCCGACGGTACCTTCACATTATTTTTCTCTGGCAGCCAGTCAATTTTACTGTGGTTTTGCTTTTCGCTGCTTTTCCATACTTCCTGCATGACCTTATCTGCGTTTTTCTTGTAAGAGGCAGCACCTTCCTTAGGCTCAGGGACGAGGGTAGGTGGTTTCTGAAGCTCCTGGATCTTCCCGCCAGTAGTTACTGGCTGCACTGGAGTCAAGGTTGGTGGAGAAAGATTACTGTAACTTCCTTCTTTCCTGTCCAAGCTATGTTGGAGCGGAGGATGGAATACAGGTGCTCTGTGTAAGGCAGGCATGCTCCGGAGTGTGTTTGAAGAAGTGATGGACAATTGAGTGGGGCTTCTATTGTCTCCTCTGAAGGACGTAATTGTGTGAGTTGCCATCTGCTGAGGAAGCTGCTCATTTAGTTTACTGCCTGGTCCATCCTCAGGTTGGTGCTTAATTAAAGGTGGCGGTTTAGACAAATAAGAATTAATAGCAGAAGAATTAGATGAAGAAGGGCTGACATTTTGCTTTTCACTGAACACATTTACAGCTTCCTTGGGTGCAAACGACCTTGGTGGCTCATTCACCACACTATTCGATAAAGTGGTAAAATAGTTACTTTGTGGCAGACTTTGAGAAACTGATGTTTTCATCTTGTACAGATCCGAGATGGGGCGCTCCACATTGTTTTCCTGCTTTACCAAGTGGCTTTTGGGGCTGCAAGACACAATAGGGGTTACTCTAGTATAGCTTTCCCGTTCATTTTCATGCGCTTTCATCTTCACTGAAAAAGCAGCAGCTTCAATGTTTTCCTGTAGGATCCTTCGGTGTTCCTCCTTGTATTTGCTTGAACGCTCTGCCGTCTCCAGTGATGACCTTTGCACCTTGGGGTGGCTCAGAACGGGTTCCATATAAAGTCTGTGGGTATGGCCATCTTTACCCGAATGTGTCCGGTTGTGCTCATGCTCGTTCTTCACTGGTGCTGAAGTAACTGAGCGCAAGGGTTCACTGTAGGTTTTCTTCTCTAAATCTCTGTTGAAAAAAAAAAGGTCAGTGTTATTATTCTGAAAGAGAAAATTATTAATAAAATCTGTTTCGCTCATTGTTCAAAAAAGCCAGCCAAAGAAGCCGACACATCTATCTTCCAGGATACCAAAAAACAAAACTAAATCCAGACAGAAATTCAGAGTTCAACACATGCTTGTGAGCGTGCGTGCCAGAAATTCAATAAGCTGGAGGCATTGAAATAGTAGTGGTGTGCAAACTTACCTGCTGATTTTATTGCTCATGTAAAGTGAAGGTCTTTAAGATACACAGTGCATCCGGAAAGTATTCAAAGTGCTTCACTTTTACCACTTTTTTTTTTTTTTTATGGTACAGCCTTTATTGCAAAATGGATTCAATTCATAATTTACAGATAATATGTATCCCAGAATGACAATGTGAAAGACGTTTGTTTGAAATCTTTGCAAATTTATTAAAAAGGAAAAAAATTTATCACATGTACATTAGTATTTACAGCCTTTGCTCAATACTTTTTTGAAGCACCCTTGGCACCAATTACAGCCTCAAGTCTGAGTATAATGCTACAAGCACGCCTCTTATTGTGCAGTTTCTCCCATTCTTCTTTGCAGGACCTCTCAAGCTCCATCAGGTTAGATGGGGAGCATCGGTCCATTTTCAAGTCAGTGCTCTAGCTGGGCCACTCGAGGACCTTCACAGACTTGACCCGTAGCCACTTCTTTGGTCCTGTTGGAAGATGAACCTTCACACCAGTCTGAGCTCCAGAGTGCTCTGGGGCAAGTTTTCTCTGTACATTGCTGCATTCATACTTCCCTTGCTCCTGACTAGTAGTTTACCAGTTCCTGCCACTGAAAAACATTCTCACAGCATGATGCTGCCACCACCATGCTTCACTATAGGGATGGTATTGGTCAGGTGATGAGCGGTGCCTGGTTTCCTCCAGACATGATGCTTGTCATTCAGGCCAAAGTGTTCAATCTTTGTTTCATCAAACTAGAGAATTTTGTTTCTCATGCTCTGAGGCTGCGTACACACGATCGAATTTGTCTGTGGAAACGGTCCGATGGACCGTTTCAGCAGACAAATCCGATCGTGTGTACGGGCTAGCGGACAGGTTTGTCCATCGGACAAATTTCCAAACATGCTTTGAAATTTGTCCGCTACAAACCTGTCCTTCGGATATGTCCGCTGGTTAGTACGGGAAACCAGCGGACATATCCTCCCGCACATGCGTCATATCCTGTGAATGGATCTGACGCATGCGCGCGAAAGTGTTTACTTCCTGGTGCGTGACGTAGCGGTGACGTGGCGGCGTCAACGTCACCGCCGCGTCACCACGCTGTCTGCCGGCGGGGATTTTGATCCGATGGTGTGTACACGCCATCGGACTGAAATCCGATGAGACATGTCCGCTCTAAACTGTCCGTCGGACAAGTTTGAGCGGACATATCTCATCGTGTGTACGAGGCCTGAGAGTCCTTCGGGTGCCTCTTGGCAAACTCCAGGTGGGCTGTCATGTGCCTTTTACCGAGTGGCTTCCGTCTGGCCACTCTATCATACAGGCTTGATTGGTGGAGTGCTTCAGAGATGGTTGTTCTTCTGGAAGGTTCTCCTTTCTTCACAGAGAAACGCTTGAGCTCTGTCAGTGTGACCATCGGGTTCTTGGTCACCTCCCTGACTAAGGTCCTTTTCTCCCCCGATCACTTAGTTTGGCAAGGCAGCCCACTCTAGGAAGAGTCCTGGTGGTTCTTCCATTTACGGGTGATGGAGGCCACTGTGCTCATTGGAACCTTCAATGCTGCAGAACATTTTCTGTACCCTTTCCCAGATCTGTGTCTCGATACAATCCTGTCTCAGAGGTCTACAGACAATTCCTTGGACTTCATAGCTTGGTTTGTGCTCCGACATACACTGTGGGACCTTATATAGACAGGTGTGTGCCTTTCCAAATCATGTCCAAACAACTGAATTTACCACAGGTGGACTCAAATCAAGTTTTGGAATATCTCAAGGATGCAGCTGACCTCAATTCTGAATGGTATGGCAAAGGCTGTGAATACTGATGTACATGTTATTTTTTTTTTTAAGATTTGCAAAGATTTTAAACAAACTTCTTTCACGTTGTCGTTATGGGGTATTGTTTGTAGAATTGTGAGGAAAATAATAAATGTTATACATTTTGTAACAAGACTAAGGCTGCATTCACACCTGAGCGTCGGTCGTTCGGTCATTTTTTCGGGCGTTTTGTCGCCCGTATTCAAGCTTATTTGCGCGTTTGCATACAGCGTCGTCCGACGTTTTTGTACTTCGACGTTTTTTATTTTAGTCAATAGGAAAAATTATTATCTTTTCATCACTTGTTGCTATGTTGGTAGATTTTTTTTTATCTTCTGCCTGGGTGAAAAGTTCTATTGATTAGAGCGACAAAACGCCCGTAGCAAACGCTCGTTGTCGCCCAAGTAACTTGAATCGAGCGTTTTCATTACTTTCTATGGGAAATGGAAACGCTCAAATATGCCCAAACCGCCCGATACGCACAACAAAAAAAGGTCCGGGACTTGTTTGAGCTTCACGCGACCGGCGTTCGGCGTTAAGATGTGAACAGTCACCATAGACAATAATGTTATTTCATCCCTCCGGCGTATTGTAGCGTCGCACTTCAGGCGTTAAAACGCCTAGGTGTGAATGCAGCCCAAGACAATAAAAAGTGGAAAATATGAAACGCTGTGAATACTTTCTGGATGTACTGTACCTTACACAATCACACTCAGGTTACCCAAGGGAAGAAGTGATGACTGCAGGCTCATACCAAGGAGAACAATAGCATAATTCAACAGAGCTAACATATATACTATTACAAGATCACAGATAGCTGTGTCAGTGTGCCACCATGAAAAATGTCTAGGCCTGATCCAGTCACACTGGGTGGCAATCATGCCGGTGGGTGTATATTATATGTACATAAACACATTTTCCCAATTACATACAAAACTAGCATAAGAAACAGTTGACAATATCCTGTAATCTTCTGCACAGCCTGGCAGTGGGAGGCGCTGTCATAATGGCACATACTATGGGGATGTTAGGTATTTTTTTATTATTATTACATTTAACACAGTGGGCTGAACGAAAAAATAACTGACAGCTGTACTAACACAAATCCCTTGTGTTAGTACAGCTGTCAGTTATTTTTTCGCTCAGCCCGCTGTGTTGAATTTAATACAAACAAAATACCTAACATCCCGTTAGTATATGCCATTATGACAGCCCCCCCCCCCCCAGGACACACTGATCAGATGATCGTGCAACCTTTGCTGCCAGTGCTGATCAGAAGCTGGTTTCCCAGCATGCCTGTTCGATAGATGCTGGTAGTTTTCGGCCCTGTGTACTGAACATTAGGGTCCAGTCAGACCTTTAATTCTTAGAGTTCTGTCTATGAACATGCAAGCAAACAGATAACCTAATAATTAAAGGGGAGGTTCACGTAAGAAAAAAAAATTAACCTTGCATTTAGGCTATTAATTTTAATGAGAATCGGCAGTTTAAAAAAAAAAAAATACTTGCGGTACATACCGTTTTCCATACGTATGTTCACCGCGGCTTCCGGGTATGATGGTCGGGGTTGGGCGTTCCTAATTGACAGCATCCTGACCGATGCATACAGCGCGTCACGAGTAGCCGAAAGTAGTGCAAGTAGTGCGGCTCTGTACGGCGCCTGCGCACCAACGTTCGGCTTCTTTCGGCTACTCGTGATGCGCTGTATGCGTCGGTCAGGATGCTGACAATTAGGAACCCCGACCATCATACCCGGAAGCCGCGGTGAACATACGTATGGAAAACGGTATGTACCGCAAGTATTTATATTTTTTTTAAACTGCCGATTCTCATTAAAATTAATAGCCTAAATGCAAGGTTAATTTTTTTTTAAACTGCCGATTCTCATTAAATTTAATAGCCTAAATGCAAGGTTAATTTTTTTACGTGAACCTCCCCTTTAAGGTGCACTGCAGCTTCTTCTTTGTGCTTCACAAGTTGAGTCAGGGTAGGCCTCAGGAAGTTCAGAATCTGGCTGTGCTGTCTGACAAGCGAGCAAAAAACATTGGTGGAACAGAACTGCCCATTCTTGACAGGTAAAATAGTTTACAATAATTCAGCTGAGTATTTAGCTTTTTGCTTGTAGTTAGATTTTTTTTTTGCACATGTAGAAAAATAAGATATCCGGCTTACTCTTTGTGGTGATCTGCTGATGGTTTAGATAAGGGAGGGCTTGCATGTGCAGACAGTTTGAGCGGCCGGTGAGGGTCGGCACTGGAGGGACGTACAGGAAGGTGACCCATCAGGAGACCATCTGCTGAAGTCACAGGTGTTGGCTGGTGTAACCATGGGCTTGCAGTATTCTAAGGAGAAGAAGAAAGATGTAAGCATGCAGGCAAGCAGAACACTACAATACTTGTGCATTCACAGAAGATCTCTATAAAGATTCCTATGATGAATTTAAACTAAAAAGTATATTCACCAATAGGTTAAATCAACAGCCATTTTATACCCCCTGAAGTTATCCCTGGAATGTGCGTGTTCTTCGGGCAGACCTCAGCATATATATCCCTTTCATATGACTTCTGAGTAAGCAGATTTCAGCATAACTGAAAAACATCTACCAACATGCACTTGTGAATGCCGTAACCATCTCTTCTCAATATTGTAGCAGTGGTGGTGACATTATTCATGACACCCGAAAAGTCTTGTATTTATATACCATTATGTAGTTTGTGGTTAATCAGCTTAAGTGGGATGGGGTGTCTTGATATGGGTACCAATTATCACAACTTCAGTTTATACACATTATTGTATCTATAGATTCAGTACTAGGAGAAGGGAGGTGGGGGGGAAGAGAAGGGAGGTGGGGGGGAAGAGAAGGGAGGTGGGGGGGAAGAGAAGGGAGGTGTGGGGGGGGGGGGGGGAGAGAAGGGAGGTGGGGGAGAGAAGGGACGTGGGGGGGGAAGAGAAGGGAGGTGGGGGAGAGAAGGGAGGTGGGGGGTGGGGGAGAGAAGGGACGTGGGGGGTGGGGGAGAGAAGGGACGTGGGGGGGGGGGAGAGAAGGGACGTGGGGGGGGGAGAGAAGGGACGTGGGGGGGGGGGGAAGAGAAGGGACGTGGGGAGGTGGGGGGGGGGGGAAGAGAAGGGAGGTGGGGGAGAGAAGGGGGTGGGGGAGAGAAGGGAGGTGGGGGGGGGGAGAGAAGGGAGGTGGGGGGGTGGGGGGGGAGAGAAGGGAGGTGGGGGGGGGGGGAAGAGAAGGGAGGTGGGGGGGGGGGGGAAGAGAAGGGAGGTGGGGGGGGGGGGGGGGAGGGAGGTGGGGGGGGGGGGGAGAGAAGGGAGGTGGGGGGGGGGGGGGGAAAGAGAAGGGAGGTGGGGGGGGGGGGAGAGAAGGGGGGGGGGGGGGGAAAGAGAAGGGAGGTGGGGGGGAAAGGGGGGGGGGGGGGGAAAGAGAAGGGAGGTGGGGGGGGGGGGGAAAGAGAAGGTGGGGGGGGGAGGGGGTGGGGGGGGGGGAAAGAGAAGGGAGGTGGGGGGGGGGGGAAAGAGAAGGGAGGTGGGGGGGGGAAAGAGAAGGGAGGTGGGGGGGGAAAGAGAGGGAGGTGGGGGGGGGGGGGGGGGGGGGGGGGAAAGAGAAGGGAGGTGGGGGGGGGGGGGGAAGAGAAGGGAGGTGGGGGGGGGGGGAAAGAGAAGGGAGGTGGGGGGGGGGGAAAGAGAAGGGAGGTGGGGGGGGAAAGAGAAGGGAGGTGGGGGGGGGGGAAGAGAAGGGAGGTGGGGGGGGGGGAAAGAGAAGGGAGGTGGGGGGGGGGGAAAGAGAAGGGAGGTGGGGGGGGGGAAAGAGAAGGGAGGTGGGGGGGAAAGAGAAGGGAGGTGGGGGGGGAGAAGGGAGGTGGGGGAAAGAGAAGGGAGGTGGGGGGGGAAAGAGAAGGGAGGTGGAGGTGGGGGGGGAAAGAGAAGGGAGGTGGGGGGGGAAAGAGAAGGGAGGTGGGGGGGGGAAGAGAAGGGAGGTGGGGGGGGGGGAAAGAGAAGGGAGGTGGGGGGGGGGAAAGAGAAGGGAGGTGGGGGGGGGGAAAGAGAAGGGAGGTGGGGGGGGGAAAGAGAAGGGAGGTGGGGGGGGAAAGAGAAGGGAGGTGGGGGGGGAAAGAGAAGGGAGGTGGGGGGGGAAAGAGAAAGAGAAGGGAGGTGGGGGGGAAAGAGAAGGGAGGTGGGGGGGGAAAGAGAAGGGAGGTGGGGGGGGGAAAGAGAAGGGAGGGGGGGGGGAGAAGGGAGAGAAGGGAGGTGGGGGGGGGGGGAAAGAGAAGGGAGGTGGGGGGGGGGGAAAGAGAAGGGAGGTGGGGGGGGGGGAAGAGAAGGGAGGTGGGGGGGGGGAAAGAGAAGGGAGGTGGGGGGGGGGAAAGAGAAGGGAGGTGGGGGGGAAAGAGAAGGGAGGTGGGGGGGAAAGAGAAGGGAGGTGGGGGGGGGAAAGAGAAGGGAGGTGGGGGGGGGGAAAGAGAAGGGAGGTGGGGGGGGAAAGAGAAGGGAGGTGGGGGGGGAGAGAAGGGAGGTGGGGGGGGAAAGAGAAGGGAGGTGGGGGGGGGGGGAAGAGAAGGGAGGTGGGGGGGGAAAGAGAAGGGAGGTGGGGGGGGGGGAGAAGGGAGAGAGAAGGGAGGTGGGGGGGGGGGGGAGAAGGGAGGTGGGGGGGGGGGAAAGAGAAGGGAGGTGGGGGGGGGGAAAGAGAAGGGAGGTGGGGGGGGGGGGAAAGAGAAGGGAGGTGGGGGGGGGGGAAAGAGAAGGGAGGTGGGGGGGGGGAAAGAGAAGGGAGGTGGGGGGGGGGGGGAAAGAGAAGGGAGGTGGGGGGGGGAAAGAGAAGGGAGGTGGGGGGGGAAAGAGAAGGGAGGTGGGGGGGGGAAAGAGAAGTGGGGGGGGGGGGGAAGAGAAGGGAGGTGGGGGGGGGGGAAAGAGAAGGGAGGTGGGGGGGGGGGGAAAGAGAAGGGAGGTGGGGGGGGGAAAGAGAAGGGAGGTGGGGGGGGGGGAAGAGAAGGGAGGTGGGGGGGGGGGAAAGAGAAGGGAGGTGGGGGGGGGGGGAAAGAGAAGGGAGGTGGGGGGGGAAAGAGAAGGGAGGTGGGGGGGAAAGAGAAGGGAGGTGGGGGGGGGGGGAAAGAGAAGGGAGGTGGGGGGGGGGGAAAGAGAAGGGAGGTGGGGGGGGGGAAAGAGAAGGGAGGTGGGGGGGGGGAAGAGAAGGGAGGTGGGGGGGGGAAAGAGAAGGGAGGTGGGGGGGGAAAGAGAAGGGAGGTGGGGGGGGGAAAGAGAAGGGAGGTGGGGGGGGGAAAGAGAAGGGAGGTGGGGGGGGGGGAAAGAGAAGGGAGGTGGGGGGGGGGAAAGAGAAGGGAGGTGGGGGGGGGGAAAGAGAAGGGAGGTGGGGGGGGAAAGAGAAGGGAGGTGGGGGGGGGGAAAGAGAAGGGAGGTGGGGGGGGGGAAGAGAAGGGGGGGGGGGGGGAAAGAGAAGGGAGGTGGGGGGGGGGAAAGAGAAGGGAGGTGGGGGGGGGAAAAGAGAAGGGAGGTGGGGGGGGGAAAGAGAAGGGAGGTGGGGGGGGGGAAAGAGAAGGGAGGTGGGGGGGGAAAGAGAAGGGAGGTGGGGGGGGGAAAGAGAAGGGAGGTGGGGGGGGAAAGAGAAGGGAGGGGGGGGGGGAAAGAGAAGGGAGGTGGGGGGGGGAAAGAGAAGGGAGGTGGGGGGGGGGGGAAAGAGAAGGGAGGTGGGGGGGGGGGAAAGAGAAGGGAGGTGGGGGGGGAAAGAGAAGGGAGGTGGGGGGGAAAGAGAAGGGAGGTGGGGGGGGGAAAGAGAAGGGAGGTGGGGGGGGAAAGAGAAGGGAGGTGGGGGGGGGAAAGAGAAGGGAGGTGGGGGGGGAAAGAGAAGGGAGGTGGGGGGGGGGAAAGAGAAGGGAGGTGGGGGGGGGGGGAAGAGAAGGGAGGTGGGGGGGGGGGAAGAGAAGGGAGGTGGGGGGGGGGGAAAGAGAAGGGAGGTGGGGGGGGGGGAAGAGAAGGGAGGTGGGGGGGGGGAAAGAGAAGGGAGGTGGGGGGGGGAGAAAGAGAAGGGAGGGTGGGGGGGGGGGAAAGAGAAGGGAGGTGGGGGGGGGGAAAGAGAAGGGAGATGGGGGGGGGGAAAGAGAAGGGAGGTGGGGGGGGGAAAGAGAAGGGAGGTGGGGGGGGGAAAGAGAAGGGAGGTGGGGGGGGGAAAGAGAAGGGAGGTGGGGGGGGGAAAGAGAAGGGAGGTGGGGGGGAAAGAGAAGGGAGGTGGGGGGGGGGAAAGAGAAGGGAGGTGGGGGGGGGGGAAGAGAAGGGAGGGTGGGGGGGGGGGAAAGAGAAGGGAGGTGGGGGGGGGGAAAGAGAAGGGAGGTGGGGGGGGGGAAAGAGAAGGGAGGTGGGGGGGGGAAAGAGAAGGGAGGTGGGGGGGGGAAAGAGAAGGGAGGTGGGGGGGGGAGAGAAGGGAGGTGGGGGGGGGAAAGAGAAGGGAGGGTGAAAGAGAAGGGAGGGTGAAAGAGAAGGGAGGGAGGTGGGGGGGGGGAAAGAGAAGGGAGGTGGGGGGGGGGAAAGAGAAGGGAGGTGGGGGGGAGAAAGAGAAGGGAGGTGTGGGGGGGAGAAAGAGAAGGGAGGTGTGGGGGGGGGGAAGAGAAGGGAGGTGGGGGGGGGAAGAGAAGGGAGGCTGGGGGGGGAAAGAGAAGGGAGGTGGGGGGGGGAAAGAGAAGGGAGGTGGGGGGGGGAAGAGAAGGGAGGTGGGGGGGGGAAAGAGAAGGGAGGTGGGGGGGGGGGAAAGAGAAGGGAGGTGGGGGGGGGAAAGAGAAGGGAGGTGGGGGGGGGAAAGAGAAGGGAGGTGGGGGGGGGAAAGAGAAGGGAGGTGGGGGGGGAAAGAGAAGGGAGGTGGGGGGGGAAAGAGAAGGGAGGTGGGGGGGGAAAGAGAAGGGAGGTGGGGTGGGAAAGAGAAGGGAGGTGGGGGGGGGAAAGAGAAGGGAGGTGGGGGGGGGAAAGAGAAGGGATGTGGGGGGGGGGAAAGAGAAGGGAGGTGGGGGGGGGGGAAGAGAAGGGAGGTGGGGGGGGGGAAGAGAAGGGAGGTGGGGGGGGGGGGAAAGAGAAGGGAGGTGGGGGGGGGGGGAGAGAAGGGAGCTGGGGGAGGGAAGAGAAGGGAGGGTGAAAGAGAAGGGAGGGTGAAAGAGAAGGGAGGGTGAAAGAGAAGGGAGGGTGAAAGAGAAGGGAGGGTGAAAGAGAAGGGAGGTGTGGGGGGGGGAGAAAGAGAAGGGAGGTGTGGGGGGGGAGAAAGAGAAGGGAGGTGTGGGGGGGGGGAGAAAGAGAAGGGAGGTGTGGGGGGGGGGAGAAAGAGAAGGGAGGTGTGGGGGGGGAGAAAGAGAAGGGAGGTGTGGGGGGGAGGGAAAGAGAAGGGAGGTGTGGGGGGGGAGAAAGAGAAGGGAGGTGTGGGGGGGGGGGGGAAAGAGAAGGGAGGTGTGGGGGGGGAGAAAGAGAAGGGAGGTGTGGGGGGGGGGGAAAGAGAAGGGAGTGTGGGGGGGGGGGGAGAAAGAGAAGGGAGGTGGGGGAGGGAGGTGGGGGAGGGAGAAAGAGAAGGAAGGTGGGGAGGGAGAAAGAGAAGGGAGGTGGGGGAGGGAGAAAGAGAAGGGAGGTGGGGGAGGGAGAAAGAGAAGGGAGGTGGGGGGAGGGAGAAAGAGAAGGGAGGTGGGGGGAGGGAGAAAGAGAAGGGAGGTGGGGGAGGGAGAAAGAGAAGGGAGGTGGGGAAGGGAGAAAGAAGGGAGGGGGAAAGGATAACCCCCCCTTTCACACGGGAACAGAACTAAGGCTGTTAGTTGGAGGTCCCTTCCCCATCACCCTTTTCTCTTGGTGTCAGGAAGACCGTTTTATAACAATCTCAGCGAAAAAAAAGCAATGGGCTTTAAAAGTTGCAGAAACTTGGGGGGGGGGGGGGGGGGAGAGAGGGGGGAAAAGAGAAGGGAGAGGGGGGAAAAGAGAAGGGAGAGGGGGGAAAAGAGAAGGGAGAGGAAGGGAGAGGGGGGGAAAAGAGAAGGGGAGGGGGGGAAAAGAGAAGGGAGAGGGGGGGAAAAGAGAAGGGAGAGGGGGGGAAAAGAGAAGGGAGAGGGGGGGAAAAGAGAAGGGAGAGGGGGGGAAAAGAGAAGGGAGAGGGGGGGAAAAGAGAAGGGAGAGGGGGGGAAAAGAGAAGGGAGAGGGGGGGAAAAGAGAAGGGAGAGGGGGGGAAAAGAGAAGGGAGAGGGGGGGAAAAGAGAAGGGAGAGGGGGGGAAAAGAGAAGGGAGAGGGGGGGAAAAGAGAAGGGAGAGGGGGGGAAAAGAGAAGGGAGAGGGGGGGGAAAAGAGAAGGGAGAGGGGGGAAAAGAGAAGGGAGGGGGGGGGAAAGAGAAGGGAGGGGGGGGGAAAGAGAAGGGAGGGGGGAAATGGAGGGGGGAAGAGAAGGGAGGGGGGGGAAGAGAAGGGAGGGGGGGAAAAGAGAAGGGAGGGGGGGGAAAAGAGAAGGGAGGGGGGGAAAAGAGAAGGGAGGGGGGAAAAAGAGAAGGGAGGGGGGAAAAAGAGAAGGGAGGGGGGAAAAAGAGAAGGGAGGGGGGAAAAAGAGAAGGGAGGGGGGAAAAAGAGAAGGGAGGGGGGGAGGAGAGAAGGGAGGGGGGGGGAGAGAAGGGAGGGGGGGAGAGAAGGGAGGGGGGGGGGGAGAGAAGGGAGGGGGGAGGAGAGAAGGGAGGGGGGGAGAGAAGGGAGGGGGGGAAAAGAGAAGGGAGGGGGGGGAAAAGAGAAGGGAGGGGGGGGGAAGAGAAGGGAGGGGGAAGGGGGGAAAAAGAGAAGGGAGGGGGGAGGGGGGGAAAAAGAGAAGGGAGGGGGGAAAAAGAGAAGGGAGGGGGGGGAAGGGGGGAAGAAAAGGGAGGGGGGGAAGAAAAGGGAGGGGGGGAAGAAAAGGGAGGGGGGAGAAAAGGGAGGGGGGGAGAAAAGGGAGGGGGGGAAGAGAAGGGAGGGGGGGGAGAGAAGGGAGGGGGGGGGGGGAAGAGAAGGGGGGGGAAGAGAAGGGAGGGGGGAAGAGAAGGGAGGGGGGGAAGAGAAGGGAGGGGGAAAAAAGGAGGGGGGAAAAAAGGGGAGGAAGCGAGGGGAAAAGGATACCTCCCTTTCACACGGGAACAGAACTGAGGCTGGAGGTCCCTCCCCTGTCACCTTTTTCTCTTGGTGTCAGGAAAATAGAAGAACGAAGCAGCAGACAGAAATGGTACTTGTTACTCGTGGTAAAAGTAGACACTATAGTGGGATATGCTTTGTTAAGTTTACAACCACTTTAAGTCCAAACCCTGCATCATGAGATGGGGTCACATGCTTCCCAAACACCAATTATTTTGCAGCTGCTACAAGGGAAGTAGTAGTGATGATCTGGCATAAATGGGTGAAGGAGGAGGCTGGTATTAGGTGCTTGCAAGCACTAGATGGCAGCCAGTCTGCACAATCATACCGCGTTAAATAATAGTACAAATATACATGCTCAGAATTCTATGCTTGTGTGTATGGAGTAGGGAGTGAGGAACACACAGGACCAGCTTGTCTGGGGGGTACAACAGCCAGAAAGAAAACTCCCAGCCTGAGCGCTCAGACCATTGGTAAGCTCCTTCCTTGATCCAACTATAGATGGGTAGATGGGTGAAGGTTTACTTGCTGTATATCTATATGTTTATGTGACCCGTCTCAGGTCTTTGCCTTTGTGTCTTATTATACCGCTATATAAAAGGTGTGCCGTATGCCGTGTGCCATGCTATCCTCTGAATAATTCAGTCACTGCCTTTGTCTCTTTACTATAAGCATGAAAGCCTTGTGCAGGAGACGGATAAAAGGGGGGTAATTCAATCTAAAATCCATGTTTGGTTTTGACTAGAAACGCACTAAGCCTTGTAGGCCTCATCAATATATTCCAGTCAGAGCTGCTTCAGTCGGTTTTCCATGTGATTCATAACAGGAAAGTGATATATGACTACATATGGAAAATATGCATGTTAGAAATGATCCTGGCCAGATGTTTACATTGGCCTGTCTTTCCAGAAGGATGCTATTATATCCAAACTCTACCTCATGCCAGGCTTCTTATTTCCACTTTCCTTTACATAGCAGTTCATGTTCAGGGCCACAAACCTTGTAGAAAGCAGCCCGGTATGGGGGCAGGGAGTGTGCGGCTCAATGTGGAGAACGGATTTTCCTACAGCGATGACTTCTGACCTCTTCACATGTCCCACAGATACCATCTGGGTAATGTCAGACCTGAGGAGTGATGACTCCTACCAATAATGATTTTCCCTGTTACATACACAGCATAGCGGGAAGACTCAACCTCACCAACCATGTTTTCATCTGCCACCTTGATACTCAACGGATAGAAGCAAATGTTTCGTCACTGGCTACCCACATACACTTTATTACCAAAAGTAGGACGCCTGCCTTTACAAGCACATGAACTTTAATGGCATCCCAGTCTTAGTCTGTAGGGTTCAATATTGAGTTGGCCCACCCATTGCAGCTATAACAGCTTCACCTCTTCTGGGAAGGCTGCCCACAAGGTTTAGGAGTGTGTCTATGGGAAAGTTAGACCATTCTTCCAGAAGCCCATTTGTGAGGGCAGGCACTGATGTGGACGAGAAGGCTGGGCTCACAGTCTCTGCTCCAATTCATCCCAAAGGTGTTCTATCAGGTTAAGGTCAGGACTCTGTGCAGCCCAGTTAAGTTCCTCCACCCCAAACTCACTCATCCATGTCTTTATGGACACGTTGTGCACTGGTGTGCAGTCATGTTGAAACAGGAAGGGTCCTCCCCCAAACTGTTCCCAAAGTTGGGAGCATGAAATTGTCCAAAATATCTTGGTATGCTGATGCCTTAAGAGTTCCTTTCACCGAAACTAAGGGGCCAAGCCCAACCCCCGAAAAAAACACCCCACACCATAATCCCCCCTCCCCAAAATTATTCAAACCCGTGCACAAACGTCCATGAAGACATGGATGAGCGAGTTTGGGGTGGAGGAACTTGACTGGCCGGCAGAGTCCTGACCTCAACCAAATAGAAAACCTTTGGGATCAATTAGAGTGGAGACTGTGAGACAAGCCTTCTCGTCCTCACAAAAAATGGTCAAACTTTCCCATAGACACACTCCTAAACCTTGTGGTCAGCCTTCCCAGAAGAGTTAAAGCTGTTATAGCTGCAAAGGGTGGGCCAACTCGATATTGAACCCTATGGACTAAGACGCCATTAAAGTTCATGTGTGTAAAGGCAGATGTCCCAATACTTTTGACAATATAGTGTACATAAAGGTCATGCAGGCTGTGAGGTTGCTTATTTTTACCATTTACAAATATTCAGGAATTTATGAAGAAATGTAAAATAATAGAAGTTAATGTAGACACTGGTAAGGTTTGTTAGACCAGCCAAGGGGTTACTTGGCAAACGTCTATTACAGAGGCACATAAAAATGGTTGCAAAATGCCGGGCCAGGTCAGTCAAAGCATTGCGGGAAAAGCAAGCCATAGACCTCAGAGATTGAGTTCTTCTGGCACAGATTCAGTAACGAAAAGGAAAACTGAGATGGACTAAGCCTTCCTGTTTAGTCTATGAAGGAGGGAGATGGAGGCACCTCTAAACGCTCAGACACAGTAAGCTTTTTAACTGGTCCCACTGCTTTCTGAACTTGGTGTGGAGAGCGCACACAGAACGCCGCTTTCCCACACCACGTTCTGGTTGAATAAGGTCCTAATTACTGTATTTATTGACGTATAACTCACTTTTTTACACTGAAAATAGATGGTAAACTGCGCATGCGTGTTATATGGAGGGGGCTGTGGAAAGTTTTTTCCTGAAACGACCCTCTTAAAGTTAGGGTGCGTGTTATACGCCAATAAATACGGTAATTCTTTTTTGGGAAATTTCAGGCTGAGAATTGTGACAGGTTACGGTAAAATAATAATTAAATTCAGGGTTTGACAAATTTGCTTGGAATCTAGGAGCCAGCTAAAAAAGTTAGGAGCCAGAAAACGCGTCCCGTCAAACTAGCGTGCAGAAGCGAATGCATACGTGAGTAGCGCCCGCATATGTAAACGGTATTCAAACCACAAAAGTGAGGTATCGCCGCGATCGTTAGAGTGAGAGAAATAATTCTAGCCCTAGACCTTCTATGTAACTTAAAACATGCAACCTGTAGCATTTTTTAAACGTTGCCTATGGAGATTTTAAAGGGTAAAAGTTTGTCGCCATTCCACAAGCGGACACAATTTTGAAGTGTGACATGTTGGGTATCAATTTACTGGGCGTAACATTATCTTTCACAATATAAAAATAAATTGGTCTAACCTTACTGTTGTCTTATTTTTTTATTTAAAAAAGTGCGCTTGTAGGACCGCTGTGCAAATATGGTGTGACAAAAAGTATTGCAACGACCGCCATTTTATTCTCTAGGGTGTTAGAATAAAAAATATATATAATGTTTGGGGGTTCTAATTAGAAGGAAGGAGATGGCAGCGAAAACAGGGAAAAACACATTAGAACTGTTTTACTTGCAATGCCAACGCCCACCACAAGATGGTGCCAGACTACAGAAGGAAGCTTAGACCTGCAGAAGGCCGCAAAGCTGCGGCCTCAATTACCAGCGGGGGAGGTGGGGACCCTGTGTCTCCGTGTGATCCCACCTCCCCACAAACCCACGGCGGAGCCGTGCCGCCCGGTAATTGAGGCCACAGCTTTGCGGCCTTCTGCAGGCCTAAGCTTCTCTGGGCGCCAGGTCACAATTTTTTTTCGCAATTGTGACCCGGCGCCTGGATTTTGTCGAGCCCTAACTTAATTGGTTATTTTCTATACAATTTTTAAAACTTTTTGTGAAAAAAATAAATAAAAAAATAAACTTTAAGGCCCGGTTCAAATCTGTGTGAGTGGTTCCTGCTGGAGGTCACCACCTGTACCGGCAGCCTCAACCACCCACACAGAAAAATGCACAGGATGCGTATGGGTACCATTATTTCTACAGAAATTTGCACCTGCGCTGGGAACCACAGTGCACTTGCGGTTCCTGTGCAGGGTGCAATTCCAGAAATGGTTCAGGGACCTTTACCCTGCGTTTCTGGAGGCACTCCAGTATATTCAAATGAATGGACTACACAAAATGTGTCTCTCAGAGCCGAAAAAATGTGAACCAAGCCTTAGAGTATTAAAAGACAACCAATGCGAGAACCTGATTTTGAGTTGGCTTTAGTCCCTTACAAACCTCTGTACAGCAGATCAAACTGGTAAAGGCCAATCAGCCAATCAATTGAGCTGCAGTGCCAGAGACATTCTGATAGGACAGAGCAGAGTGATAGAAATATGAGCTCAGTCTGATGCATTGCCTTCACTGAATTACAAAATCTGGAAGGGTATTCTTACTGCAGTACAGAAAAGTCATTTTTGGGGTATGCTGCGCTAGCCAGCTGTATAAATCTCAGGACTGATACAGAAATACAAACCGTACAGCAGGTTAAGCAGCTCCCATGTATTTTTTTCATTTGTGTATTGAGCGTTTAATTTACCGTATATACTCATGTATAAGCCGACCTTTTCAGCACATTTTTTTATGCTGAAAAAGCCCCCCTTGGCTTATAATGGAGTGATGGTCTCCCACTGTGTCATGCAGTCTAAACTGTTTGGTGGCCGCCCACTGTAACAAAGCCCCGCCTCCTCCTTGTCCGTGATAGACGGAACACAGATACAATGCTGGGAAACTGAATCAGTGTTCCGTCTATTCCGTCCGAGGAGGAGGCGGGGCTTTGTTAAAGTGGACAGCTCCCAAACAGTTAAGACTGCAGTTGCATGACACCCGCGGTTTGATTCAGATGGGCACAGTGAGGCTGCAAAATGGGCACAGTGAGGCTGCAAAATTGGGCACAGTGAGGCTGCAAAATTGGGCACAGTGAGGCTGCAAAATTGGGCACAGTGAGGCTGCAAAATTGGGCACAGTGAGGCTGCAAAATTGGGCACAGTGAGGCTGCAAAATGGGCATTGCTGACCCTCTTTTCCACTTACAGAGCTATTTTACAGTTTTTCTTTGAAATAACCATTTAAAAACATTTAACCTACTGATGCCTCAATTAATGTAATTTTATTTGTATTTTTGAAATTTACCAGTAGCTGCTGCATTTCCCACCCATTTTTTTTGTGGTAAAATTAGGTGCCTCGGCTTATACTCGAGTATATACAGTAAATTATTTTTAGGGTTGTCCAGATACTAGTATCGGTATCGGGACCGATACCAAGTATTTGCGGGAGTACTTGTACTCGCACAAATGCTCCCGATACCTAAATAGAATACTTTTTTTGTATTTATCAACATGTTCTGTGAAAATTCTTTGAGTTATTTACTACTGCGTGACAAGCAAATAAAACATTTTTATTAATTTTTATTCTTTTATAATGTCTTGAGTTAGAGTTCTTCATAATTCTAAAGAAAATATCCCTAGTCTGTATTGTGGATTGAAAACTGTCACATGACATTTAAAAAAAGTATCGGTATTCGGTATCGGTGAGTACATGAAAAAAAGTATCGGTACTCGTACTCGGTCCTAAAAAAGTGGTATCGGGACAACCCTAATTATTTTATAGGTATATCTGAATTGACACAGTTCTGAACAAACCCATGAGCCAAAAAAATATAGAAGACAAATCTTACCCTTCTAATGGAGGCTTCTGCATTGACATGATTCTCGGCATGCACCCACTTTGAAGAGGGCAGGCCAAGGCCAGAGTAGGCATGGCTTCCATTTGGATACTGCCAGATGATTGGATAAAGTCCCACATGGTTAAACGAAGCTTGAGGGTGAGCTTGGCTGAGGAGATGAGGTGACTGGTGCTGTAACATTTGCTGCTGTTGCTGATGTGCAAGAGCCAAGTGGCTAAGGCTGCTGGCATGTGCAGTCTCTAGTTGGGGATGCCCCCCTAGCAAAGAACCAGGAGGCATACCAGATAGCACCGTAGGTAGTAGGTGAGGATGGTGGACTGAATGATGTGATGTGCTGCCCAGCGTGTGGGCATTAATAGCAGTCATAGGCGTTTGGTTTGAGGACGACGTTAACATATGAGGGTTAGCGGTTAGTGCTGGGTGGTGGCTGTTTGGAGGTAAACATGCTCGATGAGCTGGAGAATGAAGAGCAAAATTGTGCTGGTGCAAATAAGGAGAAATGTGGTTAGCTGCAGTCTCTGGTCCAACAAGCGCTGGGTCCCTGTAAACTGTAAAATGTTCATTTTTGTCAATAATGAGCGGGCTCTTTGTAGACTCTATAGTGCTCACTCGTGCGGCCACCGGGTGAAAACTGGACCTGTGAGTGTCGCAGTCCATTTTGCTTGAGGTCCTCACAGTCCCAGAAATCTGGTTATTATAATAGGTGGCTTTAAGTTTTAATGGATCCGGGGAATGGACAGGCCGAGTTTTTAAAATATCTGGAGAAGAATTATATTTTATCTTACTAGAGGACTCCATCATGTGCGGCTTTGCCTTAAGAGCGTCCATTGTCTGTTTTTGAAGCCTCTTCTGTTCGTCAGTTAAAGATGTGCTACCAATAACTGAGGTATGGTGGATCTTATCCCTATCGTTCATCTCCTTATTAACCAACTGGGGTGCTTTTAACACCCCTGAAAGTGCCAAGTCGGTCTTGTTGGAAGCGTCGTTCCAAACATGCTCGGAATCCGTTTTCTTCGTACTGGAAAAACCGACGGTGCCAAACAACTGTTTCGGGTCGCCGACTTGCAGCTCCTTCTTGGCAGCGGGCTGTGGGTTAAACTTACTTGAAATGCTTTCCTGGGGTGCTTTGTCCAAACTGTTTTCATTAGTTAAGACAATAGAATTTTTTGGCGTGGGAGGCTTACTGATCAGCGGCTCAGTCTGTAACAGTTCCGTAGTGTTGTTCCTCTCGACCACGCTATCTGGAGCCTGTGGCTTATTGGAATTCTGCTCATAAAGTGCTGTATGTTCAGATAGGAGAAACTGAGGGCTTTCTTTCTGGAGCGGTAAGTCAGCTGACTTGAGTCTTTCTGCTTCAACTTGATGCTTTTTATCCTCCTGTATCTTGTCCCAGTGAGAATGCCTATCTATTAGTGTCTGTTCCTCAGCCCCCTCGCTACTTTGGGATTTTCCTTCGTCTCCGTTTATCTTTGAAGTGTTTTTGCTTTTCAACTCATTCTCAGAATTTTGCTCTGAGGAAGAATCTATTATCCTTTTATTTGAATTTTCCGAGTCACTGCTCTCAGAGTAGTCAGAAATATTGTCTGGGCGCAGTCTTTTCAGAATTAATTTCTTCTCGTCCTCCTCAGGTTTCCTCCTTTTGCTGTGGAAATGTTTGTTCCTTTTTACATTTTCTGCAAACAGAAAAAAAATAAAAAAAAGACATGAGTTCTCATACAGAGCCACACTTGCATGTGTTTGAATTGTGAAGACACTCAGATCCAATGTTGGTTTTCCTTGTGTGTAGGTTCATACTGATCTGTCATGATAAGTGCTAGACCATTTGTTGAATGGAGAGGGTTGGAAAGTTCTACAAAATTCACAGTGCTACCAATTACAACCCATCTATAACAGTTCTGTTATTTATTCACAACATACTGACATACCTTTTTTCTGAAATTTTTGATGAGAAGCAGACAGACTGAAAAGGCATGCTAGAGGTTTGATGGAAGGCTGAAATCAATAGTATATTAATGTAAGCAATACGATCATTCTAGCCGCTGATCACAGAATGTTCTATTCTCTTCTTAGAAAAGGAACAAGCCTTTCACTGCTTGTACACTAACAGAATATTGAGAATGCTGGGGAGTAAGGACGCCTTGGGCACATCAGTCAAGCAAGGACAGGAAGATCCTCTCCACCCATTCCTTTCTATGAGTGTACAAGCATTCTACGCATAATAGGACACAATGGTTAAGTGTTTCTATTCAGTACACTAAACTACCAACTCACCTTGATTTGGCTGTCAACAATCCCCTTTTAATGTAAAAAAATTAAAATAAAATCCTCATTCATTATCAACATTACTATTCAGCATTCTCTTATTTCTCCCATTAGTTTAGCCCCCGCAGTTATTACCTTTTTCTCAACTTGCCCTTCCCTATTAGATTGCAAGCTCCTAGGATCAGGGCTCTCTCCCTCTTGTACTGAATTGTATCGATGCTGTATTGTCTCCCTTTATATTGTGAAGTGCTGCACAAATTGTTGGCACTATATACAGCATCTCACAAAAGTGAGTACACCCCTCACGTTTTTGTAAATATTTCATCTGAAGAAACTACACTTTGCTACACTGTAAAGTAGTGAGTGTACGGTTTGTATAACAGTGTAAATGTGCCCTCAAAATAACACCCAGTCTAAACCACTGGCACCAAAAAGTGAGTACACCTCTAAGTAAAACCAGCCAAATTGGGCTCAATTAGACATTTTCCCTCCCCGTGTTCATGTGACTCGTTAGTGTTACAAGGTCTCAGGTGTGAATGGTGAGTCGGAGTATTACATTTGGTGTTATTGCTCTCACATACTGGTCACTGGATGTTCAACATGACACTTTCATGGCAAAAAGAACTGAGGATCTGAAAAAAAAGAAATTTTGCTCTACATAAAGATGGGCTAAGCTATAGGAAGATTGGCAAGACCCTAAAACTGAGCTGCAGCACAGTGGTCAAGACCATACAGCAGCATAACAGGATAGGTTCTACTCAGAACAGTCCTCGCCATGGTCGACCAAAGACGTTGTGTGCACATACTGCAGAGGTTGTCTTTGGGAAATAGACATAGGAGTGCTGCCAGCATTGCTGCAGAGGTTGAAGGGGTCAGTCTGTCAGTGTTCAGACCATACGCTGCACACTGCATCAAATTGGTCTGCATGGCTGTCGTCCCAGAAGGAAGCTTCTTCTAAAGATGATGCACAAGAAGACCCGCAAACAGTTTACTGAAGACAAGCAGACAAAGGACATGGATAACTGGAACCATGTCTTATCAGACCAAGATAAACTGATTTGGTTCAGATAACTTTCCCAAACGTATGCGAAAAACACCAGGCCCCCCCCACTCATCTCTGAAGGGGCTGGTGAGGGCAGATTAGCCACAGGCTTGGAAGCCTCGTTGTACCACAGATGCTTAGCACTTTCTGAAGTGCAAAAGGTGAGGCAAACTATTTTGCACACCACCATTATCAGGCCTTCACTATGGTAAACCAACCCTCCAATGAGAGCTGCTAAAGCTTATCACTACAATAGCATGGCAAGATCAAATAGAATAACCCACTTAAAGCAGTATTAAGCCCCCCAAAAATATGTATTATATTGCAGCTTACCAATCGTTACATGTGGTGGCTGCATTAGTTTTCTTTTACTCTTTATTTCCTTTTTCACTTCGTGAGCCAGCCAATAAACACTTCCTGTCACAGTGTCTCCACTCTGGATGTATGAGCATTGGGGCACCTTTGGACAGCAGCATTGTCAGTCTGGAGAGAGGGTAGTGTTAGATGTACTAGCGGATTTAGATGGACTTAACAAATTAAAGCTGAACTCCAGCTAACACCATTTAAGTAGTGTTAAATTGTCTAATTATCTAATCACTTTCGTCACTTCTTCTGAACAGCCTGGTCTGCTAATTAGAATTAAAAAAAAGGAAGGGTTTATTTTTCTGTAAACTTTGATTGTTTTGTATAATCCGTTATTTGTAGATCGGAACCTCCTGATGAAGCTGCGAGGACCCATTATACTATCAACTCCAATTCTGGAGTACATTAAAGTGGAAGTTCACCCTCAAAAAACATTCTGCCATCACATGGAGTGCAGTCATCCTACCGACAGAATGCCAGTGTTTTTTTTTTTTTCTCAGCACATACCTCGTATCACCCCCCGCTCTCCCGCTGGACTGGGCGTTCCCAAGCACTGCCTGTGATTGACAGGCTTCCGACCGGCGCATACTGCGCGTCACAGGTTGCCAAAAAAACCTGAACGTCGGTGCGGCTCTATACGGCGCCTGCGCACCGACTTTTGGGTTCTGTCGGCAACCTGTGACGCGCAGTATGCGCCGGTCGGAAGCCTGTCAATCACAGGCAGTGCTTGGGAACGCCCATCCCCGCTGGAGAGCCGGGGGGTGATACGAGAAAAAAAAAAAAAAAACACTGGCATTCTGTCGGTAGGATGGCAGAAATTTTTTTGAGGGTGAACTTCCACTTTAAGTATCTACACAACTGTATAGACACCTCTAGATATTATAGATTGTTTTGTCTCAACTCAATCAATTCAAAGTGATGTTTTGTCTCTATGTGTATAATAAAATACATTATCTATTCATCTTCTATATATTGTTCCATCGGTACCGAAATAGTCCTCTTTCTCTCTCGGTGGAGACTAGTTTGGGGAACTGTCTCCACCCCCCTCCCATTTCCATGCTAAATTGAACAAGCTGAAGTTAGAAGCCGATTGGCTACTGGGCACAGCTGTACCAGACTGAGTGCACAAGTTTTAGTAAATCTACCCTCATTGTCTTGTCACAACAGGTGTAGGGGAAGCCATCCCCACCAGAAGACAATGATCATTGCTAGCCGCTATAGCAGCAGCTAGCGATAATCTCATGTAAATCCGGCATGCTGGTTGTACCCAATCGATCAACTTGGTAAACTTCAAGCCTGCCCCATGCACAGTATGATCCGTCTATGTTCGGCCTTAGACCCCTTTCACACTGAGGAGTTTTTCAGGCGGTACAGCGCTAAAAATAGCGCCTAAATACCGCCTGAAAAACTCCTGCCCAGCCTTCTCAATGTGAAAGCCCGAGCGCTTTCACACTAAGGCAATGCGCTGGCAGGAGAGAAAAAAATCTCCTGCAAGCAGCATCTTTAGAGCGCTGAGAGGAGCGGTATGTATACTTCCCATTTAAAACAATGGGAAACCACGGTAATACCGCTGGCGGGGGTTAATACCGCACAGCTAGCAGCCAAATCCTGTGGCAATTCCCAACAGTATAGCGCCGCTATTTTTAGCAGCGCTATATCGCCACCGTGCCTCCCTCCCCAGTGTGAAAGGGGCCTTACTGGCCAGATTATCAGGTGAATATAAAGGGAAACCTAAAAAAATTATAAAAAAAATGCAGCCACCAAATCTAGGTGTTGGTAATCAATATTTTGTTTTGTTTTTGGGTTAACCACTTGCCGCTGGTATAAGTACTGTGGCAAGGTGGCACTGCTGTTCCAGATCATGTACTAGGTATGTGATCCGACACTTCTGGATCTGGGGTGTAATTAGACACCGCGGGAGCCGATATGCACGTACAGTGGACTCAATGTCCACCGGCACCCACCGATTATTAGGCAAAGAGCAACAATCTGCCTATTTATCAAGGCAGATTGCTATTCTGTCAGTACAGGTGGCATTGATCCTGTGTTCCTGTAAAGCAGAAACATGGATCCATGCCTTCGCCTAGTAAAAGCACCTCCCACAATCTGCACAAAGACTGGCTAGGCAAACAGTTAACCCTTTGATCGCTCCTGATGTTTAATCCCTTCTCTGCCGGTGTCATCAGTACAGTGACAGTGTATATTTTAAGCACTGATCACTGTATTAGTGTCACTGGTCCCCAAAAAGTGTCAAGTGTCAGTGTCCTGACTATACGCCGCAATATAGCAATCCCGCTAAACACCGCTAATCGCCATTACTAGTAGAAAAAAAAAAAAAAAATATTCCATAGTTTGTAGACGCTATAACTTTTGTGAAAATCAATTATATGCTTATTGGAATTTTACTTTTTACCAAAAATATGTAGCAGGATACATATTGGCCTAGATTGATGAAGAAATTTGATGTTAATTTTTTCTATTGGATTTGTTTTACAGCAGAAAGTAAAAAAAAAAAAAAAAATGTTCTCAAAAATGTGTCTTTTGTTTATAGCGCAAAAAATAACAAATGTAGAGGTGATCAAATACTTTTCTTGTGAAAAAAAGAGGTGATCAAATACCACCAAAAGAAAGCTACATTTGTGGGAACAGGACATTTTATTTGGGTACAGAGTAGCAAACCACGCAATTGTCAGATAAAGTAACGCAGTACTGTAGCGCATTAAAATGTTCTGCTCATAAGGGGGGCAAATCTTCCGGAGGTCAAGTGGTTACTACCACAATTATCTAACCATACATGGCTAAAATTGTTCTCATTCAGTAGAGAAGGAAGAATCTAAACTATTGGCTATTGTATTCAAGCACCTGTGGCCGCTTGAATAATTGGTCAGATGTGATCACTGTTCGTTAGATCATTTTACACCCACTTCCTTGATTTTTCACTTGTTTTATGAAGCAGTGTGCTGCCAACAGGATCATTAACTGCAGCATGGCACGGGCAGGCAAAAGGACGTACCTGTACGTCCCCTTTAAGAAGCCGTTGTTGCGGACGCGCCCGCTACGATCTCCGTGAGCGCACCCGCGGGTCCTGCTGTGGACTCGATCACCGCGGGCATACCCGCGATCGTCTCACAGAGAGATAGAACGGGGAGATGTTAGTGTAAACACATCTCCCCGTTCTGTCATCGGGAACACGATCAGTGACGTGTCACAGCAAGCCACGCCCCCTACAGTAAGAATCACTTCTTAGGGAACACTTAACCCCTACAACGCCACCTAGTGGTTAACCCCTTTACTGCCAGTGTCATTTTCACAGTAACCAGTGCAATTTTATAGCACTAATCGTCCCAAAAATGTTTCAAAAGTGTCCGATGTGTCCCCGCCATAATGTCGCAGTCACGATAAAAATCTGATCGGATCACCGCCATTACTAGTAAAAAAAATTATTAATAAAAATGCTATAAAACTATCCCCTATTTTGTAGACGCTAAAACTTTTGTGCAAACTGATCAATAAACGCTTATTGCAAAAAGTACTGCATTATTTTCAAAATGATCGCTCTATTTTAGTTTATAGCTCAAAAAATAAAAACCGCAGAGGTGATAAAATACCACCAAAAGAAAGCTCTATGTGTGGGAAAAAAAGGACATCAATTTCGTTTGGGAGCCACGTCGCACAATTGTCAGTTAAAGCAACACAGTGCGGAATCGCAAAAAGTGGCCCGGTCATTTAGCAACAAAATGGTCCGAGGCTTAAGTTGATAAGGACATGTATGTAGCAATGTACAAAGGCAGTCTCATGTATGCCTCTCTGCAGGTGTAACATTAAAATAATTAATACGCTATAAAATAACTCAGTTCATCTTAAGGCTCCATTCAGACCTAGGCGTTTTGTCGCCCTACGCCTGACGCTGAAGCAGCCCTAGATACGCTGGGGGGGCGAATTAACATTGTCGGCTATGGAGATGGTTCACATCTCTACGCCGAACGCCCAAACGCCCGTACGCCTGAAGCTCAAACAAGTCCCGGACCCTTTTTTTCAGGCGTATCGGGCGTACGGGCATAGCCGGCAATGTTAATTCACCTCTTCTGCAAAAAATCGCGGGGACAAAACGCCTATTGATTTATCGCCGCAATACGCCGCTACAGCGTACGCCTAGGTCTGAATGGAGCCTTAATGGTAATACAGTTGAGAGTTTTGCTTACCTCCTCTAACAGTACCATCGTATCTTTCCTCTTTAATCCTATCCTCATCGGGCATGCTGCTGTCAGAACCTTTCCTCTTGTTTAAACGGGCGTTACGGTGCTGATTCTGTTTTGTGGAGCTCTGAGAGTTCATCACGGGTCTGGGACTATTCGCTTGTGCACGTGTATAATGACCCTACAAACAACATTCTACTGGTTAGAGAAGACTTTCAAGGATCACAGACAATCAATAAGCTCAATTAGTTAAAGCACAAGAAACAATCATATCTGTTCGCTAAAACCAACTGAATACAGCAAACAAAATCTGAATCAAAACTGGTTATAAATAAAGCATCAAAAATACCTACATGAATTGTGTTGCTATTCTGATTGGAGCGCGACCTGCGGCGGGACTGGATGCCAATATTTTCACCTTTTAACAACGAGTATACAACATCATCTAGAAAGGTCATCTGAACCATAGAAGGATCAACATTCTGTGGCTCTAGAACCTGGGATAAAAAAAAAACACAAAAAGTTTTGCTTATTATTTAGATGGAAAATAACAGAAAAGCTACAAAAAGAAAAGGAAACAATATCAAAACAGAATGGGGCTGATTAAAGAAATTTGGAACAAAGCAATCAAGTGCAAAAAGCCCATGGCAATACAATTTTGTATTTCATGTGACAGAAGAGGGTCGCAGGGGCCAACAGCTAAAGTAAGACAGACAGAAACTGTTTATTCTACAAAATGAACAAGTTTAATAAAGCAATTCTGAAGAGTCATCCAGAAACATTACCAATGTGTCCTTGTGATCAGAATCGTATTTCTATAGTTCTGCCCTAATGGCAGAACCTTGCAGTAAAGTCCCCACTAGTTTCCTTACAGTCTAAGGGGCTCATCCACACTTCCCATTCACTCTGCATTGCTTGAACACACGTTAATATGCGATATTATATATATATATATATATATATATATATATATATATATATATATATATATATATATATAACACACACACACACACTCGTTTCTAAGTCCAACAAAGATCAGTGCTTTCAGACAAAGACTGCAAGCACTGATCAATGTGTTCTGGCGGGGAGATCGCTGCACCAACATTCCTTGTGTTGGTATGGCGATAATTATCTTTTTTCGTTCAGCCCACTGGCTTGAACGGAAAAAAGAAACTGAGCAAACACATGTTTGCATCCCTAAAAGTTTGCAAGTTGAACACTTGTATTGTAGGGGACTTACTGTATCTGTTGAGAGCTGTACAATATCCTCTGCACACCACCTTTGTTATCTCAAAGAAGCTATTTAGCCCTCCAAGTTCTTATCATGCATTAGAGAATGAAAGGTCGGCCAAAGACTGCAAATTTCTTTCCTGCAACCAGGGTTCCCTTATCAACAGACAGTGCCGACAGTGGAACTCCTCCTGCTGAGTAACTGTCTGCTCCCGGTGGAAGCGAGCAGGGGAAGCCGTGCCCCCCCCTCCCCCTCAGAAGATGGTGATTAATCCTAGTGGCTATAGCAGCAGTTAGTTACATTGCAAGAATCAGGATGGTTGTGCCCAAGTTGATCGATCAACTTCGTTAATTCAGCCTGCCCACACACTGAATCCTCAAACTGTTTATGGCCGGCCTTAGACTTTATGTTGTAGACATCTGAGAGCGGGAGTGGTTGAGTAATTTAGTAAAAAGATACTTAGCAGGGTTTACTACAATCCAGTAGTAAGCCGTAACAAAAATAAAAGTTCTGTCCGTCCACAACAGGGTGTAAGGGATTCCTTCTTTCCTGGCAGAGCAATGGGTATTGTTTGGTACTTGCAGTGGTAAAACATGTGGGAGTGCATGTCTTGCCATGACCCATTCAACTGAAAAGGACTGCGTTTCAACAGTGTGCAAAGCATGCAGTGTGGGTGATAAGGCGACATATTGTCTCTTCACCGCCTGTCAAATGAGGACCACTCTTCAGAAAAGAATTCTTGTGTAAATGACCCCTAAAGAAGCCTGTAAAGATCAAAATATGTGAAAGGCCATTTCTGACCCGTTCTTAAATGCCCCGTGCTGCATGACTGTGATCCCTTTCCTTGCGGCACTACTTACCAAGTCCGTGAACCAGAACTAACAATGCAGGTCAGGTGTCGAGACTTCACTGGTTGAACATTTGACACTGGATCATTAATTCACTAAGTGGTGAAGAGAGCATAAACCTGTCACAATACATCCCCGAGTCCATCCAGCTATTGAAGTACACATGTCAACAAGCTGGGACATGAAGCACCACAACAGCTTGAGCAATTCAGTTTCCCAACCTTGCTGAAACCATTGACATTTCCAAAATGTATTATTTAGCCATGCAGCCTACATTGATGAGACCAATAAATCAACTCACCTGGTCATTCATAACAATCATAGTGCGGGTGAAAAGGTCATGGTGAGTTATTATACCAGTGAACCACTGGGTGGCAGAGTCTTGTCTGTAGACCCTCACTCGATAGCCGTTTAAGGAATAAGGACCTATGAAGAGAACAATGACACATTTAGCTACTAGGAAATCCATGGCAGGTCCCTTGATATCCAGCCAGCGATTACATCACCCAGCATTGGTTCCAGATACCGAGATGCTTGGAGCGGACACGCAAACAAATCCCTAGTCATCAAGTTTCAGATGTTTATGGTGTCGCCTTGAAATAAATAGTTTTTTACGCTTTCCATTCCCAGACTATTTACACAACCAAATATTACTGAGTATTATACAGTATATGGCACAAGTTACCATCCCTGGGCTGGCATAAAACTTTGTATTTCATTTGAAATCATTACAGTGTGAGCCAATGATAGCCTGTGCAGTATTTTCTGCAGACACTAAAAACAAAACCTGCCCCATACATACAGAAGCATTTTGAACCAGTGTTTGGCAACACATACAGTAATATAGATACTGGCTTGGAAACCAGCATCGTGTTTTTCGGTAGAGTTTATAATAAAGAACCTCTGATGAAGTCACGTGACGTGACGCAACGCGTAAGGTCAACCGGAAGTGACGTGACACCCTGACCGTCCGACCGGAAGTGCCATTGTTTTAGTGATTTTATTCGTTTCTCTTTCTGTAAGTGTGTTTACCTTATTAAACCATTTTTAAGTTTACGTACTTCACCATGTGAGCTTCATTTTTTCTTTGGAACATCCGTTACATTTTCAACCGGACGTCGAATGTGGCTGAGACTGGCTTAAGGATTGCATCAGAGACGGCTGCCTACAGGATCATCATTGCATGTGTTCGATGCCCCTTTCTTCCTTGTGGAAGGTAAGCGCTCCGTGAGCATGTTCATCTGTGAAGTCTCATCTGGATGATTTCGTTGTTTACATGGATAGAAGCCTTGTCACTGATTGATTTACGTTTGTCTCCCCACTGGATTTCACCAATTTGGGACATTTGTTGCTGCACTGTATTGCACTATTTGGATTATTCATTTTAATTGTATTATTATCACTATTTCTATAGTGATGCTCACTTGCTTGTTTGGGATTGATTATTTAGTTTAGTTTAAGTTTGCGCTCATCATTACACTTTTATATCCTATTTTTGTTAGCACATACTAGATTTGAGCTGCATGTAATTAGTTTATATTTTTTCTCATATTGGGTCTATTCACTGTTGGCTAGCGCTTTAGTTTTTCCTTTTTATAATGATGTACAGTATAGGATGGACTGCCTTACCCAAAGTTCATAGTCTGCAGACTTTAATCATGTCAAACATCCACATTACAATTTGGCCGGTTCAGCAAGCACAGCATCGACTTGTATACAACCAGCTTGTTGGATTTTTCTACATATGGTTACCGCCGATGGCTATAGCCACTAGCAGAAAACCATTGTAGACTGCTGGCCGGGAAAGCTCCCCGCACCCCCGCTAGCAGAATACAATAGCATATCGGAAGGTACTCCCCCAATAACACTGCCTGTGTTGAAGGGGGAATTTCTTTCCTTCCACCTATGGTGGAAAATTGTATCATCTATGGCCTGCTTAAACTTTTAAGAGATGAAAGGGCATTTTTATGACACAAGGTACTCAAAAATGTAACAAGATTTGGTAATACAGTCAAGTTTTTATACAATAAGGAGTAATTCTTTATCTAACATTATTTACACCACTAGATGGAAAATGCATAAGGCCCCTTTTTAAACGACAAGCAGCTCAGATCCGCCTGTCCATTTTTTCAGGCGGATCCGAGCGGCCATCACTTGATTCCTATGGGCAGACAGATGTCAACGGCTATACGTTCGCCATCTGTCTAGGCCGATCAGATGAGATCTGCTTAAAAACGAACATGCTGTCTATTTTCATTCAGAACGCCGCTGCAAGGCTACTCACGGGTGTTGGTCGTCGTGACCACATCACGCCATCGCTGAGAGCCCCGCATTGGCTACCCGTGAAGGAATGGGTTCTGTTTAAGACTGGTTGCATGGTGCACAGGGCTACCCATGGCAAGGGGCCAGTGTACCTGCAGGATAAATTCACCAAACATGTGCCTAACTGTACTTTAAGGTCGGCTAATTCGGAAATTTGGTGATCCCTACATTTAGAAAGAAAAAATGCGGAGGGAGGACGAGTGCGGTTCAGGGAGCACTGTTTTGGAACTCCCTGCCTCTAAAATTAAGGCTTGAGAATGATCTTTGAGTTCAGGAAGTTCTAAAAACTGAGATTTTTAGTCAAGCCTATGGAATCACATAGGTTTATAGTTCTTTGATCTGCTAACTATTTTAAAATTTGATCTGTTCCGCTGCCTGTGTTTTTTTTTGGTTGTTGCTGTATTGTTTTTGGCGCATCGAGGCCTACGGGTAACTGACTGCATCTTGTACCATTTTGTACTTTTAAGAATTTTAATAAATAAATCTCTCCATAGTAATTAGCGGCGCTCTGTCATGCCCCTCCCCGCTCGGTGAGCTCAGCGGAGATCAGCGGTGCAATCTCCCGCTGAGCTCGCAGAGTGTGCCGAGCAGATCCGCCTCATGTGGAAGGGGCCTTAGCATGCAAACAGCTTATAGCAGGGTCAATAGGCTTTATTGAAACCTGCAGAAAGTTCCCAGCATGCAAGAGAGATTACAAATGGCTCCAAATGAAAACATGTCATTTAGTGCAATTGTTCCTGCCATGGCAAGTATTTAAAATCCAAAAAAGGGACATTACAGTGGACATTTCTGTTCAAAAAACATTTGACACCAACAGCATATTTCAGCACTCGTTGCTGGGCAAGACACAACTGACCAGTAATCACACCCCATGACTATGGAGCCCATCAGCCAGATCCGATGTAGGCAATACTTGGTACTGTAAAGTGTCTTGCTCTAAAACAAAATTTCTCAATGTCAAGCTGTGGCATGTGTACTTCTATTTCAGACAAACATCACAAGTCTGACACGTCTCGGGCCCTGAAGACCCTGTAATACACCTCCAACATAAGTAGTGTGTGCATAACCCACTGAGGAAGCCCCGGAGTGCAACTTCCCCATTTGATTAAACCGCACATCCGCAGTACAACAAATAATTACAAACATTAATCTGAAAAATAAAAAGCCAACTAGCTGTGCAGTAATATATGCAAAGTACTTTTCATTTTCTAAATGTGAAGGTTTTCTATGTTCTAATATTGAACTTCCAGAAAAAGTAAAGGTCATTGTAGGAGCAAGTCCACACTTCCAACTGGCAACAGGGCTTAAAGCTGTTCTTAAAAAAGGATCCCTACAGAATGGAGACTGACATTGGTTGTTTACTGTTCCCCTGAAAACCTACAATATGGCAGGCAAGGAGCACTGAAAGTAAGATACTTAATGCCCAGAGCTTATAGTATATGTACGAACCCTCCAAGTTCCACTTCCTCGGCCATGATTAATGTTATACTGGAAATCCCCTTCAAGGATTGCTTAATGTAGTTCCCCTTCCTGCAGCTCCCAGGTTGCTTTACCACATGTTCAAATCAACCACACAGACTTGTGAGCACCACCCTGGCATGAATGGTCAGACCTCCATGTACTGCAAAGGAAAGAGGGTGCCGCAGGAGGTTGTGACACAACTGCTACATAGGCAGGGGATTTCTACTGAATCTGAATGACTATCAGAATTCCCCGCCAGACAATCTAGATACGATACAAATACCACCAAGTTTCTATACACAAAGCACCTGGATCATTTATTATAGTCATTAAAATTTTTACCATGTGCTAAAGGGAGGCATATTGCAGTGCAATGTATAATATGCACAGATCTTCTACTAGATGGAAGCCTTACAAATAAGGATGTTTTGTATATATTACCAGTCAGCTTGTTAGATTGAATGATTCTAATGTCCTAACCGAACATCTGCTTTGAATTAACACAGAGCAAGTTACTGCATAAATAAAAAAGTCAATATACATCTGTGCAGCAAGGCAAAAAATCCTGCAATGTGTTCAATGATCATACGCATGCTTAAACAAGATTTAAGACCAACTCAAGATAAAGCCGGCCATGGACTTTTCAAACTGAATGCCCCTCAAAACAGAGAAATGATTTCAGCGCAACCTAACCAAACAACCAGAGCTACCTTTGTTCCTTTATTGTCATAGAAGAGGATACAAGACAGTGTTTGTGTCCAGTGCTATACAAGATCTTACAGGCTGGTGACAATGGTAGCTCAACTCTGGCTGTAGTGGTATAGTTAGATTATGGAACCCGTGACAAACTCTGCGGGGTGATATATGGCCAACCACAGCCCTACTGATGATGTGCTAATGGAATCCTGGACAGTAAAGAAGACCCACAAGTGGTTCAAACACTGCACCACTCCCCCCAGGAGGAGGAGCCTGCTTCGATGTGGAGGAACGCTCTTATATACCACTACCTAATCTTTTAAGCAGCAGCTTCACTGATAGAGGAAACCTGTACAGATTAAATATGCAGACCGACTTCATCACTCTCGTTTTGAAAATCCTTGCCTGGATGTTATGTGGTACGAAAGGCTTCAAAACTTGACCATAGGCTGGCACTGGTCATCTGATGGAAATGCCAACTCCCCGTCTGTCTTGCTGACCTCTAACTAATACTTTGGGGGTAATTTACTAAAACTGGAAATTCTGGTGCAGCTGTGCATAGAGACCAATCAGCTTCCAGGTTTAATTTTCAAAGCTTAAATTAACAAGGTAAAGTTAGAAGCTGACTGGCTACTAGAGCGGCACGATTAATCGTTTTAAGTTTCAAATAAGGTTTTGAGAATTGTGAGAGAATCGTGATTCCCATTTTTCTCAGAATGGTGCAGCTCTACTGGCTACCATACACAGCTGCACCAGATTTTTCACTCTCAAACTTTAGTGAATCAACCCCCTTGAATCAATGACCCAAAACAAGATCAAGAGTTCTTCACTTACTGTATGATTGATGAAGCTCTTGTACGCAGCAAATCCTGAAGCAAAGACGGTCAGGCTACTAGAATATTCAAAGATGCAAGCAACAGGCTACAAGACTGAAATGCCCCATCAAACCTGGGGCACGACCCTATGAAGCACTGCCATGGAGGCACACTTGACTGGCCGTGTTGAAATTATAGGTATTGCTTGATGAAGTCTAGAGCCACCCTAACTATAGATGGTTAAAAAAAAAAAGCTAGAAAAGTAGAAATCCTGCGGTTATAAAATTTCACTGCAAGCTATAAATTGAGGATATCCACAGGGATGCCCGTCAATGGATCCCTGAATTAACATATGGGCTGCACAGAGCGGTCTATGCAGCAGATTAGTACAGGCGGGGAATCTTATTGTTGTCCTTGCTGTAAAATTATTATTTATTGAGCACAACTTTTTCTTCACAACTGGATTAAACTTGACACTAGGTACAAAACAAAAGGCCAGTCTACAGGACAGCCGCCTGCTGGTGTACACGCACAGTAGAGCTCAGTTTTCGCCATCAGATGCTCGTAGGCTGAACTTTGGTTTTCTGCACCAAGTCCTAATTTAACATTGCAAGCCAATTGTAAAGACTAGAGAGCGGCTGTCATCAATGAATGACAGCAAAAATGATCTAATAAACCTGGACCCTGCAAGTTTGTGGTTAATGGAAGGGTTCATGTCCCATCTGAGGTCTACGGTTTTAAACACTACTAGATGTTGAGGAGACCTTTACTAAAAGGTTAGCTAAATTTTAGGTCCACTTTAATACAAAATATTTTATACAGATGCCATGTTCTGCAGGACACAACAGACATCTGTTAAATGGAAATTCTGTGCAAAGAAGACAAGACAACAATGCACTTCAACTACCTTAGGGAACAGTTTTCATGCCTAAATAAAACCCTTCATCCTCATCTCCTGAAGAGCCACATGTTGGAAGAGCGCCTGGTACTGGTCATCTCTCTCAGGAGCAGAAAGTTTTCAATACTCCAAAATTAATATTTTTTGTTTATGCCAATTTGTGTTTTAGGTTTCGATATTCATTAAAACTTGGGAAGCTGTACAGCAACACTTCTAAAAAACCTCTCTTATCGGGTCTTGCCCAAATTCAAAAATCTTAATAACCAGTAAATGAATTGCTTTTTTCCACAGACCTCAACCCACAAGACAAAAAAAACACAATGGTTCTTCATGTGACATTGATCATTTAGGCCTATTTCACATCTATGCATTTTTAGTGATTTTGCAGATTTGCATTACAGTCTATTTAACATGGTTTCCTATGGAACACGTTCTGCAGTACAAATCTGAAAAATGCAAAAAGCACCAAAAATGCAATGCAATGCATGGTGTGAATCCGGCCTTATTCTTGCGGCAACTGAAAAAACAGTATTCAAACACTGGCTGCATTTTAGGGGGAAATGCCTAATTGGAGTCTTAAAAAGCTCTGGCATTACACTTCAAGCACGGGAAATGCACAGTCATTTTCACACATTATAAAACAAAAAAATACACAAAACACACAGCCACTTACCTTGCATAAAAATCTCCTGAACTTTGTGTTCTTTAACCCAGGCTTTCACCTCCTCGTGAAGCTGGGGGTTGTCCCTGAGAACTGGGTTTAGACTGTCTACTTCATCCTATAAATACAAGAAAACACACTATATTAGAGGCAGGGTAGCTTCCAAGAGTACACAAAATGCAGATATAAATAAGAAAGGCCAGGAATCCTGCCTCATGTTCAGTCATACAAGCATTGAATTCAGACAGACACCATGTTGGCCTAGAAAGAAAAATGTATTTTTAGTGGGGCGCTTGTGATGACTTTCTCTGTATATAGCACAGTGGCTAGACATGCCATGGAACTAGAATGCGTATGGAAGCGTAACAAAGTCCTATCAGGATAAAAAGTCGCTCACAAGCAAGGACAATGCAGGAGCCCAACAGCAAAATCTGAGCAACCAAACCCTCCCCCTTTCAGCTTTCTGATGTAGAATAGAAGATGAAGCAATATAACTAGGATTCAGTTATTTCACACAGTTAGAACCGGTTCACACAGGGGCGACTTAGTCGCCCGACAAGTCGCGCTCCGTTCTGTACTATGGAACCCTTCTAATAGGAGCCACTCAAGTCGCTCCGACTTAGAAAAAGGTTCCTGTACGACTTTGGGACGACTTCATTTTGCAAGTCGCCTCTGAAGTTGTGTGAAGATCGCTGTGCCAAGTCGCTCGGCAAGTCTTGCTGCCCCAGTATGAACCGGCTCTGACAGGACATGCTGCTTGTCTATTAAAAAATATATCAAAGTGCGGGGTTAATGCCAACTATTTTTGGTAGTGCAACATGCTTAGACAATGATCTGTAAACAGCAAGAGATGGCTGTGGAAGAACAACTCGGGACATATTGCACTACTACTTTTAATATTGGGGATAGAGTAGGAATTTGTCCGTCCAAGCACTTCATAGATTTAATATTTTTACAGTATTAAAGTGGATGTAAACCCACATTTTTGATGTCACATTTTGATGTCACAATGTAGAGTATAATATTTCCTATCATTTGTGCCCAGTCTTGCCACACAGAGTTAATCCAGCGCTAAGTAATCCTCTTTTATGTTCAGTGAAAACGAACAGCCTTCCATATAAAACCCTGCCTAAATCAAAAAGTCCGGAATCTCTCTTCTTGCTTTGAGTGAGAGGTTATTTACAAATATAGCTAGGACATGTTTATCATATATGTTTTGTTTATCATAACATGAGGTGATATAACATCATAACACATCCTAGTAATATACAATGAACTTTGTATCACCTCTTGTTATGATAAACATGACCAAGTTGATTTGTAAATAACCTGTTACTGAAAGCAAAAACAGAGAAACGGACTTAACCTAATTTGACAGGTTTTTATCTGAAGTCCGGTTAATTTGCACTGGACTTTAAAAGAGGATTACTCAGCGCTGGATTAACTCTGTGTGGCAAGACTGGGTACAGATGATAGGAAATATTATACTCTACATTGTGACATCAAAAAAAAAAATTTTTTTGGGGTTTACATCCACTTTAAATGCCAAGTCCCCATTTGGATTCTACCCTTTTTCCGTCTACTACCCATCATCACCTGGACATAAAGTTTGGCTTAATCCACCAAATGGGACTTGGGCCGAAAACAACTAATCGATTAATCGGCCAGTAAGATAATGGGATTAAAAAAAACTAAAATTAGCCCTTTATAGTACAAAAATGCAAATCATTACTGTAAGTATTACTTTCACTGTCCCACAGTAAAAAAAATTAACCCCTTACAGTAGCGATTATTTGCTCTTTTTGTACTTATTTTTGTTTTTTTAACCCCATTATGTTACTTAACATCTCAGGCCCGGGGTCACACCTCTGGTTTTTGGTGCTTTTTGCAGAAACACTCTACAGTTCATTTACATGATTTCCTATGGGACACGTTCACATCCATGATTTTTTTTTCAGCTGCTGCGTATTTGGAAAGGGCAAGGACTTAACGCAAAATGGTGCCATGTTTTATTGGTTCAATATACTTCAATGTAGAAGCTGCAGAAAAGCATGTCATGTTTTTGCGGCAATTTGTGTTTTGTAATCTGCCCAACAACAAATTGGCCCAAAAAAATGTAAATATTTTTTTTTTTTAAAGGCTATTATTCAATTAATCGATTAACCGTAACAATATGAAGGAAAAATGTAGCGCTACATTTTTCCTTCACATTTTCATTCAATACTTGTCACATTGTAGTGTAGCCGCTTTAGGTTTTATTTCAGTTAGCGCAATATTTATTATATTTTATGAACCGTAACAATAATCGGCCAACTAAAAGATTATGAAAATAATCGTTAGTTGCAGCCCTAAATGGGACCCAGTGATAAAATCCCAACAGAGGTTCTAAATCATCCTTAACGCTAGGGATGAGCACACTCCACGCGCAGAGCCCGCCAGGAAGTCGGCACGGTGCTGCGCTAATCACAGGCAGTGAGATAATTCCCAATCTCTGCAGCCGAACATCGGGACAATGTCTCTCTGCCTGTGATTAGCACAGCGTCGTGCCGACTTCCTAGCGGGCTCTGCACGTGGAGTGTCAGAACACGCCGGAGCTCATCCCTACTCAACGTTTTGTTTTTTATGGTTTTCTTTGTCCCCACTAGGAAACTTACTGGCATCTATCCAGTCCGACAAGCAACAAATATAGAAAAACCTTGAATTGCAAGCATAATTACTTCCGGAAATGTGATGGTAATCCAAAGCACTCGCATATCGAAGCAAATTTTCCCATGAGAATTAATGGAAACTCAGATAATTCGTTCCACAACCATTTATTCATAAGTCCTTCAGTTTATAGTCCATATAAAAAGATTATAACAATGTGACTTTAAAGCAACTTCGGGGAATGTATGAATAACCTTCCTGTAATTTGAGGGAACACATTTAACCCCTTGATCGCCCCCTAGTGTTAACCCCTTCCCTGCCAGTGACAATTATACAGTAAATCAGTGGCTAGTTATAGCACTGATTGCTGTATAAATGTCAATAGTCCCAAAAAAGTGTCAACATTTCTGATCTGTCTGACACAATCCAGCTAAAAATTGCAGATCACCACCATTACTAGTAAAAATTATATATATATAAAAAAATGCCAGAAATTGTAGACGCTATAACTTTTGCACAAAGCAATCAATATACGCCTATTGCGTTTTTGTTTTTTTTTAACAAAAAATGTGTAGAAGAATATATATATCAGCCTAAACTGATAAATACATTTGTTCCATTTTTATTTTTTGGGATATTATAGCAAAAAGTTAAAAAAAAAAAAAAAATTAAAAAAAATTACGCTGTTCTTTTGTTTAAAGTGCAAACAAACAAAAAAAAACACCAAATGAAAGCTCTAGCGGGTGCCACAAGTACTAGATGGTACTCAACTCCCTCGCCATCAGCAAAGCAGGGCAGGGAAGTGGTCAGTGAAACACACATTTTTTTGAAAACATTTTTCGCCACACTGTGCCCAAAAGGTTGCCTGCCCCTGTTCTAGCTGCATATAAATAGACACAATACATACCTTTAATTCTGTGCATTCACGTGTATACCCAATTTACACTTCTAGAAGGTATCATAAGGCGTGATTCACACCTATGAAGGTTGCAGTTTGCATACTGCAGATGCATTTTTCAAATACACACTTTTCATCCATTGACGTCTATGGAACCAAAAACCGGAAAACAGTCCCTGGCCTATTACATAAAATGTGCAGATGTGAACTACATCCATAGGAAACCATGTTAAATGGACTGTAGTGTGTTTTTGCAAAGCCTAAGGCCTCATTCACACATGGATCCGTTCAGGTCCGCCTGTCAGTTTTTTAGGCGGACCTGAACGGGCGCTCCATGCATGTCTATGGAGCGTCAGATGTCAGCGGAGACATGTCCGCTGACATCCGACCTGATCCGATCCGCTAAAAACAAACGTATGGGGCTCACGTCCCCATCCGTCCATGCGGATCGGATCGGGTAAGATCTGATGAAAACGGACATGCTGTCCGTTTTAATCAGATCGCTCCATAGAGGACAGCGGGGCTCGACAAGCTCCTCCCTGCTCAGTGAGCAGAGCGGAGCTTGTCATCCGTCGGCTCAGCGGAGATCTGCGGACTGATCTCCCGCTGAGCTGGCGGACTCCGTCGGAACGGACTGCGACGGAGTCGGCTATGTGTGAATGAGGCCTTAAAAGGCAACACCAGTTTTCCTTAAAACCAAGCAGAAATACCAACCCAATACACAAACCCAGTGTCTGCAAGCCCCTCAAGCAGACACAATTACCAGTTGGCGTGTGTTATTATCTGACCTCACAGGTTTCGTCTGAGTTCAGCAGCAGAAATTTTCTGAAATTCGATTTTATTTAAAGGTTGGAGCACAAAAGAAAAACAAAACAATGGCATGGCAGAAACACGTTGTGTTAATGATGGTGGCATACTTGTCAGAACATGACAAGATCATAACACAAGGCCACAAAAGCCTATGACCAGACATTACTCATACAATAATATTACAACCAACATTCTAAAAGCATTTATAGATGAACCCATAGAGGAAGTTATCAGGACAGAAGGTATGGCAATTAAGACCACACAATAGAGAGCGATATTTATAGATATATCATTTCACTGCTGTCTCACTGCCTAAAAGGGTAACTAATGGAGGCTGCAAAGCAACCTTACATAAACCATTTAAATCTCTGTACAGGTGTGAGCAAGTTTACTTTGTGGTTGCTAGTAGTACAACAACTGAAGCTATGAAGTGTTTCCATCCAACATCAACTACATAAGTGTAATGTTAGGACATTTTATGGGTTTTAGATCAATCCTTTTTATGGGTTTTAGATCAATCCTTCAACCTGTACAATGTATGGAGCACAATATGGAGTGAGAAGATTGTAAAATAAGGGCATCTGTTATGTTGTCAAAGTAAAACGAGAGAGAGAGAGAGAACACGAGAACGAGAGAGAAAGAACGAGAAAGAATGAGAACGAGAGACCGAGAACGAGAGACCGAGAACGAGAGACCGAGAACGAGAACGAGAGAGAGAACGAGAGAACGAGAACGAGAGAGAACGAAAACGAGAGAGAGAACGAGAGAACGAGAGAACGAGAGAGAGAGAACGAGAAAGAGAGAGAGAGAACGAGAAAGAGAGAGAGAGAACGAGAACGAGAGAGAGAGAACGAGAAAGATAGAGAACGAGAAAGATAGAGAGAACGAGAACGAGAGAGAGAACGAGAACGAGAGAGAGAACGAGAACGAGAGAGAGAACGAGAACGAGAGAGAGAACGAGAAAGAGAGAGAACGAGAGAACGAGAAAGAGAGAGAGAGAACGAGAAAGAGAGAGAGAGAACGAGAAAGAGAGAGAGAACGAGAAAGAGAGAGAGAACGAGAAAGAGAGAACGAGAACGAGAAAGAGAGAACGAGAGAGAGAGAGAGAACGAGAGAGAGAGAGAGAACGAGAGAGAGAGAGAGAACGAGAGAGAGAGAGAGAACGAGAGAGAGAGAGAGAGAACGAGAGAGAGAGAGAGAGAGAACGAGAGAGAGAGAGAGAGAGAACGAGAGAGAGAGAGAGAGAACGAGAGAGAGAGAGAGAGAACGAGAGAGAGAGAGAGAGAGAACGAGAGAGAGAGAGAGAGAGAACGAAGAGAGAGAGAGAGAGAACGAGAGAGAGAGAGAGAGAGAACGAGAGAGAGAACGAGAGAGAGAGAGAGAACGAGAGAGAGAGAGAGAACGAGAGAGAGAGAGAGAACGAGAGAGAGAGAGAGAGAGAACGAGAGAGAGAGAGAGAGAGAACGAGAGAGAGAGAACGAGAGAGAGAGAACGAGAGAGAGAGAACGAGAGAGAGAGAGAGAGAACGAGAGAGAGAGAACGAGAACGAGAACGAGAAAGAGAGAACGAGAACGAGAACGAGAGAACGAGAACGAGAGAACGAGAACGAGAGAACGAGAACGAGAACGAGAGAACGAGAAAGAGAGAGAGAGAGAGAGAACGAGAAAGAGAGAGAGAGAGAGAGAACGAGAAAGAGAGAGAGAGAGAACGAGAAAGAGAGAGAGAGAGAGAACGAGAAAGAGAGAGAGAGAGAGAACGAGAAAGAGAGAGAGAGAGAACGAGAAAGAGAGAGAGAGAGAACGAGAAAGAGAGAGAGAGAGAACGAGAAAGAGAGAGAGAGAGAACGAGAAAGAGAGAGAGAGAGAACGAGAAAGAGAGAGAGAGAGAACGAGAAAGAGAGAGAGAGAGAACGAGAAAGAGAGAGAGAGAGAACGAGAAAGAGAGAGAGAGAGAACGAGAAAGAGAGAGAGAGAGAACGAGAAAGAGAGAGAGAGAGAACGAGAAAGAGAGAGAGAGAACGAGAAAGAGAGAGAGAACGAGAAAGAGAGAGAGAGAACGAGAAAGAGAGAGAGAACGAGAAAGAGAGAGAGAACGAGAAAAAGAGAATGAGAGAATGAGAGAGAGAGACTTATTTTTTGTCAAAACATTGTTTCAGAAAAGGTAGCTCCACCTTGTTGAACACACACAATATACAGTTGTGCTCATAAGTTTTCATACCCCGTCAGAATTTATGATTGCTTGGCCATTTTTCTGAGAATATGAATAACACAAAACAATTTTTTTCACTCATGGTTAGTGTTTTGCTGAAGCCATTTATTATCAATAAACTGTTTTTTCTTTTTAGATCATAATGGCAACAAAAACTACCCAAATGACACCAATCACAAGTTTACATACCCCAGTTCTTAATACAGTGTATTTTGCCCCCTTTAATACCAATGACAGTCTTTTGTGGTATTTGTGGATGAGTCTCTTCATCTTCTCAGATGGTAAAGCTGCTCATTCCTCTCAGCAAAAAGAGCCTCCAGTTCCTGTAAATTCTTGGGCTGTCTTGCATGAACTGCACGTTTGAGATCTCCCCAGAGAGGCTCAATGATATTGAGGTCAGGAGACGGAGATGGCCACTCCAGAACCTTCTATTTATTCTGCTGTAGCAAATGACAGGTTGACTTGGTCTTGTGTTTTGGATCATTGTCATGTTGGAATGTTCAAGTACATCCCATGCGCAGCTTCCTGGCTGATGAAAATGTTTCTCCAGTATTTTTTGATAACATACTGCATTCTTCTACCAACAATTTTGACCAAATTTCCTGTGCCTTTGTAGCTCACACATCCCCCAAAACATCAGTGACCCACCTTCGTATTATTCATCATAGGCCTTGTTGACTCCTCTACAAATGTAGCGTTTATGGTTGTGGCCAAAAAGCTAAATTTTGGTCTCATCACTCCAAATAACTTTGGCCAGAAGTCTGTCTCTGTGCTGTTTGCCATATTGTACGTGGGATACTTTGTGGCATTTGTGTAGTAATGGCTTTCTTCTGGCGACTCAACCATCTTTCTTCAAGTGCCTCCTTATTGTGCATCTTGAGACAGCCACACCACATTTTCAGAGTCCTGTATTTCACCTAAAGTTATTTGTAGGTTTTTCTTTGCATCCCAAACAATTTTCCTGGCAGTTGTGGCTGAAATTTTAGTTGATCTACCTGACCGTGGTTTGGTTTCACCAGATCCCCTCATTTTCCACTTCTTGATTAGAGTTTGAACATTGCTGATTGGCATTCCCAATTCCTAGGTTATCTTTTTATATCCCTTTCCTGTTTTATACAGTTCAACTACCATTTCCCAGAGATCCTTTGACAATTCTTTTGCTTTCCCCATGACTCAGAATCCAGAAATGTCAGTGCAGCACTGGATGAAAGATGCAAGGGTCTGTCAAGAGTCCAGAAACATATTTATCTTTTATACACACACCAATTACAAGCAAACAGATCACAGGTGAGGATGGTTGCCTTTAATAGTCATTCATACCCCCGTTGCGTCAACTTGCGTGCATGTTATCAGGCTAAAATCACCAGGGTATGTAAACTTTTGATCAGGTTGATTTGGGCAGTTTCTGTTGTCTTTACGATTTAAAAAGAGTAAACAAAGTTGATTGATAATAAATGGATTCAGCCAAACACCAAGCACAAATTCATATTCTCAGAAAAATGGCCAAGAAATCAAATTCTGCCAGGATATGTATGTAAACTTATGAGCACAACTGTGTGTATGGAATATATATATAAATAATATGCGCGTGTGTGTATATTTATATATATATATATATATATATATATATATATATATATAAATTACATACACACATACACCACGCTTTCTTTATACGTATCCATTTACAGCTGCTGTGCCACCTGCCTTTTGATTCTGAGCACAGTCCTATCATAAAGGGACTCACTACAATGGGTGACTATTCCTTGAACAGGACTGCTTTGTCTAATAAGCCTGGCATTTCCAAGTGAGCAGAGTACTTGTAATGTTCCACTGCCAGCTTAATTCATTCATTCAACACTTAAGAGACACTGCTTGTTTAGAAGGCTGCCTGGGGAAAGTGGGGAGCATGCGAATTGTAGGCAAGCATAATTAAATATTAAAAAGTGTGAAAAACACCTGCAACACATTTCAACAACACTATACACTACGTATCGAGTACATGTACAAGTATCTTCCCTTCATATTCTGGAAATGGTTTGCCTTATATCACCATCTAATGAAGCACTTTAAATGGAAGCTGTAGTACTTTCATTCTAAGATATAGACTTGGAAGATGTAAATCAAGCAATGCAAGATTATGGATTAAAAAGACTAATTTCCATGTATCGTTCGTAATATGTAAAGGGAGTCTGCCTGATGCACCTTTCCAATCCTCTAACATTACAGCAGATCTACCCTGTCTGGCTGAACTACAGTTTCCAATGGCAAAACAATGCCGAATGCAGCCAGAGACCACTTGACCTAGGGCAGGGAACTTTGGCTCTCCAGCTGTTTTGCAACTACAAGTCCCATGAGACACTGCAAGACCCTGACAATCACAGGCATGACTCCTAGAGGCAGAGGCATGATGGGATTTGTAGTTTCACCACAGCTGGAGAGCCAAGGTTGCCTAACCCTGACCTAGGGCAACCTAGGCGTGAAATCAAGGATGCCCAACCTTTTGACCTTCCTAGGCCACATTAGAAGAGGAATTGTCTTGGGCCACATATAAATACACTAAAATAAGGATAACCAATCAGCAGTTTCTCCTGTGGCTCTCAGTGATAATGACAAGTCGTCAGAGGCTGCAACCTTTTGCGGCTATTACCGGAGAACCGCAGGAGGAACTGTTGCCAACATTCTCACTGGCCCTAATCACCGGTGTGGATGGAGCCTATGGACGCAAATGAAATCTGGGATTGTGTAGCCCACCCCAGCACCCCCCTAGATCCAGCCATGAATTTCCAATTTGCATGGCATTCCTGGCATACCTCCATTTATGCGTGCCTTTTTTTTTCTGAAATTTGGCTGCTTTTTGAGTCGCCAGTTTAAGAACTAAAATTAGGCTTGCAGTAGTGTCTGCTCTCTATGCTTAAAGCTGGTTCATATGTCGGCCAATTCCTGCTGAATCAGCACCCGGCTCCACAAAAGTTGATTTTGATGTAGAAAAAAAAAAAACGGCTGAAACACTGCACCCTCCTGATCGGCCACAAGGATAAATTATAAACGCCAGGTACCTCTGGGTATATGTGAGCATGTGACTTGGGTCAAAGGAAGTACCGCCCCCCGCCTGACAGTTTGGGAACTTTGCTGCTTTACTGTCAAGTTTAACTACAAATATATTATCCATTGCAACCAAAAAGGATAATGCACTCCTACCTTTATAGAACTTTCTTCTGATGTGATTGCTATAATGCCATCAGTGAAAGCTCTGTCACATTGTCAATGTAGGTGTTTCTGACTTAAGCAGATGCAGCTATTTGCAGAGCACGCGGTGTGGGCAGTCATGGAAAGTGGAGTAAAATTCACCCACGCCATGCACTCATCTCTATAGTACATATTTCCTGTGCATCTCTCTCATGTCACCACTAAAGCACTCTACAATAACACAATCAATCTACACTAATGATACAATTAGACAAGAAATCCAGAAACACAACATCTGACTCTAAACAGAAGCACAGTGGAAGAAGATGGAGAAGTCTGAGGCTGGGTTCACACTACGATTTTCCCGTCCCTCAGCCGCATACGATTTCAGTTTTGAAAACGTATGGGCCCGTATGGGAAAACGCATACATAGACAATGCATTGCAAATCGTATGCACTCAGATGCATCCGGGTGCGTACGATTTGCTGGCAAAACATTTTTTAACAGTACGCAAAACCGTGTTCGACCACGGTTTTGAGGCCGTTTTTGAAACCGTATGGCAAACGCATACGTTTTTTTTTAACATTAAAGTCAATGGAAAACGCACATATGTGCGGTTCCATACGTATAAACCGTATGCGTTTTTCGTCTAGATGTGAAACCACTCCTACTTCCTGCCAAATTTCAATAAAACAAGAAAATCTTTATTTATTAAATGACACCAATTCCAAAAACGTATGCGTTTTTTTAATCAAAACCGGATGGAACCGTACGCACTTTTTGAAACCGTATACGTTTTATAAACGCATACGTTTCACTTTTGCTTATGCGGCTGACGGACGGGAAAATCGTAGTGTGAACCCAGCCTGACCAACTATAAACTGCTGCCTTGGACCAAAGTCTTCCATTAGAATCCTGATGAGAAGAAGGCAGATGGGTTCCCTCTAAAAGGATGAATGGGCACACGTTTCAAGCTCAAGACACTGTTTTCGCTTCTTCCCATTAGCGACTCATAAGAGATCCATTTCTCCCACGGTATTGTAAAACGTGATCATCACTTCTACTGACTCGCTGAAAAATCAGATGCTCTCTCATTACCAATCGGAAACTTTGTAATCCATGAGTGGATGAGACCCACTAGGGGGGGGGGGGGGTGGGGGGTCACCAGGATAACTATTTTACAACTGTCTTTTGAGTCCCTGTGACAAACCTAAAGGAAAACTACAGTGAAATCCCTTTTTTTGCTCATATTGGACAGAACACCTTACATTATAGATTTCAAAAAGCGGCGGGGGGGGGTTGCCAAATAAGAGGTAGTCACAGTCCACGTCAATTTTAACAGTAGTAGCTGCAGCATCAGCAGATCTTAGAAGACAAACAGCTGAGATGCTCATACTTGGAATAAAGAAAGAAAAGTTTGCACCAGAGCACAGGCACTTTACAATGATCTCCCTTGAAAACATTAGTACATGAAGATAGTGATCTGAGAACTTGTGAGAGAACTCCGGATGACAGTGCTGCAATGCTAATCAGTCACTCACTATTCATTTACAGGGCCTGACCTTTTCCTTAGTTCATACTCAAGTCAAGATGAGATGATTAGCGCACACATTCTCTCTCTCTCCACTGACTATCAGATGAACAGAGGCAACAAACGCTTGTTGGTGTAAATTATTATATTCTATAGATAATTGTCAAAAGTGCCATGTTTGGAAAGCGGCCCCCAATTGGAACTTCATGGCTTCCCCAAATACTGAAGACATAACGCCAAATCGCAATATTATTTGAAGCTTAAGCTAACAACTCAACACATCTTGCCCGAATTGAGCGTGCATGTTTGTGCCGCATGCCCGTCTATGTTAAAGGAGTAGGAGAGGGTCAAGGTTCCCAATATGGGGCAGAGGTGGTATTTTTATTTTTTTGTTAACAGCAATTGATTGCCTGGCATGTGAATCTACCACATGCCATCCAATGTTCATCAGATACAATAGGACATTGGACACAGTAGTACAGTCATCATGAATGGACAGATCTGGAGGTGTGTGCATGGAAAAAGGTGTCTATTGAAATCACTGGAAAATTTGGGAACATTGGAGCTTTAGGCCCAGTACACACTATAAGGAAAATCGGACAAACTATTATCCCCAATGTTTCACAGCAGGTCGAAACCAAAGATGGTGCTACCAATTACAAGAAAATTCTCAAAGGCTTTTTCTTTTTTGACTACAGTTTATCGTTTTCGATCATGCGCAGTCTTTCGTATCCAATTTTCAATTGTTCTGTTCAGGTAGGAGAACAGTTTTGAAGTTTGACCCTTCGGATATTTTCATTTGGCAAGTCTGAATAGTATGTCAAAATTGTGTACACACTACTGAACAAGTGTTTCTCGTATGGAGATGATTTTCTTTCAATTTTCACATAGTGTGTACCCAACTTTACAAAAGGTAAAAAAACAGCTGAGACCACATATTGATTCTGCCAATCATACCAGATGACCAGAAAGACCCGAAACCAGGGAAAACAACTTCATAATGTAGACAAAACGCAGGGAAACTGTATGATCCGAGCTTCTCTGCAAAATGCTGCCCTGTATTTCACCACAGCCAGGAGATTCGCACCACGTTCCCTGACTTCTGGAGGCAAGGACGACTCATTAAAGGTCAGCTGAAGGTCTGGCAATCATCAAATAACATACAACTGTTCTGGCACTTCCTGTGCTTTAGAGTGCAGAACTTTGACTCCTCTCTCCTGATGAACTCGGCTAACCTTGTGCAAATAAATAACGCTTCCATGTGTTAACTCCGCCTCCGCCAGAACAGATTATCAGAAATCTAACAAAGTAATTGCATGCTAAACTCTTTCATCACAAACTCCAGCAGACCAGCAAAGGCAAGGCATTGGACTATGACCATCTTTTACCCTTATAGCTGTGCAGATTCATTAATTATCCCATGTTTTGCTAGGAAACTATTTGGCTTTTTATTTCTTGCATTCCACAGGAAGATATGACTGTAGTAGAGTCATGGCGAGAACCAGGCATACTACAAGAGACTTATGGAAGAAAACTTGACTGATAACCCATCTTACTGCATGGTCTCAAAAAGTGCTTAAAAGTAGACTTATAATAAAACCTATATATTGATAATGAGCTCATCAAACTCTTCAGATCAGTCCAGCAGGCATGGCTGGTTGTGACATGAAGCAATAATAGGTAAATGGAGTTTCCAGAGTGGGTAAGCGCAGGGCCGTGTAGTCTGACAAAGCTAATATGACAATAGAGGCATGTGAATAGCACTGTCACCCTATTACAGGAAGAAGCAGAAATTGGCATGTTCAACAGGTATTTTCCCCAGATGCAGGAGAACATTTGCAAATCAAACAGCAGAATATCATTTGACATTGCCAGAATGAGCTACTGGGAACATATGAACATACAGACTCTTAAGCACTTACCATTCACAAAGGGATATCTTCCCTCCCTACGCCTTATTTTATTACCATCTCAAAGGGCACCATCTTCTGCTCCCCACCAAAGACACCATAAAGAACCTCACAATATCATGTGTTAATATGAGGAGCGATGACCCATGAGATTTCTTTTTACACTCATTGGTTCCGTATAACAGCTTTGGGAATGATCTTTTTTAATTGTATTACCATATATACTCGAGTATAAGCAGATCCGAATATAAGCCGAGGCACCTAATTTTACCACAAAAAAATGGGAAAACGTATTGACTCGAGTATAAGCCTAGGGTGTCCATCTGCATGCCTCACTGTGCTCATGACTAGACTTATGTTTAACATTGGGAGTATATAGAAGGGGTGCTAGTTTTTGAAAATAAATAAATTGGTGCTCCCCGGCCGTAGGTCCCCCAGACAGCACACTTGTAGAGGAGAACTGGGGCTACATGTGTGCTGGGTCCCCAAAATTACAGTTTAACATGGGAGTCTATGGAAGGGGTGCTGACTTTGAAAAAAAATAAAAAAATCGGTGCCCCCCGGCCAACAAACTTTGCACACTTGTAGAGGAAGAGTGGGGCTATATGTGTGTCACGTGGCACACAGGGGACCTACGGTCAGCCGGTACCGGGTCCCCAAAGTCCGGGAGATCAAGCACAAAAGGTGACTCGAGTATAAGCCGAGGGGGGCATTTTCAGCACAAAAAAATGTGCTGAAAAACTTGGCTTATACTCGAGTATTTACGGTAAATAAGAAAAATTATTGGTCAGCGTAGGTAGAAGACAAATTTGCCATTTGCTCACTGTTCAAGGCACCCCCACTAGTAACCTCAGGAGAAACCCTGGTTGAAAAAGGCTGAACCAAGTAACACTTTTAGGTTAACCGTCTTCTCCACTTTACCTGAAACGCCACCAGGTGTTGTCTGAGCTCAGCTTTCTGTGACCTGAATTACTAGATGTTATTGGCTGCCATGTAGTTGTTCATTAATGTGTCACATGAAACCCGAACATAATGCTGCGGTGTAGCAGGTCAAAGACGTACTTGCAATAGAGTCTGCGTGTGCTCTCTGTTCAGGAGGTTATACAGAAACGGTGCTTTAATTATAAAGCCTCAGGTAGTTTCCTCTTCTCAGACAGGAAGCGTCGCCCATACCATATTCAGCTCTAGTAATAAAACAAGCCTATAACAAGCGCACACACGTCACAATTGGCTGTGGCTTTAGTGGTTAGTAAAACCTGAGGGTGCCCTGCATTCTTCACATAACAGAGTGTTTGCTCTAAACAGGCTGAGCTGGCACAATGAACACAAAACAATAGCGGGAACTAAATTGCTGCCGAAAACACATTCTGCTCTAAGTCCTGGGAATATGAATGGCTATATGAAAAATATTTGCTGAACAAATACAAGAGCTTCTGGCTGTAAAAACTACGACTGAAAAAAGTCATTCACAGCAGATCACAAATTTGAGGAAACCTTTAAGCATTCTAAGTGGGCCTGTCAACTACTAAACGGCTCAGATCTTTTGAAATCATTACCACTCATTAGAACCATTAGTCTGTTTTAAACGCCGAAATAGGACTCGGAGAAATACGGCGCCTGCGCAGTCAGCTCCTAAGGTCTGTGCGCAGGCGCCGCATTTTCGCCGAGATTACCCGAGTCCTTTTCGGGTACTTTCGTAAGATGTGACGCGCTATACTGGCGCCGTCCACCGCGGGGTAAAAAAAAAAAAATTCAGCATAATACAGTAAGTACATGGATTAAAAAAAAAAAAAAAAAAACAGCATACTGGCGCTGACGCCAGTATGCTGGATCACATGGGAGGGCTTATGTTTAGGGTGAACCTCCGCTTTAAAAAAAGAATGAAAGGTTTTTCTCTGTAAGTCCGTTTTATTTCACTGAATAAATGAGGATTGCTCAGAGCTGGATTAACTCTGTGTGGCAAGACTGGGCACAGATGATAGGAAATCTTATACTGTACATTGTGATATAAAACAAAAAAAAAAAAATTGGGTTTACATCCACTTTAACCTCCCTGGCGGTCTTCCCGTGTGTGGCACGGGGTGAGATTTTTAAGCTACGATCGGTAACCCCGTGCCACACACGGACTTGCCTCGCTGGATGCAGAAATGAGTTTACTTACCTTTTCTCTGCGATCCAGCGATGAATCCCCGCAGTGCACGGCGGGCGGATGTCCGTCTGATGCTGTGTGTACCTCCGATTCCCTTCCCTGCGAGCGTCGCGACGTAGGGGGGGGGGGGGGGGAACGGCGCCAAATTCAAAAATGTAAACAAACACTATACATACAGTACACTGTAATCTTATAGATTACAGTACTGTATGTAAAAAATACACATCCCCCATGTCCCTAGTGGTCTGCCCTGTACACTACATGTCCTTTTATATAATAAAAACTGTTCTTTCTCCCTGCAAACTGTAGATTGCCCATAGCAACCAAAAGTGTCCCTTTATGGCAAAAATTGTTTTAGAGCAGCGATAATAAATCAGAATCACTTGCAGAATTTAGCGATAGTGATTTATGGGGAAATTCGTCATAAAAAAAAAATAATAATGACAGCAAAAATTCTGCAACTGAGCAAATTTCAGTGATTTTGATTTGATTACATTATTGAATAATTTTTACTATAATTATATTATTATTTGTTATAATTTTTTATAATTATTTATTATATTATAATTTTTAATAAAAAAAAAAAAAAAAAAAAAAAATCATACCCGGGATGCCTATTAGACTGTTTGTTTGGATAGATTTCAGTGAGTTATTCCTAAGAATTACAAGCCTACAGTATAAAACGCCAAATTCCCTTGCAAATAATGGTACCGCTTTCAGCACCTAAAATCTGAAAGAATCATACCGCCAGGGAGGTTAAGTGTATGTAAAGACATTTAATAAAATCTTTTAACAAGCCTCAACATAGTCATGTAATTTCAAGAATCATCTAGATTTCAAAATATGCAGCTTTTCCTATAATACCTAGTGATCCTGCCATGAAGGTCCTTGTTCAGGCAACTCCTGTATAGGGCAACAGTGTGCTGTCTCCTAGGTATGCCGAGTGGCACCAAGCTCTCCCAATGGTGCCAATAGCCAACCATTCCAACACACATAATCACAGTTCACTGTGCATGGTCCATCTTCATAACCCATTCTGTGGTCAACTCTCTCAAAGCCACAATTTCCTGTGTCAGCAACCTTCATTTCCTGCATTGAAGACCCTGCACTTTTTTCTCCTCACTACCCCCCCCCCCCCCCCCCCCCAAGTAGAAATCATACCTGTGAGAAGACCCCACCACCAATTAAAAGGACCCATCTCACGGACAGCTAACTATGGACCCTGCTATATGTAAACAGATGTGGTGGCAATGGCTTTGGGATAAGTAAAAAGGGCATGGCTACTGTATATAAGGTGTGATGTCAATTAGCAGGATGTAGTGGAAGGGGTGGGCAAAGACACAACACTGTTCAGACTACTAGACTATACAATGGCTTTTTCACCTACTGCAAAGAAAGGTCGGTAAAGGCCTTAACCGATTTTATTTAGCAACTTTGGGACTCCATGCACACTGGCTTAAACATTGCTATTACAGCGGTTTGTATTGTACCTGTAGATGCAGCTCAATGTTGTGCTTTGCGTCCATGTCTATGCACATTAGGACATTATGAGGCATATTTTGAGTTTAGGTTTAGAGGCAGAAAAAATAAATTCTGGTTCCCATTTCTGATTGGAGCTTGGAGGCAGAAAAAAAAAATCCTGTCTAAACTGTACAAAAAAATGCTCTATGTGAGCTTCTTAACTCCAAAGAGAACAGACTTTTCAAGCACAGTGTGCATGTAGCTCAACGTAATAATATTTTTTTGCTACATCATATACATCATTTTGCTTTTATTTAGACTGGAGTTCTACTTTAAGCACAGAGGTTGTGTACTAATAAAGGTCATAAAGCTAACTCAATGGAAAATAACATCCTCGCCCATTAGACGGCATACGCCGCAGTAAATAAACAACTGTTGCAATGATAAAGACCTAGCACATTGCACAACCATTCAGTCTTCTGTAGTTTGATAAAGCACTTTGATCTATGGCCTTTGTATTGTCACCCGCATAGTTACAATGTGAACTTACAACAGAGCAATCGCTTATGGCTTCTGCAGGTTATTTTGACTGCTAGCAACACGACTTTGCTCAGAAAATAAAGGGCAATAAAACAAAGAAATTAATGTAACATTCCACTGAGCACAGAGACCATGAAATTTCAGCTAGAATGATTCTAGCAACTGTAAAGGATTGCTGCAATAGCTAATCGGTTATATACACAGAGAAAGCTTTGTGAGCATCAACACAACAGCAGGTGTACTGTAAGCCTTCTCAACAAACTGATGGCCTCAAACAACTGTGAAGGCTTCACTGAACCTGTTACCCGCTCAACTGTCAGAGTATTTTTAACGTATGTTCAACTATGAGACGAGACAAGCCAACATAATATGTAACATATGTTGTCTTAGCAGTGACGATAGACGACCAAAGCTGTTAATCATAAAAGTAACCTCACACAAAAAGGACCAAAAAAAAGACTGAAAAATGGATAAGCAAGTCTTCAAATTCAGAAAAGTTAAATTATTTGACCAAAAATGAGTTTAAGTGACTTTCAGTGGAATTCTGACCACTGAGCAGAATTTAGAGAGACACCCAAGACCTGCTTCTGCTGGATGATGTTCGACAGAAAGGCCTAATGAGCTCTCAAATATAACCTGTGTTCCAGTGAAAGGAGGAGTTGTGTTTCAAAAATAAAAACACAAATATTTATACTCACGCAATGATCCAAATGCTGCGTCTGTCCCCTGACACTTCCACACTGAGAACCGAGTGACCAAACACCGCTGATCGCTCAGTTCTCCTCTTCGCTCTGAGCAGAGACTGTCCGTCACCAAGCCCTCTGCTATGCCACTCCAAAGCTCACCGCAGTACCAAGATGTTGAGGGCGTTGGAGTGACTGATTGAGTCGCTAAAACTGAGCCACAGCTGCTGGTCCAAGCTTCTGGGGAGATCACGACTGTAAGTCAGGATCGAGCCAGAGCCTGGACCTGCTGAGTGAAAATGGGTCACAGGAGTGGAGAATGAACTGCACTTCTGCGATCCATAGGAGAAGTAGGGCCAAAAAAGCGTTGGCCTACTTCTCCTTAAAATAAGCTCCACAGAATAAACTACTTATTGTGGCACATATTCCTTTGAGTGCCTTTACTACTTTATATTTAATTACAAACATACACAAAAACAAGGTAGTGCGATACATTTGCACAAGCTAAATAAATTATAAAATTTTAGCTGAGCTCTTTAACTATATATGCCTTAATTTTCTTTTTAAAGATGTACCTCTTTAAAGATCTCTTTACAAGTATGCAGCATTCAAAGAACGTCATGGTTGGGTAATCTCATTCATTGCAAAGAATACCAAAGCAGACATTGGTAAAAATATATTTTCATAGCAATGATGCATCAACTGGCTTAAAAAAATGAAAACAAACAACTGCCATGGCGGCTATTTTTTGCCTACAATTCAGGCAGCACTGCAAATTAAGCCGACATTACCTTACCATTAGGAATGGGCTCAGGTGTGTTTAAGATCGCACCTGCCCAATCACACCAGGAAGCCGACACTGCACACTGCCAATCACAGGCAGTGAAACATTTCCCAATCCGAGGCTGCACAGATCGTGCCAGGCAGGTAGGATCCCGATCACGCCCATTTCTATTTATCAGGCATACAGACAGCACCTTCGTACCCTGGACTGCATTGCCATGTGTTTTGCACTGCTAAAACATATTTTGTTCAACTAATCTAAATAGCAAAATGCTGGCCAATGTGCTCCAAAAATGACACAAGGAGACCTGCATATGGAGGAGGAGCCTGCCCTACAGGACCTCCCCTGAAGATGTAGCTGCAGGCTCATCATGCTGATCCAATGGCTTCAATCTGGAACAAGAGTTCAGATTAGAGGTTACTCTCTAACCTGCATGAAAAGTACTACTAGGAGGGGCAGTCAAAGGCAGTATTCTTCACAGTATTAGCCGATCTCCAGGATACACAGTGTGTGTGTGTGTGTGTGTGTGTGTGTGTGTGTGTGTGTGTACACACACACACACACACACACACACACACACACACACATATACATATATATATATATATATATATATATATATATATATATATATACACACACACATATATATATATATATATATATACACACACACACACACACACACACACACACACACACACACACATACACTAGGGGTGCAACTGATCAAAAAACTCACGGTTCAGGTCGTTCCTTGGATCGGCAGTCACGGATCGGATCATTTTTCGGATCCGCAACAAAAAAAAGTACAGGCACACAGTGACCCCCCCCCCCAAGTAGTACAGGCACACAGTGACCCCCCTCCCCCCAAGTAGTACAGGCACACAGTGACCCCCCCCAAGTAGTACAGGCACACAGTGACCCCCCCCCCCCCCAAGTAGTACAGGCATACAGTGACCCCCCCCCCCAAGTAGTACAGGCATACAGTGACCCCCCCCCCCCCAAGTAGTACAGGCATACAGTGACCCCCCCCCCCCAAGTAGTACAGGCACACAGTAACCCCCTTCCCACCATAGTACAGGCACACAGTGACCCCCCCCCCCCAAGTAGTACAGGCACACAGTGACCCCCCCCCCCAAGTAGTACAGGCACACAGTGACCCCCTTCCCACCATAGTGCAGGCACACAGTAAGCCCCTTCCCACCATAGTACAGGCACACAGTGACCCCCTTCCTACCATAGTACAGGCACACAGTGACCCCCTTCCCACCATAGTACAGGCACACAGTGAGCCCCTTCCCACCATAGTACAGGCACACAGTGAGCCCCTTCCCACCATAGTACAGGCACACAGTGAGCCCCTTCCCACCATAGTACAGGCACACAGTGACCCCCTTCCCACCATAGTACAGGCACACAGTGACCTCCCCCCCCCCCCTCCGTAGTACAGGCACACAGTGAGCCCCGCCCCCCGTGCAGACCTCAGATTAGATAGCGGCGTGTGTGTCCCTTGAGCGCGGTCTCCTCCTCCTCTGTGGGTGTAAACAGGGAGGAGGGGCCGCCGCGTGTACCAAGATGGCCGCGGCTCCGGAGCTAGGCCGAAGCCGCTGCCTTTCCTAATGCTATGCCCGCGGCGGTAGTCCGCGGATCGCATAGCGATCTGAAGGGGGTGACCCGTTCGGATCACGGATCAACCGTGATCCGTTGCACCCCTAATACACACACACACACACACACACACACACACACTAGTGTCTTCCTTCCAGATCTGAGCAGCAATCCAGCGTCAAACTTTGCCTTTTTTCAGGAGCCAGACAGACCAATCGCTGCAATTCTCTCTCCTTGTGCAGAGTGACTGGTCTCGTCTCCGCCCACATCTGTAGCAGGTGGGCCTGCTGGGTCCCTCCCACAGGTCCACTCTCTGCACAGGCTTTAGATGGCACACAGTGATGATGTACCACTGCTTTTATAGAGTAACATCTGGGTCTGCAAAGGCATTTGATGCACACAACGTGGAATGACATTCTTTGTGGTGTTGAGAAATATATACAAAAGAAAGTTTGAGCCCGGAGTTCACTTTTAAAAATACTGAACGCACAATGTATGTGACCGTCAGAAATAAGCCATTATGTCCTGCTCTGCACATCATCATGTCGCTCCCATCTGTCTGTGAAAGTCATTACTATCAGCAGAGCTAACTGCTAAGATTATGACTGTGGTTTTCAATCAAGGCTAAATTTGCAGGCCCTCCTAGAACATATTACAGTCTGCACAAATGCTCTAGAGAACACAGATATACAAACGATTAGGAAACACTAGACTGAAAGCTTTAGAAGTGCTCATAAAGTAAAAAAGTTTTCCTTAGATCACCGCAGATCATGCACCCCCCCAGGTGTCATAAGCCTGCCACATCTTGGGGTTGCATCTTGTTGCGTGACAAGTCACAGAAGGCTTTTATGCATTACAGTACAGCTTTATTTTTATTTTTTGACAAAGGATGCCAGTAGATTAACCAGTCTGCTCATTAACCAACTGGCACACAAGCAGTGGCATGCAATTATGTCAGTCATTATCTGTTGCAGCTGTTAACAGCTCCAAAATCCAGTTTCATCTTCCAGTAAAAACAAGCTTGCACAAGCAGTTTTGCATAATAAAAAAAAAAAAAGATAGTTTTATCATATCAACTATGCTATATTGGGTTTTTTCAACTACTGCAGTTGGCCAGTTAATGAAATCACAATTCCTCCTGCTGTCCGAATCACATGCGGTTTCCCCCACCGCTCCTGTGTGAACCCAGGCATGTCCTATTGCAGAGATATGCATTTAGTGGACCTCCAGCTGTTGCAGAACTACAAGTCCCATGAGGCATAGCAAGAGTCTGACACCCAGAGGCAGAGGCATGATAGGACTTTCTAATTTGTCAACAGCTGGAGGTCCACTAATTGCATATCCCTGTCCTATTGATTTCAGCCTGGGTTCACACAGGAGTGGTCCTGGAAACTGCATGCGATTTAGACAGGAATCACACTGTATTCCTGTTCAAACCGAAGGGATTCTTTTTTCATTCATTTTGTATGGGATCTAATCACACCGCAAAGGTATCCGTTTCAGGTATTAGAGCATTTTCACAAGTACTCAGTATCGACAGCGGTGCAACACTAGAATAATGTAGGGCTGTAACTAACGATTATTTTCATAATCGATTAGTTGGCAGATTATTTTTTTCGATTAATCAACTAATCGGATAATCTTAAAAAAAAATAAAAAAGTGTGGTGTATAATTTAGTCAATATGTACCGTAAATAATAAAAAAAAAAGGCAATTTATTCTTAAATATCCATATGCAGTGGTAAATATAAATAACCAACTACAGTAATTGTAATGCCTTCTATTACCTCCACTTTCTCTGGGTTCATATGCTGATCTTCCCTGCACAGAGTCTATAAAGTAATATATATATATATATATATATATATATATTTTTTTTTTAAAACAAACTAGTTATACTTGCCTGCTCTGTGTAATGGTTTTGCACAGAGCAGCCCAGATCCTCCACTTCTGGCTCCTCCTGTCTTTAGAGTGCCTCAATAGCAAGCTGCAAAGTATAGTATAGAGCACCCGCTATAGCAAGGTAAAAAAAAACTTTTGCCTTTAGAACCACTCACTTCCTGCCCAGGACTACATGTCCCATGAGGCATTGCTCCTCACACTTTCACATTCACAAATTCTCAGGCACTAAGTGACATGTATGGATGGTGTACTGAGCTGTATGTGTGCTGCACTGTATTTCCTGATATGTAAACAAATAATGCATTCTGTATGCAGGCCAACTAATCAACTGGCCGATTAATCGATTATGAAAATAGTTGACAACTATTTTCATAATCGATTAGTTGTCGATTAATCGTTTCGGCCCTAGAATAATGTATTTGCAGTTTCCACCGGAAGCCCATGTGACAACGCTGTAGAGACAAGGACAGAATGTAGTCACTATAACAGGAAGTGCCCGAACAAGGACCTTCATAGCAAGATGGGCAGGAATTCTTTGAATGACTGCTGCAACTTTTTAAAATGACAGATTTTGCAGGATAAAAATGAACTATGAAATGACACCATGTTAACATTTATAGGCGGTTTTACTGATTGGGGGTAAATAAACGCACAGCATAGTTTTAAAGTACAACTGAACACCATGAAAAATACCAGAGCTGCAACACTGATTATTTACATGTCTTGCACTTTAAGGTTAGAGAAAAGCTTAATAAGTTTTTCTCTGGTCAGCCCTCCCCCCCATCCCCCTCCCTTACTGCTTGTTCTAGGAACTGAGCGGTGAGAGGGGTACATAAATAAATGAATACCAACCAGTGTTTTATGAAACATGACTAGGGCTTGGGTGGAATTACTTGAAGTTCCCAGCAGATGCCTGGCCTGGAATCAGAATTCCAAGCACAAACTTGGAACACTGCAAATGCAGCTACTACACAGATCTATTCCAAATAATTACAACGGCTGGGGGAAGTTTTCACAAAGAACGGCAGGAGAGCGAAAACAGGCCCCTTGGACGCTCGCAAACACACCTTTCTCTTTTTTAATGATATATTCACACAGGGCTGCCCAAAAATAACATTCTGGTGGGCACCACAAGTTTTTCTGCACCCATCATTAAGGATGAGCTCTGGCGTGTTCGCATGGTACACGTGCAGAGCCCGCCAGGAAGTGTGCGCGGTGCTGCGCTAATCACAGCCAGGGAGACATTTCCCGATGCTCGGCTGCAGAGATCAGGACAATGTCTCCCTGCCTGTGATATAGGGCAGTGCCATGCACACTTCCTGGCGGGCTCTGCACGTGTACCATGCGAACACGCCAGAGCTCATCCTTACCCATCATAAAGACATATTACATGGTATGAGTAGCAGAAAACCACGATGGTTTTAGCTGCCAAGCTAATTGTACAAATAGAAAAACAGAACATAGCAATTAGAAGACCGACAAGATCCAAAATCTAATTTATCTGCTAATTAATCTTTTGCATTGGCAGGCACACTGTACATTTTTTTCGGAGTACCCCCTTGTGTGGACCTTCTCATCTCAAGTACCCATTGACGCAAGTGATTTTCTTTCCAAAACTTGTGTTTTCCAAACCACCAATATTTTTTCAGTACAGAGGAGTGAATTCCCACAAATTTGAAAACATTGGGTGGTACACATCAGCCACAATGTTGATTTGTGGCGGAACCCCAGGGGATGGCGGAACCCCAGGGGACCACCAAAATGTTCTCATCAGTGGTTGGTGACCGCTGTTCCATGTTATGCAGTCAGGCTGCCAAGGGGGTCTTGAATATTGCCGATTGAAATATTGAGGGGGTGGGGGGGGGGGAATAATGGCATATTATATAAGCAGCAAAGAGTTAGTATTGCCCAACATGGCCAGGGACTTCAAGACTGATGCATGACTGTCATAATAATTTGGATCAGGTTGAGGGGGGGGGGGGTGTCCCAGGCATACGATATAAGATTACTTTGTGTGTATATCACATGCCACAGCTGGTCACAGCACCTACTAAACTGGCACAGAAGCAATATTTGTGATGACTGCAGCCAGTGTACACAAATGATGCAACCCTTGGTTTTTCATTGTGTACACAGTCTAGATATTACTACAATACAGATGGGAAATATTGCATCACTTCAGCCTTTGGTGATTACTGTATATTATTTAAAGCAGTACTACTCTTTGCAGTAAGCAGTAAACAAAAAGCCAAGTACAAAGCCATTGTAGTACAATTTCTGAACTTCCCTTTTTATAGACAGAAGCCAATGTTTAGGAAGCAAAGTTGAATAGCCATTAACAGCCAAATGAAGTTCCACCCACACACTTCCAGGGACCGTCACACGAGACGCCTTTTATTGAGACATCTATCCCTCTAGCCTTTATCAACATTATGTGGCAGCACCTGTTCCCAGTCTCACATTTCATTCCACATGCCATCAGCTAGTCTGTGCCAGGCGGGTGGTATACAATGACGCCACATACCAAAGTAGAAAGCACAGTCTAAAGAGACAGATCTGGATAGGCAGACGAGGAAAGTTGGGTGGGGATAGTTAAAGGGTGATGCAATTAAACACGTCTTGCTATCTGTGCCCAACAGACTTGCTGTGCCAAGTGAGAATGAACTTGTATATTATTGCTGTCAATACAGTCAGCAGAATTTCACCAACTACATCTGCCAACAAGAGAATGGCTACAGTGTATTGGGACAATTATGTGGAATATATTGAGTGCTTGCTACAACGGAGAAGATCATTTTGATGCACTTAAAAAAGGACACCACCCCCCCCCCCCCCCCCCCCCCCATTTTCTTTAAATCTTGCATTCATTAACAAACAGATCCAAGCCCCGAAAGTTTGCATAAGTGGCACTAACCACCAGACAAGGCACCCACATCAATTGGGCTACATTCTCACTGGTAATTGTATACAAATCATAGGGATTCCACATTGCAACTAATGCCCCTTTCACACTGGGGCGCGAGGTGCAGTGGCGGTAAAGCACCACAATTTTTTAGCAGCGCTTTACCGCTAATTTCGCGCCGCTAGCAGCCGGAAACGGGTTAAAAACCACCGCAAAGTGCCTCTGCCGGTGGTATAGCCGCAGTGTCACATTGCTTTTAATGGGAAGGAGCAGTGGAAGAGCGGTATACACACTGCTCCAAAGATGCAGCTAGCAGGACTTTTTTTTCCGGCCTACCAGCGCACCGCTCCAGTGTGAAAGCCTTTGGGGCTTTCACACTGGAGAAACAGCAGCCGCTGTTTCAGGTCGGTTTGCAGGCGCAATTTTTAGCGCAATTGCACCTGCAAACTTCCCCAGTGTGAAAGGGGTCTTACTCCAAATAAAATCTTTTATTACAATTTACCAACAAAGACAGTACGATGCTCCAAGGTTTTACTTTCCAAAATAGTCGGCATGGATATTTGAATTATATAGAGCAGAAAGCTGCAGTTTTAACCTAACCTTTTGGCCTGAAAGTGAGGAATACTTACTACTGATCGCCTCATATGGGAACCTCCAATTGGAAGAACAAATATTTTTCCCATTATCCTCTCCTCTGTGTTTTACCCAAATGTTTTTCCCAACCCTCATTATTACAGGGGAAAACTCAACAGGCAGAAGATTATGCACAACTCTGCTAATTCAGTAGCTGGATTGTGAATGTAGCTTTAAAAAGTCTGACGCTCTAGAGCAGTGATCTCCAAACTTTGGCCCGTGGGCCGAACGCGGCCCTCTGCTTTTATCCAGCTGTTAAGGCACTACTTCTCCTACCAACGTTAACAATGAGGCACCATTTCTTGCATGGACACCCAACAATGGAGCATAATTCCTTTTACTGACATCAATGATGGGGCAATATTTCTCCTATTGACACTAATGGGGCACAATTCCTTCCTACTGACACCAATATTGGGGCATTATACCTCCCACTGACACCAATGATGGGATATTATCCATCCTACTGACACCAATGATAAGGCACTATACCTTCCACGGACACCAAGGAGGGGGCGCTATTCCTTCTGCCGATACCAATGATGAGTAGCTATTCCTTCCACCTTTTGGAAAAAATGTAAATAAAAATAAAGACGTGGACACCCAAAGGTGGGTGCTATTCCTTCCAATGAAACAATGGATGATGGGGCGCATCCATGGGAACGCTGTCTTATGCATGCCAATGTTCGAGTTCCAAAGACTTATCTGCCAGTCACGCAAGGAATTACTTCCAGTAGACTCAACTGGCACACACAATGTTGGCTAGAAAAAAAAATGGTCATCAATGGGGGAAATTGTAACGCGACAAGTGCTCACTGCATAGTTTATTGTACAACATATAAAAATATTTTGCCATATGTACATCAATGAAACTGCTAAACAATTTAGCAGCAATAAACAGCAGAGTTTTATTTTTTACGAAGATTACCATCGTGTTTGCTGTGAAATGCACTTTAAATGTGAATCACTTATTGAGTATACACATCACCTGTCAGGTGCGTGCGATTGGCTGAAACCACCATAGAAGAGCCAAAACAATATGGCTACCAGCTAGAAAGACTTCTCTGGATGGCGGGATGACCACGAAAATACTGGCTTACCCCAAAAGTTTTCTGTTACTGGGCACAGAGCAAAACATTACACATATAGCTAGTTTGGAAAACAATTTTTTTTCTGCCAGGGAATATAAAACATTCCTTGCAAAAACTAAGGTCGTTTTCAGGAACAGACTTTGCCATTTTCAATTTAGACACGTAAAAAATTATATTCTTTAAGATCATCACAGACAATAAAAGAATACAAAATCTCTGTGAATAATAGAGAGAAAAAAAGTGTGATTCACAAAAGCCAGGCATGTATGCAGATGTCTTCAATAAAACAGTGCAAAGAGCAAAGTGCAGTAACCCTGTAATGGTACGACCTCAGTAACATGAGCTGCAACCGATTGCGGTGTATCGCTACACCAGCCATGCATGGATTGTGGAGTAAAATGTCATTCATCCTACTGGATGCCAGGCTGTAGCTTTAAAACACAAAGCTAAAGGGTCTCACCGTCCGCACTTAAGCTACAGACACTTCCCATCAGTATGAGATCCATCCCGGGTCTGAGAGATGGGGAGGGGGCTGGAGAAAAATGTCCTTGTGAAAGTCTTCCAATCAGCAGATCTCTGACCCCTGAGAAGACACATCAAACCACTGCGAGTCAGGGGGAGGAGGGGATTTTTCTTTCATCGTCTGAATTCAGGTTCACGGTCATGTGTTACCAGCTGTGTCTGCCAAGTTCTTGTGCAGTCACATGCTATGTAAACTCACACTTTCACCCACTATATTTAGTGTCTTATCCAGTTTAAAAATTAACACATGCTTAGATGTGCAGGCTAGTGTCTATCTACTGATGAGTGATTATCTACTTATCCTGCAGCCTAATCTCTCAACCTTTTCAAAGGGAATGCACTCAACCGCTTTGCAACAACAAAAAGGAGACAAAATTATTGTACTTCCAGTAAAAAAAAATTATCGTATATACTCTAGTATAAGCCGACCTGAATATAAACTGAGGTAACTAATTTTACCACCAAAAAAATGAGAAAACTTACTTATTGACTTGAGTATAAGCCTAGGGTGTCCATCTGCATGCCTCACTTTGCCCATGACTAGAATTGCGTTCAACATGGGAGTACTCAGAAGGAGTGCTTAGCTTTGAAAAATCTGTGCTCCCTGGCCATGGGTCCGCCAGACAGTAAACTTCTAGAAAAGAACTGGAGCTACACGTGTGCCATGTTTCGGGTCCAAAGAACCTACGGCCGGCCGGTACCGGGTCCCCAAATTTACTGGAGAAATTACCATTTAACATGGGAGTTTATGGAAGGGGTGCCCGACTGAAAAATCAGTGCTCCCCGGCCATAGGTCCCCGGACAACAAACTTTGCACACTTGTAGAGGAAGAGTGGGGCTACATGTGTGCAAAGTTTAGGTCCCCAAAGTCCGGGAGATCAGGCGCAAAAAGGTGATTTGAGAATAAGCCGAGGGGGGCATTTTCAGCACAAGAAAATGTGCTGAAAAACTCGGCTTATACTCGAGTGTATACGGTACACAAGATTTTTTTTTTATTGTAACATTACTGAAATTAACTTTGCATTTGTGTGTCTGCAGATGCTAAAAAACTTCCTAAGTTGACAAATTCAAATATTGCAATAGTGTATCACGGGGGAGTTCCCTAAACTGAATGTATAAAAAGGCCATTTCCTGCACATATCCTTTACGTGGAATGCCTCCGCCACATATGATTGGCTGTCTGCTTTGACAGCTTCCAGGTGGGATAGCTCAAGCAGGTTCAGACTCATGCCTGAACACATCCCTAATGAGGGTCTACCTTATCTATCCAATCAGGTAGGCCCTTGCACAACATAGTAGTTGGTAGTTCTCAATGAAACCTGACGGCTTGACATGGATGACGCAAGGCAGTTTTTTACTCCACTTTTTTTTTTTAATAAACTGACATTATTACAATCTTAATACTTCAATACCCATTTGTAAACACATGCACGTACGTCACTATAAGTATTGTGCCTGAAATTGGCAGAATCTGAATATGACAATTAACCCGCGTCTTTCTTCGCTCAAAGCAGACAAACGTCCAGCGGTATCGAGGCCTTACAGCTAACACATGCGGTATAAAAGGACCATTGTATAACAGCTTGCCATTGTGCAGCTTTCTGTGCCTTACGAAATTATAGCCACTTCACTCCCCCGTAGTAGGGCTGCTAAGAAAGACACATGATACATTAAATGATTCGTAGGTTATGTAAATTACGTGATTATTAGGATACGTATCTGGTTACATAAGAGAAATCAGGCTAGATACTCCATACGTTACACAATTCATTTATGCAACCTGAACTTTGTGTACCAAATAAAAAGTGTGACCAGCTTATAACAAAAAAAACAGTGATAAACCCTAAACACACAAAAAGGAATGCTTAGGCATGAAAACAAATACCCTCCTTATGGTTCAGCAAGTCTATTTCCCAATTACACACATAATAACTGTCACAGCGGCTTTGACATACAAACACGCCTATTATCAGCCAGAAGCAGGGGTGTGTTCTTAGCAGCTGACAAGCTTAACTTCTAGATACAGCATCAACGTCAATGGCGAGTTAAGGAAATCCCATCTCTTTGAACTCAACTGCCCTTTAAAGCAGACTTCTAGGCAAAGATAAAGTGGATCTGAAATCATAGCAAACAATTAAGTGCTTTAATGGGTTTTCCTCTGGGTCTGACATCACCAAATCTCTGCCATGGCCAAGAGAGATTCTGTCTGAGGCAGAGGCAATAATTGGCTTTCACGTAACCAATCAACGACTGTCAGAAAACCAGCTTTTCGTAGAAAGTATATTAAAGTAAAAGGAGAAGCCAATGGGCCCCAGCCCTTACAAACAGGTTTTTCATGGCTATACATTTTGTGAGCATCAAGTAAAAACATACATATCTGTGCATAATACTTGTAAGGCATTGAAGAAATGATTACACCATTAATCCTGAATGGGCATCCGTAACACAAAAGTGGGTACTAAACGCAACATTGCAGTGCCTAAAGCCTAGTATACACAAGCTGAACATCAAGCAATATGGCAGCTGGTCCAACAGAGGTTGGCTGTTTCGGCCAGCTTCTATTGAAGGGGCATAAACAAGAAAAGTCTGCCACCCAGCTAATGGCTAAGAGCGATGACCGGAGTCAGATTGTTAGTACAGCAGATTCAACCTGAGCAGTCGCGAGTCATCCAGCCTGGAGATCGTGGGGGTGGGGGGGGGCGTTAATCGAGATTGTGATCTTTTCACGATTAATCGTGCAGCTCTACCTTCTGGCACAAAGTCATTTAGATTGATGTAACCACATTTGGAGAGGTGTCAACAAGGCCTATGATGAAAGGTATGGAGGTGGATAGCTGATGTTTTGGGGATGTGCAAGCTACAAAGGAAATTTGGTCAAAATTGTTGGCAAGATGAATGCAGTATTTTATCAAAATACTGGAGGAACATTTGCATTCATCAGCTAGGAAGCTGCCCATGGGACATTCCAACATGACAATGATCCAAAACAAGGCCAAGTCGACCTGCCATTGGGTACAGCAGAATAAAGTGAAAGTTCTGGAATGGCCATCTCAGGCTCCTGACCTCAATATCACTGCCCCTCTCTGGGGAGATCTCAAAACGTGCCGTTCATGCAAGACAGCCCAAGAATTTACAGGAACTGGAGGATTTTTGCCAAGAGGAATGAGCAGCTTTACCACCTGAGAAGATAGAGAGCCTCATCCACAAATACCACAAAAGACTTCAAGCTGTCATTGATGTTGAACACTATTGTTCCCAGACACTCACTACTGTCTGGTTTGTTTACAATCACCCCTACACTACCTGTATATCAACCACAATACTTTTACCAACAGATGCTATGCAGTTCTAGTGGAAACATTTTATTGATCTACATATGCGTTTCCATATAAGCGCACACAAACTTTATTACAGGACAAAGGATTCCCAGGGCACTATCGGTTATCCAAAGAGACAGCACAACAGAAGTCTTGAAATTCTCTTGTCTGATGGAAATCCTGGACAGAGTCATCCTTGGAAGATCAGTAATTTCTCTGTGTACATTCCAGCTTGGTCTCGGACTCATTCATCAGTAAAAGCACATATGTTTTAAGGTTTCTTTTATTCCTGAACATAATACATTGTGAATAAAACTGCTTTATGTTTTATTTAGATCATTAAAAAGCAGCAAAGTTTGTGGGAAAAATACTACAACCAAGACGTGTAGTGACATATCAGTGAATGAAATATGACTGCAAACAGTTTATTACAAGGTGATGGTTTTGTACAGTTGTGAGCAGTCAAGATTATTTGAAAGAATTTGCCCCAAGCCCAAAAAAAATAAAAAAAAAGTGGTTTGGGCAGAATGTGCCAAGCAAAGAATTCATGCAAGGGCACCTGTAAGTTTGCCAGAAACACACTGGGTGCCGGGTGAGAACTGACCCACTGTGTTCATCTTTGAAGTGTGACCTTGCTCTTCAGCTTTCGCCAAATCCAACTGGGCGACCAGCGGGTGCATTACTAGCAGAGACCGATCCTCACACAGCGCCAAGCTCTGCAAGCAATGCCAACGTAACTGGTCAAACACTTGTGGATATAAGGCCTTCTAAAAAAAATGTTTTTTAAATAACTGTCGGCACTGACCACAGCAACCAGAATCTCAGCATTGGAAGGACAGTCAGAGTCATCCTTATACACAAAATAATTCATCAGATGTATACGGCAAGCTTGAGGAAATACAAGTTTTACACATGTGCATTCATATCATGACAAATAAATAAGAGAAGGATTAAAATCCAGACAGAGCTTGAAGGAGTTGTGAAAGGAGGAGAAGTGCCTGGGGGAAGGTTATTCCCCCTCTCCTATTAAATCTTCTCACTTTATTCTGTCTTTGTGCAAGTGTGACATGAAATCTTCAGGCGTAGATGAATCATCCATCGCATATGTCACAATGCCTCCTCCCGCACAGAATGGCACAAATAAAAATATACTTACTAATATTCCACTGATCTACAACGGAGGCCGTCACTTTGTTGTCAGGGAAAAGAATGCAACGAGAAAGAAAAGACGAAATCTGTGTCTAGTTTATTAAACATGCTAATAATAAAGAAAGGCTCTTTGTGCAAATCTATTCTGTATATTTCAGCACTGCTACCATTCAAGAGCTGTTCTGCTCAGTGAGCAAAGCTGCTGTTTTGATGTGATTGAGGATGGCAGTATAATTTTGGTCTCCAGAATGTCCAGGCACTGATCCAAGAAAATACAAGTCAAGGGAGTAATCATGACAGAAGAATAATAAGCCAGAGTTGGGGGAGAAAGAGCAGACTGCAGTGCTGCAGACGGGGAGGGACTACTTTCTAATTCTTACAGTATATCCCTATTTTTATTCTTCCTTCCTAGGTGTAAACAAGCAAGGTACCCGGAGACATGAAATGACGTGTGCGATGCCGTCATTCTCTATCAAACCGGGCAAGGTCCTGTATCTCATACACTCTGCCTGCAGACAATTCTTGGGGGAAATAAGAACGCATCGGATTGCTACAGCTGATGCCACAAAAGCAACCGCATATACCCCCTCAACAAGAATAAAGCCAGCCATAGATAGATGGCTCCCTGCTCCCACTGCTGTCAATCACTACCAGTGAGCCAATGAGAGGGGAGAGACGTGGCTCTGTGCGCGTGAATGGACATAGAGAGCAGCAGCTTGGGAGCAAGCCTGCTTGGGTGCCCCCACAGCAAGCCAGGAGTACCAGTGGGGGACCTGACAAGAGGATCTGGGCTGCTCTGTACAAAACCACTGCACAAAGCAGGGGAGTATGGCAGGTTTTTTTTTTGTTTGTTTTTTTAACACAAGCCTTTAATATCACTTTAAGCAGAGCAATCATGTTTAAATCAAGAAGGATAGCTATGTTGACATATAAAAAAAAAAAAAAAAAAAAGATTCCTATCAGCTCGAAAAGGGGAACCGAACTCTGGTAGCCGTGCCAAAACAAAAAGCAGAGAAAGGACTAGTCACCAGCTTGTGGTCCCCCTGCAGATGATCTTTCACCATTATGATCTTTGTCTGGGTGGAAGCAGCCATTTTGCTTAAAGTTAGGATTGTTGTTTTCTCCTGTCAGAGACCCCAGCAGGGAGAAGCGCGAGACACACAACAGAGATCACCAAATCTCACTCAGACTCTGAGACTTGCCATGTCAGCAGTCCTGAAAGTGGGTCCTTAGACAGATCGAAACTTGAATCCGGCTGGTTTCGCAGGGCCTGGTCGGATTTTGATCAGTCTGTGACCCCTCCCTGTTCAACAGAATTAGACATTTAGATCGACTTTTGTCAAACACACAAGATGGAAAACGTTTGTCAATCAGCAGCCACAAGCTGCTGTCCGAATAAAATTTCCTAGCAGGGAGAATTCCTCCATCCTACTTGTTTGTGTAGATAGAAGAACCGTTTTTTTTTTTTTTACTGTCCATGGCTAGCTTGAGATCTCACATTCTTAATATACAGCTATGAGACTGTATGCACCCAACATTACAGAAAGTACATGTTTCAGGGGCTATTCCAAAGGGTATATTTTTTAGGCTACTGCTTAGGCCCAATTAACATTTCTAGTTGTTCCCTATGACATAGAAAGTCCTAACTTTTAGAATTCAGGTCCACATTAACAGAAAGGTGATAACTTGTCTCCAAACACATAAGTTAGAACCTGATTGTTCTGCGACTTCGCTGAGATTTCTCCTCACTTCCTGTCCTGGTCAAAAGGTGGTCAAAGGAAGAGGAAGCGATAGAAATCCAGAGAAATGGACAGCAACTAAGACGCACTACCTAGTGCAATGAGAAACATTAGCCCCCTGTACAGTGTTCATTGCTGTCTGTGCCCTCCTGTGCCTTACCCCTGCCCTGTACAGTGTTTATTGCTGTTTGGGCCCTCTTGTCCCTGACCCCTGCCATGTACAGTGTTCATTGCTGTCTGTGCCCTCCTGTGCCTTACCCCTGCCCTGTACAGTGTTTATTGCTGTCTGGGCCCTCTTGTCCCTGACCCCTGCCATGTACAGTGTTCATTGCTGTCTGTGCCCTCCTGTGCCTTACCCCTGCCCTGTACAGTGTTTATTGCTGTCTGGGCCCTCTTGTCCCTTACCCCTGCCATGTACAGTGTTTATTGCTGTCTGTGCCCTCCTGCCCTGTACAGTGTTTATTGCTGTCTGGGCCCTCTTGTCCCTTACCCCTGCCATGTACAGTGTTTATTGCTGTCTGTGCCCTCCTTCCCTGTACAGTGTTTATTGCTGTCTGGGCCCTCTTGTCCCTTACCCCTGCCATGTAGTGTTTATTGCTGTCTGTGCCCTCCTGCCCTGTACAGTGTTTATTGCCGGCTGTGCCCTCCTGTCCCTTACCCCTGCCCTGTACAGTGTTTATTGCCGTCTTGCCCCTTACTCCTGCCCTGTACAGTGTTTATTGCCGTCTGTGCCCTCCTGTCCCTTACCCCTGCCCTGTACAGTGGTTATTGCAGTCTTGACCCTTACCCCCTGCCCTGTACAGTGTTTATTGCCGTGTGTGCACTCCTGTCCCTTACCCCTGCCCTGTATAGTGTTTATTGCCGTCTGTGCACTCCTGTCCCTTACCCCTGCCCTGTACAAGGTTTATTGCCGTCTGTGCACTCCTGTCCCTTACCCCTGCCCTGTACAAGGTTTATTGCCGTCTGTGCACTCCTGTCCCTTACCCCTGCCCTGTACAAGGTTTATTGCCGTCTGTGCACTCCTGTCCCTTACCCCTGATCTCTCATTTCTTGTCTTATTCTTATTACAGGGACAACTCTGGGACACAAAGTGTGGAAAAAACTCTCCATGGTAATTAAAGACTACAATAAAAGCTTGACACAATTGTTCAAAGTAACAAACAAAGTTATTAAATTACCACAAGCAGTAGAAATACTTGTATTTAAAGCACACCAGTCACAAGAGAAACAATGTTACTGCCATTGCTGGCCTCCTTATGAAAAGGGTAGTTGTGTGTGGCTAGATATTAGAGGACATTTAGAAGTACAGCCAGGATCACCAAAGCAATCGCACACGATTTGTGTTATTCAATATTTCATGAGACCAACATATTGATTAGCCAGAATATTGTAACTTCTATTCCCCTCTTTAGAAAGGCTAAATGTACCCACATACCCAAGAACACGGATGGATGGGGGAATGGAGTCATCTTCCTTGTTCAGTCTTTGTAGCTAAATGAGAGAAAGGATCTACAAATGTACGGCGAACATTACATCAATCAGATCTCTTCCACATGAATAAGGCCTCGTTCAGATGGACGCCGACACGCATAGTCCATTAAGGGGAACCTTGTTTATATGGCTCCAGCCGCGCATGCAGGCCTGCTCTATTCATGTCTACGGACTGTCTGCTTTCGGGGGGCTGTTTACCCACGCGGCTGTCAAATTGGGACCAGCAATAGATATGAATAGACTGCCTGCACGCAGCACCTGGCAGCAGAAGCCGCATAAACAAGGCACTCAATTCATGGATCATGGGCATCAGTGCCCCTTTAAATAAGACACAAAAATAACATTCACTTGAACTATACCATCATTTAAAAAATAAAATTAGCCTCTTTTCATGGTCAAGTCTGCAATGGAAATCACAAGTGTCATCCAACTTGGTGTTACAAGTTATGTAAGTTCCCGATCAATAACATATTTAGATAAAGATCCTGTAGCAAAATCTCAAAGCTCAAGGACAGAGGTAAGCATGTAGATCTACAAAGGGGTACTCACCTAGACTCACATGGATAAACACGGGGGTCACACAGGCCAAGACACGTGTGGGTGGGCAGCACACAAACAGATGGAAAGGTGTTCAATAGCCCCTACCTCTAAATGTGCCAATGCAAATGTCCTTCCTCTCTGCATTCTCTGTGTTGTTTGTTTTCTTTTCAGTGTCTTCACAATGAAAACAGATGAGATCTACTCCCAGGAGGAGGTGATTCATTTAGCAACTTTCTCCTCCCAACAAGCCATGTTAGCACAGATGTCCCCACACAAGGTTCAAGCAGCACACACTGTATTTGTGCCCTCTGCTTATTAAAGAATTCAATTCCAATTACTTGTGACCCAGAGAGACATCACAGAACCGTTCTAGATGTTCCTTCTACCACCTATTATTATTTAGGTACTTCTATAGCGCTGTCAATTAAAAGGGATATTTTGCACGTTGGCTACAATGAGAAGAATACTTTTTTGGAAATAGAGTTTTGGAGAGTGTGCAGGTTGTGAATTGTCACAAGTTTTTGCATTTTTAACCACTTCAGCCCCGAGCCTGTTTCTTCAGATTCGGTGCTTACGAGACTAAAACAGTTTTTTTTGCTAGAAAATTATTTAAAACCCCCAAACATTATATATATTTTTTTTCTAACACCCTAGAGAATAAAATGGCGGTCATTGCAATACTTTTTCTCACACCGTATTTGCGCAGCGGTCTTACAAGCGCACTTTTTTTGGAAAAAATTCACTTTCTCGAATTAAAAAATAAAACAATAAATTTGGCCCAATTTTTTTATATATTGTGAAAGATGATGTTATGCCGAGTAAAATGATACCCAACATGTCACGCTTAAAAATTGCGCCCGCTCGTGGCATGGCGTCAAACTTTTACCCTTAAAAATCTCGATAGGCGACGTTTAAAAAATTCTACAGGTTGCATTTTTTGAGTTGCAGAGGAGGTCTAGGGCTAGAATTATTGCTCTCGCTCTAACGATCGCGGCGATACCTCACTTGTGTGGTTTGAACACTGTTTTCATATGCGGGCGCTACTCGCGTATGCGTTTGCTTCTGCGCGCGAGCTCGTAGGGACGGGGCACTTTAAAAAAAAATTTTTTGGGTTTTCGTTTTTATTTCTATTTATTTTATAATGTTTAACACTGAAAAAAAAAAAAATTATCACTTTTATTCCTATTACAAGGAATGTAAACATCCCTTGTAATAGAAAAAAGCATGACAGGTCCTCTTATATATGAGATCTGGGGTCAAAAAGACCTCAGATCTCATATTCAGGCTTAAATGCAAGAAAAAAAAAAAGTCAAAATGTAAACAAATTAAATGTCTCTTTAAGACGCTGGGCGGAAATGACGTTTTGACGTCACTTCCGCCCAGCAGAGGTATGGGGACGGCTGAGGGACATTTTTTCCCTCAGTCGCATCCCCAGACAGCCAGCAAGAGGACCCGATCGCCTCCGCCGCTACCGACGGCTACGGTAAGCGGCGGAGGGCGCGGGAGAGCGGCGGGAGCACCCTCTCCCGCCGCCGGTAACGGCAATCTCGCGGCGAATCCGCCGCGATGACCGCCGTTATCGTTAACAGGACCGCCCCACGAAGAGATGGATATCTCGGTTGTGGCAGCAGCTGCTGCCGTTACCGAGATATCCATCTACAAAAAAATGACGTCTTTGGACGTGGGGCCGGTCAGAAGTGGTTAAAGTTTCATACAAGATATTTAATGCTCGTTATCCATATGTATGCATTCGGTAATATTGCTATATTTGATGAGATAATTACAGCAAAAGCAGGCCTAGGAGGGTCAGAAAATCTAACAAATGAAAAACAGAATATTGCTATAAAGGCAGCAAACTGGGAAGAGTTGAGTTTTGCTCAGTAAATACCTAGCAAGTCTCAGCTGTCTCTTTTGTGTTTCTTGTAAAAGGGTGACAATGATAAATATAGCCTCCTAATGTAGTGGCAGTGTTGTCATCCCAACATGCCTGCTCCTGTACTGGGATTTCAAGATTCTGTGCCTATGCATGGCATGACTGCCTACTGGCAGCTTAAAACATCAGCCAGCCATGTCTGCCCGGTTCCAGCAGAGGATAAAACTGGCTATCCACCAACAGGTTTTGTTCCCCCCGATTCAGCCTCCTCCATCTTTGCAGGTGCAGGAATCTCCTGCCGAGATGTGATTTGAAAGGCAGCTGTCAGAATACATTGGGTGCTGCCAGTGACTGCAGTTAATTAGCTGTACTCACTTGTTCCTTCAGCTGAGGATTATCTGCCATGCTACGTCCATTTTGGAAATCAAGGCTGCTGAGCAGTATGGTGCAGGCAGTGCCACACGCCGCTCACATATTGGCCAGTTTATCAGAAATCCACACTTTGGCCTTCAGACGGGAAACAAAGGAACGGAGGAAAAAATACAATTATTTTTCCTTTTAAAGTGAGTTAGATGCCCTGCACTACAGGATGAGCTGTATAAGAGGACCGGGTGTACAGATAATTTAAGCTGCTCGGTTTCTGTTAGATGGTGCGTGAAATAATACTTTACATGATTGAGGAAGTGATGTGCTTCACTAACCTGCATATCTAACATTTGCAACAATAACACACTGATTAGAACTATGCAAGATGTGTTCATTTTATTTTTAGGAACCTACCCATTTGTTTCCTTCTGGAGGTGGCCGGTTTCTGTATTCTTATCTGCCTCCTATATAAGATTTGTGACTATAGCTTCATGCATCTAAAATGCTAGAATGTAGAGCAGAATTTACTGGAAGGCCCCTTTCACACGGTCAGACCCTTCAGGTCCGCCTGTCAGTTTTGACGGCGGACCTGAACGGCCGCTCCATGCATGCCTATGGAGCGTCGAATGTCAGCGAAGACATGTCCGCTGACATCCGACCCGATAAAATCAGACGGATGGCGGTACATCCCCACCAGTCCATGGCGGATCGGGTGAGATCTGATGAAAAACGGACAGCATGTCTCTCCATAGGAGACAGCGGTGCTGCACAAAGCCCCTCCACGTTCAGTGAGCAGAGAGGGACTTGTCATCCATGGCGGGAGCTGACGGACTCCGTAGCGATGAGTCCAGCAAGTATGGAAGTGGCCTAAATCTGAATATCCCAATCTACTTCAATACTTAAAGGGTTTGTAAAGGAATTTTTTTTTTTTATCTTAATAGCTTCCTTTACCTTAATGCAGTGCTGTTTTCATGTCCTCATTGTTCGTTTTTGCTCCCAAGTTGCTGCAATTGTTCTCTGATCTCCACACTTCCTGGTTGTCTGTTTCCTGATAACCACAGTACTGGGAGCTTTCTCTCTGTGGTCACTAATCAAGGAGGTGTGATTACTGTGTGTCTAAAACCCCTCAGCACCAGTCAGTTTCGTTTTCCAAACCACACTGCCCTGTATTGGCTCTGTACATCACAGAAGCAGGAAAGATCAGATTGATTTTTAATCGTTTTTAAAAGGAATCAGTTAACTATTATGTCTCTATACTCTGTAAACAGTCATTTCAGCAACAAAAAAAAAAAAAATCCTTTACAATTCCTTTAAATGCCAATGCAATGATGCTGCAGATATAGATGTAAACACAGATAGACTGATTATTATTTTATTTTTTAAACTCCTGACTTACAGTGCAGCAGCAACCTAGATCGGTTGGTGGTAATGCAATCTACGGACCCAAAACCGATATATCCGCTATGAATAGGCTGAACCCTTTACCATCAGGGTGGGTCGTCATTCAAACATGACAGTGGTGTTTCTTCGCCTGTACTAGTTAAGAGCTTCCAAACAACTTCTAACCACTCCACTAACCCCAGGAAATGAGATGAAGGAACAAGATAAGGACTACCCTTCTACCTTCCTCCAGCACACAAAACAAAGCACTGCAGGCCAGTATAATAGCCTATCAAGCAGCCACAAATTTGAGCCGAGAGCACAGTGTGCAGACAGGCATTCAGCACATGCTGATGCAAAAATATAAATGAGACAAACTCGCCAGCCTGTTGCCGACTAATTTATTTGCAGCGCTTCATTTACACAAGAGGATGGCACAGATTGCAAAATTCGTGTCAGCATTCCTGCTGTGGAACTGCTAACAAAACAACTATCCTCAGATAACCCCAGAGCTGATAGAGAATGCTTTGAAGTACAATGGGACTCTGAGGATTTGAATCAGTGAATAGGAACACTGGCATAGAACGGATTTTCAGCACATTATAGGTGCATGGCTATTGTACAGCAGAAATTACATTTCATTTTAAATCCCCTGTTTCTGTTCCTAATGGAGATCCCACAGTGCACTATATGCTCTCCTGGCACACTAATAACACCTCCCACAATCAAAGAGTCAAGTCGTTTTTACTTTCTGGAGGGTGGCATGCTCTGATGTTGGCGAGTACTGCTTCCTTATTAGCCGTCAACTGCCAACAGCCAATGAGATCTACAAAAACTCAGCAAATCCTCTGTGTATTATAAACTCCCCAGAACAAAATGTCAAAATAAAATGACCATACTGGTTCAGATTCAGACCAGATCAGTTGTGACTTTTTCCAGCACACTGACCCCCACCAATTTAACTCATCCCTAAAACCATTACCCATTACAGTTACTAGTGTGCTTATGTTCGCTCTCAATGAAACTGTCAAGTCATTAAATGACTGGTGTCATAGCTGATCATATGTGCAGCACCATAGCAACTTCAGATCAAACAGAGGCTTAGATGGCCCCTTCCATGGCTGTAAATCAGGGGTGTCGAACTCAAATTCATCGTGGGCCGCATCAGAATTATGACTGCCCTCAAAAGGACTGGTTTTATCTGTGAGATTAGATGTCCAGTGCATCCCCTCCCCTTTAAATTAGATGTCAAGAGCCACCCCACCATCAGAAATTGGGTCCCCCCACTCTCCCTTACATCACAGTGCACCCTCCTTTCCTTTTGCTGCTGCTGGTAAGAAACTGGATGCATTGCTTGAAAGCAGAAACTAAGGGTCTGGAGTAGGACCAGAGGAGGGCTGAAGCTTTCCTGCAGCTGCAGAAGAGGTGCGAAGGCCATATGAAATAGCCTGGAGGGCCGGATTCGGCCCGCGTGCCTTGTGTTTGCCACCTATGCTGTAAAGGGTTAGATGGTTAAGTTCTGCTTTAAAGTGTCTGTAAAGTAACATTTCTAAACATGTTCTACAGTGGTTTTGCACAGATGCCTCGATCCTCCTTTTCTCGGGTCCCCAGTCAGCATTCTGAGCTCCAAACAGCAAGCCACTTGCTATGGAGGCCCTTGTATGTACTTGCTTCCAAGCTGACTCCGTGTCCATAAAACAGAGCACCCGCCACCTCACTGGCGGTAATTGACAGCCAATGGCTCCTGCATCTCAGCCAATGAGGAAAAGACCCAGCGCCTGTGCACATCACTGGATCGAGGACAGGCGTAGGTAAATATTAGGAGGGGGGGGGGCCTGCACCACTGAAGGTAATACAAAGACCACTTTAAGGCCCCTTTTTATATGGGTTCAGTACCAGATCCCGATATGAATATAAACTGATGTCACATAATGGAGATCTGTATTTGCTCAGTTTTTTTCTACATGTGTGATGGAGGAAAAACCGACCTATATAATCCCTATGGATGGCCAGATGAAAACAAATGTTTGTTAGCCTTCATCTACCCACATCTAATCAGGTCCCCAAAAGTAAACTGGCACCCAAACTTAACGTGTTTGTTCCCATGACCCAAAACTTAACAGACACGTCCACTTAAATCTGGCCACACATATGAATAAATTAATTTGGTCTGTTTCGTTAACTGAGCTAAAAATGGTCTGAAACACTTGTGTGAAAGGGCCTTAAATTGAAGTGTTGGCCTGTCTCAGTACGCAAAGTTAAAGTTGGTCTTAAAGTGTTACTAAACCCAGGACCCGTCATTCACTACATCGGGTCTCCCACAGTACGCAGAATATGGAAATGACATTTGAAATAGCAATACACACCAACCTGCTCCTAAAGCTCCGTGTTTTCAGAAGATGGGTGGAAAAAGGGGAGGATTAGAGGAGACAGGATCAAAAAGCCTTTTCACACAATGCGCAGAATTTACTCCTAGGTTCCACAAACAAAGCTTTACTGCATAAACACAGATTTTACAGGTGTGAGTTTAGGATCACTTAACTTACCTAAAAACTGGAGGTACATTGATTGTGCAGTAATAGCGACACAAAGTAAAAAGAGGTGCAATTAAGAAGGTATGTGGCAGGTATTTTTTACACTAGCACAGGTCATACTGTCAGAAAAGTGTTGCTAGGACTTTTCTTAATTACTGTGTGTGCAAACAGCACAGTATACATATAGGTGATGGCACTGAGCTATACAAAATAAAAGGCAGACAGCACAGCTACAAGGGAGGGCCCTGCTCCCAACAGCCTACAATCTACAAATGTGTAGTCAAGGGGTCACATACGATGGGTTCCATGGGTATTTACCTAGAAAATTAATCATATACTGTATAATACAGATCTTCGTATTCGTAGTTTTTTGAAAACAGTGCATGGCTTGGCAAAAAAAAAAAAACATTTTTACACAATTAAGGAAAGCAATGTTTACACATGAAGGTGTACTGCAGACAATGTGACCCACAATAGGGAAGGTTTGGGGATCACTAGTTATTATAAAGGGGAGCTATTGCACTGTGTCTGATGTGTCAAAATTATTACCCTATAGAAGCAATAATCAATGATCTAGCCGGTTACACTAATTCAATATATTACCAGAGGGAGTTGGCCCTTCTGTTGCTGAAAAACATTTTACTGCACAATTTTAAGAAAACAGATGAAGATAAGAAGATGTGACAGGCAAGCCATGCTCCTTCGTTACAAGAGACAACAAAAGGCTGCCAGTCACCTTACACAAGGTCAGCCAGTGACTCAGAGCAGAGAAGGATGCTGCCATCAATTTTCCTGCAGGGTCTGGCCAGCAGTGTGATAAATCTGAGAACTACACGGAACCCAATACTTGCACCCTTCCTCGTGTTCATGGTGAGGGGATCGTATTCAGGCCTCTTCAACAAGGCAAAGGACAATATTTTTGCACTAGTGCTGAAATGCACCAGTCTTCATTGCCAGGGAACCAAACATCAGCATCATGATTGTTATGCAAGGTGACAACTGGAATGACTACATCTGATTGGTTGCTGTGGGACACTAAAAGAGGTTCTTAAAAAGGAAATCTGACAAAAGAGAAACCTGGGAGCTGCCATTTCGGACTTGTCGTTTAATGCAAGTCCCCAAGCCTGCCATCTTTATCTTTCTTGTACTATTTAGCAGGACCACCAACCAACCTGTAACAAACTTGTCTGATATCAGATGTCCAGGATGAGTACCATTAAAAAACACAAACATGTTATACTTACCTGGTCTGTGTAGTGGATTTGCACAGAGAAGCCCAGATCCTCCTCTTCTCGGGTCCCTCTTCTGTGAGGCTGGGTTCACACTATGATTTTCCCGTCCGTCAGCCGCATACAATTTCAGTTTTGAAAACGTACGGGCCCGTACGGGAAAACGCATACATAGACAATGCATTGCAAATCGTATGCACTCAGATGCATCCGGGTGCGTACGATTTGCTGGCAAAACGTTTTTTAACAGTACGCAAAACCGTGTTCGACCACGGTTTTGAGGCCGTTTTTGAAACCGTATGGCAAACGCATACGTTTTTTTTTTAACATTAAAGTCAATGGAAAACGCACATATGTGCGGTTCCATACGTATAAACCGTATGCGTTTTGCGTCTAGATGTGAAACCACTCCTACTTCCTCCCAAATTTCAATAAAACAAGAAAATCTTTATTTATTAAATGACACTAATTCCAAAAACGTATGTGTTTTTTAAATCAAAACCGGATGGAACCGTACGCAGTTTTTGAAACCGTATACGTTTTATAAACGCATACGTTTCACTTTTGGGCATACGTTTACGTACGGTTCAATCCGTTTCAGCTGCATAAGTTTTTTCATATAAATCGTATGCGGCTGACGGACGCGAAAATCGTAGTGTGAACCCAGCCTGATCCTGGCCCCTTCCTCCTGTCGAGCGCACACACAGCAAGCAGCTTGCTATAGTGGCACCTGAGCCGAGTCATAGCACCCTGTGTTCATTTAGACATGGAGCGGTGGCCTGGCCCCACCCACTCTGTCCCAATTGGCTGAGTGATTGACAGCAGTGGGAAAATGTGGCCTATGTTCAAAGTTACTGCATTTAGTCTTACTAATATACTTTATAAAACTAGCAATAAAAAATCTTGGAAAATTACACAGTAGCCAAAGATGCCCAATGATGATTAGTATGTTTAAAACAGGATAGTTCACCATTACAAAAAATAAAAATACACCTCAATATGTCTTGCTGCTTATTTTATGCTTCTTCATCACGCAGATAAAGATCAATGGGTAAAGGATGTGCCTTCTCACTGACTGCTGCGTTTCAGCACTTCCTTCGTGTTCTACAGTTGTGATCTACAATCTTCACTCCACATCACATCTTTGTTATGAGACATGCAGATAATGACAACCATGCTTTAAAACAAGGAGTTTCCTATATACTGTGTGTATATATATACTAAATGTAAAGCAAAGGGCCTGGCAGTAAAAGGGTTAAAGGAGAATCCCAGGCACACTCCGCCACCTTTTAGTGCAACTATGACATTATAAAAAGTTTTTATATTTTATAAATATATTGTAAATATTCTATAAATATTCAAAGTATCTATTATCCTAGCACATTGACCAGCAACCCATGTCACCCAGCTTTATTCCCTACCAATTCCAGCCACTGTAAATTCTCATTGTTACACACAGATTTTCCAGGGAGGAACCCAAGCACAACGCCGGTTCCCCCACAGAATGAGGCCTGGAAGGTCTCTCTCCATCCCAAAGACATGCAAGTGGAACATTTCAGTGGGGCTCTGTATTAAAGAGGAGGTCTGGGAAAAAATAAATAAAAGCCAGCAGCTACACATACTGCAGCTGCTGGCTTTTAATAAATGGACACTTACCTGTCCTGCAGTCCAGTGATGTCAGCAGTAGGGGTCCTGGAGTCCTGTAGTAGGGTTCCCGGGGTAGAAGCCGAAAGGATACACTGAAGTTGCCATTGTGGGTAAGGGAACCCGGCAGCATAGCCTTTAGGTTCATGTCGGGAACCCTACTGCGCATGCGCGAGGCCCCGCGCCCCTATTAGCCCGGCGACCAGGAGAGGAGGGAGCCCCGCGGTGACGTCACTGCCACGTCACACCCATGGCCAGACTCCCGGAAGTGAGGTTTTCTGTCACCCCCTCCCCCAAATTTTGGCACCGGAGAGGGGGAGGAGTCCGATAAGCGGAAGTTCCACTTTAGGGTGGAGCTCCGCTTTAACTATGTAGAGCTCCAGTGTAATAATTGGATCCCTCCAATTAATCGCTGGGTAATCAAGACTTTGTTTTACTGTGATGGAGCATACAAGAACATGTGCTCAGAATAGAGGATTGGGAACACAGGCCAGTTAATGACCATCAAATTCAGTGTGCCGCCTCCTCTCCTGCCTGTGGCTCTGAGTTAGCGGCCACAACGCCTAATCTCATATACATTATTGTGGCCTAATATTTCTGAACATTTTAAATCCAGAAATTCCTGAGCTCTTTCAATTATATATGCTATAAAAATAAAAAAACTTGGTTGTGAGTACATGTAAAGGATTCACATAAGATGGACTAAAACGGAGAATGTAAAAAGGCACTGTGATTATGGGTTACTGCAGAGTGTGCATTCCATTTCTTATTATCGGAATACATATGACTACTTACTATATCTTCCTAGTAAAATGGAGTAGTGTCTGACTTATCCAACAGTGCTCCGAAATGGGGTCAGACAACAGTGCCTAACACTATCTTTTAAATTATTTTCATTAGTACTAAATCTTATTATGTATCTGTAATATCTTAGAGGAGGAGGAACCTGAGGTTTAGTTATGTTCTTATTGCAACAGCTGCAGTCACATAACTTACCTGTAAAGTAGTATGACCCACGTCCTGCAGCCTGATGGTTCCTGTAGAATCTCCTCCAGTGGTGCCCAGATCTCTTCACAATACTTAACTTTAGGGCTGCGGGGGTTAAAAGCTTTGGGTCCAACACTGCAGTACATTGAGGCCGGGTTCACACATATGCAGGCTTCCCTGCATCCAATTCCCATGACAGATGGCTCTCAATTGAGGTCCGCATTTAAAAAGGGTCCTGTGTCTCCTTGGATCCGATTCAGGCAAAAATTCTGAACCCATTTGCTCCTGAATTGGAGAACAGGGACGCACCAGACCTCACGCTGTGAATTGTGGCTTCAGCATATGTGAACCCAGCCTAAAAAGGTTCTGATGGGTGCCTGTCACTTTCTGTCCTCTCCTTCATTGACAAATGCCCTTAGGTTGTTTTCCTATTCAGTGAAAGGGAGAGAGGATCCTGTAATTTAGCCGTCTCTCCCCCATTAACTGTGCTACACTCTGCGAGAAGAATGCAAGGACTTTTGTCAATGGAGGAGAGGAGAGAAAAGGGCAGAACCAGATAACACTTGGGGCACCATCAGTGTTCACACCTAAGGGCTCATTTCCACTGGCGTTTTTACAGCCACTTTTCTGAGCGTTTTTTGCAGCTTAAAAACGCCTGTCCATGTTAGTCTATGGCCTCATGCCCACCATGATGTTTTTAAGCTGTAGATGGCTGAGACGTTTTTAAGCTGCAAAAAAACACGGGACCAGTGCGTTCTGAAGCTCCAGCAATAGAGCTGTAAAAACGCCAGACATTAAAAAACGCTCAAAAATGCGGCCGCTACGTTTTTAAAGCTCCAAAAAAAAAATTTTTTTTTTCTAAAACAAGCATGGACAGGCGTTTTTAGGCTGTAAAAAACGTTCAGAAAAGTGGCTGTAAAAACGCCAGTGGAAATGAAGCCTAAGTGTTAAAAGGAGAAGTGTGTGGTAAAAAAAAAAATATATATATATATATATATATATTAGATGTGGGTCAGATGAGTGCTGGCAAACCTCACAATGTCATGCAGACCTGAATTGCTTTTATCTAGACATCAATGCATTCTATCAAATGGCTAGCAGGTCCAAAAGTTAGTACTGTACAGTGTTCCTTTTTAGAACCAATCACAGCGACCCTCAGCCTATGTTCACATTGGTGTGATTTGTCATGCGATTTGAGAGATCAAATCACATGACAAGTCTCAGCCTATTGGAGGCAATGGCATTGTTGCAATCGGCATGACACCAATTTTGTGGTGCCGCACCGATTTGCAAAAGTAGTTCCTGTACTACTTTTGGCGATTTCAGGTGCGACTTCAATAGAAAATCCGTGCATGAAGCCACACAGATGTCTATCAAGCAGCAGCTGAAATAGCGCTGACCTTGCTACTTTAAAATCACGCTACTTCACTTGTAGTGCGATTTCAAAGTAGCATCAATGTGAACCAGGGCTAAAAACACATTCATGCCTTCCAACAATTCCTTTAGAGCCGCAGCCAGCAACTGGTGAACCATTTCTATGTATGCCACATATCAGCAAATGCCTAAAAACAAACTCCTCCTAGTAATTGCTACCTGTCTAACCTCTCCTTTGTGTGCCGGTTGTGAAAAGCTCACCTTGGCGAGAATACTAGCTATGTGCTCATTACAAATATTAGCATAACCACTGAAAAGGAACACATGACCTACCTGGTATGTCTTTTGTTTATGGCTCAATAAAATGACTCAAAGCCTTTTTTTATTCTCGTACACCACACACAAATAAAAACAGAGCGTGGCTTTTCCTCGGGGTGTTTATTTTTGTAAATACTCATTGACTTTAACTGCTACATTGCTAGACCTGTATGGGCAGCTCTGTAATTACGGAAACCAAGTCAGCCTAGGACTCCTGCCTTAACCCTTTGCCTTTCGAGGAAGCTAGATAAACAAATTGGATTTCATTCAGGGGTTTGTTTTCTGTTGCTGTATTTGGGTCTAGGTGGCAGCTGATGAGATGACATGAGCAATAACAGCGCCTGTTGGTAAAGTATCAGACAATATATCACAGGTGGCAATGGTGGATATCGCATGACCCCCCCCTAACCGTTCTTCACAATGCCATATGCTGTAGACTGGCAGACGGGCATAAGACGACTGCATTGGAACTGTATTTTATTAGCTACAATTTTAATGTAGGAAAAGAGTCCAGTATAAGACTTTGACCAGTCACAGCACAAATGCTGCCAGCGCTCCAATACTATCAGTGTGTTCCAGGAAGAAGTCACATTCCAACGCGGAATTGTTTGTCACACAAAAGGCTAAAGCATTTAGAGCTCAAGTCATCTTGGAAAATGCCAGGTTATTTAAGGTCCCCAGCACTTAGCTCTACATAGAAAGCATGCACGCCAAATATATCTGTACACAATGTAATCTGAGACTTCACGTCTTAAAAGGAATGGTCTCGTACAGTTAAAGTGTCAACAGACCAAAGAAAAAAAAACAACTTCAATCCAATCATCTATTGTACTTTTAATTGTAGCGTCTGATGGCACATCTCAAAATGTTATTGCTGTAATGAGGGTGACTATGGTCCATAAACATGGTTCCACTGTGTGTAGTAACATATCCACTGACCCCTGGTCTGAGTGCATTTTCACATGCTCATCTTACACTGGGGGTCATAACCATCTGGTACGGTTCTGCTGGTGGAGTCCACCTACTGAGCAGGGAATCTATCCATGGATCTCCGCTGAGTAGGCAGATGACAGGTTCCGTGTCCACTCCGCTTATTCAGAGCGGACACAGACACAGCAAACCTTCCTCTATGGCAGGGGTCTCCAAACTTTTCAAACAAAGGGCCAGTTTATTTTCCTTCAGACTTTAGGGGGGCCGGATTGTGGCTAACAGGGGCAGAAAATGTCATGGGCCCATCATCTGTGAGAATAAATTTGGACTCAGGGTTGGTGGTCAATAGGACCGGTGCCCCTATTAGTAGGAGCAATAGTATCCCATCATTGGTATCCATAGAAGAAAAAATGCCCCATTGTTGGTGTGAGTGGGAGCAATAGTGCCCCAAGGGCCGGATAAAGGCTACCAAAGGGCCACATCTAGCCCTCGGGCCACAGTTTGGAGACCCCTGCTCTATGGGAAGTCAAATGGAAACAGACCAGCTGTTCATTTCCATCCATCTGTTTTTAGTGGATAGGATTGGAAGTCGATGGGTGTCAATGGGCACGTCTTGACATCCGCCGCTCCATAGAGGGCAATGGATGGCCTGATCGGGTCCACCTAAACAATGGACAGGCAGACCCCATTGGTCCGTCGGTGTGAAGAGCACTCTTGCAGTGTCACATTGGTGTTGAAGAGTTCACATATAAGGGGGAAGAATACTTACTGACCACACTAGTTGTGTAAGGTCGTAAAACCTGACAGTGTCAGAGCACAAGGACACCATCACTGACTGTTGTATTACTATTTGTATTGCACATTTTGCAATTTTTTTAGCACTAAGCACTTTATGCGATTTGCATTTGGTACATGTAATAATGTGACATTTATGTAGTGCAGCTTTAATATATATATATATATATATATATATATATATATATATATATATATTAAAGCTGCACTACATAAATGTCAAATTTTTACACATACATATATACACACACACACAAAATGGGGAAGCTTGTGCAGTACAATTGGCAGGCTCATCATGGGATGTGTTTTCAGTCGCAGTGCACATAACTGCAATATATATGAGCTTCTCCTGCCATGGATAGAACAGGAAGAGAAACATTCCATTGCTGGTACTGTGCAGAGAGGACATATTGGTGGGGGTTAAAACGGTATGTAAATTAAGTGCAGATTTTGATTTAATATAAAGTTATATTTGTATGGAACGTTTCTCTGGTCACACATTACAATATCCTTCAGATAATATAACAATGTGGGCAAGGACCCATCTAAACACTCCATTCAATATGCACCAAAAAAAATAAAAAACTGCCCTTTACATGGCATAGAAGGGGGCAGATCAAAGGGAGAGCAGACAAATTTGAGGTCAGCTTTAAGATTAGAAATTAGAAGTCTGTCTTTCTTTACCAAGACTTCCAATTGTCAACTGCCTGACACTGACCATTACCAAACAGCACATCTTACCCCCAAACAGGCAGACAGATCTGCGTTCCTCATTCCTGGGAAATGGAAAAGAGCTCAACACCTACAACCATATTGGGGAGTCGCCCCCCCCCCCCCAAGCTACCCATAATACATCATTTATTGTATCCATAAAGGGACTATCAAACTATTTTTCTGAATTTCCATACAAAACAAGACTGCACTTGGTGTATGGCCAGCATAACAAGTACCTAAAGCAGAATACTGTGATAAACACACTCCAGTAAAACGCACAACATTACCACTCAATACAGACAGAAGAAACATTGGAGGATAAACACAAGTCAATGTTATGTTGCCGGTTTCCTATTTCATAATCCTTACGAGTTCTATTCAGCCACTTACATGTCAGCTAAATACACAGCTGAGATACACTTGTATGTGAACCGTTCTACCTGCCAAAAGATTTGTAAGCAGCCTTGTGATCCAGACACCCCTGCCAGAAACAACAAGCTCTCTGCAGACCACAACGTGATTGGACAATAAAGAAGGGTTGGCTCATCCTGGGGCTCTCTCCTCCCGATAGGTGTGCCTGAAATTGGGGAGCCGCATTCATTTCTGGTCATTTGGTACAGGAAGGCATGAATACCACCTTACAGAGATTCTAACCCTTCCCCTGCTTTATCCAAAACAAACACAACATTTCTGAGTGGTGTTTCACTCATCAGCGGATTAAAATGGTGTTTTTACATCTGCTGGGAGTTCCGCATTACAAAACCAACTTTCTTGTTTAGAAAAGGACTTGACATTAACTACTCCATGATAAGTAAAAAAAAAAGCTCATTCAGAAAAGGATTTGTAATAAATGCAGGATCTGACTGACAGAAGCTGGCCTTTAGCTGTCCTTACACAAGTGAACATGACTATAGAGGTAATGGAGTTTATTGTGAACGAGTCAGTCATTCTTGTGATGGCAACCAATTCCAAAAGACTAAGGGCTCCTTAAAAAGGGGGCAGACGGATCGGGTCCACCTGTTTTTTTTAGGCGGACCTGATCGGACCCTTCATTGCCCTCTATGGAGCAGATGTAAATGGGGACATGGCGGGTGTAAACTGACACAACATCCAAGCCACTAAAAAAACAGACAGATGGGGGATTTGTTCCTCTTCCATCTGGTGGTTCGGTTGACAGTCAATTGTAAACGAACAGGCAGTGCGTTTATATCCGACCACCCATAGAGGAAAGTGGGCCGTGTCTGTGTCCGCTCTACATAAACAGAGCGGACAAGGTCCTGTCATCCACTGGATCAGCAGACAAATCTCCCGGCTGGCGGAGTCTGCCATTGTGAAAGAGCCCTTAAAGCAGAGTTCCACCCACTTTTACAACTTGGTCTTAAAGACCACCCCCTCCACCTCTCGTAATGTAATTTTTTTTTCTTTTGTACCTTTTTTGAATTACATAGTGTACTGCTGTCCTAGCTCAACCGCAGCGCAGTTTGTAATTTCCTCTTCTGCAGCGAGCCCTCCTCCTTCTCCCCCGCTGCCTTCTGGGACCTGTGATGGGGCCATTCAGAAAGCACCACGTGTCTCACGCAGTAGGAAGCCAGGTGTGAAACCTGATTGCTCCACTGCTAGTTTCCCTTAGTAACAATGGTGCCACCTGCAACCGATTCGACAGACGGATTGGCCTTGGGAGGGCTGACATTGTGTACTTATTAAAAGTCAGCAGCTGAGCTGCGGTGGCTCAATGCGATTGGCACTGCGCTGACAAGCCGTTCACCTCTGCAGCTAAGGGTTCGAATTCCGGTCTCGGCTGCATGTGAATTGAGTTTGGTGGTCTCAGCCCGGCTCCCGGTGGGTGTGCTATGCGAGGTAAGCCTGCGCTTAGTACGCCCACCCCCCCTCCCACAAAACCACCACACTTACACGCACTCGAAATTGGGTTAACATGCACGCACTTTGGGCCAATCGCCTTCTATAAGGTTGATTATTGATGCACACAAACACGTACACATCTGTATGCAACATTTTTCACACCCTTTCGAATGATCTCAACCGAGTTGCTTTTGCCATCGTCCAGATGTCACCAAATTATATCAAAATCATACAGGATGAGAGCGCTGACTTTGGAGGTCTATGTTGCACTCGGACAAGTAAGGATTTGCTTGTACAGAGACAAGAGCCAACACTTCACATGTCCATCATAGCAGCAAGATTGTAAGGTGTGTTCTAAGCCTAGCAACACGGAGATGAATCATGCGTTGGAATGTGCAAGCTCTGCCTTTCTACCCAAGAGGCAAAACACGAGCAACGTTTTAACACCTTTTCAATTACTTTACAAATACCAGGGAGCAATGCAGAATATACTGTTAGCTTGTCACTTTTCTGGCCGAGCGATGCTTCAAAAATCAGCTGAACTCCTATCTCTCATAATCTAAGAGCCCTAAAAAGATATGTCAATGGGCCAATAATAAAGCAAGTGCAGTAATAATAATGCACAAGCCTATAATAAAAGGGAGGGTGATGTGGATGCAGTATAGTTTATTACACCCATAATTATATGCCAAGAAGCTGTTTTATGTACTGATAAGACTACAGAGAAGAAGATTTAGCAGCTTTTACCAATCACAAAAAGAAAAACTGATATCAGCAATAAGCAAGCTTTGTGGTCGTTATAACAACTGTACAATGTACATATTCATCTTACTGTTATGGCACCAGGCCAACCATGAATCAGTAAGTATTGAGTACAGGTGGCTAAAATTTGGCCATTTCAGTTTTAGTCTAGGCTTGGTCATACTGTCATACATTAAAAGGAGAAGTCTGGTCAAAGCTCTTTTGGCCATGCTTCTCCTGGGGATCACAGGGCTGCAATTGGTTCTGCGCTCCTGTGTACCAGATTCAGCTGACAGTGGGCTAAAATCACAGAGTAGGTAAAGGCTCTTCAGGGATCCTGGCAACAATGTCAGGATCCACCCAGATGCCTAATCGGCTTCTGGCTCAGCCTCTCAGCATGCTGCCGAGAGCCTAAGCCAGCCACTCCCACCAACTCCGTGCTACAGCAAGCGCTTAAAGTGGATGTAAACCCGAAATTTTTTTTTTTATTTTTTGGTGGCACAATTTAGAGCAGGGGTGGCCAACCAGTGGCCCGGGGGCCACATGTGGCCCGCTAAGCCCTCTGATGTGGCCCGCGACCACCTGCTGGTGGTTTGGCAAGCCCAGATCGCAGGTTGCCGATCTGCCATACCACAGCATCAGTGATGAAGCTGGTGGTAGTGGAAGAAAGCAGCTGCGAAGCAGAGCCCCATAAGCCGATGCCTTCTCTACAGCACCGGCTTTTGCCATAGGGGGAGTCTATGGCAAAGTTCAGCTAACCCGCAGGATAGACACCGGTGCACTACGCTGCACCCGCGGTGTGGGTAAACCACAGAACATCAGTGTGAAAGCAGTCTTAGGCCCCTTTCACATGATCAGCCTGACCAAATGGGACCCTCAATTCACCTCTATAGAGCGACAGATGTTTATTTACGCCCGCCTACCTCCAACCTGAAAAACAGAATGGAGTTCGTCCCCTTCCATCAGGGCGGATTGGAGGGCCTATAGAGTAGCTGTAACTTGTCATCCACCCACTCCGCTCATTGTGGCCCCCGAATGGTTATCAAGTTGCTTAAGTGGCACTCTCTTTAAAAGGTTGGGCACCCTAGAGTATACAATTTCCTATCATCTGTGCCCAGTCTTGCCACACAGAGTTAATCCAGCTCTGAGCAATTCTCTTATTATTCAGCAAGATAAATCTTGACAGAGAAAAACGTCCCCCTTGCTTTGAGTGACAGGTTATTTACATATCTCATGCACTAGCCTGAGACGGGCATTTTTATTTTATTTTTTAATTCCCACTCCTTTTCTGAAGTCATGTGGTTACTTTTCTGGATTTTGACTGGATGTTAGTGATCATAGCAGAATTTAGTGTAAGGAATACACAAGAGAAAATTCATGTTGACAAGGGGAGTGTAGAGGTGGGCGGGGAGTCTACTGACATCACGACTTCACCCACCAAGCTCCAAACAACAGACCCACCCACAGAATCTGCAGTTTTTCAGTTCTTAGACAGAGGGGAGACATTTGACAGGTAAGGATACATGCAGGGGGCATGTATATCCTTATAGATCAGCACTATGGCAGTAGTTTAGAAAGGATGAGAGTGGGTTTACATCCACTTAAAGGGGCAGAGCAGAAAGCCAGTGACTGACCATCGCTGTTCTGTGCTCAGAGTGAACTCAAGAACTGAGTGATCAGCAGTCTTTGTTCCTCAGTTCTCAGTATAGAGTTGGAGGGGGCAACTGCAGAATCTGATCGATGCTGCATCCATCTAGGTGAGTATGTAGGTTTGTTTGTTTTTTGTAAACCTGAACTTCTATTTAAAGCTGGATATTTCCAGCACGGAAAATCTGCATGGACACAAGAAACCCCATAGTGTTCAGGACAACCTGTTCCCACCAATTCAATGTACGGATGTTCTTGTGTGCCAATTATGGCATTCATTAAAAGAAAATGGTTTTCAGAATAAAGACAATATTACATGACTTCTATGATAAGAGACTGATATCTGACAGGCATATTCAGGTTTCTATTTGAGGATAAGAATTTGATTCTGATTGCAACTGGATTATTTCAAGAAGATGTAAACTGTTGTACATATGGAGCACATTTCCCTAAATACAAGTGCAATCACCACATTCATTTTCTTCCAACATTCCTCATCAGAGTGCCAAGTGCCCTTAAATCCCTGATGCTGCCTGGAGTGCATCAGCAATTTTACAGAGCATTCCTGTGCTTTCTAGCAATGTGTATAGCACAGTACTGTACTACACTTCCCAAGAGCACTGGGTATTAAAGTGGTTGTAAAGGCTCAAGGTTTTTTTACCTTCATGCATTCTTTGCAAGAAGGTAAAGAACCTTCTGTGTGTAGCAGTGCCCTTAGCCCCCCTAAAACTTACCTGAGCCTCATTTAGATGCAGTGATGATGTGCACGATAACTGATTCTCCCTGGTCTCTGCCTTCCCATTGGCTGAAACAGCAGTGGTAGCCATTGGCTCCCGATACTGTCAGTCACAACCAGTGAGCCAATGAGAGAGCAGTGGTGGGGCGGAGCCATGTTTTGTGTGAGGACACACAGAGCAGCGGCTTGGTAGAGCCCCTTCTCTGGCACCCTCATAGCAAGCTGCTTGCTATAGGGGCATGAGGCAGAAGGGAAGAGCCCGGAGTGCCAGCAGGGAACCTGAGAAGGATCCGGGCTGCTCTGTACAAACCACTGCACATGGCAGGTAAGTACAACATGTCTGTTATAAAAAAAAAAAAAAAAAGAACCTTTAACCACTTTAAGCCTACCATAAACACAACTCGAAATTTGGCCAATACCTGTTAAATGGGAAGAAATTAGAGTTGTGGATGGCCCTGTTGGTGCCACCTGGCTCAACAAACTTTAAATTGAAGCAAAGGATTTGGGTGGAAATTTGTCAACTTGATAGTGACTACATCCAGCATCAAAACCCTGTTCATGCACTCAGAAAGCCATGGATGCCCGGATGTCCAAGTACTGACAGGGAAGAATGAAAGAATCTATGGCTAGCCTTAGAGATTTGCAGCGAGTACCGTCCTTATGTATATGCAATATCCTTCTTGTAGTCAAGCTGGGGGTCCGCTTGGCACCATGTTACATCCTAAACACAGGTGTAATATGTTTTAAAAGGTGGAGTTAGCCTTTAAACACCTTTTAGCACAGCTGGGAACTCATTCCACACATACCCACTAAAAATGGTTTCCCTAATTTCTTACTGAAATCAAGTTTAAGCATCCCTGTGTGCCATGAGTACTTTGATTGCCAGAAATGTTCGTCCTTTCTCCCAAGGAAGACGGACGTGCCCCAATTCTATCCCAATCGGCAGCGGTGACCCTGAAATTGGTCTAAGCATTGGCAACCGAAAAGACACAAGAAAAGCAGTCACCTTGCTATACAAAACTCCATGTGCCATCTTGTGCCCATCAAATAAAATCTGTTGCCGCAGGAATTCTACACGACTAATTGACAGGGAACAAGGACTGCCGCTGAACTGAACACACATGCATATGCTTAATAAAAGACAAAACTGGCACACATGCCAAGGGTGGAGATCATTTAGAAAAGAAGGATGGATTCAAAACACCGAGAGAAAGACACTCGCACGCTATTGGGCGCCGATCCAATTTATTACGATTAGTGCGCCTTTAGGCGGGGAGTCTTTGCTCTAATTCTGTAGGGTACCCAATTTCAATGGGTTTTATGAGGCAAAGTTTAAACAGGTGAGCTGCAAATTGGTTAGGTAGTTAATGTTATTACTCTGTTCTTACAGTGCCACCCTAATGATGAAATAGACGTGTTCCCTGTGTTCACATGGGTTCCCTGAGATCGGACACAAGCCGAAGCTGGAGTGTCAATGACAAACACAGTTGATTAGTCACTTATAACAATGCCCAGCTGGGAGATATGCACTTGCCGACGTACCCGTCATTCCACCTTTATCCTTCACTAGAACATGAGTTTGTCAAGTTTAAATGTGTTGCAATTTCCCTTATCAGCACTATCGAATGCATATACTTGTTTAGTTAAGTCCAAGGCCGTGGCTTTAAAGTGTATTTCCACCTACTTTATATTTGATAAAAGGTTCCCATTCACACTGCAATATTCAAAAACTGCTGCATATTTGCTTTCTTTTGATGACAAAACTAAACATTCTGTCTAGCTTTCCTGTTCAATGTACAGATAAGGAGGGGACTGGGTAGATAGGTTTCCCATAGTTGGCCCTATTTGTACTGTGATGGCAGATCATCACCACTGTGTGCGCTGTCCATTGGATGCGGCCCAGCTTCATGCACCCCTATGGGGCAGTATAGCCTGCTGAACATGACATGGAGGGGGTTCATGTGAAAGGGGCCTAGAGTATGATTAGAGATACATAGTTTATAAGCCTGTATTAAGATTAATGAGTACTGATGGGTTGCTGTAGTAAAAAAAACAAAAAAAAAACAAACATCCATTCTGACCATAAATCAGCACATTGCATGTTATTCTGAATAGAAACTGCCCATAGAGCCCCGTGTATAATCCTGCTCCAAAGAAACTAGAACGGTATTAAATATTTTTTTCACCATGCCGAGTGAATGAAACACAAACTTGTGGTGGGGGGTCTCAGATTTGGCTGCAAGGGTGAAAATTCACTTTAACACCAGCAATTGCAGAACTATATAAAAAGCAGTAAGGATTATTCATTGTTGGTCTAGGCTACTAAAATAACACAGCCTCCAAGGATTATTCCACTATCAGAAAACAAAAACCCTTCAATTGGGGGGGCGGCAGTTTCCGAACGCTTTAATGCCAACCAATCAGCTCCCTGGAACCCACTTCAGCTCAGCAGCTCTCTGCAGCATAAACAAGACGACACAGAGCTACCACTTGGGAAACCAATGCCGTCTAGATTTAGAACAAACCGCCAGGCTCTGTCAGATTTCCAAAAAGGTATAACTAAAACACACGGTAGAGTGATCAACGACAATATATTTTAGCCATTCATTGTTTTCAAGTATTCTGCAGAATAAAAATAAGCCGTCAGTGTTGCATGAACCACAATGAACTTAGGGACTTCAGTACGAAGAATGGACCTAGAAAGAACATTTCTTTCCAAGAACACAGCGACCAATCACCTTACAGCTATCATTTATTCGCTCCATGGTTTAAAAATGAAACATGAATTCCAAATAGTTGCTACATTGACAAAAATATGCTAGATTATATATACACACACACTGATTAAAAGGTTAACTTCACGGAAAACAGCAGATAAAACAAAAAGTAGGATTGTCCACTTTGTTTAGGGCCGAGTACAAGTACCAATACTTTTTTTTAAATGTGTCCACAGATGCAGCCATGTCCCCCCACAGATGCAGCCATGTCCGCAAAGAGGAAGCCAAGCCAAACACCGCCCCCCCCCCCCCCCCCCGACGCTGTGATCTAGTTGATCAGTGCGGGGAACAATACAGCTTTCATTTGAATAGCTGTGTATTCCCCGCCGCGTCATATACAGCCCCTCCCCTTGTCCGGCACTTTGATAGACAGATTACCCGTCCAATCCTGGGAAGGGTAATCTGTCTATCAAAGTGCCAGACAAGGGGGAGGGGCGGTATATGACGCGGTGCGGGAACACACAGCTATTCAAATGAAAGCTGTATTGTTCCCCACGCTGATCAACTAAACAGCGGTGGCGCGGGGGGGGTCTTGGCTTTCTTTTTGAGGACTGCTCTTCGCCCCCTCGCCGCCCGCTCTCTCTCTCTAAAAAAAGTATCGGTCAGGCATCAGGAGCATTTGCGCGAGTACAAGTACTCGCGCAAATGCTCAGTATCGGTCCCGATACTAGTATCGGTATCGTGACAACCCTAACAAAAAGGATTACATTATACTAGGAAACAGAAATGCAACTTCATTCTACATATAATAGATAACACAGCTGGTAAAGAGAAGCCATGACTGGGCCACTTGAGAAATTACTTGATTCTCCCCTCTATATAAATGATGTGGGGGTACCAAAATTGGCTGGGCCACTAATTGCAGTCGGACTGCTGGCATCCGAAGCTGTCAGAATACCTAAACAGTGGCTGCATCTTATCAGAGGTGTTAAACTAGGGATCTTCAAACTACAGCCCTCCAGCTGTTGCAGAACTACACGTTCCATGAGGCATTGTAAAACTCTGACATGACTAGGCATGATGGGAATTGTAGTTCCTGAACTGGAGGGCCATAGTTTGGAGACCCATGTGTTACACCCTGAATTTTCTCTCTAGTCTTGACAGAGCCAAACGGAATTAATTTCATCCAACTCGGCAGGAATCCAACGATTTTCATTGTGCGTATGGCCAGGTTCACAGTGGCCCCTAGGCAAACCAAACAAGAGAAATTGCCTGGTCTATTTGACTATACCTAAATGAGAGGAATGTAGAGCAAAGTACAGAGAACTTCACAAGCTGAAAATAGCTATCATTTTCCTCCATCTTCTCACATCATTATCTCCGGTTCATGAAGACCTCATACTGTGAACTTAATTTACAGCTAACCAGTTCCATGGGATGCAAGCTACAGCTCCTTCAATCACCTCACAATGGCCTTTATCACTCCATAGCATAGCAGTGTTTATGTAACAGTATATTACATGACCTCATTTACCGATATACAACTAGCAATACACAGAACATAAAGCTCTCGCTTTACCCAGACTTCGGCGAACATGCCAACTGCCGCTTCATACGTCTTTTACTGCAGGGCTGATGGCAAAGATCTATTTGTCTGGCATAAGCACCATTTTTATTTCAAATTTTAACTTGTACTCTCTATAAACTCCCAAGTATAAGGCCTCACATAAGGCAATACCACAATTTGTGGGCACATTTCTGCATCTGAGAGACAGCAGTGGAGTACAGATGCCCATAAACGAATGGCTGTTCTTGGGCATCCCCTGCACTTGTGTAAACACATTTATGGTGTATAAATCTCTGAATGCAGTATGTGTATCCAGCGATCTACGCCTGTATACGGGTTAATGCGAGAATGGCGCATACAACCTTTCATTACTTTGGCTGGCTGAAGCGGTGTCTCCTGGGTGCAAAAATACACCCGCAATTTACATGGTTTGGCCTCATGCGCCCACGTGCATGAAGCCTACCCCCCGGCTTCACTCAGGTTTGTTTTTTTAATAGAAACTGATATACAGTAAAATAAATAACTTCACTATCCAATGGAAAAATCATGCCAAATCATGGAGCAAAATCCCAGTGGCCTGTCAGTGGATGAAAGCCAGTAAACACTATGCTGAATGTCATCTGTAGACCAAGCTGCTTGAGAATTCACCTTCTTGGAGATGGGTGCAACACTGAATAGCAATTTCTCCATCCATGGAAAAAGATACAGCCCTCTATACAGGTTCTGCCCACCCAAATGTACCCCCGGGGACTTCAAAATTGATCAGTTTAGAGGAAGGTACATGTACTAATGCTGCCTCAGAAAGATCCTCTCCTCCGTGCTACATGAACATTAGCTAAGTGGATGGCCATCAAGCTGCAATGTCTAAAGCAGCATTGTTAGTAATAGGGCCCTTTCAGATGTACGGATCCCGTGAGGATCTGCACATTTCTTATCCGCTTGCTCAGCAGGGATCATTCCTTTGATCCCCACTGAGCCAGCAGATGACAGGGCGGTCCCTGCACACAGATCTCCACTCTCCTCTTCCTCTACAGGGGGGATCGGATGGACACAGACCGCCTGTCCATGTTCACCTAATCCGATCCACAGGATTTTTCTCCATCTCCAAAATCGGACCATAGCGGGGGACCGATGAGATCGGGGGTGTCGGCGGATGTTCATCCGCTGATACCCGCTATCCTATAGGGATACATGCATGTCCATATTTCATCCAAAAACGGATGGATGAAATACAGACAATAGCGGGGACCGATGAGATCGGGTGTCAGCGGATGTTCATCCGCTGACGCTCGCTATCCTATAGGGATACATGCATGTCCGTATTTCATCCAAAAACGGATGGATGAAATACGGACATACTGCCCACAAGTGTGAAAGGGCCCATAGTCATCTCCAGCTAAATTTGTTTAGCAACGCCGAAGCCGTTTCACACGCAACAATTATCAAGAGAAAATATCTATAAATTGCTTCTCTGTGGATAATTGTCAATGCATGTGAATTAAAAAAAGGTTTCTATAGAGCGGTGGTCTCCAAATTGTGGCCCTGGAACCGGATACAGCCCTTTGCTTGCCTTTATCTGGCCCTTGGAGGCATTAATTCCCACCACTGACAGCAATGATGGGGCATAATTCCTTCAACCAACAAAAATGGGGCGCTATTCCACCCAATGCCAAAAACTATTTCTCCCCCAACAAAAAAGATTGGGCATTGTTTACTCCCACTAGCCACAGTCCAGTCCCCCTGAAGTCTGAAGGGCAGTAAACTGGCACTTAATTTAGAAAGCTTAGAGAGCCCTGCTTTAGACAATGTTGGAAGAAACCAACGGGTGGACAACTGGCACCCTCAGGCTGCAGCAGCTACCCATAATTAGAAGACCAAGGATGCATGTCCTTTAGGATGCATGAAAGATTAGAGCTCTTGGAATGTCTGGAATGTATTATATTGATGGAAACAACTGAAGTTTCTGCTGCGGATGAAAAGTCATCTCTGTGTACAACTGCCCTGATTGTCATTAAGTTTATCCATAGACACGGCAGGAATCTACCACTCGGCCACCTTTTACCTAAAATGACCAATTGCATGGAACGAAAGGTTGCATCTGCCTACATAACAAAAAGGCTCCTCGCATATCTAGGTACAAATGAAATGCCAAGTGCATCATCTTCTTCCAGACATGGGAACTTTACCTAAAAAAGCTTTTAATCCCATTCATAAGTATGCAAGTTAAACAAGACTTGGATTTTAGGATTGCTGGCTCTTTAATAATGATGAATAAGGACTAGGCACACTATGAGCTGTAGCAAAGTTTCAGGGACAAACCTAATCCTGCTGCTAATCTCATCCATCTGTCACAGGGTGATAAATGACTAGTTCCTATCTGCCACCCATCCCCTAGAAAGCAGAAAACCTTAAACAGCTTGTAGACCATAAATCATATGTTTCTCTAACTTTCCTTTTAAAATCAGCACCATAAACAAGCTTATCACCCGAGAGGTTCCCCAGCCAACACATCTAATACAGCAAACCTCATAGGACACAGCCATGAGAACATTTTCCTTCATCCAGATTGTTTACCTGATAGGGCTGAAAGGCACCATCGTCGGTTGCAAACTTCAGATGTCTCTCCACTAAAAATTCTATTGCAGTAATCGAGTTGTATGCACCTTTTCCAACCAGGGGCTTGAAAGCCTGAAAAACAAATAGACATGAGAAATTTAGTTTTATTTACCAATAATATCAAATATATTGTTGCTACTCATCCATCGTCACATAAGTTATACTGTTTGGCTAAAAGTTCTACCAACTGGCAGCACCCGCAACTCTTTGAATAACCGAAAAGCGATTGCATTTGAACGGATGCAGCCACTGTTCAGCCGACCATTTTCCACCTTGCTCCTATGATTTTGACAATTGATTTTTGAGTCGGGTGGTGCCAACAGGGATGAGCCATGAATGATCAGCTTCAAAGGACATCTCTACAGACACAGATATGCTGGCCACCATTGAAGATTTCCTCTTGAAAAATGCAAACTGTTCAAATGCTGACCCAGAATGCAGCCAGTCAAGTCAAATCTTACCGGGCAAGTTAGTTTAAAGTGGATGTAAACGCAAAAAAAATTTTTTTTATTTTTGATGTCACAATGTAGAGTATAATATTTCCTATCATTTGTGCCCAGTCTTGCCACACAGAGTTAATCCAGCGCTGAGTAATCCTCTTATGTTCAGTGAAAACGAACAGCCTTCCAGATAAAACCCTGCCTAAACCAAAAAGTCCGGAATCTATCTTCTTGCTTTGAGTGAGAGGTTATTTACAAATATAGCTAGGACATGTTTATCATATGTTATGTTTTGTTTATCATAACATGAGGTGATATAACATCATAACACATCCTAGTAATATACAATGAACTTTGGATCACCTCTTGTTATGATAAACATGTCCAAGTTAGATTTGTAAATAACCTGTTACTGAAAGCAAAAACAGAGAAACGGACTTAACCTAATTTATCTGAAGTCTGGTTAATTTGCACTGGACTTTAAAAGAGGATTACTCGGCGCTGGATTAACTCTGTGTGGCAAGACTGGGCACAGATGATAGGAAATCTTATACTCTACATTGTGACATCAAAAAAAAAATTTTTTTGGGGGGTTTACATCCACTTTAAAGTACTGAGGTCATTTTGTTTAGTAATGGGCAGCAAGGACAGTCAAACAATTATTACACAGGATTTACATAGCGACACTAGTTTGCGCAGCGCTTTACAATATAAAGGGAGACAGTACAGCAACAATACACGAGGGGGGGTTAGGAGGGCACTGCTCCTGTGCGCTTACAATCTAATAGATTCATCTCGATAGACGTTTCCTTTAAGGGGAGACAGACGTACAGCATATACAAAGATAAATTCATTGCAGATGTTTGCAAAATTGCCACAGTCGCTTATACAGGATGCAGGCACAGGGGTAGCAAATCTAAAAAAAAAAACACTTTGGACAGGCGACTCATCCTATCGCTTATATATGTTCCTCACAATGTAGTATTTTCTGAATTTAAAACCATCACATTGTAATAAAAAAATTAAAAAAACACCACACTGAAAATGTTCTTTCAAACTTTTTTTTCTCTATGTGGAAAACAATGCATTTGATACGAAAAGTCCATGTATAAAAGAGAGCCTGTTATTCTGGACAAACTTCCGCTGCCCTGATATTTGAAAACATTACCAGAGAAGGAACACCGTAGTGAGTCCACAACTATAATACAAAGCAGGAAGCCAGGGTTAGGAATAATACAAGGTCAGCAGTAAAAGTGTCACTGTGGCCTCTATATTACAGAGGCCCGGCATGATCACTAACACACGTCTGAAGGGGCACCATCTGATCCCCTAGGCAAGTACAGTGAGATCAGCGTTTTATCCTTGGATCATAGTGGGTTTCTGGCTGAAATGTACACCTCGGTGTGTGCAGCTTCAAAGGCTCAATGCCAAGGATCGCATATCAAGCTTTAGCTCAATATGAAAAAGGCAAGTGGCAACGGACATAAGGGGGCCTTGCCTCAAGGGAGAAGTTCAACGTTTCACAAAATGTACTGTATTATCCTGAGATCTGATAAAACAGCAAGATAGGTTTTCAGTTTGATGAACGTTGGCCACAGAGATCAGATGGCGGTTGGACTTGCACAAGTTTTGGAAGGGTTAACTGGCGAGAAAAATCGCATGATTCCTGTACAGCATGCTGACCACAACCATTTCTTGGCCAAGTTGGGGAAAAGTCCACATAGGATCTAATTGGCCCCAAGCAACATATATGGACATTTAAGGGAATACTTACAGAGAACTACCTGTCAAGATGACGCCATTATCTTACCAAAAATAATAATTGCTGCCTATAGCAACCAGATTCTCCCTTTCATCCTCCCAGTGCAAATTAAGGCAGAAAACATGCTGGTTGCTCACTAAAGGATAGGCAATAAAACATCTGGCCATTTGATCAAGCTTGCCATTTAGAAAATATCCGCATGTGATAATGAGCTATTCTTTCCTTTAGAAGCGCTGCTCAAAGTTTAACCCCCACACAGCACACCAGGGAAGCTTAGAAAGAAAAAAACACATGCACTAAAAACACCAAAATGAACCCAATCAGATTTCTCGCACTGCCTTTTCTCCAATCCACCAGATAGATTACAGTACTTAGCCCATCACGGCGACCCTTTTCACCATACTGTAATATTAGTCCAGAAGTAGTGGATTTCTAGAGCAATGTTCTACCTCGTGTGTGGGCAGCAAGTCGGGAGGAACGTGGCACTTCAACAGAAGCATTGTTGTATTTTCTGCAGCTATATGGGTGCGACTGTGGTTTCCACATAGCAGGATATAAAAAGGTGTGTGTTCTTAGCCAGGATTTCCCAACGGGTAATTATCTTTTAACTTTCTAAACCACAGTGTCATGTTCTACAGATAGTATGCACAAACCTGGAGAGAATTATCCTTCATCTACAAAGACCAAGAGGCACAGTGATACTTCAAGTGGTTTTAAACCCAAGTGAAGTGACTGGTCTCCGGGTAATACACAGAGATTAAATAAAACTTCCTACATACGCTGTACCTGTTTATCTGCAGTTTTCACTACAGCCAAAGTCCAGAATGTATAAATCTGGTCTGAGCTGTCAGGAAAAATAGGGGCAGAGAGCTGAAGTTACACTCTGAAAGCTGATTGGAGGGAAGAAATACACACCTTTTCACATAGGAACAGAGCTGAGGCTGTCAATCAGCTGAAGCTTCCACCCCGTCACCATTTTTTGTTTTGGTGGTTCATATTTCATGTCTGAGGTTTACAACCACTTTAAGACCTGTTTCACATGGGCTTCATCTTGTATAAAAGCAGGGTGAACAGCCAAGTTTTTATGTAACTATCAGCAATCTTTTTCAAAGCCTTTAGCAAGCGTCAAATGGCTTTCTCTAAGCCCTTCAAATGCCCATCAGCTCTTGTTTGGAAATGATATACACAGATCCCAATGGAAAGATTTTTTTAAAATTCTACTCTTGACCCTGACCTAGATCAAACCTTAACTTAAAGCGGAGCTCCACCCAGGAAAACAAAATTTTCCCATGTTGTTTAAAAAAATTAAATAAAAAAAAACCTGAAAAAAAAAAAAAAAATACTCACCCGAAATACCTGTTGCTATGCGGAAGTCCGTAATCTGCCTTATCCACTCCGCGGTGCCTTTTCTTCTTGTCCTTCTCCTTGTGAATGGGGTGCGCTGCTTTCTGGGAACTGTGTGTGTTCTCAGAGAGCAGCGCGCCCATTCACAAGCCAGCGTGAGACTCACAAAGGCGCCGTACGGCTTCACTGCCTGTTTCCCATAGAGTGAATGGCGGTGCGGGACCCGGAGCGATCGTGGGACCGGCATCGGGGGGCCATCAGCGCGGGCAAGTAGGACAAGGTAAGTGTCCTTATTTAAAGTCAGCAGCTACACTGTTAGTAGCTGCTGACTTTAAAAAAAAAAAAAAAATTGCGGCTGGAGCTCCGCTTTAAGTTATTTTCTTAATATTTTCCATTTTTTTTATTTTTTAACACACGTATTTACATTGCATCTTTCTCTCCTAGCAGAAAAGAAAAATGCATCTTTCTCCCCATTCAGAGGAGAATGAAAACACATAGGTGGGCTACACAGTGATTGATCACTGCGATAGCCAATCAGAGACCATTATAGCAATCAGGTGACTGGGAACCAGGAGTACCAGGTCCCGATCATTGGCGAGAGCCTGGTCTATGGGCTAAGAGGGATCAGCACACATCACTCTGTGCCAGGCTCTCAGGAAAAAACAATTGACCTGGAGCCCTGGTTCACACTGGGCTGCGGGCGTGAAGCCGGCTTCACTCCCGCTGGCAGTCCCGATTTCAGTCGCGATTTCAGAGACATCTGTGCAGGTTTCTGCACAGATGTCAATGTAAATTGCTCCATGAAATCGCAAAAAGTAGTACAGGAACTACTTTTTGAAATCGGTGCAGAGCCGCAGATGCGGCGTCGCACCGATTAGGATGGTGTCATTGCCGGCAAATGCCGCCGATTTGAGATGTGATTTCACATGTGAAATCGCATCTCAAATCGAACTAAATCATGCCCAGTGTGAACCAGGGTGGAAAAATGTAGCCCAGCCAATCAACTTTCCCAAGAAACCTCTGGCAGGGTATATCTGCCACAG